>CM060310.1:9265586-9268086 GCA_030674185.1 Monoplex corrugatus | reverse complement strand
TGTTGTTGTTGTTGTTATTGTTTTCTTCGTGTTTTGCATGCACCCTCCACGTGCAATCGAATGTACGAGTGGGGCTTTGACATGTATGGTTGGAGTTTTGTTTGTTTGTTTGTTTGTTTGTTTGTTTTACCCTACCGTTAAGAAAATCATACTCCATTTTCGGGCATGTGTATGCTGAGTGTTTCCGGGTTTGAATAAATCACCGATCACTGACATTGTTCACAGGATATTTAACGTGCGTATTTGATGTTTTGTGTGTGCAGATTGATACATACGAAGAGGGTACAAACACTAGCAGGTCCATTCTTAACATTGACGTGCGAAATAAGAAAACTGTCGACACCTTTTACCCACAACACACAGATTCGGACCCAGGGAGAAAATAGTGGACGGACTTGCAAGGTGGCTGAGGACAGAGAGGGTGGGAGATATACATGTATTTGCAGCGACAAGGGACAGATTCGTAAGGAGGGCCATGATCGCCAACGCCATGCGGCAGGGCACATGATGATGATGATGATGATGATGATGATGATGATGATGATGATGATGATGATGATGATGATGCATGATGATCATGATACAGATTCGAATCCAGACCGTAAAACTGGAAGCCCAGTGGCCTAATCCCTCGGCCATTGCGGTCCTCACGCAGATGTATTCAACGCGCTTCCCCCCAGCTGACATGTTGCCAACTATTCTGGTTTACGCAGATTGGTTGCTTTTTTTTTTAAGAGCCGTGGACTCAGGATCTGACATCTTGAGTTCAGTCCCAGCCCTCAACATTAACTCTCTGACTCCCGCACCCTGTCCACCAGCATCCCGCATTGTCAACCAAGCGAGCAAAGCAAAAACTTAACCCTCTGACTCTCTCATCTTATCCACCAGCTTCCTGTAGGGAGCTAGTGGATAGGGTGATGGAGTCAAAGGGTTAAGTTTTTGCAGTTGTTGGATAGGCTGCGGGAGTCAAAGGGTCAAACATAGGCCTTGTTTGCTAGCAGCAAATCTTAATGTTTCCATCATTCTGGTGATGTCAGCTTAGTGTTTCAAAAGTCTTTAACCCCCCCCCCCCCCCCCCGCCTTCCTTTCCGCTGCTTATTTCAAGACTTTGCCAGCGCATAGGGTTTTGCGCAAGCTCAGGGAGTGTGCTCAGGCAATTGCTGGCAGATTTGGAAGGAGCGCATATGGAGCTGGCCGATTCAGTTTCAGTTTCAATTCAGTTTCAATTTCTCAAGATGACATCTCCGCGCTCGGAATGAATTATATGCACTAACGTCAAAAGTGCCATGTGATGGAGAAGATCCAGAACGATCGTGGCACAAGCCTTAAACCTGCAATAACCCCACGAACTGGCCAGGTATTGAGGTCCTACCTAGATAGTTCCATAACCCAGGGAGTGACGTGGCAGAGACCTCAACTTTTCCTGGGGCCAGCACCTCGAGGGCAGCTCCCATCCCCCCCCCCCCTCTCTCTCTCTCTCGCTTAAAATGTCAAAGGCCGGATAATGGTCTGTGCCGGAACCCGGAATTGAACCAGGGACCTTCAGATCTTCAGTCTAACGCTCTCCCAACTGAGCTATTCCGGCTGACATAGAGCACGATGAACCATCCCCCCCCCCCCCCGCTTTGAACACAAACACTAAACTTAAAAAAAACTCAGGACCAGTCCTCATGGAGGTGGACATCCATGAAGCGTACAACAAAGTGTGAATAAACTGACTGTCTAAGAATGGTCCATTGGAGACCAGCGTTGCCTCGCCTCGCCCGGATGCTCGTCAACTGTGAAACGACAGCGGGAAGTGTTTTTTATAAGAGACACACACAGGTGACCAACTGACTGATGGCTGGTCACGCTTTGCGGATATAGGCACTGGAGGGACAGAAACGGGGGGAAAAAAAAACAACCTCTGAAATGGGCATCCGACTGTACAGAGATCACAAGAGTCGTGGTGAAATCACCGCAAACGATTTGTCGGGGGTGGGGAATTTGGGGGGGGGGGGGAGGGACGCTGAGGGAGGTGATGATAAGGAAAGAGGAGTAAGATTTAGGAAAAACCCCGTTCTGAAGTGGACATCGAACTGCTTGAGGATTATCGTAGCCGAGGTCGCAGCATCCCACATGCTGTCTATCTGTCTGTCTGTCCATCTGTCGGTATGCTTGTCTGTTTGCCTGCCTGCCTGTCTGACTGTCTGCCTGCCTGCCTGCCTGCCTGCCTGCCGGCCGGCCTGCCTACCTGCCTGCCTACCTCTCTACCTGCCTCTCTGCCTCTCTGCCGGCCTCTCTGCTTGCCTGCTGGCCTGTCTGCCTGTCTGCCGGCCTGTCTGTTTGTCTGGCTGCCTGCCTGCCTCTCTGCCTCTCTGCCGGCCTCACTGCCTGCCTGCCGGCCTGCCTGCCTGCCTGCCTCTCTGCCTCTCTGCCTGCCTCTCTGTCTCTCTGCCTTTGTTTGTGGGCCTGTCTGTCTACCTCCGTCTGTCTGTTTGTCTGTCTGTCTGTCTGTTTA
>CM060310.1:9253086-9258086 GCA_030674185.1 Monoplex corrugatus | reverse complement strand
GTGTGTGTGTGTGTGTTTGTGTGTTTGTATGTGTGTGTGTGTGTGTGTGTGTGTGTGTGGCGTGTGTGTGTCTGTGTCAAACACTGGCCCTACATTACTAGTGACACAAATTCATAGCATGCAAAAATTAAGATATACATTCATACAAACCTACCTAACTAGCTACCTACCTACCTTGCTACCTACCTACCTACCTACTTACATACATACATACATGCATACATCATACAAACATGAATACATACATGCATTCATACATACATACATACATACATTACATACATACATACATACATGCATACAGCATACATACAAATATACATCGATCATACAAACATACATACACATACATAATACATACATACATACATGCATACATAAAAACATACATACATACATACATACATACATACATAAACACATACATACATACAAACATACGTGCATACATGCACACAAACATACATGCATACATACATACATGTATACATAAAACATACTATACAGTACATATAGACATACATACATACAGAACATACAAACATACATACATACTACATACATACATACATACATACATACATAAATACATACATACATACATACCTATCAGAGGGAGCGGATTTTTGCGTGTATAATCATTCTTTATCTCGCTGTAAAGGCAGTCAAATTCCGTCTGTGGGAAGCTAAGGAGAGAAATAGGAAGAAATACAGGCAAACGATCTGGAAGGCAGAAACAAAGAGCAGTCTTGCAAAAAATTCGAGCATGACAGGAAAGAGGAACCCCTAATCACCTAGAAACAAACAAGCCAGCTCCTGTAGTTCCATAACAGGAAGGGACCTTAATTTCTGCATCCCCAGTACCCCACTGCGGGTATTGTTACCTGTTAAGGCACCAGGCACAATTCCCTTGTCCGTTGTACGTATGCTTGTCGTGGTTTATAAGACGTACATTTCAAGATCCAAAACAAGTGTAACTACCCGAATTCAAGCAAACGGGAACCAGAAAAAAAAAAACACGAAAAAAGAATAAGAACGCGTATTTAATACAACCTGCCTACCTACCTACCTACCTACCTACCTACCTACATACTACATACATACATACATACCTACCTACCTACTACCTACCTACCTACCTACCTACCTACCTACCTACCTACGTACTTACCTACATACCTACGTACCTACGTACATACCTACCTACTTCCCTACCTAGGTAGGTAAATAGGTAGGTAGGTAGTTTCAGTTTCAAACTGAAACTGAATCTGAATCTGAAACTGAACCTACCTACCTACCTACCTACCTACCTACCTACCTACATACATACATACATACATACATACATACATACATACACACATACACACATACATACATACATACATACAGACATACATACATACATATATATATATACATACATACATACATACACACATACATACATACATACATACATACATACCTGCCTACCTACCTACATACCTGCCTACCTACCTACCTACCTACCTATATACCTACCTACCTACCTACCTACCTGCCTACCTACCTACCTACCTACCTACATACCTACCTACATACCTACCTACCTACATACATACTTACATACATGCATACATACATACATACATACTTGCCTACCTACCTACCTACCTACCTACATACATACATACATACATACATACCTGCCTACCTACCTACCTACATACATACATACATACATACATACATACATACATACATACATGCCTACCTACCTACCTACCTACCTACCTACATACATACACACATACATACATACCTGCCTACCTACCTATCTACCTACATACATACTACATACATACATACATACATGCATACACACATACATACATACATACATGTATACATACATACATACATGCATATACACATACAAACATACATGCATACATACATACATACATACATACATACATACATACATACATACATACATACATACATACATACATACATACATACCTGCCAACCTACCTACCTACCTACCTACCTACCTACCTGCCTACCTACCTACCTGTCAGGCTCTCTTTTCCTGGCAGGAATATTTCTTATTTCTGCTTTCCAGATCACTCGCCTGTATTTCTTTCAATTTCTGTCCTTAATACAACTTGTCTTGTCTTGCTGTGTTAAATACGCGTCCTTACTCTTTTTTTCATGTTTTTTCTTTTACATTTCAAGATTAAAATGTGGATTAAGACTATCAGAAGACCTCCTCCATATGACTCGTGAAGACATGATAACAAGGCCCAATGGCGCTTATCTTCACAACAGGGCATTAATGTGTTAATGAGATGCATACAGAGGATAAATGTCGTCTGCTTCACAGTTTTCTTTTCCCCCTACCTTTCTGCTAACTGCCTTTCTTTCTGCTTGTGCCCCCATCACCCAGCCCCCTTTTTTCTCTTCCTGCTTTGGCAATAGGACATGTGACACCGCCTTTCCAATAACAACGATTATAAAATAATTTTTTTTTAAAAAGGAAAAAGATAGTCAAGCCACTCTGAAAATCTTTATTTTTGACACAAACATTATCGCAAAAAAAAAAAAAAAAAAAAAAAAAAATCCAGATTTTGAACTTCGCAAAGTTATTGTGACTCCGAGGAAATATAGGGTAAAATGATAGCGCTGATATGGCCTTAGCGGTCGGCTGGCCTACATGCAACACGAACCGAAATATAAAGTTAACGTTGACGTTAACTGAAAATGATGGTAAACTGTCACAACAGTGAAAACAGATTGTGAACATTATCAGAATTTCTTGAGAAAACGCTGTTCACACATCTTACTCAATAAAAATGCTGGTTTGGGGCACTTCCGGGTTTGGTGACCTTGACCTTGACACCGTGATCTCCAAACATAAGCATTCCTGAATCCTGAACAGTCCCTAAAATATGGTCAAGATCGACCCCGACCAGCTGAAAAAAATCTTACAACACATTTGTGTTACAGACACACAGACACAGGCACACACACAGATACACACAGACACACACATACATACACACAGACACACACACACACACACACACACACACACACACACACACATACACACACACACACACACACACACACACACGTACACACACACACACACACACACATTCCTCTCTCCGTTCGATATGAAACAACCTCCCTTTTTATGATTATATTTTATGACAAGAGGTTGAGAAAAAAAAACTGGCAGTGTTGTTGCCCTTTGTTGACAACAGGCTGATCTTCCCTGGGGTTGCCATTCATGGCGAGGTGAGTCAGCAGTTCTGTGAAGGCCCCTCTACCCCCTCCTCCTTCAAAGTTCTGAGGCCCTCTCTCCCTCCCTAACAAGATCTAAGGCCCTCTCTCCTTCCCTACATAGGTTTTAGCTCCTCTCTCCCTCCCCACAAAGGTCCTAAGTCCACTCTCTCTCTTTCTCTCTCTCTCTCTCTCCACCTGCACAGGTCTGATGTCACATGCAAAGTTCTGAGACTCCTCCCTCTCCATGCAAAAATCCTAGACCCTCTCTCCCTCCCCACAAAGGTCCTAACCCTTCCCCCCCCCCCTCTCTCTCTCTGTCCACCTGCACAGGTCTGATGTCACATGCATAGTTCTGAGACTTCTCCCCCTCCCTGCAAAAACCCTATACCCTCTCTCTCTCCTTATAGAGGTTCTTGGCCCTTTCTCTCTCTCTGAGGTCCCGTCTCCCTATCTGGAAACGTCTGAGGTCCTCCCCCCCTTCCCAGTAAAGGTCCTAGATCTTCTCTCCCTTCTTACAAAGGCCTAAGTCCCCCTCTTTCTCCCTGCAAAGATCTGAGACTCTCTCTCCAGCCCAGCTAAGGTCCTACATCTTCTCAATCTTCTTACAAAGGCCTAACCCCCTCTTTCTCCCTGCATAGATCTGAAGCTCTTTCTCCCTCTCTGTAAAGGTACTAGACCTTTTCTCCCTTCTTACAAAGGCCTAAGGCCCCTCTCTCTCCCAGCAAAGATCTGAGACCCTTTCTCCCTCTCTGTAAAGGTACTAGACCTTCTCTCCCTTCTTACAAAGGCCTAAGGCCCCCTCTCTCTCCCTGCAAAGATCTGAGACCCTTTCTCCCTCCTTACAAAGGTACTAGACCCTCTCTCCCTCTCTGCCAAGGTCCTGGGACCTCTTTTCCTCCCTACAAAGGTCTAAGGCTCTCTCACTCTCTCTACAAGGTCCTAGGCCCCTCTCCCTCCCTGCAAAGGTCTGAGGCCTTCCCTCCCTCCTTACAAAGGTCTTCTCCCCCTCCTTACAAAGGTCTTCTCCCCCTCCTTACAAAGGTCTTCTCTCCCTCCCTACGAAGGTCTTCTCTCCTTCCCTACGAAAGTCTTCTCTCCTTCCCTACAAAGGTCTTCTTTCCTTCCCTACAAAGGTCTTCTCCCCTCCTTACAAAGGTCTTCTCTCCTTCCCTACAGAGGTCTTCTCCCCTTCCCTACAAAGGTCTTCTCTCCTTCCCTACAAAGTCTTCTCTCCTTCCCTACGAAGGTCTTCTCCCCCTCCTTACAAAAGTCTTCTCTCCCTCCCTACGAAGGTCTTCTCTCCTTCCCTACGAAGGTCGTCTCTCCTTCCCTACAAAGGTCTTCTCTCCTTCCCTACGAAGGTCTTCTCTCCTTCCCTACAAAGGTCTTCTCTCCTTCCCTACAAAGGTCTTCTCTCCCTCCCTACGAAGGTCTTCTCTCCTTCCCTACAAAGGTCTTCTCTCCTTCCCTACAAAGGTCTTCTCTCCCTCCCTACAAAGATCTTCTCTCCTTCCCTACAAAGGTCTTCTCTCCCTCCCTACGAAGGTCGTCTCTCCTTCCCTACAAAGGTCTTCTCTCCTTCCCTACGAAGGTCTTCTCTCCTTCCCTACAAAGGTCTTCTCTCCTTCCCTACAAAGGTCTTCTCTCCTTCCCTACAGAGGTCTTCTCTCCTTCCCTACAAAGGTCTTCTCTCCTTCCCTACGAAGGTCGTCTCTCCTTCC
>CM060310.1:9218086-9235586 GCA_030674185.1 Monoplex corrugatus | reverse complement strand
TCAAGTCGTCTAGCAACTTCCCGCTGCGCTAGGCCTTCATCAAGCAGAGCGAGGGCTCTCCCCCGCTGCTCATCCGTCATCCGTCGTCTTGCAAGCATGGTTAAAACGAACCAAGAACGGGTCCTTTTTATCCTCGTCTGCGGGCAACTTTGGCTGGAGTAGTGTTCAAAAAGGGCTTGCCTTGCACGTGCAAAGCGAATTTTGTCGCTACCTTGCCTGCATCGTCAGAGAGACCCTGCTGAAGATTCGACAATTTCGTGTGGAAATTGTCTTCCTTGGGCCGCCCATTGCAAATCGGCAAATCCCCAAACACGTGCCAAAAGGAAACTGCAATGTTGTCTGAGCTCTTATCCATTCAGTTACGGCAACGAATTGGAGAAAAGAGTAAGAGAAAATAGGTTATTTCTCCTTTCAAAAATTGACTCAAAAACGTTCCTGGCCCTTCAATAATGACGTGTAGTATATGTCCTGTTCGACAACGACAGTTGAACGTAACTTTGTCGTTGACAGTGACAGTTGAACGTAACTCTTGCCGTCGACAGTGACAGTTGAACGTAAATTTGTTGTCGACAGTGACAGTTGAACGTAATTTTGTCGTGGAGTCCGACATATAAACTTGTCTCTGTAGGGAAGGAAATACGTACATATTTGAACCCTGTGATAACCACCGGACCAATAATGTGCTGGTATGGTGTTCAGATCCCAAGTCCTGCTCGACAATGACAGTTGACTGTACACATCGGGAAGCCCCAACATGTAGGGAATGACAGAACAGATTTGAACTCGAACCCTGTACTAACCACCAGACCAATATCCTCCCTTGGGGATGTCAGGGACTCTTTCAGTATGAATAGTATCCCCATCTTCTGGAAATTCTGTGCCAGAATTTTTTTTTCTATTGTCACTCCGTTTCTGCCTTGTTCTTTTGTCTTTTATCACTTCTTCCTATCATTTTGTGCTTTGCTGGTCCATTCATCTGTATGTGTTTGATAAAGATGAATGTGGTCGATAAAGTCTTAAGTACTTTCTCTTAGGATTGATAATTGGGTACATGTATTTAAGTGAATTTTTGGCTCTAAGGAAATGTGATGTGGAATTAATTTTAGGTAATTTTGGCCCGTTTTTATGTTTTTGTGTCTTTGGTTATGTTTGAATTTGTGTCCAGGTATGTTTTTGGAATATCCTGTGAAACAAATTGAACGGAGTGGTCAACGCCAGGGGCATCAACTTAGATTATGTGCTCGAGTTAATCCCCCCCCCCCCTCCACTCATTTTTTTTCCCCTGTTGAAGTATTTATTTTGAACCCCCCGTGGGGATGCCGGGGGCTCTGTCAGTATAAATAGTATTCCCGCCTTCTGAAAATTCTGTGCTAGAATTTTCCTCTTTTCTTTCTTTCTTCCTAATTTGCTTTGTCATTTCTTCCTATCAAATTGTCCTTTATGTTTACATTTGTATTCAGGTATGTTTTTTTAAACCCCCTGTGCGGTAAATTGTACGGTGTGGTCAACGCAAAGGGTATTTCCTTGGATTATGTGCGCGAATGCATTGTGTAATTAATTTTTTCCCCTGTTGAAGTTTTGTGCGTTTTGAAACGGTTATTGCCCCAATATGACTCTACGCAGTCAGCTGGGCTTTAAACAAAAATAACAATAAAAATATTGTCATAAGTAATATTAACATTTGTATTCAGTTTAACCCCATGGTGATCAAATGGGCGAAATGGTCAGCGTCAGGATCATTTCCTTAAATTATGTGCGTGAGTACATTGATACGTGTACATAACTTGATTTTCCAGGTGTTTTTTCTTAGGGTCTACGAGGTGTTACGTATGTTTTCAGATGTTTATAGCCCTGATATGGCTCTGCACAGTCGGCTGGGCTTGAATTAAGCAACTGTAATAGTGATAATGGCGTGTACTTGATATCTATAATTACTATTGTTGGCGTGCAGTCATCTTTCTCTCTATATATATACAATATTTTAGTGTGTGTGTCTTTGTGTGTGTTGTGTGTGCGTCTTTGTGTGTGTTGCGAGAGTGAGCGTGCGTGCGTGCGTGCAAACACACACACACACACACACACACACACACACACACACACACACACACACACACACACACACACAAGAAAGAGAGATAGAGAGAAACACCAAAACATCCCCACTAGTCTTTAGTCTTTTTACATACCCTTTTTCTTTTTCCTTATGCATGAGGTATTTTGTATGAATTTTCCTCTGCTCTACAACTCTCCTCTGCTCTGTATGAACTCTCCTCTGCTCTGTATGAACTCTCCTCTGCTCTGTATGAACTCTCCTCTGCTCTGTATGACTTTCCTCTGCTCTGCTTGAACTCTCCTCTGCTCTGTATGAACTCTCCTCTGCTCTGTATGAACTCTCCTCTGCTCTGTATGACTTTCCTCTGCTCTGCTTGAACTCTCCTCTGCTCTGTATGAACTCTCCTCTGCTCTGTATGAACTCTCCTCTGCTCTGTATGAACTCTCCTCTGCTCTGTATGAACTCTTCTCTGCTCTGTATGAACTCTCCTCTGCTCTGCTTGAACTCTCCTCTGGTGTGTTTCCACCAGCACTGAAAAAATCACAGGAATGAAGCTAGAGCCAATACCGTGGCTGAACATGTAACGTACGCATGCACAAAGATATGCACAACTACATTTCATTTTTCATTAAGTGCGATAATTTGAACAGTGTAGAAGATCATGGTCCGGTGTAGCATGCAGCATCCAAATCATAGCACCTAGCAGGTGTTCTCCTGTCTGGGAGTGGAAGATCCTGTCTTTGATCTCTGGTCAAACAAGGAATTTCTGCCCCCTCCCTCTTCAGCTAGAATGGTAACCTGGGTGAAAGTCCTCCAGGAAGCTGGTGGATAGTGCGAGTACTTTTTTGATAATTGGGTACATGTATTATGTGCATTTTTGGCTCTGTGGAGGTGAGATATGCGGAAGCAGTTTTAGGTAATTTATGCCTGTTTTTATATATGTTTTGGTGTCCTTATGTATGCTTATATTTGTATTCAGGTGTTTTTAAAAAAAATTTCCCCTGTGCGATAAATTGGACGGAATGGTCCTACGCCGGGGGATTGTTCTTAGATTATGTGCGCGAATGCATTATGTGTACATAATTTTCTTTTTTTTCTTTTTTGTTGTTGTTGAAGTTGTGTGTTTTGAAGCGGTTATAGCCCTGATATGGCTCTGCGCAGTCAACTGGGTTTTAAACAAAAATAACAATAAAAATATTGTCATAAGTAATGTTAACATTTGTATTCAGTTTAACCCCATGGTGATCAAATGGGCGAAATGGTCAGCGTCAGGATCATTTCCTTAAATTATGTGCGTTAATACATTGATACGTGTACATAACTTTGATTTTCCAGGTGTTTTTTCTTAGGGTCTACGAGGTGTTACGTATGTTTTCAGATGTTTATAGCCCTGATATGGCTCTGCACAGTCGGCTGGGCTTGAATTAAGCAACAATAATAGTGATAATGGCGTGTACTTGATATCTATAATTACTATTGTTGACGTGCAGTCATCTTTCTCTCTATATATATACAATATTTTAGTGTGTGTGTGTGTCTTTGTGTGTGTTGTGTGTGTTGTGTGTGCGTATTTGTGTGTGTTGTGTGTGCGTATTTGTGTGTGTTGCGAGAGTGAGCGTGCGTGCGTGCGTGCAAACACACACACACACACACACACACACACACACACACACACACACACACACACACACACACACAGAGGGATTGTTCTTAGATTATGCGCGAGTGCATTGTGTACTTAATTTTCGTTTCTTTTTCTTTTTTTGTTGTTGTTGAAGTTTTGTGTTTTGAAGCGGTTATAAACCCTGACATGGCTCTGCGCAGTCAGCTGGGCTTTAAACAACAATAATAAAAAAAAGAACATAGATCAAATTCTGAAGGTTCTGCTGCTGCTGCTGCCTCCTCCTTTTCTGTTTCCAGTCATTTTTAAAACGCATTCCCTCTGATAGTTCCGTGTGTACCTCCGAACCGATGGCTGTGGTGTTTGGCAGTAAGAATGGTGTTCCAATGAAAGCATAAAGATTTTCTCATCTTTTCAGACTCCCTTTCTGCTTTGTAAGCAATTGCTGGCCGAAACATTCCCTGTGCGATAAATTGGATGGAGTGGTCAACGCCAGGGGCTTGTCCTTAGATTATGTGCGCGAATGCATTGATATGTGAACTTAATTTTCTTTCCTTTTTTTTTCCTGTTGAAGTTTTGAAGCGGTTATAGTCCTGATATGGCTCGAAGCAGTCGGCTGGGCTTTAAACAGCAATAACAATAATCATTTATCACTTACACCGATGTATAAACCTGTATAAACAATTTTGTGGCAAGAGAATTGAAACAAGGAGACAAAGGTGTTTTTTTTCCCAAATATTACTCAAAAGTGACCCGACTTTTAGATTCTTCTGTGTGCTCCTGGGAACGGCAGGAAAGTGTTAGGAAGGTAACACATGGGTTGCACACTCTACAGAAATTTGTACTTTAAAAAAATTGCACTGCACGATGCATACCGTGTGACGAGTCACTCAGCATCTAAGACCTTATTGAATGCTAGGACTTAAGCACTGTAAAATATATACATACATATTAACCCTTTGACTCCCACACCCTGTCCACCAGCATCCTGCATTTTTTTGTCATCCATGCTAGCAAAGCAAAAAGTTCATTTTTTGACTCCTTCACCCTATCCAACAGCTTCCTGCAGGAAGCTGGTGGAAAGGGCGAGGGAGTCAAAGGGTTAAGTTTTTGCATTTGGTGGATAGAGTGCAGGAGTCAAAGGGTTAAAGATCATCTTCAGAGATGATTGTCCACAGGAAAATTTCAAGATTTTACGAAAGATCAATACATTTTATCAAATAGTCAAACGTACGGGAAAGACAGTGCGTTTTAGACTTTGTAGGCTAGACATGTTGTTTCGAAATGTTTATCTATTCGACTTAAGAGTTGTTGTTAACGTAGTGGTAGCCCTGATATGGCCTTAGTGGTCAGCTGGGCTATAAAAATGGCAGAGAGGGAGAGAGACAGAGACAGACTGAGAGACGGAGACAGACAGACCGAGAGACGGAGACAGACAGACCGAGAGACGGAGACAGACAGACTGAGAGATGGAGACAGACTGAGAGACGGAGACAAGAGACGGAGACAAGAGACGGAGACAGAGACGAAGACAGAGAGACGGAGACAGAGAGACGGAGACAGAGAGACGAAGACAAGGAGATACAGACAGAAAGACAGACAGACAGAGAGAATGTGCGTGTGTGACAGAAGCTGGGTCAAGGGTCATTGTCGAACAGGCTCTTTTCAGTATAAATAGTATCCCCACCTTCTGGAAATTCTGTGCTAGAAATTTCCTCTTTTCTGTCACTGTCTTTGTTTCCACCTTGTTGCCTTGCTTTCTGTCATTTCTACTTATTTTCTGCCTTACTGATCCATTCACCTGTATTTTTTCGATAAAGTCTTACGTACTTTTTCTTCGGATTGATAATCGGGTACATGTATTATGTGCATTTTTGGCTGTGCGGAGGTAAGATATGCGGAAGCAAAATTAGGTAATTTATGCCTGGTTTTATGTTTTGCTGTCCTTATTTTTGCATATATTTGTATTCAGGTGTTTTTTAAATTTCTCCTGTGCGATAAATTGGACGGAATGGTCCTACGCCAGGGGATTGTCCTTAGATTATGTGCGCGAATGCATTGATATGTGTACTCGTGTTTTTCTTTTTCCTTTTTTGTTGAAGTTTTGTTTTGAATCGGTTATAACCCTGACATGGCTCTGCGCAGTCAGCTGGGCTTTAAACAACAATAAAAGAAAGAAAGAAAGAACATAGATCAAAGTTTGAAGGTTCTGCTGCTGCCGCCTCTTCTGTTTCCGGTCATTTTTAAAACGCATTCCCTCTGATAGTTCCGTGTGTACCGCCGAACCCACGGCTGTGGTGTTTGGCAGTAAAAATGGTGTTCCAATCCAAGCATAAAGATTTTCTCATCTTTTCAGACTCCCTTTCTGCTTTGCAAGCAATTGCTTGCCGAAACATTCCCTGTGCGATAAATTGGATGGAGTGGTCAACGCCAGGGGCTTGTCCTTAGATTATGTGCGCGAATGCATTATGTGCACTTAATTTTCTTTCCTTTTTTTTTTTTTTTCCTGTTGAAGTTTTGAAGCGGTTATAGCCCTGATATGGCTCTACGTGGTCAGCTGGGCTTTAAACAATAATAACAATAAGTCACCCAGAACTTCTAAAATTCTTTGAACTCTTTTCCTTTCCTCTTATAACTGATGGTAACCACAATATTTTGCCTGGATTCCCGGTCATGTTGGTTATTCAAGGCAACGAAAAGGTTGACTGTCTTGCCAAGAATGCCACAAATGAAAAAAATGTCTAAATCCTTCATCCCTTACAGATCTGAAACCCAAAATATACTTCCGTGAAAAATCTCTGGCAGGAGGATTGGAACAATCCGGCGGACAACAAACTTTTCCAGAACCGTCCCGAGCCTAACCCTTTGACTCCCGCACCCTATCCACCAACTGCAAAAACTTAACCCTTTGACTCCCGCACCCTATCCACCAACTGCAAAAACTTAACCTTTTGACTCCCTCACCCTATACACCAGCTTCCTGCAGGAAGGGTGAGGGAGTCAAAGGGTTAAGATTTTGCTGTTATCGTGGCTGATAATGCAGGGTGTTGGTGGACAGGATGCGGGAGTCAAAGGGTTAAACAGATTCTCTGTTTTGTTTTGGGAACCGGAGGAAAGAGTGTTTAGTAGGTTACACACTGGTCACACATTGTATACTCAGAGTCCTTTGAAAAATGAAGCACCACCATGGTGTATACTATGTGATGATCACTCGGCATCGAAACAGCTTACTGAATACTTGGACATGCACGACGTGAGACGTAAGCACTATACGGCAGACTTCTTAACCCTTTTTAGTCCTGCACCCTATCCACTAACATCATACATCGCAATCAAAGATAAGCAAAAACCGTAACCCTTTGACTCCCTCACCCTATCCATCACCTTCCTGCAGGAAGCTGGTGGATGTGTAAGGGAATTAAAGGGTTGAATTTCTACAGTTGATGGATAGGGTGCGGGAGTCAAAGGGTTAAAGAACGTCTTCAGAAATATTCTTCCAGATGTTATTTTCAAACTTTTACAAGAGAATAAATTGCTTTCATATGATCATGAACTTAAAAGGATAATCGTGAGCTTTGTTTTTTAACTGTTTTAACTTCGGAATTGCTTTTAACGTGGTGTTAGCCCTGATATGGCTCTCGTAGTCGGCTGGGCTGTAAGCAATATGAACCTGAACCTGAATATGATCATACTTACGGAAAAATGTTTTTAGATACGTTTCAGATTTGGTAGGTTAAAATCTCTCTCTCTCATTTTCTCTTTGTCTGTCTGTCTCTCTCTCTACCTCCCCTCTCTCTCTTTCTGTCTGTCTCTCTGTCTGTCTGTCTCTCTTCCTCTCTCTTTTACCACATCACCACAAATTCAGTTATTCCATCACCATTAAGGCATAATTTATCATATTCATTCATTCATTTCCATCAAAATTAAACTTAGGTTTATATTGTTCACAAGTCTTTTGAAGAAAAGCAACACTTCACATCATCACTGAGAGTATGATAGGCCAGGGCGATATATATCACAATGACAGAGAGCACCAAGCACGTTCTCTCATCCATATGACATCTCTGTTAAAATCTCTCTCTCTCTCTCTCTCTCTCTCTCTCTCTCTCTCTCTCTCTCTCTCTCCCTGTCTCTCTTTCTCTGTGTCTCTATCTGTCTGTCTCTCTCTCTCCTCTCCTTTTACCACGTCACCCCAAATTCAGTTATTCCATCACCATTAAGGCAATATTCATCACATTCATTCATTCATTTCCATCAAAATTAAGCGTGGCTTTATATTGTTCACACAAGTCTTTTGAAGAAAAGCAACACTTCACATCATCGATGACAATTTGATACGTTAGGCCTATAGTATCATACTGACAGATCACCAAGCACGTTCTCTCATCCATATGACATATTTGTTAAAATCTCTCATTCTCTCTCTCTCTCTCTCTCTCTCTCTCTCTCTCTCTCTCTCTCTCAGATAAGTCCCCCATTGCCCCCATTTTCCTGGGATGGTTATCCCCGTCGGCCATATCACCTGAGGTGGGTGCTGACGTAAAACAATCAAATCAATCAATCTCTCTCCCTCCCCCTGTCTCTCTTTCTCTGTGTCTGTATCTGTCTCTCTCTCTCTCTTCTCTCTCTTTACCACATCACCCCAAATTCAGTTATTCCACCACCTCTGTATACTGGCCATTTGTATAGGTAAGTAAAAAAAATTCATTATTCAATATCTACTTAATATCAGCATAATGAAAATTTCAGATATCATCTATATATTGAAGTACTATAGTGCAAAATTTGAAGTGCCTGAGATGAAATTTTGTTGGTGAACATAGGATGGAAATTTTTGCCTTTTTTTTTGGACCCGGAAATCAACAAAACACATAATTCACTTTACACAATAAGGAATAAACTCCCAAAGAGGATGGAAATTGTTCTCAAATGCACACATTCATTCATTACGAAACATATGCATTCATTCTGCACATAAATGTCTTTTATTTATCTATTTAAAATACGAGGGGGGGCGTGGTCTTTCATAAATCCAAGGCGCTGTAATGTAGCACACAGGGGAAAAGTGTGAAATCCTGGTGCCAATCCTTTGCTGACAGCTCCACAATTCTCTCTGCTGTCATTTCCCCGTCCCCACCTTCGATAGATTCCTCACTCGACGAAGTATCACTATCACCACCCTCCAAATTTTCGTCTGCTACACGCTTGCCGTTATTGTCACTACTGCTGACTCACTTGACTCCGGTTCCGACATATCTTCACTCTCATAATCATCGTCTTCCTCTTCTATATCGGAGCCAGCTGTTTGTAGCATTTCAAGCACTTCGTGGGCGTTGTATAGCAGTCGTCTCTGCCGTCTACCACGACCAGTTTGATCGCTTGACGCCATCTTTGTTTACACAGATTCTACACGGAGCCAGTGGGTGCGAAATTAAACCTGGTTGAGCCAAACAATACACTGGAAACTGAAAGTACCAGTTTTTGAGAGCAGTCGATTGGTCAATCTTCAGAGCTAGCCCTTCAATTTTCGTACGAGAGTTGACCTCATTAGGCAAATAAAATCCAAAGGTCAATCCTGCGATCGCAGTGCTCAGTAGGCAAGCAGTGTAAGGGCGAGCACTGCGATCACAGTGCTCAGCACGGAGTGAGTTATTAAATTAAATTAATCATAAGCTTGGTGTTTGACTGTTGTCTTTTTAATTAGATTTGGAATTGTTTTTAACGTGGTGTCTGCCTTGACATGGTCTTATTGGTCGACTGGGCTATGTGCAACACGAACCTTGCTGACTGTTCACGTGGTGTCTGCCCTGATATGGCCTTAGTGGTCGACTGGGCTGTGTATAACACGAACATTGCTGACTGTGAATTAACCCTTTGATTCCGGTACCCTATCCACCAACTGCAAAAGCTGGACCCTCTGACTGCCTAACCCTATCAACCAGCTTTCTTTGACTATCACCCTAGCAGCAGAATCAAAGGGAAGTTTTTGCTTTTCTTGCAATGCAGGATGCTGGTGGACAGGGAGCGGGCGTCAAAGGGTTACATGATTTACCCTTAGACGTCCGCTTCCTGTCCACCAGCTTCCTGCATTGTCAACCATGCTAGAAAAGCAAATACAACCCTTTGATCCCCTCACCTGTCCACCAGCTTTCTGCAGGAAGGTGGTAGATAGGTCGAGGGAGTTAAAGAGTATATAGTGTTTGCAGTTGGTGGATAGGATGAGGGAGTCAAAAGGTTAAACACAGTTGGTGACATAAGGTTAACGTTTTGTTTGGTTCACGTGCTTTTGGTAAACGCTGACGATCAGCATTGTCGTTTTCTTAACAGGAAAAATGATTTTTCGTTTATATAGGTACAAAGAGTGTGTGTGTGTGTTGTGTGTGTGTGTGTGTGTGTGTGTGTGTGTGTGTGTGTGTGTGTGTGTGTGTGAGAGAGAGAAAAAGAGAGAGGGACAGATCGTGTGTGTGTGTGTGTGTAAAACAGAGTTAGAGAGATCGTGTGCGTGCGTGCGTGCGTGCGTGTGTGTGTGTGTGTGTGTGAGTGCGTGTGCGCGCGTGCGTGCGAAATCTGTTTGTGAGAGAGTAAGTCTGTGTACAGTCTGTGTGCATGTGTCTGTATGTCTGTGTACTTGAGAGTGTTTGTGTGTGTGAGAGCGTTTGTACTGTATGCTTATGAAGGAGAGTGCGCACGTATACTATGCATGCGTGCGTTCACACACGGCGCCTGTGTGTGCGTGTATAAGGGAGAGATAGTGTGTGTGTGTGTGTGTGTGTACACAATAAATGTTTGCAAGCACGTTGGCATGTATTTATGTGCACGATATATGTGAGGTTCCCAGGACATAACTACAATTTACAAACTTTGGCGAAAAACCTTTGGCAGGAAGACTGGAACAACACGACAGACGACAAAACATTTCCAGAAGTGCCCCGACCTTAAACATTCTCCCCCATCTATTCCTGGAAAACATAAAAAAAAGTTGTGTAGGTTACACACTGGTCACACATTCTAATAATAATAATAATAATTACAATATTTATATAGCGCAAAATCTTGATAAAATCAAATCTAAGCGCTGAAGCAGACACACACGCAAGCACGCACGCACACGCGCGCGCGCGCGCACACACACACACACACACACACACACACACACACACACACACACACACACACACGCATGGCTATAAATGGGGAGAAAGAATAAAAGCAATAAAAGCAAGAATAAAAGCAATGGAAAATTATAGAGCATAGCATATACAATTATATATTATAACCATGTGATTCCCCTCCGAGCGGAGACAGGCTGCAGAGGGGGGGTTGAGTGAGGTTAGGATTTTATGCGGAGGAGAAAAGGTGAGTTTTGAGAGCGGACTTGGAGACAAAAGTAGGTTGCTGACGGACTGAGAGAGGAAGTTTGTTCCAGGAGAGTGGACCAGAAACAGAAGGCTCGTGGACCATAGGTATTGAGCTTAGTGCGTGAAAAGCGAAAAGTCAGAGGATCGGAGGGTACGTGAGGGAAGATAGATCTCAAGTAGGCTTGACAGGTAATCGGGGGCTGCGTTATTGAGGCTTTTGTAGCACATGGTGTCTAGTTTGTACTGTATGCGCTTTGATACAGGGAGCCAGTGAAGTTGTGCCAGGAGAGGAGATATGTGGTCAGCTTTTTTCTTTTTGAGTACAAGGCATACAGCATTGTTTTGAATGCGCTGTAGGATGTGAATGGTGGAGGCAGGAAGACCAGACAGGAGTGAATTGCAATAGTCAATGCGAGACATTATGAAGGAGAGAACGAGTTTTGCAGTTGTTTCGACAGAGAGATACTTCCTGATCAGCCTTATACGATGGAGATGATAGTAGCAAGATCTGGCAGTTTGAGAAACAAAGTTGTTCATGGAGAGGGTAGAGTCAATGCAGACACCAAGGTTTTTAGCTGAATCAGAAATTGGGACTGATGTGTTACATAATGGGAGAGAAAGAGGAGGCAGCTGAGAAAGTTTCTGACGGGTGCCAATGAGGATAGCTTCTGTCTTGTCATTAAGCTGAAGTTTGTTGAACGTCATCCAGTTCTTAATGTCTGAGTAACATTCAGTGGTGCGAGTCAACAGGCGCTGTAAATTATCAGGTGAGTCACTGTCTTGAAGTTGGGTGTCATCAGCATAGAAGTGGTGTTTTATAGAGTGGGAGTTGATGATGGTGGACAGAGGGGAGGTGTAAAGAGTGAAAAGAACAGGGCCAGGGACAGATCCTTGTGGAACACCACAGGTCAGGTATGCAGGTTGAGAGTAAGTGCCATTGATGAGAACAGTTTGTTTTCTGTTTGATAAATACGAAGTGAAAAAGGAGAGAGCAATGTCAGAGATGCCAAAAGTATGAAGTCTAGAAAGAATACCATGGCCAATGGTATCGAAGGCTGCAGACAGATCAAGGAGTGTGAGGAGAGAGACTTTGACAGTATCAGTTGCAAATAGGAGATTGTTGAGAATGTGTAGTAGGGCAGTTTCAGTGCTATGGCACTGGCGGTAGGCTGACTGGAAAAGGATTGAGGAGATTGTTGGCAGACAGGTGAGAGTTCAGCTGGTTGAACATTCTACACTCGTAACTTAAAACAAAAAGTGAAGCACCATCATGATGTATACCATGTGATAAGCCACTGGGCATGGAAACAACTTACTGACTGCTTGGACATGCACGATGTGAGACGTTAGCACTATACGGGAGACTTGTTAACCCTTTGGTTCCTACACCCTATCCACTAGCATCATGCATCGCCATCAAAGGTAGCAAAGCAAAACACTTAACCCTTTGACTCCACCTTATCACCTTCCTGCAGGAAGCTGGTGGATAGGGTAAGGGAATCAAAGGGTTGAATTAAACAGCTGGTAGACAAGGTGCGGGATTCAAAGGGTTAAAGAACGTCTAAAGAAACAATCTTCGAGACGTAATTTTCAAGATTTTTACAAGCGAATCATTTCATTTCATATGATCATAAACTTAAAAGGATAATCGTGAAGTTTCTTTTTAGTTTTTGTCTTAAAGAGTTGCATTTAACGTGGTGTTAGCCCTGATATGGCTCTGGTAGTCGGCTGGGCTATCAGCAATATAAACCTGAACCTGAATATGATCATACGTACGGGGAAATGTTTTTAGATACATTTCAGATTTGGTAGGTTAATCGTAAGCTTTGTGTTTAACTGTTGTCTTTTTAATTAGATTCGGAATTGTTTTTAACGTGGTGTCTGCCCTGATATGGCCTTAGTGGTCGACTGGGCTGTATGGAACACGAACCTTGCTGACTGTTAACGTGGTGTCTGTCCTGATATGGCCTTAGTGGTCGATTGGGCTGTATGGAACACGAACCAAAGCTCTTCCGAGACGTCCCTCCTGATGCAATTTTCCAGTTTTTACAAGAGATCAATAGATTTCACTTGATGTAATTTTACGTGTTTTTCTTTAATGGCATTTTAGATTTGCAAGGTTGACGGTAAGCATGGTTTTTATCTGTTTTTTTTTTTTATCTTAACGGGTTGTTCTTTACTTTTTGACGTGGTGTTAGCCCTGATATGGCCCTAGTGGTCGGCTGGGCTATAAGCAATAGGAATTGAATTGAATTGAAACACGAACCTTGCTGTTAACGTGGTGTCTGTCCTGATATGGCCTTAGTGGTCGACTGGGCTGTATGCAACACACACCTTGCTGACTATGAATCCGTACCCTATCCACCAACTGCAAAAACCTGACCCTCTGGCTCCCTCACTATAACAACCAGCTTTTTTTTTTTACTCCCTCACCTTACCCACCAGAGTCAAAGGGTTACGATTTTGCTTTCTGGCATGGTTGGCAATGCATGAAGCTGGTGGACAGGGATCAGGCGTCAAAGGGTTAAATTTGTGCTTTTCTATCATGGTTGGCAATGCATGAAGCTTGTGGACAGGGACCAGGAGTCAAAGGGTTACATGATTTACCCTTTGACGTCCACTTCCTGTCCACCAGTTTCCTGCATTGTCAACCATGCTAAAAAAGCAAATACACCCCTTTGACCCCCTCACCCTGTCCACCAGCTTTCTGCAGGAAGCTGGTAGATAGGTTGAGGGAGTTAAAGGGTATAGTGTTTGCAGTTGGTGGATAGGGTGAGGGAGTCAAAGGGTTAAAAACCGTTGTTGACATAAGGTTAACATTTTGTTCGGTTTATGTGCTTTTTGTAAACGCTGACGGATCAAATTGTCGTTGTCATGAAATGGATATCTTATCTTCATCGTCATCAGATAACCATAGTTGTTGACGTCATCAAATTTTTTTGTTCACTCGTTTTGTTTCGTTTCTAAACGAACATTTATTTTTCGTTTATATAGGTACAATGTGTGCGTGCGTGCGTGCGTGTGTGTGTGTGCGTGTGTGTGTGTGCGTGTGCGTGTGCGTGTGCGTGTGCGTGTGTGTGTGTGTGTGGTGTGTGTGTGTGTGTGTGTGTGTGTGTGTGTGTGTGTGTGTGTGTGTGTGAATGAGAGAAAAACGGTGAGAGAGACATCGCGCGCGCGTGTGTGTGTGTGTGTGTGTGTGTGTGTGTGTGTGTGTGTGTGTCTGTGTGTGTGTGTCTGTGTGTGTGTTTGTGTGTGTGTGTCTGTGTGCACGCGCGCGTGCGAACTCTGTGTTTGTGACAGAGTATGTCTGTGTATAGTCTGTGTGTGTGTGTCTGTGTGTGTGTGTCTGTATGTGTGTGTACTTGAGAGTGTGTTTGTGTGTGTGTGTGTGTGTGTGTGTGTGTGTGAGCGTTTATACTGTACGTTTATGGAGAGTGTGCACGTGTACTATACATGCGTGCGTTCACACGCGCGCGCGTGTGTGTGCGTGCGTAAAGAGAGAGAGGGTGTGTGTGTGTGCTTGTGTGTGTGTGTGTGCTTGTGTGTGTGTGCGTGTGAGTGTGTGTGCGTGTGTATGTGTGTACTACAAATGTGTTTGCGAGCACGTTCACATGTATTTATGTGCACGTTGCATGTGAGTTTCCCATGAGATAACTACTACAATTTACAAACTTTGGTGAAAAACCTTTGGCAGGAAGACTGGAACAACACGACAGACGACAAACTTTTTCCAGAACTGCCCCGACCTTAAAATAGATTCTCCCATCTATTCCTGGAAAACATAAAAAAAAAGTTGTGTAGGTTACACACTGGTCACACATTCTACACACATAACTTAAAACAAAAAATGAAGCACCATCATGATGTATACCATGTGATAAGCCACTGGGCATGGAAACAACTTACTGACTGCTTGGACATGCACGATGTGAGACGTTAGCACTATACGGCAGACTTCTTAACCCTTTGACTCCTGTACCCTATCCACTAACATGCATCGCCATCAAAGGTAGCAAAGCAAAAAACTTAACCTTTTGACTCCCTCACCCTATTCGTCACCTTCCTGCAGGAAGCTGGTGGGTAGGGTAAGGGAAATGAAAGGGTTAAGTATCTGCAGCTGGTGGATGAGGTGCGGGATTCAAAGGGTTAAAGAACGTCTTAAGAAATATTGTTCCAGACGTAATTTTCAAGCTTTTACAAGGGAATAATTTCATTTCGTATGATCATACACTTGAAAGGATAATCGCGAGTTTAGTTTTTAACTGTTGTCTTAAGTTGGAAGTTGTTTTTGACGTGCAGCGTGGTGTTAGCCTGATATGGCTCTGGTAGTCGGCTGGGTTATAAGCAATATCAACCTGAACCTGAATATGATCATACGTACAGGGAAACTTTTTTAAATGCGTGTCAGATTTGGTATGTTAATCAAACTTTGTGTTTTACTGGTTTTATTTTTAATTGGATTTTGAATTGTTTTTAATGTGTGTTTGCCCTGATATGATCTTAGTGGTCGGCTGGGCTATATGCAACACGAACCTTGCTGTTTACGTGGTGTCTGCCCTGATATGGTCTTAGTGGTCGACTGGGCTATATGCAACACGAACCTTGCTGACTGTTAACGTGGTGTCTGTCCTGATGTGGCCTTAGTGGTCGACTGGGTTGCAACACGAACTTTGCTGACTATGAATTAACTCTTTGATTCCCGTACGTTATCCACCAACTGTAAAAACGTGACCCTCTGGCTCCCTCACCCTATCAACCAGCTTTCTTTGACTTCCTCACCATAACCATCAGAGTCAAAGGCTTAAAGTTTTGCCTTTGTAGCATGGTTGACAACGCAGGATGCTGGTGGACAGGGAATGGGCGTCAAAGGGTTAGGCCCTACATGATTTACCCTTTGACGTCCTTTTCCTGTCCACCAGCTTCCTGCATTGTCAACCATACTACAAAAACAAATCCTTAATCCTTTGACCCCTCACTTTATCCACCAGCTTCTTGCACGAAATTGGTAGATAGTTAGGGAGTTAAAGGGTATAGTGTTTGCAGTTGGTGGATAGGGTGAGGGAGTCAAAAGGTTAAACACAGTTGGTGATATAAGAACGTTTTGTTTGGTTCATGTGCTTTTTGTAAACGCTGACGGATCAAATTGTGGTTGTCATGGAATGGATATCTTATCTTCATCATCAGATAACCATTGTTGTTGACGTGGTCAACTTTTTTGTTCACTCGTTTTGTTTCGTTTCTAAACGAAAATTTATTTTTCGTTTATATAGGTACAATGTGTGTGTGTGCGTGCGTGCCTGTCTGTCTGTCTGTCTGTCTGTCTGTCTGTCTGTGAGTGAGAGAGAGACCGAGACCGTGTGCGCGCGGTGTGTGTGTGTGTGTGTGTGTGTGTGTGTGTGTGTGTGTGTGTGTGTGTGTGTGTGTGTGTGTGTGTGTGTGTGTGTGTGTGTGTGTGTGTGTGTGTGTGTGTGTGTGTGTGTGTGTGTGTGTGTGTGTGTGTGTGCGTGCGTGTGTGTGTGTGTGTGTGAGAAAGAGAAAGACAGGGAGAGAGACATCGTGTGTGTGTGTGTGTGTGTGTGCGTGCGTGCGTGCGTGCGTGCGTGCGTGCGTGCGAACTCTATAAGTATTTGTGAGAGAGTATGTCTGTGTATAGTCTGTGTGCGTGTGTCTGTATGTGTGTGTACTTGAGAGTGTGTGTGTGTGTGTGTGTGTGTGAGAGAGAGCGTTTGTACTGTATGTTTATGAAGGGAGTGTGCGCGTGTACTATGCATGCGTGCGTTCACACTCGCGCGTGTGTGTGCGTGTGTAAGAGAGTGTGTGTGCGTGTTTGTGTCTGTGTGTGTCCATGTGTGTTTATATTACAAATGTGTATGCGAGTACATTGGCATGTATTTATGTGCGCGTTGCATGTGAGTTTCCCATGAGATAACTACTACAATTTACAAACTTTGGCGAAAAACCTTTGGCAGGAAGACTGGAACAACACGACAGACGACAAACATTTACAGAACTGCCCCGACCTTAAACATATTCTCCCCCATCTATTCCTGGAAAACATAAAAAAAAGTTGTGTAGGTTACACACTGGTCACACATTCTACACACATAACTTAAAACTAAAAAAGTGAAGCACCATCATGATGTATACCATGTGATAAGCCACTGGGCATGGAAACAAATTACTGACTGCTTAGACATGCACGATGTGAGACGTTAGCACTATACGGGAGACTTGTTAACCCTTTGGCTCCTACACCCTATCCACTAGCATCATGCATCGCCATCAAAGGTAGCAAAGCAAAACACTTAACCCTTTGACTCCCTCACCTTATTCATCACCTTCCTGCAGGAAGCTGGTGGATAGGGTAAGGGAATCAAAGGGTTGAATTAAACAGCTGGTAGACAAGGTGCGGGATTCAAAGGGTTAAAGAACGTCTAAAGAAACAATCTTCGAGACGTAATTTTCAAG
>CM060310.1:9148086-9213086 GCA_030674185.1 Monoplex corrugatus | reverse complement strand
TGCCAGTATTACACATGCTTCATCAATTATCATTATGTGTATACAACATTGTCAGGAATAAAACGAGTGTTCCTCTGCACAATAATGCATTGCATCTTTGCTTTTGGCCGAATATGGTTGTCAGTAGTCTTACAATAACCAAATGAAAATAGGGACTAATTCTATAATGGCAACTACTTTCAAACCTCAGTCCATCCTTACAACAGTAACAGCCACACTAAAGTGTCACAGATCTTGTGAGATAGCACATCGTTTAGATCAAAACATACTTTCACGCACATCATTTAGATCAAAACATACTTTCTCGCGATAGGATCCAACAGTGGGCAGAGACAAACGGCTTTACTTTTTTTCACAACCAAAACACAGTGTATTCACTTTCATAACCTGCGAAAATTCTTTGCTGCTCCAGAAATTCGTCTGGGAAAATGCACCATTCCACCTGTAAAAGAAGCTACATTTCTGGGCTTGATTTTTGATGAAAAGTTGAACTTTCTCAGTCATGTCCAACATGTGAAAACATTGTGCCAGAAAGCTCTGAATATTCTTCGAGTTGTAGCTCATACAGACTGGGGTGCCGACAGGAAAACGCTACTACACCTGTACAGAGCTGTAATTCGCTCGAAACTGGACTATGGCTGCGTAGTATATGAATCTGCAAGAGAGTCGTACCTAAAGGCACTGGATCCATTTCACCATCAAGGGCTGCACCTATACTACACGTCATTATTTAAGGGCCAGGAACGTTTTTGAGTCAATTTTTGAAAGGAGAAATAACCTATTTTCTCTTACTCTTTTCTCCAATTCGTTGCCGTAACTGAATGGATAAGAGCTCAGACAACATTGCAGTTTCCTTTTGGCACGTGTTTGGGGATTTGCCGATTTGCAATGGGCGGCCCAAGGAAGACAATTTCCGCACGAAATTGTCGAATCTTCAGCAGGGTCTCTCTGACGACGCAGGCAAGGTAGCGACAAAATTCGCTTTGCACGTGCAAGGCAAGCCCTTTTTGAACACTACTCCAGCCAAAGTTGCCCGCAGACGAGGATAAAAAGGACCCGTTCTTGGTTCGTTTTAACCATGCTTGCAAGACGACGGATGACGGATGAGCAGCGGGGGAGAGCCCTCGCTCTGCTTGATGAAGGCCTAGCGCAGCGGGAAGTTGCTAGACGACTTGAAGTGTCGCATTCCACAATCCAGAGACTGCTGGAGCGCTTCAATGAGACTGGAGCAGTCCAGGAAAGGCGTCACACGGGTCGACCCAGAGTAACGACAAGACAGCAAGACCGCTACCTTGCCCTCTCCGTCCTGAGGGAAAGGGCATCCACTGCGGTGACCTTGAGGGGTCAGCTGAGGGACGCAACAGGTGCTAACATCAGCTGCAGCACGGTGAGAAGACGGCTACATGAGGCAAACTTGAGGTCACGGAGACCGGCCGTCCGACCCGTGCTGTCACGGGTCAACAGAGTGCGCCGCATGACCTGGGCCAGGGAGCACGTGACCTGGACAAGGCAACAGTGGGCCCGGGTCTTGTTTTCGGATGAGTCCAGGTTCACCCTGACCTTTAACGATGGCCGGGCTCGGGTGTGGCGACGTCAAGGGGAGAGGTTCGCTGACGCCACTGTCCAAGAGCATAACCGGTACGGCGGCGGGTCGGTGATGGTGTGGGGTGGCATGAGCCGTGGTACCCGGACCCCCCTGCTCCCCATTGACGGCATCCTGAACGGGGTCCGGTACCGGGACGAGGTTCTGGCGGCCGTGGCACTGCCTGCGCTTGTGGACCTTGGTCAAGGCGCCATCTTCCAGGACGACAATGCACCTGCGCATCGAGCACGCCTTGTGACTGACTTCCTGGAGCAGCATGAAGTCGTCCGTATGGCCTGGCCAGCGTGCTCACCTGACCTGAACCCAATTGAACACCTCTGGGATGTGCTCGGGAGGCGCATCAGGGACAACCACCCCCACCGGGCACCCTGGCCAGGCTGGTCGACATCCTGCAGATCGAGTGGGCGGCCATCCCTCAGGACACAGTCCGTACCCTTGTGGGGTCGATGCATCGGCGCTGTGAAGCATGCATCCAGGCTCGGGGCGGACACACGCGATATTGAAAACAGATTGGCCAAATCTGACACTTTCTGTTTTTTGAAAAGGGGGGGATGTTCCTTTAAATGCATGTGCTGTTCACTAATGGGTCATTGTGCTAATTTCTTTTTCCAAAACAGGTGTGGAAATGATGAAATAAAACATAGAATCAATTCTAAACATTGTCAATTATTTCAACTTAAAATTAGAGAGGAAGGAAGAAGTGGCCCTTAAATTATGATTAGGAGTATATGTCTTGGTGCATTCAGAACAACTGTGTATAGTTTGTATGCAGAGGTAGGGGAGCCCTCCCTGAGCAAGCGTAGACTGAAACTAAGTTTAAATTTCTGTTTGAAACTGTTCTCTGAACCAGAAAACCCAGCCTACGACTGTCTTCAACCCCAGATTTGAAAGTGACTTTGAAAAACATCCAAAAGTGACTCCTCCTTTGGGGCTGCATGTCCGTCCCCATTTGGAAAAGGCAGATATAAATTTAGCAGTTGTTAACGACTTCTCCAAATTTCCAGATAGTCCACCATGGACGTTGAAAACACCGAAGGTTTGTTTTGATCTTGCTTCCTTCCGTAAAGACAATACCAGTGCACTGGCGTACAAATCGTTTTATGCAGAATTGTGTGAAAAATCTCCATCATCCCGCAGAATCTTCACTGATGGGTCCAAGTGTGATGAAGGTGTGGCTGCCGCTGCCTTCTGCTCCGAGATTCCCAATGGAGCATTTTCAAAACGTATTCCATCTGAAAGTTCTGTTTACACTGCTGAACTGACTGCTCTGGTTTTGGCACTAAAAATGGTGTCCCAATCCAAACACAAGAGTTTCTCATTTTTTCTGACTCCCTTTCTGCTTTGCAGGCAATCGCTTGCCAAAACATTAGTCACCCTGAAGTTCTTTGAACTGTATTCTACTCTAGCAACTGACGGTTACGAGATTGTTTTTGCCTGGATTCCTGGCCATGTTGGCATTGGAGGCAATGAAAAGGCTGATTACCTGGCCAAGGAGGCTACAGTGGCAAAGATGTCTAAGTCCGTGATCCCTTACACAGATGTCAAATCGAAAGTACATAGTTACGTAAGAAATCTGTGGCAGGAGAACTGGAATAAACAGACAGATAACAAACTTTTCCAAATCCACCCGAACCTGACAGAAATTCTCCCATCTGCTGCAGGAAACCGTAAGAAAGAGACAGTGTTTTGTAGATTACGCACGGGTCATACATCCTACACTCACTCGTACCTTTTGAATAATGAAGCACCATGGTGTATACCGTGTGATGAGCCGTTGAGCATCCGACACCACCACCTCGATTGCTGGGACTTGTACGATGTGAGACAAAAGCACTAAACAGCAGATTCCTTAAAGGAGCTCTTCCTAGACGTCCCTCCTGATGCAATATTCCAGTTTTTACAAGACATCAATAGATTTCACTTGATGTAATTTTACGTGTTTTTCTTTAATGGCATTTTAGATTTGCAAGGTTGACGGTGAGCATGGTTTTTATCTGTTTATCTTAACAGGAGGTTCTTTTCTTTTTGACGTGGTGTTAGCCCTGATATGGCTCTTGTGGTCGGCTGGGCTATAAGCAATATGAATTGAATTGAATTGAGATACTTGTGTACAGAAGTAATTCTGAGCATGTCTTTTTCTTGAACGCTCACCACAGATCTTACACAGAGCATGCAGTCTTTCAGTATGTAATGTTTTACTGTGCTCAGGCTGTTGTACACACTCCATCTCGACAAAACAGCACACTTAAAAAGGGGCACCAAACGCTCACATTTGGAATTAGTAACAGACATAAGTACATGTACACACCAAACTAAGGGCACCAAACACTTCTACATCCAAAGTTAGGTATATAGATTCACTCCGCAGAAGGGCGTGAAACAGTACTGTATATCCACAGTTGAAAGAAAATCACAAAATGTTCTGAAAGACGGCACCAAACAAAAGAGTACATACAGCACAATTACAGCACCTAGCAGTCTTTCATATCCACAGTGAAAAAGTGGCACACAAGTGTTCTAAAAAAAAACAAGGGCACAGCACATATTTCTAATCATCTTAACACAGAAAGCACACAATCAACAGATGAAAGTCTCTTCTACATGATACTAAAGAGTGACAGTTGTGATGTGTGTAGTTCTTCTAAGCACAACGAAAGGAACGTATACAAACAGTACTTTTCCAGTTAGCGTAAAACTGTTTTTAATTAGCGCAGTGCCTCGGTACACATAACCATGCCGGCATACTTGTCGGGTGTTGCAGGCGGCTATGTACAGGCTGTTTCGCCACAAACACCGAAGGGCGGCATGGAACAAAGACAGTCGGATCAATAGATTTCACTTGATGTGATTTTACGTGTTTTTCTTTAAATATTGGCATTTTAGATTTGCAAGGTTGACAGTGAGCATGGTTTTGAAATCAACTGTTGTCTTTTATCTTAACGGGTTATTTTCCTTTTGACGTGGTGTTAGCCCTGATATGGCTTTAGTGGTCGGCTGGGCTATAAGCAATATGAAATGAAACAAAGACAGTCCGCCCATTTGGGCTCCATACAACAACACAACCGGCAACCTCCGGTCATTGTCTGTGTGATCCTGCGGGCTACGTACTGGCTATTACGCGGAGTTTGTACACTGAACGCCAAAATTAACTGACCAGGTAAAGAAAGTCATGTACACCATCACTGGAATAAAAAACAGAAATGCAATTTATTTCATAAATAAGTTCATTCAATCCTCAATCGATTTAACGCAAAAAAAAAAAAAAAGGTTCTTAATTGTGAACAGCCGAACACAAATGTCAGTTAACCCACATTTGAAAAGTCACAAAATCGGTAGCGCGTGTGGCCACCTCGGGCATCGATACAAGCTTGGCATCGTCGTCGCATGGAACAAACCAGGCGTCCAAAGAAGGCTTGGGGTATGGCTTGCCATTCCTCTTGGAGAGCTTGCTGTAGTTCCTGCAAGGTCAAGGGCGCTCTAGGGCGTTGTTGCAGTCGGCGTTGGAGTTCGTCCCAAACATGCTCGATGGGCGACATATCGGGTGAATTTGCTGGCCATGGCAACACGTCGATCTGTCTTGCTTGCAGATGCTGCTGCACAACATGTGCACGATGCGAGGGGGCGTTGTCGTGCTGGAGAATCACGCCAGGGCCATGAGCGCGGACAAAAGGTTCAATGTGGGGCGTGACAATTTCATCTCGGTAGCGGAGAGCATTCAAGTTGCCCTGAATCAACACTAACTGTGTCTGATGATGTGCAGAAATGCCTCCCCAAACCATAACGCCCCCTCCACCATAAGGTGCACGCTGAATGATGCAGTTGTCGGCGTACCTCTCTCCTCGACGCCTGTACACTCGATGACGACCATCCGCGACTGACAGCTGAAAACGAGACTCATCGGTGAATAGGACATGTCTCCACACTCGGATAGTGAAGCGCAGGTGCTGCCTGGCCCATGCCAAGCGTGCTGCACGGTGTCGAGGAAGAAGTTGTGGTCGAACTGCAGGGCGCCGTGCTTGCAGACCATTCTCCCGCAGACGTCTTCTGACGGTGGTGGCACTGATTCGCCTCAAGCCAGGGATAGCTCCCGCAGTGACAGTGGCAGGCTGAAACCGGTTTCTCAGATGCGTCAGTGTGATAAATCGATCCTGCTGAGGAGTGGTAACCCTGGAGCGACCACGCCCTGGTAAGTCAGCAATGTTGCCAGTGTTCTGAAAACGGTTCCACCATAACCGTACAGTTGTCCTTTGCACTCCAAAATGCCTGGCAGTGGCAGAAACGGAGCTTCCCCCTTGCAACATGCCAACAGCTCTCCAACGGTCATTTTCCAATGTTCTTGGCATGGTGGTTTTTCCAAAAGGAAGGATAAAACGAGTGTTTTGGTACAGACGGAGAGTGTGTGAGTTGCCTGGGACACCAATTTCCTTGTTCACGTGCATTTTGTGACGCGTAGGGCCGGATATTGTGTTGGAGTGAACTGTTGTCTGAGCGCGTAAGCACGTGCTGCAACCCTTTTTTTCACATGGGGAAAGAATTCTTCCATCTGCAGGACAAGAACGTGCAAACGGTTTCCGGACAGTTATCTCAATGGCAATTTGGTGACATTATTAAAAGTGGTCAGTTAATTTCGGCGTTCAGTATATTACAGTGTACTGAAGGCAGCATAGAATAAAGACGGTCCCTTCTAGGTTCTGTAGGACTACAACGTAACACTGTGTGAAACAGACTGAAGATGACGATAAAATCTGTCGTAGGCCCTGCTTCAGAATACATGTACACATTGATCTGCTCAGTTTAGCAGTGTGTTATATGCGTAATGTATTGGTTAGATCTTTGGAATGTTCAATGCATAGCTATGGATAGGCAGAGGCTGTAAAATAACAGTATAATTTGGCAGAGAGAACGCAAGGCGCTTTTGATCTAGGCAAGTACACTACATTGTGTTGCCTTTGAGCGTTGTACGTAAATGGGAAAGATCGTAACAGAGCAAGGCACTGTTACATATAGAACCAATACTGTTATACAATTGTGAGGCGTGGACAGTAAACAAAGCCAGAACAACATTGAGGCAGCCGGAATGTTGAGAGTTCCATGGACAGCAAAAACAACAAACGAGACAGTCTTGATGGAGGCAGACACAAGATCATTCACAAGCAAAAATTAGGAAAAGACAGGCAACATTTAGAGGCCATTTTATGAGGAAAGGGGAATTGGAGCACCTGGTCACAATGGGAAAGCTGGAGGGAAAGAAAGCACCAGGTAGACCCAGGGAGAAGATACTAGACGGACTTGCAGAGTGGCTGAAGACAGGGAGGATGGAAGAGATGCTTGAGGCAACAAGAGATAGAGACAGATGGAAGTCCATGATCGCCGATGCGACAAGGCACCTGATGATGATGATGATGTTGATACTCCTCTGTTGGATATCCATAGGCAAGAGCTGGGTGTAACACAAGGGAGCATTCTCTCTCCTGCGCTGTTCAGTATCAAGATAAACAACATAGTCAAATCAGTACAGCAGGGCTGGGACTGTTCCCTGTATGTAGACGATTTTGCAATTTACGCAAGTGGAAGCTTCTATGCAGGCGTTCAGTGGTGGCTGCAGCTGTGTGTAGATAGGATCCAGCAGTGGGCAGAGACAAACGGCTTTACTTTTTTAGCAACCAAAATTCAGTGTATTCACTTTCATAACCTTCGAAAATTCTGTGCTGCTCCAGCTGTAAAAGAATCTAAATTTCTGGGCCTGGTTTGTGATGAGAAGTTGAACTTTCTCAGTCATATCCAACATCCAAAAACATCTTGCCAGAAAGCTCTGAATATTCTTCGAGTTGTAGCTCATACAGACTGAGGTGCCGACAAGAAAACGCTACTACACCTGTACAGAGCTGTAATTCGCTCTGAACTGGACTATGGCTGCGTAGTATATGGGTCTCCAAGAGCGTCATACCTTAAGGCACTGGATCCATTTCACCATCAAGGGCTGCACCTTTGTCTTGGTGCATTCAGAACAACTCCCGTGTACAGTCTGTATGCAGACGCAGGGGAGCCCTCCCTGAGCAAGCGTAGACAGAAACTAAGCTTAAATTTCTGTTTGACCCCAGATTTCAAAGTAAATGTGAAAAACATCCCAAAGTGACTCCTTCTTTGGGGCTGCGTATCCGTCCCCATACGGAAAAGGCAGATATAAATTTAGCAGTTGTTAACGATTTCTCGAAGTTTCCAGATAGTCCGCCATGGACGTTGAAAACACCGAAGGTTTGTTTTGATCTTGCTTCCTTCCATAAAGACAATACCAGTTCACTGGCATACAAATCGTTTTATCCGGAATTGCGTGAAAAATCTCCGTCATCCAACAAAATATTCACTGATGGGTCCAAGTGTGATGGTGTTGCTACCGCTGCCTTCTGCTCCAAGATTCCCAATCGAACATTTTCAAAACGTATTCCATCTGAAAGTTCCATTTCCACTGCTGAACTGACTGCTCTGGTTTTGGCACTAAAAATTGTGTCCCAATTGTGTCCCATTTTTTCTGACTCCCTTTCTGCTTTGCAGGCAATTGCTTGCCGAAACATTAGTCATCCTGAGCTTGTAAAGTTCTTTGAACTGTATTCTACTCTAGCAAATGACGGTTACGAGATTGTTTTTGCCTGGATTCCTGGCCATGTTGGTATTGGAGGCAATGAAAAGGCTGACTACCTGGCCAAGAAGGCTACATTGAAGAAGTCCTTGATCCGTTACACAGATGTTAAATCAAAAGTACACAGTTACGTAAGAAATCTGTGGCAGGAGAATTGGAATGAACAGATAACAAACTTTTCCAAATCCGCCCAAACCTGAAAGAAATTCTCCCATCTGCTGCAGGAAACCGTAAGAAAGAGACAGTGTTATGTAGGTTACGCACGGATCACACATCCTACACTCACTCGTACCTTTTGAATAATGAAGAAGCACCATGGTGTATACCGTGTGATGAGCCTTTGAACATCCGACACCTCCTCCTCGATTGCTGGGACTTGTACGATGTGAGACAAAAGCACTAAACAGCAGATTCCTTAAAGAAGCTGCTCTTAGACGTCCCTCCTGATGCAGTTTTTCTCAGTTTTTACAAGAGACCAGTAGATTTCACTTGATGTGATTTTAACTGTTTATCTTTAATGGCATTTTGGATGTGCAAGGTTGACGGTGCGCATGGTTTTTAACTGTTTTTTTTTATCTTAATGGGTTCTTTTCTTTTTGACGTGGGGTTAGCCCTGATATGGCTCTTGTGGTCGGCTGGGCTATAAGCAGTATGAAGTGAAATGAAAGGATTGATAATTGGGTACATATGTTACGTGCATTTTTGGCAACAAGCAAATGAGATATGCGAAAGCAATTTTAGGTAATGTAGCCGTTTTCTATATATCTTAGTGTCTTTTGTTGTGTTTTAATTTGTATTCAGGTATGTTTTTTAAATTCCCTGCGTGATACATTGGAGTGGTCAACGTCAGTGGCATTTCCTTAGATTACGTGCACTTAATTTTCTTTTCCTTGTTCCTCATTGTTGAAGTAGAACGTTTTGTACCTGGTTATTGGCCTGCAATGGCTGTACGCAGTCGGCCGGGCTTTAAACGAAAACAGCAATAACAGTAACAGGTATGTGTACTTAATTTCTTTTTTTTCCCTCTTTGTTTTGAAGTAGAACGTTTTGTAACGGGTTATTGCCTGTATGGCTCTACACAGTCGACTGGGCTTTAAATAAAATAACAGTAACATATGTGTACCTAATTTTTTCTTCTTTTTTTTCTTTTCCTTTTCATTGTTTGAAGTAGAACGTTTTGTAACGGGTTATAGTCCTGATATGGCTCTACGCAGTCGGCTGTGATTATACAAAAACAATAGCAGTAACAGATTATCCCGTGGGGATATCAGGGTCTCTTTCAGCATAAATAGCATCCCCACCTTCTGGAAATTCTGTGCTAGAAATTTCTTCTTTTCTGTCACTGTCTTGTTTCTGCCTTGTTTCTTTGCTTTCTGTCATTTCTTCCTATCATTTTCTGCCTTGCTGGTCCATTCACTTGTACGTGTTCAATAAAGTTTTACGTACTTTTTCTTAGGATTGATAATTGGGTACACGTATTAACCGCATTTTTTGCTCTAGGGAGGCGAGATATGCGGGAGCAATTTTTTGGTATTTTATGCCTGTTTTTTATGTATGTTTTGGTGTCCTTATGTATGCTTATATTTGTATTCAGGTGTGTTTTTTAAACCTCCCCCTGTGCGATAAATGGGACGGAATGGTCCTACGCCGGGGTCATGTCCTTAGATTATGTGCGCGAATGCATTGATATGTGTACTTAATTTTCTTTTCTTTCTTTTTTCCTGTTGAAGTTTTGTTTTGAAGCGGTTATAGCCCTGATATGGCTCTGCGCAGTCGGTTTGGCTTTAAACAAAAATAACAATAACAAAAAAAAAGTTTGTCCAAAAAACAGAGTGGTCAACGCCAGGGCAGTTCCGTAATTACGTGCACTTGTTTCCTCATTGTTAGTAGAACGTTTGTAACGGTTATTGCCTTGTATGGCTCTACGCAGTCGCTGGCTTTAACAACAACAATAACATTAACAGGTATGTGTACTTAAATTTTTTTCTTCATATTTTGAAATAGAACTTTTTGTAACGGATTATAACCCTGACACGGCTCTACGCAGTCGGCTGGGCTTTAAACAAAAACAATAACATTAACAGATATGTGTACTTCATTTTCTTTTTTTTTCTTATTGTTGAAGTACATTTTATAACGGGTTATAGTCCTGATATGGCTCTACGCAGTCGGCTGGGCTTTAAACAAAAACAATAACCTTAACAGATATGTGTACTTCATTTTTTTTTTTTTTTTCTCCTCTTCTCATTGTAAAAGTGGAACGTTTTGTAACAGGTAATAGTCCTGACATGGCTCTACGCAGTCGGCTGGGTTTTAAACAAAGACACTAATAACAGTAACAGATATGGGATGGTGAAGTTGAGTTGAACAGAGACAGTAGGGTTAGCGTCTAACTTAAAGGTCTGTATGTTGTTACAGCGCCAGGGAATTAGCTTGGTCAGAAATTAGTTTCATTGTGTTCATTCGTTTACCCTACCTTTCTCTAAAGGTTGAAATCCATTATTCATCTTTTTTTTCAACTGTTCTTTGAAATGCAGCCCTTGACAGTTATGTACTTTTTATTGTCATTGTTGTAGTGCAAGCTGTGTATGCGGAGAAAACGGGAAGAGAGAAAGGCTTCGTTTGATAAATGTGTCCAAACCCTGAACATGTCTCAAATGTTACTGTAAATCGTCTAGTGCAAAACGTTAACAGGATGGAAAATGCACATACGAGGGCAGAGAGAGACAGAGAGAGAGAGAGAGAGAGAGAGAGAGAGAGAGAGAAAAGAGAGAGAGAGAGAGAGAGAGAAGGTAAGTTAAGGAAGGGGAGGGGGAGAAGGGAAGAGGGAGAGAAACCTCAGAAACAAATAGACTTGTAGGGTGGAGACCTGTTTTTAAGCAGACGAGCAAACTGTACACTGAATACACCAAAAAAGACGGTGACTCATCGTGTACTCCCTCCCCCTTCCCCCGTCTCTCTCTCCCTTCTGGCTCTCTTTCTCTTTCTTTCTTTCTCTTCTCTCTTTTTTTCCTTTCGCTCTTTCTTTCTCTTTTTCCTTTCGCTCTTTCTTTCTCTTTCTCTCTTTTCTCTCTCAATCTCTCTTTTTTTCTCTCTTCCCTCCCTCTCTCTCTCCTCCCCATGTCTCGTCCTTTGTCTCTCTCTTTCTCTTTCTCTCTCAATCTCTTCTCTCTCTCAATCTCTTCTCTCTCTCTTTCTCCCCTCCCCCTCCTCCTCCTCCTCTCCCTTCCCTCCCTCTCTCTTTCTGTCTTCTCTCTCCCCATGTCTCGTCTTTCTCTCTTTCTCGGACTCGTCAACACCTTCTCCCTCGGTGTCCTTTCCCTTCTCACCCCCACCCCTGTCTGTCTCCATGTCCCCTGCTAGTGACGTCATTGGCACGAGATGCACACAGATGTTGACACAGATGGCGCTGCTGGCTGCACAGTGTCCACAACATGGCGTCTGCAAGACAAATGTCAGGGTGTCGTGTTGACATACCCCAAGAGTTGGCCAGCCTACCCCTTATAGAACTTACAAGGGGGGGGGGGGGGGAATGAGGGGGTTGTTCACTTACCTGTCTTGGCTTAAAAAATGTTTCGTATGTTGACTTACCCCCAAGATGTCGCCGTACCTACCCGTAAGTCTGCGTCATAGGTTCCTACACCCCCGAGGTATTTCCGTGGCTACCTATAAGGAATTTGGAGCACCTGGTCACAACGGGAAAGCTGGAGGGAAAGAGAGCACCAGGTAGACCCAGGGAGAGAATGCTGGACGGACTTGCAGAGTGGCTGGGGATGAAGAGGGTGGGAGAGATGCTGGGGGCAACGAGAGATAGAGATGGTTGGAAGTCCATGGTCGCCAACGCCATGCGGCAGGGCACCCGATGATGATGATGACCTGTAAGGACTGTTGCTGTTGCGTGTTAACATACCTAAAGACAGTCCATTCAGAGCTGTTCAGGCTGATTTCGGATGTTAACATACGGTATTCAGGTCTATTTCAGATTATTTACACTATACAGTCAGGTCTATTTCAGATATCAATATGAATTACTCATGTCTGTTTCATATATCGCACACACTGTCCAGGCATATTTCAGTTAAAATAGACTAGATCTTTTTTCTGATGTTAACATCAATATGCCCATGTTTATTTCAGACGCCGCCAGCATACAATGTCCAGGTCTACTTCAGATGTTAACATAGTGTTCAGGTCTATTTCAGACATTAACACACAATGTCCAGGTCTATTTCAGATGTTAACATACACGTTCAGGGTCTATTCCCGATGATAACATACAAGTTCAGGTCTATTTCTGACGTTACACAAGTTTAGGGTCTATTTCCGATGTTAAATACAAATGTCCAGGTCTGTTTCAGGTGTTAACAATATTTGGACCTGTTTCAAATGTAAATACATTATCTCTTCTACTGATCCAGAAGAGGAAGTGCATTTTGTTGCACATCCTTGTGTGTATATTTTGTTGTACATCTTTGTGCGTACCCCCGTGGGGATGCCGGGGGTTCTTTCAGTATGAATAGTATTCCCACCTTCTCGAGAATCTGTGCAAGAAATTTCATCTTTTCTTTCACTTTGTTTCTGCCTTGTTCCTTTGCTCTGTCATTTTTCCAATCATTTTCTGCCTCGCTGATCCATTTACCTTGTATGTGTTCGATAAAGTTTTAATACTTTCTCATCTGATTGATAATTGAGTACATGTAATAAATACATTTTTACGCTCTAAGGAAATGTGATGTGCAAAAGCAATTTTGGGTGATTTAGGCCGGTTTGTCTAGGTATGCTTTAGTGCCCTTAGTTATGCTTACATATGTATTCAGGTATTTTTTTAAATGTCTAGGTGATAAATTGGAGTGTCAACGCCAGGGGCATATCCTTAGATCATGTGCACGGATAATTGAAATGTCCACTTGATTTGCTTTTCCAGTTTTTCTCTTTTTACGTGATCTTCTGTGAGGTTGGTGTACTTGTTGAGATGGTTGTAGCCCTGATCGGGCTCTGCGCAGTCGGCTGGGCTTAAGCAACGTCAACAGAAAAAGGTTTTGGAAAGTCCAAATATTGTAGCAGAGTGAGGTGGTAGAGATCTGCACTATCTTCGGAGCCACATTAACTCCCCCTGTGGGGATGCTGGGGGATCTTTCAGTATAAATAGTATTCCCACCTTCTGGAAATTCTGTGCTAGAAAATTTCCTCTTTTCTGTCATTCTCTTGGTTTCTGCCTCTGCTTTGTCATTTCTACCTATCATTTTCTGTCTTGCTGGTCCATTCACCTGTTGTGTTCGATAAAGTCTTGCGTATTTTTTTTTAGGATTGATAATTGGGTACATGTATTAAGTGCCTTTTGGCTCTAGGGAGGTGAGATATGCGGAAGCAATTTCAGGTAATTTATGCCTATTTTTATGTTTTGGTGTCCTCAGATATGGTTATATTTGTATTCAGGTGTGTTTTTTAAATCCCCTGTGCGATAAATTGGACGGAGTGGTCAGCGCCAGGGGCATGTCCAATTATGTGCGCGAATGCATTGAGATGTGTAATTTTCTTTTCTTTTCTTTTTTTTTTCCTGTTGAAGTTTTTTATGTTTTGAAGCGGTTATAGTCCTGATATGGCTCTACGCAGTCGGCTGGGCTTTAAACAACAATAAAACAATAACAACAGGAGGGTGCTACCTATCTCGTCTTCCTCACTGCCTTCCCCGGCATAACTTCGATAGTCCATCCAGAGGGTACCACTACCTTGTCCTGGTCGGGGGGCTTTAAGGTTCCAATGATTCCTTGAGCTATACCAACGGACGATCAGGCGGCAGATGCACATCAGAAATAACCGGCAGAATCGGCCAAGCAAAAACAGCATTCAAGAAGATAACAAGCATTCTTACCAAGGAAGGAGTTCTTGAATGTTATATAGAACCAATACTGTTGTACGGATGTGAGGCGTGAACAGTCAAAAAGCAAAGCCAGAACAAGATTGAGGCAGCCGAGATGTGGTTTCTAAGAAGAAATGTTGAGAGTTCCATGGACAGCAAAGAAAACAAACGAGACAGTCTTGATGGAGGCAGACACAAGAGATCATTCATAAGGAAGGTTAGGAAAAGACACGCAACATTTATAGGCATTTTGTGAGGAAGGGGGATTTGGAGCACCTGGTCTCAACGGGAAAGCTAGAGGGAAAGAGAGCACCAGGTAGAGCCAGGGAGAAAATGCTAGACGGACTTGCGGAGTGGCTGAAGACGAGGGTGGAGGAGATGCTTGGGGCAACAAGAGATAGAGATGGATGGAAGTGCATGATCACCAACGCCATGCGGCAGGGCACCTGATGATGATAATGATACCAACGGGGGTTGCTTGTTGGAAAGCTTTGATTTTCACTAGTGACACTACTGATGCAATTTCCCAGTTTTTACAAGAGATCAATAGATTTCATCTGATATAATTTTACGGCTGTTTTTCTTTAATTGCATTTTCGACTTGCAAGGTTAACGGCGAGCATGACTGGTTGTCGTTTTTGACGTGGTGTTAGCCCTGATATGGCTCTAGTAGTCGGCTGGGCTATAAGCAATATTGAATAAGCGGTGATGCATGGTTTTTAACTGTTGTCTTTTATCTTAACCGGATTGTCGTTCTTAACGTGGTGTTAGCCCTGATATGGCTCTTGTAGTCGGCTGGGCTATAAATAATATGAAGTTGAACTCTCCAAGACCATTCTCCATGGAACAGCGCAGGGAAAGGGAGGACAGGGCAAACAAGAGATAACATGGGCTGCCAATAACGCTATACAACCCAGGCACTTGCCACAACCATCGAAATACCAGCAATCGGAGCGCTCTTGTGTACTGTCCTGGTTTTAATGTGTGTATCCTTGAATGGCTCTGTTAGTGGCTGGCTATAACAATATGAACTGGAACTGCCCTGTTGTTGCTATATTTATTTTGTTTGAAGTCCAGCCGACTGCGTAGAGCCATATCAGGGCTATAAGTTTCAAAAACATATACGATACTTCAACAGGATGAAAAGGGAAAAGAAAATAAAGTATTAGTATCAGTGCATTCGTGCACATAATCTAAGGAAATGCCCGCGGCGTTGACCGCTCCATCCAATTTATCACAGGATTTAAAAAACATGCCTGAATACAAACTTAAACATAACAAATAACACTCAAAACATCCATAAAAACGGGCCCAAATTACCTAATATTGTTTCCGCATATCGCATTTCCGGTGGGCACGGTTTTAACTGTTGTCTTTTAGGAACCAGAAAAAAAAAAACACGAAAGAAGAATACGAACGCGTATTTAGTACAAGACAAGACCGGCGCAAATTTTCGGGCAACTGGCCTTTGTCAAGCGTAAGATTACAAACAAACAAACACCAGATTACAAACAGAAAAACGTACCTGAATACAAACTTAAACATAACTAAGGACACTCAAAACATCCATAAAAACGGGCTCAAATTACCTAAAATTGTTTCCGCATATCGCATATGCTTGCGTGCATGTGTACGTGTGTGTTTTGTTTTTGTGAAACGAGGGTGGAGGATGGCCTGAGGAGATTGAGTTAATACATTGTATTAGAGAATGGAAAGGGTGTATGTATCTTTAACCCCTTGACTCCTGCACCCTGTCCACCAGCATCTTTCATTGTTAACCATGCTAGCAAAGCAAAACCTTAACCCTTGACTCCCTCACCCTGTGCACCAGCTTCCTGCAGGAAACTGGTGGATAGGGTGAGGGAGTCAAAGGGTTCAGTTTTTGCAGTTGGTGGAAAGGGTGTGGGAGTCTAAGGTTATGCTGCTGGTAGGTAGTCTGACGTGAATCTGCGTGGCCTTGGTACTGTGCACACGTGTGTGTGTGTGCGTGCGTGCGTGCGTGCGTGCGTGTGTGTGTGTGTGTGTGTGTGTGTGTGTGTGTGTGTGTGTGTGTGTGTGTGGACACGGCAAACGAAGAGATCCATTTCATTGCGATATAATCCACGCATTCAAGAAAATACAAAAAAACTTCTTTCCAAAAAATTCCTATCAAATATCGTCAGGAAGAGAGTTCTTCAGTGTTGTATACAACCAATATTGTTGGACGGATACGAAGCGTGGAAAGTCAACACGCAAAGTCAGAACAAGATTGAGGCAGCTGAAATGTGGTTTCTACGAAGAATGTTAAAGAGTTCCATAGACAAAAAAACAAACGAGACACTTTTGAAAGAGGCAAACGCAAAAAAAGAACGTTAATGAAAAGCATTAGGAAAAGACGAGCAACATTGATAGGACATTTTATGAGGCAAGAGAAATTAGAGCACCTAGTCACGGCAAGAAAGCTGGAGGGAAAAGAGAAAATATTGGACGGTTTTGCGGAGTGGATAAGGATAAAAGGTGTGGGAGATATACTTGCAGCGACAAGGGTAGAATCGTATAGAGGGCCGTGATCGCCAACGCTATGCGGCAAGGCACGTGATGACGATAATGATGATGATGACGATGATTTATGATGATGATCCAATGTTGTGTCATTGAATCATTAACAGATTGATACAAAGATAGACATAGAACACGAACGCTGAGTAAGACTTGATACCCTTACAGTGCGTAAGGCTTACGTGCAGGTATAGGGGCTTATGCCATAATTGTTTTGGATCTTATCCATCACATGGCAGCTCCTGTGGAGATGCCAGGGACTCTTTCAGTATAAATCCCCACCTTCTGGAAATTCTGTACTAGAAATTTTCCTCTTTTCTGTCACTTTATGGCTCTAGTAGTCGGCTGGGCTGTAAGCAGTAAGAACTCATGGACTGTTCTGTCACTCTTTGTTTCTGCTTTGTTCCTTTGTCATTTCTTCCTGAAATTTTCTGTCTTTTTGTCCATTACCTGTTGTGTGTTCGAAAAAGTCTTGCGTACTTTCTCTTGGGATTGATAATTCGGGACATGTATTTAAATGCATTTTTGGCTGTAGGGAAATGTGATATGCGTTTTAGTGTCCTTAGTTGTGTTTAAATTTGCATTCAGGTATGTTTTTTTTAAATCCCCTGTGTGATAAATTGGACGGAGTAGTCAACCCCAGGGGTTATAAGCAATATGAACTCTGTCTGTTTCTGTCTGTTTCTTTTGTCTGTTTCTGTCTGTCTGTCTGTCTGTCTCTCTCTCTATCTCTCTGTCCCCTCCCTTTTCCCGTCTCTTTTCCTCGTTTCCTCGTTTCCTCCCTTTTTTCCGTGTGTGTGTGTGTGTGTGTGTGTGTGTGTGTGTGTGTGTGTGTGTGTGTGTGTGTGTGTGTGTGTGTGTGTGTGTGTGTGTGGTGTGTGTGTGTGGTGTGGCGCTCTGAAGTATGAAACGCGAAAATCATAATTTGATAGGCTCTATTTAGACGAGGGACAATAAATTACCCCAGTACCTTTGAGCAGCTGGCTACACCAAAACACACACACACACACTACACACACACACACACCATACACACACACACACACACACACACACACACACACACACACACCACACCACCACCACCACCATCACCACCACCACCTCCAAAACGTTTATACGCACGCACCACACACACACACACACACACACACCACACACAACACCACACGCACACTCACACTCACACTCACACTCCACACACACACACAAACACACGCACTCACACACTCACTCACACACGCACTCACTCGCACTACTCACTCACACACACACAAACACACACACAAACACACACACACACGCACGCACGCACGCACGCTGCATTCACACCCGATCTGTAAAGCCGTTCTGTATGGGTACAAATAATTTTTTATATAAGCCTTTCGCCAGATGAGTCATCGCCTTTGAAAACTGGGTCCTTCTCATTACCACCACCCAGCCTCAGTCCCCCACCACCACCACCACCACCTTCACCACCACTCTTTCATGTTTCAAAAAATACCCGCTCACAGAGCTACAACCATGTTCGCATTGCCGTTTGTGTCAGAAAAATTAGACGGGATTGGATTTTTTTTCCCTTTTTTTTTTAATCACAACAAATTATTTCGCGTAAAAATGCATTTTTTATTTTTTTTTTGCAGGTTTTTAAAAAAAAAAAATTTTTTTTAAGCGTCAAACGCAGCTTTTTCCCAAGGAAATCCGTCGCCATAACACCGCGCCATAACACCGCGCCACCCATTTTGTCGTGCATTTTTGTTGTTGTTGTTGTTTATCTGTGAAATTGAATTTTCTATAGAAAAATATCTGGGATATTTTGTGTGTGCGAACTGCATGCTACGCACGGGACTTAGTTGTCTTATTAGAAAGACAAGCGCCTTATGCCGCACTCGTTCCCCACGGGGATGCTGGTGGCTCTTTCAGTATAAAAGTATCCCCACCTTCAGAAAATACTGTTCTAGAAATTTCCTCTTTTTTGTCATTCCCTTTGTTTCTGCTTTTGTTCCTTTGCTGTCTGTCATTTCTTCCTATAAATTTCTGCCTTGCTGTCTATTCACCTGTGTATTCGATAAAGTTTACGTACTTTTCTCTTAGGATTGATAATTGGTTTTATGTATTAAGTGCATTTTTCTTACACATGCACAGAGATTTACAAACATATACACACAACATTCACACACACATACACAAACACATGCACAACACACACTCACCCTCACGCACTCATCACACACATACACACACTCACACACATACACACACTCACACACACATACACACTCACACACACATACACACACACACTCACGCACTCACACGCACTCACACACACTCACCACATCACGCACTCACACACACTCACACTCACACACACAACACACACGCACACACGCACACACACCCAGGTGGCTGACAAAGAATGAAACGAGCTCAACCTCACATCTGATGTCACGTCCCGAGTTCAATCCTAGCTGACAGCATAAAACTGGCCTGTTCATAGCTCCTGATTGCGTCCGTGTTTTCATAAGTCATGTTCCCTTGCCCCATTCCAAACCCTTCATCATCATCATCATCAGGTGCCTTGCCGCATGGCGTTGGCGATTATGGACTTCCATCTGTCTCTATCTCTTGTTGCCTCAAGCATCTCTTCCACCCTCCTTATCTTTAGCCACTCTGCAAGTCCGTCTAGTATCTTCTCCCTGGGTCTACCCGGTGCTCTCCTTTCCTCCAGCTTTCCCGTTGTGACCAGGTGTTCCAATTCCCTTTCCTCATAAAATGGCCTATGAATGTTGCCTGCCTTTTCCTAATCTTCCTTATGATCTACTTGTGTCTGCCTTCATCAAGACTGTCTCGTTTGTTTTTCTTTGCTGTCCATGGAACTCTCAACATCCTTCTTAGAAACCACATCTCGGCTGCCTCAACTTGTTCTGGCTTTGCTTGTTGACTGTTCACTCTCGCAACCGTACAACAGTATTGGTTCTATATAACATTCAAGAACTCTCTTCCTGATGTTAATTGATAGCATTTGTTGGTAAGAATGCTCTCCATCTTCTTGAATGTTGTTTTTGCTTGGCCGATTCTACTGGCTATTTCTGATGTGCATCTGCCATCTGGTGAAATGATCGTTCCCAGGTATTTAAATTTATCAGCCTGTATCAAGGTCGTGCCATTTGCTGTTATACATGGTGTATACCGTGTGACGAGCCGTTGAGCATCAGACACCTCCTCCTCGATCGCTGGGACTTGTACGAAGTGAGGCAAAAGCACTACACGGCGGACTCCTTAAAGAATCTCTTCGGAGACGTCCTCCTGATGCAATTTTCCAGTTTTTACAAGAGCTCAGAACATTTCACCTGATATGACTTTACATCCGTTTTTCCTTAATCGCATTTTAGATTTGTAAGGTTAACGGTGAGCATGGTTTTTAACTGTTGTCTTTTATCTTAACCTGGTTGTCGTTTTTTGACGTGGTGTTAGCCCTGATATGGCTCTAGTAGTCGGCTGGGCTATAAGCAATATGAATCGAACTGGTGACGATTCGGACAGCCAGCCGTCGTTTGATCCGTGACATCAGTGAATGGAGAAGGAAGAAGCAGCATGGTGTATACCGTGTGACCATCAGATATCTCTTATTGAATACTTTTTTCGATGTGACATAAAAGCGCACCACACGGCGGACTCGTTAAAGAACCTGTTCAGAGATGTTACTCCGGATACGGTGTTCAGGTTTTTACCAGAGATCAGTAGATTTCATCTGATATGACACTGCGTATGGAAAAGATCTTTGATTGCATATTTGGCTTGAGAGGATAATCGTAAGATTTATTTATTTATTTATTTATTTTTTTACTACTGTTGTCTTTTTTCTTCTTAAACAAGGTGTTGTTTTTAATGTGGTGTTAGCCTGATATGGCTCTAGCAGTCAGCTGGGCTATAAGCAATATGAACCTGAACCTGGTGTTAGCCCTGATATGGCTCTAGCAGTCAGCTGGCTATAAGCAATATGAACTTGAACCTGGTGTTAGCCCTGATATGGCTCTAGCAGTCAGCTGGCTATCATCATCAGTGCCTTGCCGCATGGCATTGGCGATTATGGACTTCCGTCTGTCTCTATCTCTTGTTGCCTCAAGCATCTCTTCCACCTTTCCTGTCTTCAGCCACTCTGCTAGTCCGTCTAGTATCTTCTCCCTGGATCTACCCGGTGCTCTTCTTCCCTCCAGATTTCCCGTTGTGACCAGGTGTTCCAATTCCCCTTTCCTCATAAAATGGCCTATGAATGTTGCCTGCCTTTTCCTAATCTTCCTCATGAATGATCTACTTGTGTCTGCCTCCATCAAGACTGTCTCGTTTGCTCTCTTTGCCGTCCACGGAACTCTCAACATCCCTCCAGAAACACATCTCTCCCAGAAACCACATCTCGGCTCCTCAATCCTGCTCTGGCTCTGCTTGTTGACTGTCCACGCCTCGCTGGGCTATAAGCAATATGAACCTGAACCTGGTGTCAGCCCTTATATGGCTGTAGTACTCGGCTGGCTGTAAGCAGTATGAACATGAACCCGGAGAAGGAAGAAAGCGGGTGGAGGGGGGGGGGGTGTGAATAAAAGTAAGGGTGGGGCAGATGTAGTGGGGGTGGGGATGATGACGGTACCTCTGTTGACATGACCCCCAGCTGGGACCCCCACGCCAAGCCAGTGACGGGGGAGACAAATTGGGGGCATGTTTTTTCTATCAGAATGGTCCTTGCCGCCCACTTGGGTGACCCTGGACTACCATTGACACCCCCCTGAATGGCACCCTTCACCTTTAGGAGCTGAGGGGACCTCTGGCATTATGACCATTTGACGGCTCATTGATGTCGTTTGAACCGAACTGAAGACCCATCCCTCCGTACGAACCGTAACGTAGGAAACGATTCTGTGACCCCATTTTCACCTGCCCATAAAAATCTGCCACCATCGGCCACAGACAACAGAGAGAAGAGAGAGAGAGAGAGAGAGAGAGAGAGAGAGAGAGAGAGGAGGAGAGAGAGAGAGAGGAGAGAGAGAGAACGAGAGAGAACGGAGAGAGAGAGAACGAGAAGAGAGGGAGAGAGACGAGAGAGAGACAGGACAGAGAGGAAGGAGAGAGAAGCGAGAGAGAGGAAGCGAGAGAGAGACCGACAGGTAGCGAGAGAGGAAGGAGAGAGAGGAGAGGAGAGGAGAGAAAGACAGGTAGCGAGAGAGAGAAATAGCGAGAGAGAGAAGAATAGGAGAGAGAGAAATGCGAGAGGAAGTGGAGCGAGAGGAGGAAGAGAGATAGCAAGAGAGAGAAGGAGAGAGAGAGAAAAATAGCGAGAGGAAGGGGAGCAGAGAGAGAGAAGAGAGAAGGAGAGAGAGAGCGAGAGAGAGAGAGAGCGAGAGGAAGAGAGAGAGAGAGAGGAGGATGGATATTTTATGTATGTGAGAGATAGTGGGGCTGTCCAATGTTGCCAGGTCAGGTACTAGAATGACTAGGGAAGGACCATCACATTATTTTCATAGGGCCACAAGGTTTGCATGCGGGCTAGGGTTTTGTTGTTGTTTGTTTGGTTTTGTTTGATAGAGCTGTGGACTCGGATCTGACGTCTCAAGTTCAATCCCAGCCTGTATCTTATTAAAGAACTGTCCTGTTCGCTCGTCCTCTTGTTAACCCTTTCATTCCCTCACCATATCCACCAGCCTCCTCTAGAAAGCTGGTGGCTAGGGTGAGGGAGTGAAAGGGTCAATGCTTCAGTCATTGTGGTGGTGTCAGTTTTGTGTTTGATGCGTCCCGTTCCCACGTCCCTTCCACATTTCAAGATTTTTCCAATGCGTGGGCCCAAGGAGTCTGCCGGTCCCTTTTGAACAAACTCCAAATTCCAGCTCGTTTCCATAGTGTCATCAGTTAAGCCAAATAGAACACCTACTTCATGAGTAGATGGTCAAGGCAAATTAACCGCATGTATGTATGTATGTATGTATGTATATTATGTGTGTGTATGTATATATATATGTGTGTGTATGTATGTACATGTAGGTACATGTATATATGTATTATGTATATATGTATGCACACACATACCTGTGTCCATATTTATATGTATGCATATGTATACATATATATCTGTGTGTATATGTATATATGTGTATGTATACACATATATATGTATATATATATATATGTTGTATGCATATATGTATAGTAATAGCAGTATATTGATATATTGAAAGAGAGATTTGTATATCTATATCTGTCTATATCTCTGTTTATCTGTGTATCTATTTTCATTATTACATCTTATTGCCGCTGCCGTCTGTTCATGGGTCCTCATATAACCTATGAAGTCAATTGGATATTAACTGACCGAGATATATGAAACTTGATGTCCCAGGTAGGGTTACCCATGTCGGACGGATCAAGGGCGAGCGATCCCCATTTTTCATCATTTTCATTTTTATAATAACGAGTGGTTGCCTGTAGCAGCCCATAATCCCACGGTTGAGTTGCTTGGCCACAGGATGAATGGCTGAACGTTTGTCAGTCGCGAAAGGCTCACTGTCGGGATTCACACTGGACGGTTCCAGGCGGATGGACGTCTTGTGACTGGCCATCCATTGTCCCTCACCCCAGCACGGCAGCTCTTCAGTGGTGACCGAATAAATTCTGCTATCGTTGAACTTACACCTGTGTCCAAAAAACAAAACAAAACAAAACAAAAAACAAAAACAAAGAAACAAAAACCGGAAACGAGACAACCCTTAGACAATGACTGAGATTCGGACACAAGGTTCATCTATTGTCTGTGTTTTGACCTGCATGGCTTGTGGTGAAGGGGGCTGACGTAGACAAACCATTGCACTTGGCCCATTTTCCATACAAAAGGATTCCGGAACTTGTAGGCAATCCCAAATCCATTTAAAGAACCAGAAAGGGATCGTGTTTGCTTGAATGCAGTAGGAAAAAGACAATCCGAGCGACAGTGATAGTCGACCATACATCAAAGTAAACCCTCACAAGGGACCCCACAGGACAAAGGGAATGATAAAGTGCCCAAGTACCTGAGGAAGAAATAAAAAAAAAATCAATTCCCAAGACGTTGTTGAGGTACGCGGAGCCGTGTTCCTTAAAGGCCCAGAAAAGGTATTGACCAACACTTTATTCCTCGCCTTTTGATCTCCAGTTTTATCATAATCTATTCAGGCTGGATGTATGAATGTGAAGGTCACCCTGTATATGCCATCGCCCATGCAGTGCTTCAAGTGCCGTAAGTTTGGCCATGTCGGAGATCGATGTCGAGATGCAGAAATATGTACAGTGTGTTTAACAGTAATTGGTGAAGGATCGTGTGATGGACCGGCAGTCTGTGTGAACTGCAAGGGTAAGTCATCTTCCTCAAGGACCTTTCGTACATGGAAGGTTGAACAAGAGGTCCAAAGGATCAAGGACCTTTCGTACATGGAAGGTTGAACAAGAGGTCCAAAGGATCAGGTAGAGATAAAAGATTACTTTCTTTGAGACAAAAAAGATACAGGGGAGCCGGCCTTTTTTGGATAAGTCTCATGGAGCAGCTTTGAAAAAAGTACAGGTGGTGTTCACAAGCTGTCAAACGGACATTTCCCGTTTAAAAAATCTTCCAAGACATTGCAAGAAGAAATAAATGCCCCTGGTGGAGGCGGAAAATCCGCTGCCTCCAAGGCAGCCCGGCAGTCTAAAATACCGGCTACTGTGCGACTTGGGAAACCGCCCATCTTGCCCCAACACTCCAAGAACAGTGTTTATGCAAGCAGAGGGCCTAAACATGGTCCAACAGTAGACTGAAACTTATCGTAAACGTCTGCTTAAAAGTTGTTTTTTTTAACCGGAAAATCCAGCTTATGATTGGTTCAACCTCAAATTTGAAACCGAATTTGAAGAAAATTCCAGTTATTTCTACTCTTGGAAGCCGTATCCGTCTTCACATGCAAAAGGCAGATTTAGATTTTGCATTTGTTTTAGACTTCTATACATCGTCAGAAAGTCCGCCGTGAACCTTCAGAACACTCGAGGTCCGTTTTGATCTTGCTTCTTTTCGTCAAGACTGTACCAGTTCATTGGATACAACTTGTTCTGTGAAGATCTGTGTCAGAAATTTCCGTCTGCCTACAAAAATATACAGACGGATCCTAATTTGATGAATGTGTCGCTGCTGCTGCTTTCTGTTCTGTTATTCCCTATCGACCATTTTCAAAACACATTCCGTCTGACAGTTCCGTCTATACAGCCCAACTGACTCTGGTTTAAGCACGAAAATGGTGTCCCCGTCCCAATCCAAGAATAAAGACTTTAACTTTTCGGACTCCCTTTCAGTTTTGCAGGCGATTGCTGGACAAAACATAAGCCACCCACAGCTTCTGAAATCTTAAAAGTCTTTTCCTCTTTTAAAACTAATAGTTACAACACTGTTTTTGCCTGGGTTGGTATTCAAGACGGTGAAAAGTCTGACTGCCATGCCAAGATGCCGCAATCGACAATATATCTAAATCCTTCATCCTTTACACAGATCTGAAATTCAAAGTACAAACCTAAGTGAAAAATCTCTGGCAGGAGGATTGAAACAACCAGATAAAAAGAAATGTTCCACATCCGCCCCGACGTTAGACTCTCCCATCTGTTCATGGGAACGGTGGGACAGAGTCAGTGTTCTGTCATTGGTTGCACACGGGTCACATATTCTACACTCACTTTGAAAAATTGAAGCACCCCCCGCAGCACCCCGATTACCTGTCAAGCCTACTTGAGATCTATGTTCCCTCACGTACCCTCCGCTCTGCCTCCGATCCTCTGACTTTTCGCTTTCCACGCACTAAGCTCAATACCTATGGTCCACGAGCCTTCTGTTTCTGGTCCACTCTCCTGGAACAAACTTCCTCTCTCAGTCCGTCAGCAACCTACTTTTGTCTCCTTCAAGTCCGCTCTCAAAACTCACCTTTTCTCCTCCGCATAAAATCCTAACCTCACTCAACCCCCCCCCCCCCCCCTCTGCAGCCTGTCTCCGCTCGGAGGGAATCACATGGTTATAATATATAATTGTATATGCTTTGCTCTCTATAATTTTCCATTGGTTTTATTCTTGCTTTTATTGCTTTTATTCTTTCTCCCCATTTATAGCCATGCGTGTGTGTGTGTGTGTGTGTGTGTGTGTGTGTGTGTGTGTGTGTGTGTGTGTGTGTGTGTGTGCGTGCGTGTGTGTGCGTGCGTGCGTGTGTGTGCGTGCGTGCGTGCGTGCGTGCTTGCGTGTGTGTCTGCTTCAGCGCTTAGATTTGATTTTATCAAGATTTTGCGCTATATAAATATTGTAATTATTATTATTATTATTATGTACCGTGTAACGAGCCACTGAGCATCAAACATCTTTGTATTGAATGCTTGGTCTTGCACAATGTGAGACATAAGCACTATACAGCAGACTCCTTCAAGAACCTCTTCAGAGATGTTCCTCCTGAGACAACTTTCCAGTTTTTACAAGTGATCAGTAGATTTCACCTGCTATGATTTTACGTATGAGAATGTTATTCTATAAAACGCAAAGATAATGGTGAGCATGGTTTTTAACTGTTATCTTTTCATTTTAACCTGGGTGTCATTTTTAACGTGTTAGTCCTGATGTGGCTATAGTAGTCGGCTGGGCTATAACATACGAATCTGAACCCGAAATTCTTACAAGAGATCAGCAGATTTGATCTTATGTGACCATACGTATGGAAAAGATTTTTAACTGTACATGTATATTACACGTGAAAGGATAATCGAGATCGACATACATGTATTTGGTTTTTGACTTTTTTTGTTTTTGGTTTTACTAAACTTGGGTGTTTGTTCCTAACGTGATGTTAGCCCCGATATGGCTACAATGGTTGGCTGAACTTTTAGCAGTGTGAACTTGAATATTCTACATGTCTCTTTCATCTAATGATAATAATAATTGATTATAATTACAATATTTATATAGCGCAAAATCTTGATAAAAATCAAATCTAAGCGCTAAACAGACACACACACACGCACGCACGCACACACATGCACGCGCGCGCGCACACACACACACACACACACACACACACACACACACACACACACATGGCTATAAATGGGGAGAAAGAATAAAAGCAATGGAAAATTATAGAGAGCATATTATATACAATTATATATTACAATGTGATTCCCCTTTGAGTGGAGACAGGCTGCAGAGGGGGTTGAGTGAGGTCATGATTTTATGCAGAGGAGATAAGGTGAGTTTTGAGAGCGGACTTGAAGGAGACAAAAGTAGGTTGTTGACGGACTGAGAGAGGAAGTTTGTTCCACGAGAGTGGACCAGAAACAGAGAAGGCTCGTGGACCATAGGTATTGAGCTTAGTGCGTGGAAAGCGAAAAGTCAGAGGATCGGAGGCAGAGCGGAGGGTACGTGAGGGAACATAGATCTCAAGTAGGCTTGACAGGTAATCGGGGGCTGCGTTATTGAGGCTTTTGTAGCGCATGGTGTCTAGTTTGTACTGTATGCGCTTTGTTAAGATGGTGGACGTGACACAGGTTTGAACCTAGATCTTCCTGTTGGGAGACACAGTGTCCTACCTCTGGACCCTCTGGTAGTTGGCTGGGCTGTAAACAATATTGACCTGAACCTACCTCTGTGGATTATCAGGCCCGTCTAGACATATGCATAGTGAATGGTGAAGGTTGATCAAGGGAAGTCGGTCAGTTGCTGGTCTGTCTGTTCATGGCTGATCTTTGACCTGACTCATTCTGTTCAACTTCTCACGACAGTCGAAGAGAAGAGGGGAAGGTGAGGGGGGGGGGGACAGGTCATAGAACTGCATTTGTGATCTGTGACAGTCCCACGCTTCACTGATCATCGTTCCATTCTGTCGTCTGCTGGCCTGACCTGGAGGTCACACTCGTAGCCTTGACTTCCTTTCTCGCTCCCTCCCACTCCACCCCCCCCCAACCTCACCCTCGTGGTTACATATGTGAGTCCCACGGGGAGGACAGTCCACGTAAGTACCTGTCTGTAAGTTACCTTGCTGTGTCCCCCCACCCCACCCCAACATCGTGGCTGCACGTAGTCCCACGGGGAGGACTGTCCACGTAAGTACTTGTCTGTAAGTTGTTTTTTATATTTTAAAAAAAAATTTAAGGATCATTGCACTCAGGGAGGTTACTTTAGTGCTCACCTTTGTTTTCTTTTTTTTTTTTCCTCATCTCATTTTCTACGCCACTTTAATGGCCACAGAAGCTGAAACAGTTTTTATTATGCAATGGTGATGATGCTGATGTGGATGATAATCATGATGCTATGGAATTCCATCTCGGATTGAGACTGCGTAACAGGGTTGTACTCTACGATTACCATCATAATATATCCTGACGTCAGCCAGAGATACAGACACCTGCGGTGTTGGTCAGAAGAAATCTAATTTTGAGCAACACACTCAATGACGCATCCGTGAAGTGGATGAGACTCGACTGTGTGGTTCCAGTCTTCCCAAAGAGCCCATAGCACGCCCAACTCTGGGTAGGAGCCGGTTAGAGCCGAAAAATCCCACAATGATTTTTGATGGTACTGATGAGGAATCGAACCCACAACCTTCCAGTCAGTTGCGTTAACCACTACACCACGGCGACTGGTTCTTGTCTGTAAGTTACCTCATGTCTCTCCCCCACCCCTACCTGGAATGATTTCTATCCATGACAGAATTTTGTGTGTATGCTTGAGTGTGTGTGTGTGTGTGTGTGTGTGTGTGTGTGTGTTTTGTGTGTGTTGTGTGTGTGTGTGTGTGTGTGGTTGTGTGTGTGTGTATGTTTGTGTTTGTATGGCTACAGTAGTCGGCTGGGCTATAAGCAATATGAACTTGAACACGTTGTGTGTGTGTGTGTGTGTGTGGTGTGTGTGTGTGTGTGTGTGTGTGTGTGTGTGAATGTGTGTAGATAGATCGATCGATCGATAGATAAATAGGCTTTACTAGTAGGTTAGGCTATAAGCATGATGAACCTAGACAGATAGATAACTTGATTGATGGATAAATTGGTAGATGGAAAGAGAAAGAGATCGATACTTGAGTATTAGTTATGTATCAGTCGATCAAAGACAGATTGATGCATGGTCAGATTCAGTATATAGACAGATCGATGCCTAGATACATTGATGGAGAGAGATAGATAGATGTAAATTATTTATTACTCGGCAATCAAAACATCAGTTATCAATCAGTCAAACCATCATCAGTTAATTGTAAAAAGTGTTTATTCATAGCGTTGCAGTGGATTTGAACCCAGGTGTACGATCAGCATCAGAGAACCACTGGGACCCTTGGTGTGGTGATCATGACAGTCACACACTGGAAGCCGTGCCGTCAGGTGTTGGAAAGGTCATCCTGTGTCCTTTGGTGTGCTCTTGGTAAACTGATGGCTTCAGGTGGGGTAAAAGTGTGTGTGTGTGTGTGTGTGTGTGTGTGTGTGTGTATCTCTGTGTGTGTTTGTGTGTGTATATTTGTGTGTGTGTGTTTGTGCCTCTGTGTGTATGTGTGTATCTTTATGTGTGTGTGTGTGTGTGTCTGTGCCTCTGTGTGTCTGTACCTCTGTGTGTGTGTGTTTTCCTGATTCTGTGAGTCTATGTGTGTGTGCTTGTGCTTTTGTGTGTGTGCCTGTATTTTTGTGTATGTGTGTGGCTGTGCTTCTGTGTGTGTGTGTGTCTGTGCCTGTGCATGTGTGTCTTGTGTGTCTGTGCATGTGCGTGTGTCTGTAACTGTGCTTGTGTGTGTGTGTGTGTGTGTGTGTGTGTGTGTGTGTGTGTGTGTGTGTGTGTGTGTGTGTGTGAGTGTGTGTGTGTGTGTACACATAGACGAAAAATTTAATAGGAAGCCAAGATGAACAGTTTGGTAAAACTCCACAAGAATTGATTTCTTAGTAGGCTTTCATACGTTAGGCCTGCCAACACTTGGGTAACGAGCAAAAACCACAGAAAGTTTTCTACAATGTCCATATCAAGTCCTGTGTTGACTATGCATCAGTGTTATAGGATGGTTGTCACGAAGTTCTGAAACATTTTATTTTATTTCCTCACAGAGAAGAGCAGGAAAACATCTAGTAACTGACAGCTTCTTTGCCACAGTCCAAACATATCGTAAATCGCGGGCGGAAATATTTATTCCTGAAAAATCTGGTTAGTACACCCACATACTTATACATACATACATGCATGCATACATACATACATGCATACATACATACATACATACATACATGTACATACATACATACACACATACATACACACATACATACACGCGTACTAACACACATACATACACACGCATCACACACACACGCGCGTGCAGCGTGCAGGCACAAACACCACACACATACGCACACACACACACACGCGCGCGCGCGCGCACACACACACACACACACTCTCTCTCTCTCTCTCTCTCTCTCTCACACACACACACACACACACACACACACACACACACACACACACACACACACACACACAACACACACACACACACACACACACACACAAAAGTGCCGTGCGAGCGCATTCCGAAATTTACAACACACCCACCTGCAAGAACTTTGACAGAGCTATTTACCCCATGATAAACATGCAACACTAATCAAGAACTAACCGTTATCGTTCAAGTATGAGATCAGACTTTTGAAGTGTACCCCCGCGTCCTGTAGAGCATTTCTCTGGAATACATTACCCACCAACATCAAATCATGCGCATCACTGACAAGCTTTAAGCGGAATTTTCATAAATATGAGGGAATATCTGAAGAATAAGGTACAGATAGGCATCAAAGGATCGGGGCTGATTTAAAACATTGTGAAAAACTGTAAACGCAAAGCAACATGGAGTATGCAGTGCTTCTTGTGACAGCCAGAAGACCATTAGTATTAAGCGCATGCGTATGTGACGTCACAAAGATGGCTGCCACCATAGAACGGTGACAAACAGAGCTGTGAGGTGTAATGATTTTTGCTTGCCGAGGGCAAAAATTCAACGTGGAGTTGTTGCTGCTGTGTATGACGAACAGGAAGCAAGTATTGGAATGGTGTAGTGCATATACAGAGGGGCGTACAGATCTGCCGGTCAAGCCGTCCTGACCTTAAACAGACTCTCTCATCTGTTCCTGGGAACCATAGGAAGTAGTATTGTGTAGGTTACACACGGGTCACACATCCTGCACTTGCTCATCCTACTTTTTAAGAAAACGAAGAAGCCTTAGTCCCTCCGGATGCAATTTTTCAGTTTTTCTCAAGAGATCAATAGATTTCATCTGATATGCTTTTATATATAAGAATGTTTTTCTCTTTAAATGCGTTTTACACTTGCAAGGATAATGATGAGATTGGTTTTAACTGTTGTCTTTTTTACTTAAACTTGGGTGTCGTTTTTAACGTACTGTTAGCCCTGATATGGCTCTAGTAGTCGGCTGGGCTATAAGCAATATAAACCTGAACCTAAACGATGTGACGAGCCACTCAGCATCAGACACCTTCTTAATGAATGATTGGACTTTACGATGCGAGACATAAGCACTATACAGTGGACTTCTTAAACAACGTCTTCAGAGATGTTCCTCCTGATGCAATTTTCAAATTTTTACAAGAGATGAATAGATTCAGTCTGATATGATAATACGTATGGGGAAAATGTTTGATTTCATTTTGGACTTGAAAGGATAATCCTGAGCTTGATTTTTAACTGTTGTCTTTTTACTTAAACTTGCAGGATTTTTTAACGTGGTATTAGTCCTTATATAGCTCTAGTGGTCAGCTGGGCTGTAAGTAATACAAACCGAAATGAACAGACGAAGTGAACGGGGGTGAAGAGAGATGAAAAGCCATGACAGACATGAAACAAACTGCTACAATGAGAAGACAACTCAGTGTTCACATTTTTGCAGGATTGTACTATTACCTTCCTTCCCTAAATCTTTAACCCTCCCATTCTACTCTCTTTCTTGATGTCAGAAAGCTTTGAAATCCTTACCTCCCATCCTAAATCGTTCCTCACCCCCCCCCTCCTCACCCCATTCTCCTACTGGATCCCCCAAAAGCTTTGAACAAGAAGAAGGAATGGTGAGGACCAGGAGCAACACAAGTGATCCACCAACACCACACCCACAGGTTCAAATCTCGCCCTGCACTCTTCGCGCCGCGCACTCCAAAAGTCTCGCGTTTTCCTTTGTAGGTTCCACAGCACCAAGACTCGAACCCTCCCCTCACAGGATTTCTGTCTCTGGCCCGCGGGACCTCGGCGCCCCTTGCCGTCTAACTGGCCGCTGTGCAAATGTCAAGAGGACGGAGGCCCAGCCGCTCAACCCCACACCACTGTTTGTAGTTTGGTAACCCTTTCACTTCGTGGCTCTTACTTCTCTCGTTCATTTCACTCCAAGCCCTTGGCCCTCCCACTTCCTGGATCTTAATTAATCCTTTCCCTTCCTGGCCCTCGACCCTCTCACTATCTGCTGCAGGGAACCGTAAGAAAGAGACAGTGTTATGTAGGTTACACACGGGTCACACATCCTGCCCTCATTCGTACCTTATATAAAAATGAAGAAGCATCCATGTGACGAGCCGTTGAGCATCAGACACCTCCTCCTTGATTGCTGGGACTTGTGCTATGTGAGACGAAAGCACTACACGGCAGACTCCTTAAAGAACCTCTTCCGAGACATCCCTCCTGATGCAATGTTCCAATTTTTACAGAGAGAAATATTTCACCTGATCTGATTTTACGCCCAAGCATGGTTTTCTTTAATTGCATTTTAGATTTGCAAGGTCAACGGTGAGCATGGCTTTTAACTGTTGTCTTTAATCTTAACCTGGTTGTCGTTTTTGACGTAGTGTTAACCCTGATATGACTCTAGTAGTCGGCTGGGCTATAAGCAATATGAACTTGGAAGCTGAACTTCTGGCTCTGAATTTGTACTTCCTGGCCGATAAGCCTTTTTAATTCTCTGGTCCTGAATCCTTTTACCCCCTGGCCCTTATTCTTTTACCCCCTGGCCCTTATTCTTTTACCCCTGGCCCTTATTCTTTACCCCTGGCCCTTATTCTTTTACCCCCTGGCCCTTATTCTTTTACCCCCTGGCCCTTATTCTTTTACCCCTGGCCCTTATTCTTTTACCCTGGCCTTTATTCTTTTACCCCCTGGCCCTTATTCTTTTACCCCCTGGCCCTTATTCTTTTACCCACTGGCCTTTATTCTTTTACCCCCTGGCCCTTATTCTTTTACCCCTGGCCCTTATTCTTTTACCCCCTGGCCCTTATTCTTTTACCCCCTGGCCCTTATTCTTTTACCCCCTGGCCCTTATTCTTTTACCCACTGGCCTTTATTCTTTTACCCCTGGCCTTTATTCTTTTACCCCCTGGCCCTTATTCTTTACCCCTGGCCCTTATTCTTTTACCCCCTGGCCCTTATTCTTTTACCCACTGGCCCTTATTCTTTTACCCCCTGGCCCTTATTCTTTTACCCCTGGCCCTTATTCTTTTACCCCCTGGCCCTTATTCTTTTACCCCCTGGCTCTTATTCTTTTACCCCCTGGCTCTTATTCTTTTACCCCCTGGCCCCTAGTACCCCCTGGCCCTTATTTTTTTACCCCCTGGCCCTTATTCTTTTACCCCCTGGCCCCTTTTACCCTGGCCCTTCTTTTACCCCCTGGCCCCTTCTTTTACCCCCTGGCCCTTAACCTTTTACCCCCTGGCCCTTAACCTTTTACCCCCTGGCCCTTTTACCCCTGGCCCTTATTCTTTTACCTCCTGGCCCCTTTTACCCCTGGCCCTTATTCTTTTACCCCTGGCCCTTAACCTTTTACCCTCTGGTCCTTATTCTTTTACCCCCTGGCCCTTTTACCCCCTGGCCCTTTTACCCCCTGGCCCTTTTACCCCCTGGCCCTTATTTTTTACCCCTGTCCCTTAACCTTTTTACCCCTGTCCCTTTTAACCCTTTTACCCCCTGTCCTATCTTTATTTCTTTTACCCCTGGCCCTTCTTTTACCCCCTGGCCCTTATTCTTTACCCTGCCTTTTTACCCCTGGCCCCTTTTACCCTGGCCTTACCCTGGCCCTTTTACCCCTGGCCCTTTTTTACCCCTGGCCCTTTTACCCCTTGGCCCTTATTCTTACCCTGGCCCTTATTCTTTTACCCCTGGCCCTTATCTTTTACCCCTGGCCCTTATTCTTTTACCCCCTGGCCCTATTCTTTTACCCCCTGGCCCCTATTCTTTTACCCCCTGGCCCTATTCTTTTACCCCCTGGCCCTATTCTTTTACCCTGGCCCTTATTCTTTTACCCCTGGCCCTTATTCTTTTATCCCCTGGCCCTTATTCTTTTACCCCCTGGCCTTAACCTTTTACCCGTGGCCCTTATTCTTTTACCTCCTGGCCCTTCTTTTGCCCTTGGCCCTTATTCTTTTACCCCTTGGCCCTTATTCTTTTACCCCCTGGCCCTTATTCTTTTACCCCCTGGCCTGTATTCTTTTATCCCCTGGCCTGTATTCTTTTACCCCTGGCCCTTTTTTACGCCCTGGCCTTTATTCTTTTACCCCCTGGCCCTTTTTACCCTTTGGCCTTTATTCTTTTACCCCATGGCCCTTATTCTTTTACCCCATGGCCCTTATTCTTTTACCCCCTAGCCCTCAAGTTTTTTACTCACTGGATCTATCCAAAGATTTATAGCAATCAGATTTTCCTTTTTAAAACCAGAAAACAGAATTCTATGACGGTGACAAACAAGGCTGGCTGAACGAGACCAGAGGTGACATTTTGCATCCTGTTGACGTCCAAGTGAAGATGAGGACAAGACATACCGGGTGGTTGACACTGAATGGACCATTCATCACTATGCACCTTCAGGGGCTCAGGGATGGGAAGGGGGGGGGATGTTTGTCAGCACACTCCCACACCTGGTGAGGATTCAAAACAACCTGCATTATTTCACTTTGATATCGATTTGATATGGAGAGAGAGGGGAGGGGGAGATAGATGTGGGATGGGGGAAGATGGGGTGTGGAAGTGGGGATGGTGAAGGTGCCGCTGTTTGCTGCTCAAAATGATTTTGAGCATTACTTGGTTGGCGCCGCTAATTAACCCTTTGACTCCCACACACTGTCCACCAGCATCTGGTATTGTCAATCATGCTAGCAAAGCGAAAACTTAACCCTTTGACTCCACACCCTAGGATGGGGGAGCTAACACTCTGACTCCTCCCCTTGGGATGAGGGAGTCAAAGGGTTAAAGTTTTTGCAGCTGGTGGATTGGGTGCGGGAGTTGAAGGGTTAAACTGGTGGTGCGTAGTTCTGGCAGTGTTGGATATTTCAACTTTCTTGGTAAGTTGATTAAACTGTGTTTCGACATCTCTGAACTTTACGGATCACACTACCATTTCAAAACTGACAATAGTAAAAATAACACGCACACCGACTCTCTCTCTCTCTCTCTCTCTCGCTCTCGCTCTTTCTCTTTCACTCTCTCTAGCACTGTCTCTCTCTTTCGCACTCTCTCTCTCTCACTCTCTCTCTCTCACTCTCTCTCTCTCACTCTCTCTCGCACACGCACACACACACATAAACACACACACACACACACACACACACACACACACACACACACACACACACCTCTCTCTCTCTCTCCCTCTCCTCCCCCTGCAGTTCCAAGTAAGAAGGGTAATGTGTGTTTAGCTTCGGTCTGCAGTACTTGACTGCAGCAGTGGGCCGGTAGGCAGGCAATGAGTTGACATACTGTGAGTCACTATAACATCTTATTACATTTCGCACTTCACCATTCGCCAATTTCTTTAGGGTGGACATGTCGGTCAGTGGACTCAGACCTAAGTTATATACAATTATACGTACGTACATACATACATACATACATAACATACATACATACATACATACGAGTATATATATATATATATATATATATATATATATATACATATATACATACATGCATACATATATACATACATACATACATGCATACATACATACACACATACATATATACATACATACATACATACACACATACATATATACATACATACATACATACATACATTTACATAATTATATAACCTTGCCGCCAGTTTGGCAGCTGAAGCCTTTTTGTTGTGTCACCTGACGAACTCTCCCGTCAATCCGACAGATTCAGTTCAAAACCCATTTATTGTCACATTAATTGTATTTTGTACTGACATATCATCCGACGGATGCCAGTAGGCGTAGTGATCCCCACTGCCTGGTGTGGGTCTTCATGTGGGATACAGGTCTGATCCTGGAGGCCCATGTTCTTTTGCAGGAGATGCATGGGAAGGTGTCTTGTGGCATCGGGTTCTGCTTCTGCCAGTTCCAACTATATCGAACAGCTAGAGCTCCGTGCTTAGACAGGGGTCCTGAGTTGGGATCTCGGTGAGAAATCCAAATCCACCACATCCTGAAAGAAATTTTCCCATCTGCTTCAGGGAATCGTAGGAAAGAGGCAGTGTTATGTAGGTTACGCACGGGTCACACATGCTATACTCATTCGTACTGTTTAAAAAAATGAAGACGCACCGTGGTATATACCATGTGACGAGCCGTTGAGCATCAGACACATTTCTCTTGAATGCTGGAACTTGTACGATATGAGACATAAGCACTACACGGCGGACTCCTGTAAGAATCTGATGTAGGCCAACAGGAAAGACAAGTGATGTAGGCCAACAAGAAAGACAACTGATGTAGGCCAACAAGAAAGACAAGTGATGTAGGCCAACAAGAAAGACAACTGATGTAGGCCAACAAGAAAGACAAGTGATGTAGGCCAACAAGAAAGACAAGTGATGTAGGCCAACAAGAAAGACAAGTGATGTAGGCCAACAAGAAAGACAACTGATGTAGGCCAACAAGAAAGACAACTGATGTAGGCCAACAAGAAAGACAACTGATGTAGGCCAACAAGAAAGACAAGTGATGTAGGCCAACAGGAAAGACAACTGATGTAGGCCAACAAGAAAGACAACTGATGTAGGCCAACAAGAAAGACAACTGATGTAGGCCAACAAGAAAGACAACTGATGTTGGCCAACAAGAAAGACAACTGATGTAGGCCAACAGAAAAGACAACTGATGTAGGCCAACAGAAAAGACAACTGATGTAGGCCAACAGGAAAGACAACTGATGTAGGCCAACTGATGTAGGCCAACAAAGACAAGTGATGTAGGTCAACAAGAAAGACAACTGATGTAAGCCAACAAGAAAGACAAGTGATGTAGGCCAACAAGAAAGACAACTGATGTAGGCCAACAGGAAAGACAACTGATGTAGGCCAACAGGAAAGACAACTGATGTAGGCCAACAGAAAAGACAACTGATGTAGGCCAACAGAAAAGACAATTGATGTAGGCCAACAGAAAAGACAATTGATGTAGGCCAACAAGAAAGACAACTGATGTAGGCCAACAAGAAAGACAACTGATGTAGGCCAACAGAAAAGACAATTGATGTAGGCCAACAGAAAAGACAATTGATGTAGGCCAACAAGAAAGACAACTGATGTAGGCCAACAAGAAAGACAACTGATGTAGGCCAACAGAAAAGACAAGTGATGTAGGCCAACAAGAAAGACAAGTGATGTAGGCCAACAGAAAAGACAACTGATGTAGGCCAACAGAAAAGACAACTGATGTTGGCCAACAGAAAAAACAAGTGATGTAGGCCAACAAGAAAGACAACTGATGTAGGCCAACAAGAAAGACAACTGATGTAGGCCAACAAGAAAGACAACTGATGTAGGCCAACAGGAAAGACAAGTGATGTAGGCCAACAAGAAAGACAAGTGATGTAGGCCAACAAGAAAGACAAGTGATGTAGGCCAACAAGAAAGACAACTGATGTAGGCCAACAGAAAAGACAACTGATGTAGGCCAACAGGAAAGACAACTGATGTAGGCCAACAGAAAAGACAACTGATGTAGGCCAACAGGAAAGACAACTGATGTAGGCCAACAGGAAAGACAACTGATGTTGGCCAACAAGAAAGACAAGTGATGTAGGCCAACAGGAAAGACAACTGATGTAGGCCAACAGGAAAGACAACTGATGTAGGCCAACTGGCCAACAGAAAAGACAACTGATGTAGGCCAACAGAAAAGACAACTGATGTTGGCCAACAGAAAAGACAACTGATGTTGGCCAACAGAAAAGACAACTGATGTAGGCCAACAAGAAAGACAACTGATGTTGGCCAACAAGAAAGACAAGTGATGTAGGCCAACAGGAAAGACAACTGATGTAGGCCAACAGGAAAGACAACTGATGTAGGCCAACTGGCCAACAGAAAAGACAACTGATGTTGGCCAACAGAAAAGACAACTGATGTTGGCCAACAGAAAAGACAACTGATGTTGGCCAACAGGAAAGACAACTGATGTAGACCAACAAGAAAGACAAGTGATGTAGGCCAACAGGAAAGACAACTGATGTAGGCCAACAGAAAAGACAACTGATGTAGGCCAACAGGAAAGACAACTGATGTAGGCCAACAGGAAAGACAACTGATGTTGGCCAACAAGAAAGACAAGTGATGTAGGCCAACAGAAAAGACAACGATGTAGGCCACAAGGAAAGACAACTGATGTAGGCCAACAGGAAAGACAACTGATGTTGGCCAACAAGAAAGACAACTGATGTAGGCCAACAGAAAGACAACTGATGTAGGCCAACAGGAAAGACAACTGATGTAGGCCAACTGGCCAACAGAAAAGACAACTGATGTAGGCCAACAGAAAAGACAACTGATGTAGGCCAACAGAAAAGACAACTGATGTAGGCCAACTGGCCAACATATTAACAGGAAAGACAACTGATGTAGGCCAACTGGCCAACAGGAAAGACAAGTGATGTAGGCCAACAGGAAAGACAACTGATGTAGGCCAACAGAAAAGACAAGTGATGTAGGCCAACAAGAAAGACAAGTGATGTAGGCCAACAGGAAAGACAACTGATGTAGGCCAACAGGAAAGACAACTGATGTAGGCCAACAAGAAAGACAAGTGATGTAGGCCAACAGAAATGACAACTGATGTAGGCCAACAAGAAAGACAAGTGATGTAGGCCAACAAGAAAGACAACTGATGTAGGCCAACAGAAAGACAACTGATGTAGGCCAACAGGAATGACAACTGATGTAGGCCAACAGAAAAGACAACTGATGTAGGCCAACATGAAAGACAACTGATGTAGGCCAACAAGAAAGACAAGTGATGTAGGCCAACAAGAAAGACAAGTGATGTAGGCCAACAAGAAAGACAAGTGATGTAGGCCAACAGGAAAGACAAGTGATGTAGGCCAACAAGAAAGACAGTTGATGTAGGCCAACTGGCCAACAGGAAAGACAACTGATGTAGGCCAACTGGCCAACAGAAAGACAACTGATGTAGGCCAACTGGCCAACAGGAAAGACAACTGATGTAGGCCAACAAGAAATACAACTGATGTAGGCCAACAGGAAAGACAAGTGATGTAGGCCAACAAGAAAGACAACTGATGTAGGCCAACAGGAAAGACAAGTGATGTAGGCCAACAAGAAAGACAACTGATGTAGGCCAACAGGAAAGACAAGTGATGTAGGCCAACAAGAAAGACAAGTGATGTAAGCCAACAGGAAAGACAAGTGATGTAGGCCAACAAGAAAGACAACTAATGTAGGCCAACTGGCCAACAGGAAAGACAAGTGATGTAGGCCAACAAGAAAGACAACTAATGTAGGCCAACTGGCCAACAGGAAAGACAAGTGATGTAGGCCAACAAGAAAGACAACTAATGTAGGCCAACTGGCCAACAGGAAAGACAAGTGATGTAGGCCAACAAGAAAGACAACTAATGTAGGCCAACTGGCCAACAGGAAAGACAACTGATGTAGGCCAACAAGAAAGACAACTGATGTAGGCCAACAGGAAAGACAACTGATGTAGGCCAACAGGAAAGACAACTGATGTAGGCCAACAGGAAAGACAACTGATGTAGGCCAACAGGAAAGACAAGTGATGTAGGCCAACAGGAAAGACAACTGATGTAGGCCAACAGGAAAGACAAATGATGTAGGCCAACAGGAAAGACAACTGATGTAGGCCAACAGAAAAGACAACTGATGTAGGCCAACAGGAAAGACAAGTGATGTAGGCCAACAAGAAAGACAAGTGATGTAGGCCAACAGGAAAGACAAGTGATGTAGGCCAACAGGAAAGACAACTGATGTAGGCCAACAGGAAAGACAAGTGATGTAGGCCAACAGGAAAGACAAGTGATGTAGGCCAACTGGCCAACAGGAAAGACAAGCGATGTAGGCCAACAGGAAAGACAACTGATGTAGGCCAACAGGAAAGACAACTGCACACGTGCTGCTCTTTTACCACATAATGTAATGTACGCACTTGGCACATCTTTATTTGGTTTGACCTTAAAATGAGCACTGTTCACTTGCGGTTATCTCGTTTTGACACTACTTTTTCAGTTTGCAGCCTGTCAACGACTGTGCGCTGGGCTGTTGTCTAATCGTGTGTTTTGCTAATAACTAGTCTACCTTCAATCATAACAAGATAACTTCATACATGGCAACCTCCACTCACCCCCCACCCCGATCTGCCCCCCCCCCCCAAAAAAAAACAACAACAAAAAAACCCACCCCCAAAGCAATAAACAGTCACAATCTCTGGTCACGAGCTAACTCTCCCCGTTCGTTTTTGTCCTGTGACGTTTCGGTTACTGCAGTCGGACACGCAGTTGCCTTCAGCAAACGCCGCAAAACATCTCAGAACGTGGCAGCGAAAGAAACAAGCTGCATACATCTTTAAAGAATTCACAAGCGTATGGTCGTCTTTTGTGAGGAAAGTGGACTTGGGGCACCTGGTCATGGCAGGTGGAATAGAGGGAGGGAGGACGTCAGGTGGACCCAGGGGGGAGGGTGTTGGACGGAGTTGCAGATCGACTGAGGACAGAGTGGAAGATGTACTTGCAGCGACAAGGGATAGATTCGTATGCAAGGCTATGATCACCGACGCCCATGCGGCAGTGCACATGATGATGATGATGATGATGATGATGATGATGATAGTTAGAACAATTTCATAATTACACCCAAATCTGATTATCTGGCAGACTCCTTGGGCCTGCGCAAAACCATGTGTCTGAAAATGAGGAAAGGAAGAGTTTGGAGAGAACGGGGACCTCCGAAACACAAAACTGACACTACCAGATGTGTTGGAGTATCACGATAAGCAGGCAACAGGCTTGCAGACCTCCCGTGGGGATGCCGGGGGCTCTTACATTATAAATAGTATCCGCACCTTCCGGAAATTCTGTGCTAGAAGTTTCCTCTTTTCTGTCACTTTCTTTGCTTTCTTTCTCCTTTGCTTTCTGTCATTTCTTCCTGTCATTTTCAGCCTTGCTGGTCCATTCACCTGTGTGTGTTCGATAAAGTCTTTCGTACTTCTTCTTAGGATACATAATTGGGTAGGCGACATGTATTAAATGCATTCTTGGCTCTAGGGAGGTCAGATATACGGAAGCAATTCTAGGTAATTTATGCCCGTTTTTGAATTGTTTTGGTGTCCTTAGGTATGCTTAAATTTGTTTTAAGGTGTGTTTTTCAAAACACCTTTGCGATAAATTGGACTGTGGTCAACGCCGGGGGCATGTTCTTGGATTATGTGAGCGAATGCATTGACATATGTAGGCCACTTAATTTTCTTTTCGTTTTGTTTTTCTAATTGATGTTTTGAAGCGGTTATAGCCCTGATATGGCTCTACGCAGTCGGCTGGGCTTTAAACAACAGTAACAATAGGCTTGCAGGCTGCGATTGAACTCGAGATTTGGCAATGATGGATGGATAGACAGACGGACAGACAGATGGACAGTTTTGACGGTACTACAACTGTTTTCAAGAGGTGGGTACAGTGAGAGATGCTTTTTGAAGCAGGGGCAGACAACCCACGTCATGCCAAACCCAAGGAACATACGGGGGATAGGACAGGAGGGTGAAAGGGCACAAGGGGGGTGAAAAGGGCACAAGGGGGAGACAAGCTGACGAAAGGGGACACAAGCCTGCAGCCTTGTGGCCAGCTAAAGGGAGAGAACCTAGTGGATCCGGAATGATTGGTGCGTGGGTAGTAGATGAAGGGGTAGATGAAGATGGGGTGCTCTTAGGATGTAACTTGCTTGCGCAGTTGGATTAACAGAGAGAGAGAAAGTGTGTGTGTGCGTATGTATGCGTGTGTGTGTGCGTATGTAGTGGTGTGTGTGTGCGTATGTATGCGTGTGTGTGTTTGAGGCGTGCTGTAGGTATATGTGTGTGTGTACGTGTGAATGCGCGCTTGTGTGTGTGTGTATAATGACGTGTGAGTGCTGCTGCTGCACCCTGTGTGTGTATTCTGTCCTCCCACTTGACAAACACCAGGACTGAATGGTATGTAGCTGCTGGCTGGCTGTGCACTTACACCAAGAAGACGATTCACATGGACCACAGTCAGTGCTGCTTTGTCATTTTTCGTCTGTCTGTCTGTCTGTCTCTCTTTCTCTCTCTCTCTTTCTCTCTCTCTCTCTCTCTCTCTCTGCATGTCTCTGTCTGTTCTCTCTCTCTTCCCCCTCGCTCTTTGTCTCTCGTTGTCTCTCTGTCTGTCTGTCTGTCTCTTTTTCTTGCTCTGTGTCTGTCTGTCTCCTCTCTCGTCCCCTCGCTTTCTGTCTCCTCTCTCTCTCTCTCTCTCTCTTACCCCTCTCTCTTTCATTAGATTTACCCTGTCAAAATGTATACAAGAGCGCGTTGCCGCACTGTAGCGCCACCCATTTTTATGTATTCCTATTTACATGTGCAACTAGATTTTGCTGCATAATTTTTTCCATAAATGGATTCATCGTACACTGAGGACGTGTTCCCACGGGACTTTGGTTTGTTTGTCTTGTTAGAAAGACTGGCAACCAGACTACTTCAGATCTAGGAGAAATTGCATTTCGGACTTGCAAGGTTAACGGTGAGCATGGTTTTTAACTTGTTGTCTTGTCTTAACCGGGTTGTCGTTTTGGACGTGGTGTTAGCCCTGATATGGCTCTTGTAGTCGGCTGGGCTATGAGCAATATGAACTGGACTGAAAGGAGTCGTTAACATCTGATGACAAGATAACAGGACTACACCGACTGCCAGTGCAGGAATCTGTGGCAAAACCAGACATGTTTTCAGTTCATCTGACGTTTGCATTAGTGGAGCAAATCATCGAGTCTTCCCACCCACCCCACCCCCCACCCCGGTAATCTTTTCATATGCCAGTGCTCTAAAACATGTGGTCAAACTTTTTTTCCCCAAACAGAAACACAATAAGTATTATTTACAAATAATTTTACAAGTCCCATTTCTTTTCAGATAGCACTCATCACCATCATCGTCATCATCACAATTACCATCATCATCATTTGCCTTTCGGCATGGCGTTGGCGATCATGGCCCTCCATATGAATCTATCTTTTGTCGCTGCAAGCACATCTCCCATCCTCTGTCCTCATCCACTCCGCAAATCCATCCAACATTTTCTCCCTTGGTCTACCTGGTGCCCTTTTCCGCTCCAGCTCGCCTATTCTGACAACAGATGGCTACTAATTTCGATAATTCTGTGTGCAATACTTATTTGTAACTATAGGAGGATTTTAATGGGTGTTTTGTGTGTGTGTGTGTGTGTGTGTGTGTGTGTGTGTGTGTGTGTGTGTGTGTGTGTGTGTGTGTGTGTTTTGTGAATTTTCATAGTTAACTTTACCCGTGGAATGGCTGCTACCAGTTTTTGTTTTAGAACCATGTAGAACAAGAAATTGGAAGTAGACCATCTTTTGTAGAATATCATAGTATAGCCTTAGATCCTTTCAGAACGGAGTAAAATTCAGCGCTGTAGGAATACCTTGTGTGCATACATGTGGTATATGCATCGTCGACATCAATAAGTGGAAATGGTAAAGAGCCAGTTTGGAGGCTCGGCATGAAGAAGGGAGACCACTGGCAATGGCCTGACACTTGTCGTTCCTTCTCTTCAAAGACCTTTGCATGTTTACCTGCACCGTTTCTGTGGCCATACGGTCCTACTCCCCCCAACCCCAACCACTTCCCCCCTAGACCTTTATCTATCTCCTGTATGCGTGCTTGCGTGTGTGTGTGCGCGCGCGTGTATGTGTGTGTATGCGCGCGCGCGCAAGGTTAGTAGGTAAATGTAAGATGCAGGAGATGCGGTTTGCTTGAGACTGTTGTCCATGTGTGTAGCACAAGAACATCGTACTGACCTCTACAGTAGCTGACAGGTGTCTGTGTACTGTCACACGTAACACCTTGTACTGACCTCTACATACATCATTGACAGCTGTCTGTGTGCTGACATTGTCATGTCTAACACCTTGTGCTGACCTCTACAGCTGTTGACAGCTGTCTGTGTGCTGACATTGTCATGTCTAACACCTTGTGCTGACCTCTACAGCTGTTGACAGCTGTCTGTGTGCTGACATTGTCATGTCTAACACCTTGTGCTGACCTCTACAGCTGTTGACAGCTGTCTGTGTGCTGACATTGTCATGTCTAACACCTTGTGCTGACCTCTACAGCTGTTGACAGCTGTCTGTGTGCTGACATTGTCATGTCTAACACCTTGTGCTGACCTCTACAGCTGTTGACAGCTGTCTGTGTGCTGACATTGTCATGTCTAACACCTTGTGCTGACCTCTACAGCTGTTGACAGCTGTCTGTGTGCTGACATTGTCATGTCTAACACCTTGTGCTGACCTCTACAGTAGTTGACAGTTTTCTGTGTGCTGACATTGTCATGTCTAACACCTTGTGCTGACCTCTACAGCTGTTGACAGCTTTCTGTGTGCTGACACTGTCATGTCTAACACCTTGTGCTGACCTCTACAGCTGTTGACAGCTGTCTGTGTGCTGACATTGTCATGTCTAACACCTTGTGCTGACCTCTACAACTGTTGACAGCTGTCTGTGTGCTGACATTGTCATGTCTAACACCTTGTGCTGACCTCTACAGTAGTTGACAGTTTTCTGTGTGCTGACATTGTCATGTCTAACACCTTGTGCTGACCTCTACAGCTGTTGACAGCTTTCTGTGTGCTGACACTGTCATGTCTAACACCTTGTGCTGACCTCTACAGCTGTTGACAGCTTTCTGTGTGCTGACACTGTCATGTCTAACACCTTGTGCTGACCTCTACAGCTGTTGACAGCTTTCTGTGTGCTGACACTGTCATGTCTAACACCTTGTGCTGACCTCTACAGCTGTTGACAGCTGTCTGTGTGCTGACACTGTCTGTCTAACACCTTGTGCTGACCTCTACAGCTGTTGACAGCTTTCTGTGTGCTGACACTAAGATATGGTAGAGTGCATATCTGTGATTTTGACTTATAACTCAAGAGACAGATGGAAGTCCGTGATCGCCAACGCCATGCGGCAAGGCACCTGATGATGATGACGACTCTGTTTGCCACTCTGCCTGCCTGTCTCTCTTTCTGTCTGTCTTGCTGTGTTCATTCTTTGATTTAGCACCTTTTCATATGAGTGATATTAGGCGGTTGTCTTTCTGCGTGTCTGCCTGTATGCCTCCCTGCCTGCCTGCCTGTCTGACTTCTGTGTCTATCTGCCTGTCCGCCAGTCTGCCTGCTTATTTGTTTGCATGTCTGTCGTGTTGTCTGCCAGTGTGTCTTTTGTCTGCCTGCCAGCATGCATTGGTCTGTCTGTCTTCTGTTGTTTGTCTGCCTGTGTGTCCCAAATGTGCAGAATATCGGTTTCAACTTTTTTAAAATTATTTTTGTCGTTTTGTTGTTGTTGTTGTTTCGTTTGTCGCGTTTTGTTTTGTTTTTGTTGGTTTTTTTTCGCATTGTTTTCAATTGCGAGTGTAACGTTGCCATTCAAGTTTATTGCGACTGTGTGTGATGTGGAAACTGATTGTGCAAGGGTTGGATGTAAAAAAAAAAAAGAGAGAAAAAACATTTATTTTCTTCCTCCATAATCTTCGTCCGTAAAAAATGTTCTTGTTGTCCTTGTGCCAAATTTGTTCTCTTTTGTTTTGTCCCTCTTTTATTCTCTTCACCTCTAAACAGCAAGTTTAAAAATGTTTACTGTCAATAACTTTCAGCCTTGTAGAATAAAATATTGTGGTTTTGCTCCTCCTGCCTGCCTGTCTGTTCTCTCTCTGTCTCTCTCTGTTTCTGTCTCTCTCTTCTCTCTCTCTCTCTCTCTTCTTCTCTCTTCTCTCTCTTCTCTCTCTGTCTCTGTCTGTTCTCTCTCCCCCCCCTCTCTCTCTCGTTTTGCTCCATATCTGTCCTGTCCTCTCTCTCTCTCTCTCTCTCTCTCTCTCTCTCTCTCTCTCTCTCTCTCTCCCTCTCTCCTTCCCCCTCTTTTCTTTACTCTCTCTCTTTCTCTCCCTCCCCTTTTTTCTCTACTCTCTCTGTCTGTCTGTCTGTCTGTCTGTCTCTCTCCATCGTTGTAAACTAAAGCATCATTGCTTTTGTAATGCATTTGATGGACAGACATGTAGAAATCGACGTTACAGTTCATTTTTATATATAATTTCCTTGGCAGTGCATAGGCATGGATCATTCATTTTCATCGTAACGTTTGTTGACATGTCTTACACCCACCCCAGCCTTCCTTTGCGTGTTCTCCAAGCTTCTGTTGCTTTCTGCTTTTCCGTTGATTTTGTGTGTAATTCACTTTCTTTTAATTTTTACTACAAAAAATGTATATACTATCGCTACTTCTGCTGCTGTTATTGACATTATTATTATTATTATTATTGTTGTTGTCGTTTTTTTTTAGGAGCTGGGCAGATATCTCTCATGCTTTTGCAAAGCGATTGACCGATTAATATGAAAGTCGACGATTCATCACAACGGTAAATTTAAGCTATAATCTGTTTTATGGTCATATGTCAACAATATTTGTTTACTGTGTATTTTTGTTTCCACATTGCATGTTGATGTCTGCTTATTGTAAAAAAAAAAAGATTTTAAATTGTAAAAAATGAATTTTAAAAAAGTTCATGACAAAACCTTCTACCGTAGGAAAATGAAGTATCATTGTCATAATCATTGTCTCTCTCTGTCCTCCTCTCCCTCTTTCCCATGTGCTGTCCATAAGATTATATTGTTGACCATAAAATACAGTGGAGAGATGAAGGCTGAAGTGACAACACCGCTGTTCTGTCTCTGGCTGTCTTGTGCAAAAATCATCTGTCCATGTTCTCTGTGCACACACATAAAAAAGGGTTTATCTCCCCGTTAGCGATACTGTCCCTTTTACTTTCGTTGCCCATTCCATTTTTTTTTCTTTCTGAACTAAGAAAATGGTCGAGCCATTCTAATAATCTTCCTCAGTCCGCCTATGGGGATGCCAGGGGGTACTTTTATTGTGAATAGTCTCCCCACGTTCTGGACATTCTGTGCTAGAAATTTCCTCTTTTCTGTCACTCTTTGTTTCTGCCTTGTTCCTTTGCTTCTGTCATTTCTTCTTAGCATTTTCTGCCTTGCTTTGTCAATTCGCTGTAATGTGTTCGATTCCTGCTCAGACATCATTGACATTTACCATAACGACAAAAGCTAGAGAAAAAAACAAAAGAAACCGAATAGCGGGAGTAGAAAAGGAAGGACACAAAACTGACCCGTGATTTTGCATAACTTTTAGATCTACCTGAATACACGGATAGATCCGTGACGAGGCCATCGATGATGATTGGGGTTTGTCTCTGGTGGGATTGTCTCCCTTGTCGCCAACTCTATAATGTTCAATAAAACCCGTGACAACGGTTGGCAGGGTTATTTCCCTTGTCCCCTGTGGTAAGAAACTCGGGGAGAGCTGGACAGCAGAAGGTCCTCAGAAGGAAACCCCCCGTCAAGCAGGTGTTTTGGCCCTCTCGACACTCTAAGGAGGCTGGGCCGCATCCAGTCATGACTACTGGATGTCCCTCTAATGTCAGCAATTTTTCTTTAATTCTTTTTTATCTGTCCTCCATCTGGTTGAACCTGTGCGTAATAATAATAATCATATTATCATCATTATTATTATTATTATTATTATTAGACGGCGGCAAATCTTGATTATTATAGAAATCGGTCAAAGTACACACTCATCATTCACCAAAGCACTCGCCCGCAACGACCAAAAAACTCAAGGGTACGCTACGAAACACTCAGACCAGGATTAAGAGGACAGGAGGGAAGTAGGACAAAAGGGTGGGCACACAGAGGGGGGAATCATTGCTGGACAAAAAGTTACGTCTTCAGGTTAGACTTGATGGAAGACTGCTGATTAGACAGGCAAAGTTCTTTTCGGTTGTATGAACCAGACACAAGAAAAGAGGAGCAACCAACTTTTTCTTTCTTTTTTTCCCTTTTATTGTTGTTTAAAGCCCAGCCGATTGTGCAGAGCCATATCAGGGCTATAACCGCTTCAAAACATACAAAACTTCAACAGGAAAACAAAAATAAAAAAATTAAGTACACATGTCAATGCATTCGCGCACATAATCTAAGGACATGCCCCGGCGTAGGACCATTCCGTCCGATTTATCGCACAGGGGAGATTTAAAAAACACACCTGAATACGAATATAAGCGTACATAAGGACACCGAAACATATATAAAAACAGGCATAAATTACCTCAAATTGCTTCCGCATATCTCACCTCCTTAGAGCCAAAAATGCACTTAATACATGTACCCAATTATCAATCCGAAGAAAAAGCATGTAAGACTTTATCGACAAAATACAGGTGAATGGACCATTAGAAAATAAGTAGAAATGACAGAAAGCAAGGCAACAAGCAGAAACAGAGTGACAGAAAAGAGGAAATTTCTAGCACAGAATTTCCAGAAAGTGGGGATACTATTTATACTGAAAGAGCCCCCGGCAACCCAACGGGGATGAGCGACCAACTGTGGAACATCTGTATCGAGGACTTTGTAAAGAAGTATTATCAGAAGCAGAACGGACAGGGGGGTACATTCGGGGATGGTCATCAAGGTAAACAGGTGCAGTAGCGCCGATACACTTGCAGCATAATGCGTTGATTTTGTGTGAATTTTAAAAAGCATGTATGGAGAAAATGAAACAAGGGTGATCAGGCGTCTCAAGGCCAAGTCACATGGGTCTGTACTCTGCAACAAGAAGAACAATGACAACGACTGGCAAGGTGGTCTCCCTTGGCACCTGCATTCTGTAACAGTAAGACCAGTGACAACATCACTAAGCATTGACAGAACGTGATGAAGTCAAACCAAACAAGCTAATAATAATGATAACAATAACAACAACAATGATAATAATATCAATATTGAAAATAAAAAGGATAATATAATTAGATGCTAAATATTGATGTATATTAGATTAATTTATTGAGTGACGTGTTCATTTAGTTAGTTGTCTGAAATGCACATGTGTGACTGCCCGCGTTCAAGCAAACAGGAACCAGAAAAAACACGAAAGAAGAATATGAACGCGTATTTAATATAACAAGACAAGACAGGCGCAAATTTTCGGCCAACTGGCCTTTGTCAATCGTAAGACTACAAACAAACACCAGATACAAAAATTATGAGAAAAAGATTGAAACTTCCCTGCTGCCGTGTCCAACGTTGGACACGGCAGCAGGGAAGTTTCAATCTTTTTCTCATAATTTAAGTGTATTCCTTTTCTCACATTGGACACAGCAGCAGGGAAGTTTCAGTCTTTTTCTCATGATTTTTGTATCTGGTGTTTGTTTGTGATCTTACGCTTGACAAACCAAAATGCGCGTTCGCGTTCTTCTTTCGTATTTTTTTTTCTGGTTCCTAGTTAGTTGTTTGTTTGTTTGATATCGTTATTTATTTGCATACAAGTCTGTTTGTACTGTAAGATCTTCCTTCCTTTGACCAATGACATTGTGTGTGAAATTGAATGATCAGGCGACATATACTCCTAATCATAATTTAAGGGCCACTTCTTCCTTCCTCTCTAATTTTAAGTTGAAATAATTGACAATGTTTAGAATTGATTCTATGTTTTATTTCATCATTTCCACACCTGTTTTGGAAAAAGAAATTAGCACAATGACCCATTAGTGAACAGCACATGCATTTAAAGGAACATCCCCCCCTTTTCAAAAAACAGAAAGTGTCAGATTTGGCCAATCTGTTTTCAATATCGCGTGTGTCCGCCCCGAGCCTGGATGCATGCTTCACAGCGCCGATGCATCGACCCCACAAGGGTACGGAGTGTGTCCTGAGGGATGGCCGCCCACTCGATCTGCAGGATGTCGACCAGCCTGGCCAGGGTGCCCGGTGGGGGGTGGTTGTCCCTGATGCGCCTCCCGAGCACATCCCAGAGGTGTTCAATTGGGTTCAGGTCAGGTGAGCACGCTGGCCAGGCCATACGGACGACTTCATGCTGCTCCAGGAAGTCGGTCACAAGGCGTGCTCGATGCGCAGGTGCATTGTCGTCCTGGAAGATGGCGCCTTGACCAAGGTCCACAAGCGCAGGCAGTGCCACGGCCGCCAGAACCTCGTCCCGGTACCGGACCCCGTTCAGGATGCCGTCAATGGGGAGCAGGGGGGTCCGGGTACCACGGCTCATGCCACCCCACACCATCACCGACCCGCCGCCGTACCGGTTATGCTCTTGGACAGTGGCGTCAGCGAACCTCTCCCCTTGACGTCGCCACACCCGAGCCCGGCCATCGTTAAAGGTCAGGGTGAACCTGGACTCATCCGAAAACAAGACCCGGGCCCACTGTTGCCTTGTCCAGGTCACGTGCTCCCTGGCCCAGGTCATGCGGCGCACTCTGTTGACCGGTGACAGCACGGGTCGGACGGCCGGTCTCCGTGACCTCAAGTTTGCCTCATGTAGCCGTCTTCTCACCGTGCTGCAGCTGATGTTAGCACCTGTTGCGTCCCTCAGCTGACCCCTCAAGGTCACCGCAGTGGATGCCCTTTCCCTCAGGACGGAGAGGGCAAGGTAGCGGTCTTGCTGTCTTGTCGTTAGTCTGGGTCGACCCGTGTGACGCCTTTCCTGGACTGCTCCAGTCTCATTGAAGCGCTCCAGCAGTCTCTGGATTGTGGAATGCGACACTTCAAGTCGTCTAGCAACTTCCCGCTGCGCTAGGCCTTCATCAAGCAGAGCGAGGGCTCTCCCCCGCTGCTCATCCGTCATCCGTCGTCTTGCAAGCATGGTTAAAACGAACCAAGAACGGGTCCTTTTTATCCTCGTCTGCGGGCAACTTTGGCTGGAGTAGTGTTCAAAAAGGGCTTGCCTTGCACGTGCAAAGCGAATTTTGTCGCTACCTTGCCTGCGTCGTCAGAGAGACCCTGCTGAAGATTCGACAATTTCGTGTGGAAATTGTCTTCCTTGGGCCGCCCATTGCAAATCGGCAAATCCCCAAACACGTGCCAAAAGGAAACTGCAATGTTGTCTGAGCTCTTATCCATTCAGTTACGGCAACGAATTGGAGAAAAGAGTAAGAGAAAATAGGTTATTTCTCATTTCAAAAATTGACTCAAAAACGTTCCTGGCCCTTCAATAATGACGTGTAGTATATATGGAAATAGGAGTCAGCCTCTGCATATGAAAAGAGAATGTTAACACGGACAATGGATACATGTAGGCCGACTGGCTGAGTCATTGCTACACAAATCCACACACTCTCAAAACTGACAGATTCACTGCACTGCTTTTCAGGACAAATGAATAAAAAATGCAATAAAACACGCGTATGCGAGCGCTCACACACACGCACACGCACACGCACACACAAGCACACACAACACACGCATGTACGCATTCTCTCTCTCTCCCTCTCTCTCCCCCCTCTCTCTCTCCCTCTCTCTCTCTATCTCTCGTGCGCGCGCACACGCACACACACACGTGCATGCACAGAGGAGAAAAAAATGCGTGTTGTGTAAGAGACGTCCAGACAGGTTATCGTGTCGTGGTTTAGATCAGACATTTTAGATACGGCGTCAATTTTGGATACAGCGTCCATTTTGTCTGTGTGTGTGTGTGTGTGTCTGTTCGTACCTTCTCAAGTGTGTGTGTGTGTCTGTTCGTACCTTCGCAAGTGTGTGTCTGTTCGTACCTTCGCAAGTGTGTGTGTGTGTGTGTGTGTCTGTTCGTACCTTCGCAAGTGTGTGTGTGTGTGTGTCTGTTCGTACCTTCGCAAGTGTGTGTGTGTGTGTGTGTGTGTGTGTGTGTGTGTGTGTGTGTGTGTGTGTGTGTGTGTCTGTTCGTACCTTCGCAAGTGTGTGTGTGTGTGTGTGTGTGTGTGTGTCTGTTCGTACCTTCGCAAGGGAGACCACGCTGTTTTGCCTCCTTTTGGGCTATAACAAGACACTGACGTTTGCTTTACACACACACACACACACACACACACACATACACACACACACACACACACACACACACACACACACACACACACACACACACACACACACACACATATATATATATACGTAAGTCGCAGACAGAAACATGGTACAGTACTGGCACGCAGAAATGGTCACACGTTGTCCACACACTGGCACATAGGTCAGCCACAAAAACATAGTAGACTACTGTTGTAGTCAATTGTATATTGTAGTCACAATTCTGTTTGAGTCATAGGCAATCACAGTGATAAAAAAAAGTGAGGTATCAAAGAAAATCATCATTTGATCTCGATTGAAAACGTTTTGGATTTGGGGTGTGTGTGTGTGTGTGTGTGTGTGTGTGAACTTCAATTTTCAACGTTTTTCTGTCTTCACCTTACCTTATTTTCAAGTGCATTTTTGACTTGACAGGGTCATTGTGAGCTTTGACTTATAACTGTTCTTTTAATTTAACTTGGAGATTATGACGCTGACGACGCAAAGGTGCAATTTATTCTAATGAACTATGTTGGACAAGCACCACCCCACCCCACCCCACCCCCAAAAAACAAGTGAAATCACATAATTATACTTTTGTTTTTGCGGGGAGAGAAACGCACATTTGGGTTGCGGGGACAGAAACGCATAGTTTTATACATGTATTAACACACATACTGGCGTTATGAGTCGGCCTTATTCACTGCCTTTTATTGCAAATGAATACAGCTTAAACAAGAATGGTCAAGCCATTCGAAATATTTCCCTGTGGATACAAAAACGGTCGAATCCAGATGTCGCATTTCTCACGGTCACAGTGAAGTTGAACAAGCCATTCTATTTCCCTGTGGATGCAAACGTGAATACATTCGAATCCACATGTCACGCTTGTCAAGGTCACTGTGACCTGTCAGGAGCATCAAATGAAACAAAACTTAGCGTACAGCGAGGACAATGGCAGGCTGTTACAATAGTTAAAAACGGTAAATATTTTCACATGTTCTAGAGAAAATGCTGTTTACGAATCTAGCTGAAAACGTGCTGATTGTAGGCGACTTTATTTGTTTATTTATTCATTCATCCATTCATTTGTTATTGTTTTCGTTCTTCTTATTATGGTCTATAGGATCTCTGCGGCATCATCACTTTTCAACGTAGGCATTTACAACTCCTCAACGATCTTCATCTTTGGTCCAACCTTGGTAATCACATCTGTCTGTCTGTGTCTGTGTCTGTCTGTGTCTGTCTGTCTCTCTCTCTCACACACACCACACACACGCGCGCGCACATGCACACACACACACACACTTCGGTCACATTGACTATGTTTCTGTGATAGCATTATCAAGATTTTTGCGCTATATAAGTATTGTAATTATTATTATTATTATTATTATTAACATTACAAATTAAAATAGATTTGATTTTATCAAGATTTTGCGCTATATAAATATTGTAATTATTATTATTATTAAATCATCTGACATCGCTTATGTGGGTGTGGACATTGTACCACAAATAACACACACACACACACATACATACACACACAAATACATACATAAACGCACGCACACATACACACACACACGCACACATACACAAACACGTCCTCCCTCCGGTCGATATAAAACATACTCCATTTCTGAAAAAGGGGGAGAAGGGAAGGGGGGGGGGGGGAAGATGCAATGGAAGAAGAAAAACAAGGAGGGCGATTGAAACAGACAAGTTCTGTGGACAGAGGTCGTCTGACAGACAATATCAACACTGGTAACCGTTGAAATTCACAAAAACGATAAAACTTAACAATAAAAGTGCAAATTCATAAAACGTCAGCGTTTTTTCTCGTTTGCCCGTAAAACTTGACAGGGGACACTATCCTTGTAGTGCCATCAACATCAGCTCTTGGCGATTTGTGTGGCGTTTATTGTCTAACACTCTACTGCAGGGCTGTCTCACCTCAAACCTTGGTCCGTACGTCGCTTGGTGCTTGTCGACAGACACGCTCAAAACACAAGCATAAAACTCGCACTGTTCTACGCTCCGCTTGTAATATCAATCGTTAAAACAAGCATTTGATTTTCACATCTCAGTCTCTCCCATTTTATGGGCCGCAACTGAAATTTTAAAATACATGTATGTGCATAATTTGAACTGAAAACGAACATTAAAAAAAATATGGAAGTCGCTCAAATAAGCTTTTGATGTCACATCGGACTGATGTTTCCATCAGCAATGATTTATGGAAAATGATCGTGGTTTCTGGGCACAGGTCATGGGTTTTATTGAATAAACACATAGATTTCTTTTTCAAAGGGTGAGAAATTCATCTGTACAAATAGTCACATAAATAGTCGCCTCTTTGCAAATAGTCACCTCTTCACACATAGTCACACAAACAGTCATCTTTTCGATTAGTCACTCAAATAGTCACCTCTTTACAAAAAGTCATATAATTATTCACGTTTTTACAAATAGTCGCGCAAATAGTCATCTGTTAAAATAGTCACAACTATTTATCTCTTTAAAATAGTCCACAAATATTCACCTCTTTACAAATAGTCACACACAGCTATTCATCTCCAGAAATAGTCACATAAAATTATCACCCTTTCACAAATAGTCACACAAATACGTCTTTACGAATAGTCGTACAAGTAGTCACCTCTTTACATAAACATGTAGTCACACAAATAATCTTCTTCTTCTTCGCAATTCTTTCGCAATTCTTTTTCTTCTTCGCAATTCTTCTTCGCATTCTTCTCTCTTCGTTATCCGTTCGTTTCTACATTGAAGACCTGAGTTACAAACGATTTCTCCACTTCACATTCAGCTGAGGTCTCAATTGTACAATCAACACCAGCTGAAGTCTGAAGTGTATAATCACTGAAGGTCTGAAGTGTACAATCAACGACAGCTGAAGTCTGAAGTGTACAATCAACGACAGTGAGGTCTGAGTGTACAATTAACGGACAGCTGAAGGTCTGAAGTGTATAATCAGCTGAAGGTCTGAATTGTACAATCAACAGCCAGCTGAAGGTCTGAAGTGTATAATCAGCAGACAGCTGAAGGTCTGAAGTGTATAACAGCAGACAGCTGAAGGTCTGAAGTGTATAATCAGCAGACAGCTGAAGGTCTGAAGTGTATAATCAGCTGAAGGTCTGAATTGTACAATCAACAGCCAGCTGAAGGTCTGAAGTGTATAATCAGCAGACAGCTGAAGTGTATATCAGCAGACAGCTGAAGGTTGAATTGTACAATCAACAGCCAGCTGAAGGTCTGAAGTGTATAATCAGCAGACAGCTGAAGGTCTGAAGTGTACAATCAACAGCCAGCTGAAGGTCTGAAGTGTATAATCAGCAGACAGCTGAAGGTCTGAATGTATAATCAGCAGACAACTGAAGGTCTGAAGTGTACAATCAACAACCAGCTGAAGGTCTGAAGTGTATAATCACAGACAGCTGAAGGTCTGAAGTGTACAATCAACAGACAGCTGAAGGTCTGAAGTGTACAATCAACAGCCAGCTGAAGGTCTGAAGTGTATAATCAGCAGACAGCTGAAGGTCTGAAGTGTATAATCAGCAGACAGCTGAAGTCTGAAGTGTATAATCAGCGACAGCTGAAGTGTATAATCAGCAGACAGCTGAAGTGTATAATCACAACAGCTGAAGTGTATAATCAGCAACAGCTGAAGGTCTGAAGTTATAATCAGCAGACAGTTGAAGGTCTGAAGTGTATAATCACAGACAGCTGAAGGTCTGAAGTGTATAATCAGCAGACAGCTGAAGTCTGAAGTGTATAATCAGCAGACAGTTGAAGGTCTGAAGTGTATAATCAGCAGACAGTTGAAGTCTGAATGTATAATCAGCAGACAGCTGAAGGTCTGAATTGTATAATCAGCAGACAGCTGAAGGTCTGAAGTGTACAATCAACAACCAGCTGAAGGTCTGAAGTGTAAATCAGCAGACAGCTGAAGTCTGAAGTGTACAATCAACAGACAGTGAAGGTCTGAAGTGTACAATCAACAGCCAGCTGAAGGTCTGAAGTGTATAATCAGCAGACAGCTGAAGGTCTGAAGTGTATAATCAGAGACAGCTGAAGGTCTGAAGTGTATAATCAGCAGACAGCTGAATGTATAATCAGCAGACAGCTGAAGTGTATAATCACAGACAGCTAAGTGTTAATCAGCAGACAGCTGAAGTGTAAATCAGCAGACAGCTGAAGTCTGAAGTGTATAATCAACAGCCAGCTGGAATGCCTGAATTGGAGAACTATTGTAACTTCAAGATCCTTTCATACCATAAGTTCAAGCCTTCCTTGTCTGCCTCCTTTCTGTTTCTTAGTACCGAAATGATTCCTCATGGGAATGCTGCGTCTAAGAAGAATGATACAGCTGGCACACAACTGTGGTGTTGCACAGCTTGTCCGTGTTTCGTGGTGGATCGCCACCTTTAGTGTTGTGTACCTCGCTTATGACAGGGTATGGGTTTGGGGGGACACCATGCTGAGTACTTGCACCACGGCACAATCTTCTCACACAAGTACCGTCGTCTTATCACTTGAACTGCCAGCTCAAAGGAGAGAAAAGAGTGAAGCCCAGAAGAAAAGCCCCTCGGGGAAAAGGGGATGAAAAGAGATAACATGAATATTCATAAGTGATGTCATTCACTCTTCCAGTCATGCGCAGTTGTGGTGCAATGCGCTCGTTCGAGAAGGCAACCCTGACCTTCAGTACCTTTTCAGAGTGAGGGGAAGGCGAAATGAAAGGAAATAAAAGAAAAAAATATTTGTTTTGAAATGAAATTGTAGGCCTATTTTCCGACGGTAAAAGATATCAATACATCAGTTCAGTTTTGTCTTCAGCATCACTCCATGGGTGGCTGCCCGTACTGCTCTCCGGGTCTCTGTCCCCCACATCTGTCTTTCCTCAACAGTTCAAAGGTCGACTTATTATCTGCTGTTGTCAATTTGCAGGAACGAAGGCCACAGAAAATAGGCAAGAAAGGGAGAAGGGGCAGAAAGATGGCCGGGTGATAATAGTTGGTGGAGTGTACCAGGTCTGTTGTCAACCAGTCTCTCAACTGTAACACCGTCCAATTAATTGTTACAACAAGATGGTTATAAAACAGGGCTGTGGGCTCAATCCTCAGACTGTACGCTTGTGAGGTGTGGACAGTCAACACGCAAAATCAGAACAAAGTCGAGGCAACTGAAATGTGGTTTCTAAGAAGAATGTTGAGAGTTCCATGGACAGCAAAGAAAACAAACGAGACAATCTTGAAGGAAGCAGACACAAAAAGAACATTGGTAAAGAAGATTAGGAAAAGACAAGCAACATTTACAGGACATTTTATGAGGAAAGAGCAATTAGAGCACTTGGTCGCAACAGGAACGCTGGAGGGAAAAACACCAGGTAGACCCAGCGAGAAAATATTCGACGACTTGCACGGTGGGTGAGGATAGAGAGGGTGAGAGATGTACTTGCAGCGACAAAGGATGAATTCGTATGGAGGGCCGTGATCGCCAACGCCATGCGGCAGGGCACATGATGATGATCATGACGATGATGGACTCCGGATCTGATCTCTTGAATTCAATCCCAGCCCGCAATATCAAAGGCTTGCCTTTCCGCTGGCCATTTTATTGTTTACATCATTCTGACGATATCGGCTTAATTCTTCTTAGTTCCTCTTCTCCATCCCCCGATCGCCCCCTCCCCCCCTCCCCCATATTTTCCCCATTTCAAGACTTTGCCAGCACATAGGGTTTTGCGCAGGCTCTGGAAGTCTGCCAAATAAGTGCTGGCAGATTTGAGTAGTGTCGCGTATGGAATTGTCCGAGTGCGATGAATCCCTCTTGAACAAACTCCAAACTCACTCACTGTCCCCCAAGAAAATCACACTGTCAACAAAATATTAGTCCAGTACCACCATCATTGATTCTATCGGGTGTTTGTCCTGTGTAAAACACGTGCTCTGGTCTCTCCTGCCATAACTGGTGATATTCTACCTGAGACGTCTTCAAGTCTGGACAGGAGTGGTCTGGGCATAATGCACACGATGCCTTCTCTCCATCTCGCAGAATACAACGCCCTTCAGGTGTCATAGAGTGACACCATCATTATAAAAAGATGATGAATATGGATTGGGCACATCATCGAAATAGAGTAGCATAACATTACCCAGACTGCTCTTCACTGGACACCAGAAGGAAGACATAAGGCCAAAGGAAGACCAAAAACATAAATACACTACGCACAAAAAGTTAAGGATCACTTGCACAAAAATTCATAACTTTCAAAATAAGAAAGCCAATGCGTTGAAGTTTGGCAAACATTTAATTCCATGCTTTAGTGATAACGATACACAATTGCCTTCAATTTCGAGCAATAGTTTGGTGTGTACATTTGATCAAAGTGGGTACGTATCGAAATTTGATTTCCCAAAGTCATTGAAATCACAAGACAGGGCATTCTGATGCTCCCAAAAGTTCAGTAATGCGTGTAACCGCCATGGCTGTTCTGGCACTCGACGCAGCGAGTCCTCATCGAGTTGACCAGGTTGGTGAAGATCCTCTGTGGAAGCGCCTGCCACTCAGCCTGCAGCATCTGGTAGAGGTGTTGGGCATCCCTGGGAGGGGGGTGGTTGCTCCTCACTTTGCGATCCAGCTCATCCCAGAGGTTCTCAATCGGGTTGAGATCGGGACTGCATGCTGGCCACTCCATTCTGTTGACTCCAGACTGCTGCAGGAAGTCGTTGACCACCCTTGCCCTGTGGGGGCGAGCATTGTCATCCTGGTAGACAGCCGTCGGTCCCATCTGCTGCAGTGTAGGCACAGCCAGCGGTCGAAGGATCTCATCCCGGTATCGGAGGCCAGTCAGGTTACCCTGTACATGATACAAGGGTGTTCTGTGGTGAAGGCTGAAGGCCCCCCAGACCATTACAGAACCTCCACCAAAGGCCACCTTTTCTTGGACAGTGGTGTCAATAAAGCGTTGCCCTGGGCGCCTCCAGACCCTCAGTCAGCCGTCGTTGTGGTTCATGGTGAAGCGTGATTCATCACTGAACAGGACCTGGGACCATTGCTGACGTGTCCACCTCACGTGACGTCTGCAGAAGGCGCGGCGTGCTGCCCTATGGGCTGGAGTTAAGCGTGGCCGTACAGCTGGGCGACGAGAACGGAGGTTAAACCCATGAAGGCGGTTCCGTATGGTCTGCTGGCTGATGTTGATGTTAGTAGCCACCCTCAGCTGCCTTCGAATGATGCTGGAAGAGGCTGTTCTTGTCTGCAGGGCTTGTCGTTCAATGAGACGATCTTCACGTGGGTTTGTCTTCTTCGGTCAACCAGATCTGCGTCTTTCATGGATCCTCCCAGTGGCTGTGAAGCGTTGAATCAGTCTGACAATGACCGAGATGGACACCTGAAGTCGCCTGGCCACTTCTCGCTTGGGAACACCATCTTGGAACCATGCAACAGCTCGTCCCCTCTCAAACTCGCTCAATTTTCGTCGTGGAGGCATTGTCAGATCAGGCCTACTACTGGTGGAATGTCTTCTTATAAAGCCAAGCAAGAGACAGCATCTCACACATAAACAGCAGTGCTTGCACGTGCATAATGGTTTTTCCATCTGGCTTGTGCAATGTGTTCAGGCAGAACGGTCCAAAACAAGGTCCTTTTTCGCAAGTTTCCGCTTTTCCGTTTGCGGCCAAGCTCAGTAGTAGAGAATCCCGTGCAATTTTCGCACTAACACAACATCGCCCACTTACAGCTGAACAAGAATTCATAACAATTTGGCTGGACTGAGAAATAAATAACAGTAGCGAACTGAGTTTATTACGCACCTGTTTTCTCATAGTGATCCTTAACTTTTTGTGCGTAGCTTAAATAAAAACACCTGGCCATGAACAATGGGATACTTCAAGGTCTTGAAACACACTTGGGGCTCTGTACGGAGGTTGGTCCAAACTGAGAGAAGTGGAGAATCTTTGTTGCTGTTCTGCCTGCCCATGCCATAACGAACAGTAAATACTTGCTCCATTGCACAGTGTGAACATCTCTACGAGTCTAACAGACTTTTCGGCCCCCCCCCCCCCCCTTCTCTCTCTCTCTCTCATTATAAAGTAATTTGTTATATACTCCTAATCATAATTTAAGGGCCACTTCTTCCTTCCTCTCTAATTTTAAGTTGAAATAATTGACAATGTTTAGAATTGATTCTATGTTTTATTTCATCATTTCCACACCTGTTTTGGAAAAAGAAATTAGCACAATGACCCATTAGTGAACAGCACATGCATTTAAAGGAACATCCCCCCCTTTTCAAAAAACAGAAAGTGTCAGATTTGGCCAATCTGTTTTCAATATCGCGTGTGTCCGCCCCGAGCCTGGATGCATGCTTCACAGCGCCGATGCATCGACCCCACAAGGGTACGGAGTGTGTCCTGAGGGATGGCCGCCCACTCGATCTGCAGGATGTCGACCAGCCTGGCCAGGGTGCCCGGTGGGGGGTGGTTGTCCCTGATGCGCCTCCCGAGCACATCCCAGAGGTGTTCAATTGGGTTCAGGTCAGGTGAGCACGCTGGCCAGGCCATACGGACGACTTCATGCTGCTCCAGGAAGTCGGTCACAAGGCGTGCTCGATGCGCAGGTGCATTGTCGTCCTGGAAGATGGCGCCTTGACCAAGGTCCACAAGCGCAGGCAGTGCCATGGCCGCCAGAACCTCGTCCCGGTACCGGACCCCGTTCAGGATGCCGTCAATGGGGAGCAGGGGGGTCCGGGTACCACGGCTCATGCCACCCCACACCATCACCGACCCGCCGCCGTACCGGTTATGCTCTTGGACAGTGGCGTCAGCGAACCTCTCCCCTTGACGTCGCCACACCCGAGCCCGGCCATCGTTAAAGGTCAGGGTGAACCTGGACTCATCCGAAAACAAGACCCGGGCCCACTGTTGCCTTGTCCAGGTCACGTGCTCCCTGGCCCAGGTCATGCGGCGCACTCTGTTGACCGGTGACAGCACGGGTCGGACGGCCGGTCTCCGTGACCTCAAGTTTGCCTCATGTAGCCGTCTTCTCACCGTGCTGCAGCTGATGTTAGCACCTGTTGCGTCCCTCAGCTGACCCCTCAAGGTCACCGCAGTGGATGCCCTTTCCCTCAGGACGGAGAGGGCAAGGTAGCGGTCTTGCTGTCTTGTCGTTAGTCTGGGTCGACCCGTGTGACGCCTTTCCTGGACTGCTCCAGTCTCATTGAAGCGCTCCAGCAGTCTCTGGATTGTGGAATGCGACACTTCAAGTCGTCTAGCAACTTCCCGCTGCGCTAGGCCTTCATCAAGCAGAGCGAGGGCTCTCCCCCGCTGCTCATCCGTCATCCGTCGTCTTGCAAGCATGGTTAAAACGAACCAAGAACGGGTCCTTTTTATCCTCGTCTGCGGGCAACTTTGGCTGGAGTAGTGTTCAAAAAGGGCTTGCCTTGCACGTGCAAAGCGAATTTTGTCGCTACCTTGCCTGCGTCGTCAGAGAGACCCTGCTGAAGATTCGACAATTTCGTGTGGAAATTGTCTTCCTTGGGCTGCCCATTGCAAATCGGCAAATCCCCAAACACGTGCCAAAAGGAAACTGCAATGTTGTCTGAGCTCTTATCCATTCAGTTACGGCAACGAATTGGAGAAAAGAGTAAGAGAAAATAGGTTATTTCTCCTTTCAAAAATTGACTCAAAAACGTTCCTGGCCCTTCAATAATGACGTGTAGTATATATGCATGTACAAAGCATTTAAAGAGAAATGTTGCTACTGCTTAGATGATGGTTATGTGTTTGGGTATTTTTTGTTGTAACGTGTATCCATCTTCCAATGGAATGTGACCTGTATAAATAAACCATTTGAAGTCTCCTCTCTCTCTCTCTCTCTCTCTCTCTCTCTCTCTCTCTCTCTCCTCTCTCTCTCTCTCTCTCTCATATGCACACAGGGATCATGCTACAACATGATGGGCTGCGAGGGTTTTAAATTTTTTATTCCGTTCGTGAGGTGCCAGTTACCACAAGCACCCGAATACACCAGAGGGTGTTGACGCATATGGCTGTTGTCTACCGCACCATCATGGCAGACCTACTCGTGTTTCCATAAGGCATTGCACACCGACATGGTTTACATGATGTTTAAAGTGCCTAGTTATGTTATGCATAGGTACACACACAGCTTAAAGGATCTCTAACGTGCATAGTTGGTGTTCTGCATTGGTACACACACGGCTTACAGGATATGTAACGTGCATAGTTGGTGTTCTGCATTGGTACACACACGGCTTACAGGATATGTAACGTGCATAGTTGGTGTTCTGCATTGGTACACACACGGCTTACAGGATATGTAACGTGCATAGTTGATGTTCTACATAGGTACACACATGGCTTACAGGATATGTAACGTGCATAGTTGGTGTTCTGCATAGGTACACACACGGCTTACAGGATATGTAACGTGCATAGTTGGTGTTCTGCATTGGTACACACACGGCTTACAGGATATGTAACGTGCATAGTTGGTGTTCTGCATTGGTACACACACGGCTTACAGGATATGTAACGTGCATAGTTGGTGTTCTGCATAGGTACACACACGGCTTACAGGATATGTAACGTGCATAGTTGGTGTTCTGCATAGGTACACACACGGCTTACAGGATATGTAACGTGCATAGTTATGTTCTGCATTGGTACACACACGGCTTACAGGATATGTAACGTGCATAGTTATGTTCTGCATAGGTACACACACGGCTTACAGGATATGTAACGTGCATAGTTGGTGTTCTACATAGGTACACACACGGCTTACAGGATATGTAACGTGCATAGTTGGTGTTCTGCATAGGTACACACACGGCTTACAGGATCTGTAACGTGCATAGTTATGTTCTGCATTGGTACACACACGGCTTACAGGATCTGTAACGTGCATAGTTGATGTTCTACATAGGTACACACACGGCTTACAGGATATGTAACGTGCATAGTTGGTGTTCTACATAGGTACACACACGGCTTACAGGATATGTAATGTGCATAGTTATGTTCTGCATTGGTACACACACGGCTTACAGGATATGTAACGTGCATAGTTGGTGTTCTGCATTGGTACACACACGGCTTACAGGATATGTAACGTGCATAGTTGGTGTTCTGCATTGGTACACACACGGCTTACAGGATATGTAACGTGCATAGTTGGTGTTCTACATGGCTATAAACACGGTTTAGAGGATCTGTAACGTGCACAGTTGGTGTTCTGCAGGGGTACACACATGGCTTACAGGATCTGTCAGTTGATAAGCCAAACACATAACAATACGCTTAGACTGTCAGCTGATGAGCCACACACATTAGAATACGCTAAGACTGTAAGTTCATAAACTACGCACATCAGAACACGTTAAGACTGCCAGTTAACAGCCAAACACAAGTTAACAAGAAACACCACGAGGGTGTGGATGGGACCCAGAGCACCAATGCCTCGCCACTCTCAGGACAATCACCTCCCAAGCTCCCGACGCCAATCGATAGTCATTTCATCAAGAAAAAAAAGGGGGAGGATCTCCATGCGCTGACTAACCCATTCAAACCCAGTCATCAGTTACCCTGTTTCCAAACCGAATGGCAAGGTGGGGAGATGACAAACCCTGAGACATTGTCAGACAAGGCGTACCAGTTAAACCAGCCAAACACAAAAATAAGCCAAGACTGTCAATTGATAAGCTACACATCAGGGCTTAAAACGTTCTGCATCTGGGCGGAATTCCGCGATTTCGGTTTGTCAAAAAACAAAAACAAAAACCACACACACACAACAAAAAACAAAATGAAAAAAAAACGAAAGGAGCAAGGCATCCGTGATCGGTTTGCAAGCGTTCTTAGCAACGGCGCGCAAGTTATGGACCCTGATTTGCCCCCGGACCCCCCCTAGTTTCAGTAGTTTTTTCCTCCTCCTGTTTTAAGCCCTGACACACGTAAGCATACGCCAGTGCTGTCAGTTCCAGGTAGAACAGTGGCAGAATGGTTCAGACGTTCGCCTAGCCAATAACTAAACTCGAGGTTCCAGGATTCGTTCCCCGTAGACGGCTCGACTTTTCTCCTCAGTTTGACCGGAAAATCGAACTGAACTTCTAGTCCTTCGGAAGGGGACGAAAGACGAGTTGGACCCCGTGTGTCTTCTGGCTGCGCACGCTGAAGATCCCATGGCAGTTGAAAATCGTGAAGAGCAAGGCATTGCCATGCTTCCTTGGTATAAAACATTGGAGAGATAGGTTGATTTCCCAGGTCGCACCCCTTGAAGACCAGTTAGCCTTCTTGCCTTTCTGAAGTCTTGGTAAAAATTTGAATTTGAATTTGAAGCGAGGGAGAGGGGATGGGCGCTGCTCTCACAAGCTGACCCCACGTAGGACGGCAGCTACACAGAGCGGAGTCGTTCAATTTACAATGATCAGAGCTAGCGACAGTCGGACCTCCAACTCTATCCAATGCAAACAGCCGGTGTCCAGATCTGGACACACTCTTATCACCTGCCTTCCACTGCCGCCAGCTCTAATTGAAGTTTAAATCCCGTGGTGAAGATAGCTGCACCGATTACAGTTGGCCGTCTGATCCCTTCTGGCCGATACCGTGGCACGCCTTCGCTTTGGGGGGTGACGAGAGACCCTACAGGTTAATCCTATGTCCCCTAACCCCTGTCCACTACCGCTAGTAGTCGGCCATCCCGGCTTTATCTGGGGTTACGGCCGTCACTAAAACAACGGTCATCTTCCATTAACCCTTTGACTCCCGCATCTTATCCACCACATGCAAAAACTTTATCCTCTGCCTCCCTCAACCTATCCACCACCTTTCCTATAGGAAGCTGGTGGATAGGGTGAGGGAGTAAAAGGGTTACA
>CM060310.1:9138086-9145586 GCA_030674185.1 Monoplex corrugatus | reverse complement strand
TGTCGGTAATGTCATTTTTATGTCTGTAATGTCTTGTTATGTCGGTAATGTCATTTTTATGTCTGTAATGCCTTGTTATGTCGATAATGTCATTTTTTATGTCTGTAATGCTTGTTATGTCGGTAATGTCATTTTTATGTCTGTAAGTCTTGTTATGTCGGTAATGTCATTTCTTATGTCTGTAATGTCTTGTTATGTCGTAATGTCATTTTTTATGTCTGTAATGTCTTGTTATGTCGGTAATGTCATTTTTATGTCTGTAAGGTTTTGTTATGTCGGTAATGTCATTTCTTATGTCTGTAATGTCTTGTTATGTCGGTAATGTCATTTTTATGTCTGTAATGCCTTGTTATGTCGTATGTCATTTTTATGTCTGTAATGTTTTGTTATGTCGGTAATGTCATTTTTATGTCTGTAATGTCTTGTTATGTCGTGAATGTCATTTTTATGTCTGTAATGCCTTGTTATGCCAGTGATGTAATTTGTTATGTCTGTAATGCTTGTTATGTCGGTATGTCATTTTTATGTCTGTAATGTCTTGTTATGTCGGTGATGTCATTTTTATGTCTGTAATGCCTTGTTATGCCAGTGATGTAATTTTTATGTCTGTAATGTTGTTATGTCGGTAATGTCATTTTTATGTCTGTAATGTTTTGTTATGTCGGTGAATGTCATTTTTATGTCTGTAATGTTTTGTTATGCAGTGATGTCATTTTTATGTCTGTAATGTTTTGTTATGTCGGTAATGTCATTTTTATGTCTGTAATGTTTTGTTATGTCGGTAATGTCATTTTTATGTCTGTAATGTTCTTGTTATGTCGGTTAATGTCATTTTTATGTCTGTAATGATTTGTCTTTGTTTATGTCGGTAATGTCATTTTTATGTCTGTAATGTCTTGTTATGTCGGTAATGTCATTTTTATGTCTGTAATGCCTTGTTATGCCGGTAATGTCATTTTTATTTTTTTTTTTTTTTTTTTTTTTTTTTTTTTTTATGTCTGTAATGTTTTGTTATGTCGATAATGTCATTTTTATGTCTGTAATGTTTTGTTATGTCGGTGATGTCATTTTTATGTCTGTAATGCCTTGTTATGCCAGTGATGTCATTTTTATGTCTGTAATGTTTTGTTATGTCGATAATGTCATTTTTATGTCTGTAATGTTTTGTTATGTCGGTGATGTCATTTTTATGTCTGTAATGCCTTGTTATGCCAGTGATGTCATTTTTATGTCTGTAATGCCTTGTTATGTCGGTAATGTCATTTTTTATGTCTGTAATGTCTTGTTATGTCGGTAATGTCATTTTTATGTCTGTAATGTTTTGTTATGTCGGTAATGTCATTTTTATGTCTGTAATGCCTTGTTATGTCGGTAATGTCATTTTTATGTCTGTAATGCCTTGTTATGTCGGTAATGTCATTTTTATGTCTGTAATGTTTTGTTATGTCGGTAATGTCATTTTTATGTCTGTAATGCCTTGTTATGTCGGTAATGTCATTTTTATGTCTGTAATGCCTTGTTATGTCGGTAATGTCATTTTTATGTCTGTAATGTCTTGTTATGTCGGTAATGTCATTTTTATGTCTGTAATGTTTTGTTATGTCGGTGATGTCATTTTTATGTCTGTAATGCCTTGTTATGCCAGTCATGCCTTTTAGACAAAAAAGATGGGTGGAGAAAGATTGTTATGAAATCGTCGGGGCTGGCCATTTGAGACGGGAAATCGAAATCGACATTAATTCTCATTCAGACGATCAGTGACACACCTCTCCGTCTTTTGAGTTAATTAACTACACTATATCCACCAGCTGCAAAAACTCAACCCTTTGACCCCCTTCCTGCTGGTGGATAGGGTAAGGGAGTCAAAGGGTTAAGTTTTCGTTTTGATAGCATGGTTGACAATGCAGGATGTTGGATGACAGGATGCGGGAGTCAAAGGGTTAAATTAGCCGTTCTTGTTCATGACGATTTGTCTCCACCTATTTGTGTTCTGGGATGCCTGTTGCTCACACATTGAGCACAATATTGCTGCACAATCTATATGTATATGTGTTGCCTGCACGCCACGTCTTTGGTGGAGTTGAATGTTGGTGTTTTCATGTTTTTATAAGTCACCGACCATACACTGATACGACTTACAGGAAATGTACATGCCTGACTGATTGATGTTCTGCGACTGGGTGAAAACAGGTCTGCACACACGTTTACCTGGGAAGTTGGAAAAATCTCCACTCTTTACCCCTCTCAGGTGCCAAGCACCCAGGAAGAATCGAGCCCCACGCTCCTCTTAAGTCATGTTCAGCGGCCCGTCATTGCAGGGGAGAGTAGAACTACTGACGTCAACATATTATCTTGCAGCAGTTACTTCCCCTGCACCTCGTTTAGGGCGTTTTGCTTTTTATTTCGCCCGGATCAGCGCTGAGAGAGTTTGTTTGTTTGTTTGTTTGTTTGTTTGTTTGTTTGAAGAAGAAGAAGCAAAAGAAGAATGAAGAAGATGAAAAAAGAGAACAAGAGGAAGAACAAAATGATAATATTGATGTTGATAATAACTAATAATAATGATGACGATAATAATAATGATAATAATATTAATATCAATGATAATAATGATGATGATGGTGATGATCATGTTATTAATAGTGATGATGATGATGATAAAAATGATCATCATCATCATCATAAAGAACAGAACATCTGGTATATTTCTCCCTTTGAAATCCATAAAGAATGGATTATCAGGTACGTTTCTCCTTTAGAAATCCATAAAGAATATATAATCATGTATGTTTCTCCCTTAGAAATCCATAAAGAATAGATAATCAGGTATGTTTCTCCCTTAGAAATCCATGAAGAATAGATAAGCAGTCATGTTTCTCCTTTAAAACTCTATAGAGAACAGTTTGTATGTCTGGACACTTTATCATCATGTTTTCTATCGATGACCATTTTGATTCCATTGTTGGCCATTCTGATTCCATTGTTGGCCATTCTGATTCCATTGTTGGCCATCTGATTCCATTGTTGGCCATTCTGATTCCATTGTTGGCCGTTCTGATTCCATTGTTGGCCATTCTGATTCCATTGTTGGCCATTCTGATTCAATTCATGACCATCTTGATTCTGTTGATGACCATCTTGAGTCTGTTGATGACCATCTTGATTCAACCATCTTGATTCTGTCGATGACCATCTTGATTCTGTTGATGACCATCTTGATTCTGTTCGTGACATCTTGATTCCATTCATGACCATCTTGATTCCATTGATGACCATTTTGATTCTTTTGATGACCATTTTGATTCTGTTGATGACCATTTTGATTCTGTTGTTGACCATTTTGATTCTGTTGATGACCATTTTGATTCTGTTGATGATCATTTTGATTCTGTTGATGACCATTTTGATTCTGTTGATGACCATCTTGATTCTGTTGATGACCATTTTGATTCTGTTGATGACCATTTTGATGACCATCTTGATTCTGTTGATGACTATCTTGATTCTGTTGATGACCATCTTGATTCTGTTGATGACCATCTTGATTCTGTTGATGACCATCTTGATTCTGTTGATGACCATCTTGATTCTGTTGTTGACCATTTTGATTCTGTTGATGACCATCTTGATTCTGTTGATGACCATCTTGATTCCGTTGATGACCATTTTGATTCTGTTGATGACCATTTTGATTCTGTTAATGACCATTTTGATTCCATTGATGACCATTTTGATTCATTGTCTGTACGTGCTCATTTGTGTTCCTGCACATCACGCCATATTCCTTCTACAGCTCTCTTTTTATCATTAAAACTTTTCGCCATAATAACAACATTGTGTTGTGTTGTATCTTGTGTGGCTGGCTGTGACACTGATGGAGAGCTGTTGGTCTTAAGGGAGTTTCTGTTTCAGTTTCAGTTTCTCAAGATGATGTCTCCGCGCTCAGAATGAATTCCATATGCACTAACGTCACAGGTGCCACGTGATGATGATCATGGCGCAAGCCTTAAGCCTGCACGTAACCCTATGAGCTGGCCAGGTCCTGAGGTCCTACCTAGCCTATGTTTTACCTAGCCTGCATATTTTAGATTATACTAGTATTGTATCAGTCTCTCATTGGAACAGTCTTGGTTACACGTAAATGGCACGTGTATCTGTGCATCTTATCTTCAAAGAAAAGAACTTAAAGGAGCTTAAGCTTCCAACACTACAAGTGCCAAACTTACTTAATGCTGCCACTGAAAACTAAGAGTTGTCCAGTATCCTCAAACTTCTTCGAGCCTTCATTCTAAGAAGAATGCCGGTACCATCTCCATCACTGCTTTATCTTCCTCAACCTTAAACAGGGTCAGGTTCCCAGTCATAGCTGGGTGGACTGAGGTCCACGCGCATTTTTATTGTCAAACTAGATGTCATTGTTAAAATATGTCCATCTGTACGAAAACCGCACATTGTTTATACAAACATGGAAGTGGACAGTACAGAACAATTTGCATTCATTCCTTTTCTCACACAGGACGGAGCAGCAGGGAAGTTTCAATCTTTTTCTCCTAATTTTTTTATCTGGTGTTTGCTTCTTTATGATCTTATGCTTGACAAAGGCCAATTGGCCGAAAATTTGCACCTGTCTTCTCTGGTTGTATTGAATACGCGTTCTTATTTCTTTTTTCGTGTTTTTTTCTGGTTCCAATTTACATTCGCTTTTCACTGTTGTAACAGAATACCATTGTCCTCGCTTCGGTCAAATTTTATTTCATCTGATGCTTCTTCAAGGTCACTATTACCTCTAGAAATTCAAGATCTGGGTTTTCTGTTATAATTTTGGTGCAAAAAGGGAGACTGTTAGAATGGTTTGGCCATCGTTAGAACAGCCTGCAGCACGCTTTCTGTATCTCTCGGGCCTGTTTGACACCAAAATATAACATGAAAGTAAGAATAAAATGCAGCCCTCTTATGCTGTCTCAATCTGAAATGGAACTTCATAGCATCATCATCACAATCATCTCCATTCTCATCACCATAGCATTGATGATAAGAATAAGAAAAATATTAAGAAGAAGAACAAGAATTGTTATCATTATATTTATAATAATAACAGTGATGGTGATGATAATTGTAATAATGATAATAGTAATTATTATCATGATGATGATGATGATATGATGATGATAATAATAATAATAATAATGATAATAATGATAACATTATAATGTTAACCCGAAAAAGAAGAATAATAACCATCATAATGATAGTAATCACCATCATCATCATTAATGATACGGGGATATAGCACACACACACACACTGTACACACACACACACTTATACACACACACACGCACGTGCGCGCGCACGCACGCATGCACGCATGCAGACACTCACAACACACACACACACACACACACACACACACACACACACACACACACACACACACACACACACACACACACACACACAGAAGAGAGAGAGAGAGTCAGACAGACAGGCAGATAGACAGACAGACAGACAGACAGACAGACTTATACACGCAATTTAAAAATCTCTAACAATCACACTCTGATTACTAAATGTTTGCTCTTGTACTTCGAAGCTTCAAAACACTTTATTCCTCAAAAACAGTAGCATTATTGTTGTCATTGTTATTGTTATTGTCATTGTTATTGATATTGTTATGTTACTGTTTATTGTTATTGCCATTGTTATTATTATTGTCATTGTTATTATTATTGTCATTGTTATTGTCCTTGTCATTATCATTTTCATTGTCATTGTTATCGTTAGTTTTTATTATTGATACCATTGTTATTGTTAATATTATTGTCATTGTTATTGGGTGTGTTTTTTTTTTTTTATTGTTATTGATATTGTTATCGTTATTGTTGTTTAAAACCCAGCTGACTGCACAGACTGGGCCATATCAGTGATACGACCATCTCAAATCGTACACAAGGGCTCGCTGGTTTAAAAAACAACAACACCACCTGGTAAAGAAAATCAAAATCACATGTCACTGCATTCAAGTGCATAATCTAAAGACACCCCACTGGCGTTGACCATTTCTTCCAATCTATCACGTGGGCCGAGAAGTAAAATAAATCCCGAAAAAAATTACAAACATAGCTATGCACACTAAAACATACATCAAAAACTGGTCTAAGTTACTTAAAATGTGCTTCTGCATATCACATTTCCTTACAGCCAACGATGCATTTAATACATGTATCTTGTTAACAGTCCTAAAGAAAAAATTTGTAAGAATTTATAGAACTCGCTAAGGTGAATGGACAAGCAAGGCAGAAAATGATAGGAAGAGATGACAGAAAGCACAAGAGAAATGCAGAAACAGAATGACAGAGGAAATGTGTGTGTGTGTGTGTGTGTGTGTGTGTGTGGTGTGTGTGTGTGTGTGTGTGTGTGTGTGTGTGTGTGTGTGTGTGTGGTATGGGTGAGTGTGTGTGTGAGTTGTGTGTGTGTGTGCGTGTGAGTGTGTGTGTGTGTGTGTATGTATGTGTGTGAGTGTGTGTGTGTGTGTGTGTGTGTGAGTGAGTGTGTGTGTTGTGTGTGTGTGTGTGTGTGTGTGTGTGTGTGTGTGTGTGTGTGTGTGTGTGTGTGTGTGTCTCTGTGTGTAAAAAGATAATAGAGAGACATGAGATGTAAACCTGTGTGAGTTAAGTTATAGAATGAGACAGACAAGACAGACAAGACAGACAAGACAGACAAGACAGACAAGAGGAGAGGGAGTGGCAGAGAGGACTTGAAAACTTTCTCATTACCACAACACACAGCTTTGATATAAATAACAAGGAAAGCAAATGTGTACTTTTTTTTAATGATAAATACTGTCAAGTTTGATAAGTAGAAAATGATGACAGACAGAAGAAGACACGATAGAGAGAGAGAGAGAGAGAGAGAGAGAGAGAGAGAGAGAGAGAGAGAGAAAGAAATAGAGAGAGCAAGAAAGAGAGAGAAAGAGAGGGAGAGAAAGAGAGAGACAGAGACAAAGAGAGAGAGAGAGAGAAAGAGAGAGAGAGAGAGAGAAAAGAAAGAGAGAGAGAGCAAGCATTTTTATTTCCACTTTCATAAATTGTCAACATAATAAACAAGGGAAACAAGTCAGTAAATCAGAAAGGGACAAGTATTAGCACAAAGCGCTGGTACAAGTCGCCAGGGAATGTTTCTTGATGACACTGTATAACTACATACGAGATCTAATGACGTTACGCAGAAAGTGGTGCGCGAGTGTGTAAAAACGTCATGTTGCACGTGGCCAGTGGAGTGCATAAAATGTGGTGACGTCATACTGCAAATATCCGTGATGTGCACAAGATGTTATGATGTGTAGAGCGAGTGGGACGTGTTTTACACGAGATGTAATGACGTCATACAGCGAGTGGGACGTGTTTTACACTAGATGTAATGACGTCATGCAGCGAGTGGGTGTGTTGTTCACTAGATGTAACGACGTCATACAGCGAGTAGGTATGTTGTACACTAGATGTA
>CM060310.1:9090586-9133086 GCA_030674185.1 Monoplex corrugatus | reverse complement strand
CATACTCTCGTACAGCATGGCCTCTGTGTACTGCAGCTTGTGCCGATCCCCCATTCCCGGCTTCCGACCCCCGGGCCCCGTGGCCAAGTCAACTTCTGCCTGCACCTTTTTCTGTATCTGCAGTCACAGACATGGTCACTACATTTATGTTCCCCTCTCTCCTGGGTCAGCTTGTCTGCAGACCTGTTAGTGCCAATACGAGGGCTGGATGTTGTTTGGAGTTCTTCCACTTTGGTCAAGAGGGATTCATCGCACTCGGACAATTCCATATGCGCTCCACCCAAATCGCCCTGACAGACTCCTTGAGCCTGCTCAAAACTATGCGTTGGTGTAAACTCTTCAAATAGGGACGGGTGAGACAGACCTATGAACCACGAAGCTGGCACCACCAGAATGATGGGAAACATTAAGATGGACAGCCAGCATGTCAGCTTTCAATACTGCAGGCTGCGACTGAATAGAGACATCAGATCTTGAGTCCACGGTTCTCTTAAAAGAACCAACCGGTCTGCATGTAAAAAAATCATTTATATGCTTATACCACTAACTTCGAAAAGAAAAGTGTTTATTCAACCTTCTTTGTGTGGTATAGCCACATAGCGCATAAAATACGTACGTTAATTTCAAACTTCAAACTTCAAAACACTTTCTTACCAGGGACTATAGCATTACATGTAGGTCTCAAAGTGTGGAGACTAGAATAGGGTGGGGTGAGGGGGATGAAGTGGTAGCTATGCGAGTTGGTTGCCGGGTGGGCTGCCCAGTAGAGAGATGAAGGCCCTGAGTAAGGTGAGAGAGGACTCTTCCATCTTCTCTTGGTCCCGTGACTGGGTTGGATCTGATTGGTGTGATTTGTGTGGCTACATCAGAAAAAATTTGAGGCAACCAAAATGTGGTTTCTACGAAGAATGTTGAGAGTTCCATGGACAGCAAAGAAAACAAACGAGACAGTCTCGAAGGAGGCAGACACAAGAAGAGCATAAATAAAGAAGATCAAGAAAAGACAAGCAACATTTATATGACATTTTATGAGGAAAGGGGAATTAGAGCACCTGGTCACAACAGGAAAGCTGGAAGGAAAGAGACCACCCGGAAGACCCTGGGAGAAAATATCGGACGGACTTGCAGTATGGCTGAGGACAGAGATGGTGGTAGATGTACTTGCAGCGACAGGGGATAGATTCGTGTGGAGGGTCATGATCGCCGACGCCATGCGGCAGGGCACATGATGATGATGTTATCTTGAATTCAATCCCAGCCCGCATCATTAAAAACTGGCCTGTTCGTTGCCCATCTTAATGTTTCCATCATTCTGGTTGTGTCAGCCTAATGTTTGACAGATCCATTCTCCTCTTTCCCCGTTTCAAGACTTTGGCAGCACATAGGGTTTTGTGCAGGTTCAGGAAATCTGTCAGATAATTGCTGGCAGATTCGGGTGTAGCGCATGTGGAGTTGTCTGAGCGCGGTGAAGCCCTCTTGAAAAACTCCAATAACTCCGATGACGTCCTGGGATTTGTCATCTCCCCACCTTACCATTCGGTTTGTAAACAAGACAACTGGTGACTGGGTCCGAATGGGTCATGCATCGCACGGACAGCTGTCCTTTGCTTGGTGAAATGACTACTGTGTGGCACCAGGAGCTGGGAGATGCTTGTCCAGAGTGGTGAGGCATTGTTGCTCTGTGTCCCTTCCAGCACGCTCTGGTGCTTCTTGTTCACTAGTAGCATTAGGTCCCACTGGACCTGTCTTACAGCTAATCCTTGCCACTCTACACACGTGATATAAGCATCATCATCTTCAGCAACAGCAGCAGCAACACACCAGACAAACAGACTGACGAACACTCAAGCAATTATACCGCAAGTCCAACAACAATAACAATAACAATGTGTGTATGTATGTATGTATGTATGTTGTATGTATGTATGTATGTATGTATGTATATGTATGTATGTGTATATGTATGTATGCACGTATGTATGTATGTATGTATGAATTATGTATGTATGTATGTATTGTACGTACGTATGTATGGATGTATGTGTGTATGTATTGTTGATGTTGTATGTAGTATGTATTATGTATGTATTATGTAATGTATGTATTGTATGTAGAATGTATGTATATTGTCTTATTCAAACACAGAACCAATGCCCCTTCTGAGCGAAGTTAAAACTGCTGTAAATCAGCTCAAATTAGGAAAATCACCAAGATAAACAACAACCCTGGAGAGTTATTAAAGAAAGCTGGTGATACAGGAATCAAAACATTGCATCATCTATGCACCAACATTTGGGAATCTTGTGACTGGCCAGAAGACTGGAAGAAGCAAGAATTTGTTATTCCGCACAAAAGTGGGAACATCAAAGAGTGCAGCAATTATAGGACCATCGCACTCATCAGCCACACCAGCAAAATCCTGCTCATTATTATTACAAACAGATTATAGAACAAAGAGAGGAACAACAGACATGCTAATTGTACTACAACTACTAACAGAGAAGACCAGGAACATCGAAAAAGAAGCCTACATCACTTTTAGAGATTACAGCATAGCATTCGACATCGTTATACACAACCACTGTTCACAACCATGTCAACGGTGGGCTTCCCAAGACACCTGATCTCACTTTTAGCATCTCTCTACCAAGACCAACAGGTAACAATTATATGGAACAGAGAGTGCTGTGACTTCTTCAACATCAATAAAAGACTCCGGAAAGGTTGCATTCTCTCACCCCACCTCTTCAACATATACACAGAGCAAGTAATGAGAGAGGCAGACACAGAGGGTATGAGAGTGAAAATAAGAGGAAGAAATATCACCAACCTAAGATACATGTATGCTGATGACACTGCCCTATTAGCAGGAGACATAAGTTTGAAGAGAATTCTATATCGAGTAGATGCTGCAGGACACAAGACAGGACTGAAACTGAATGCCAAAAAACCAAAGTCATGCACATAGAAGGATCAGCTAAGCAAGCCACAGCAGAGCATACAAATAGACAAAACAGCTGGAAAACGTGGATAACTTCAAGTACCTGGGCTCTGTCAAAACCAACACAGGATCTTGCAGCAAGGACATCAGATCAAGAATAGGCATGGCCAAGCAAAAAAATGGTCCAGTTGAACAACATATGGAAAGACAGAGGCATACCAACGAAATTGAAAATAATAATTTTACGCTGCTTAATTTGGCCTGTTGTCATGTACGGATGTGACGCCTGGACTTTGAAGAAAGATGACGAAAATGAAATAAACGAAGAAGAAATGTGATTCTACAGGCGTCTTCTCAGAGTAAAATGACAGACAGAAGAACCATTCTAGGTGACATCAATGTCCACTATGACAACACTCACCGTTATGACACAAGACATATCATCAACTCTCTGTCCAATCACAATATGACTCAACACATTTCTGAACCAACCCATCAAAAAGGTCACATTCTTGACTGGATCGTTTCTCGTGATCACCACAATTCAGCTACTGACAACTGTTTAGTTCTTTCTACCCGTCTAACTTCAGCCCTTTCATCTGACCACTCTGCAATTCTCTGTTCTCTTGACATTCCTCCTCCTTCCCGTACCATGCGCACAGTGACTCGATGCAATCTCAAATCTATCGACCTCTCCACATTTTCATCTGATGCCTTCCGTCTCCTTTCTGAAAAGTCACATAACCTTGCCGATGAATTCTATACTACTCTCCACCATCTTCTGGACACTCATGCTCCAGCCACAACCCGTCTTTTACCTGACCGCCCCCCTACCCCCTGGCTCACTCATGAGATTGCCTGTGCAAAACGTGCCCGCTGCAGAGCAGAGCGCCGCTGGCGCAAATCTAAACTCACTGTACATAGGCAACTTTTCCAAGCCTCTAAAACAAAAGTATCCACCCTCATTGCATCTGCAAAAACAAGCTATTTCCAAACCAAAATCCTGAATGCCATTTCTTCAAAAGAACTCTTTACAACCATGAATCATCTCCTTGGTACACGAAAAGATTTACCTCTCCCAACAAAACACACAAATGAAGAACTCCCATCTGTATTCTCCAAATATTTCACCACCAAAATACAAACTCTTCGTGACAGGCTTGACAGGACACCCTGTCAACCATGCCCACCTGACCCTTCCTTCTCTGGCACACCTCTTACTACTTTTACCCCAGTCTCACAAGAAGAAATTCTCAACACAATCAGATCCATGTCGTTCAAAACCTGCGAACTGGATCCTCTTCCAGGTTCTCTCTACTCTGACTGTCTCCCTACGCTCCTCCCATTCATCACTGACATCATCAACACTTCTCTCCAAACTGGAACTGTCACAGATTCTTTCAAGTCTGCTATTGTTCACCCTCTCCTCAAGAAATACAATTTAGACCCAAATGAACTGAAAAATTACCGGCCTATCTCTAATCTCTCTTTCTTGTCAAAACTCATCGAAAAAGTTGTCCTCAACCAACTGAACTCTCACCTGTCTGCCAACAATCTCCTCAATCCTTTCCAGTCAGCCTACCGCCAGTGCCATAGCACTGAAACTGCCTTGCTACACATTCTCAACAATCTCCTCCTTGCAACTGATACTGGCAAAGTCTCTCTCCTCACACTCCTTGATCTGTCTGCAGCCTTTGATACCATTGATCATGGTATTCTCCTTTCTACACTTCATCATACTTTTGGCATCTCTGACATTGCTCTCTCCTGGTTCACTTCATATCTATCAAACAGAAAACAAACTGTTCTCATCAATGGCACTTACTCTCAACCTGCATACCTGACCTGTGGTGTTCCACAAGGATCTGTCCTTGGCCCTGTGCTTTTCACTCTTTACACCTCCCCCCTGTCCACCATCATCAACTCCCACTCTATAAAACACCACTTCTATGCTGATGACACCCAACTTCAAGACTGTGACTCACCTGACAATATACAGCGCCTCTGACTCGCACCACTGAGTGCTACTCGGACATTAAAAATTGGATGACATACAACAAACTTCAGCTTAATGACGACAAGACAGAAGCTATCCTCATTGGCACCCGTCAGAAACTTTCTCAGCTGCCTCCTCTTTCTCTCCCATTATGTAACACATCAGTCCCAATTTCTGATTCAGCTAAAAACCTTGGTGTCTGCATTGACTCTACCCTGTCCATGAACAACTTTGTTTCTCAAACTGCCAGATCTTGCTACTATCACCTCCATCGTATAAGCCTGATCAGAAAGTATCTCTCTGTCGAAACAACTGCAAAACTCGTTCTCTCCTTCATAATGTCTCGCATTGACTATTGCAATTCACTCCTGTCCGGTCTTCCTACCTCCACCATTCACATCCTACAGCGCATTCAAAACAATGCTGCACGCCTTGTACTCAAAAAGAAAAAAGCTGACCACATATCTCCTCTCCTGGCACAATTTCACTGACTCCCTGTATCAAAGCGCATACAGTACAAACTAGACACCATGTGCTACAAAAGCCTCAATAACGCAGCCCCCGATTACCTGTCAAGCCTACTTGAGATCTATGTTCCCTCACGTACCCTCCGCTCTGCCTCCGATCCTCTGACTTTTCGCTTTCCACGCACTAAGCTCAATTCCTATGGTCCACGAGCCTTCTCTGTTTCTGGTCCGCTCTCCTGGAACAAACTTCCTCTCTCAGTCCGTCAGCAACCTACTTTTGTCTCCTTCAAGTCCGCTCTCAAAACTCACCTTTTCTTCTCTGCATAAAATCCTGACCTCACTCAATCCTCTCTGCAGCCTGTCTCCACTCGGAGGGGAATCACATTGTAATATATAATTGTATATAATATGCTGTCTATAATTTTCCATTGCTTTTATTCTTTCTCCCCATTTATAGCCGTGTGCGTGTGTGTGTGTGTGTGTGTGTGTGTGTGTGTGTGTGTGTGTGTGTGTGTGTGTGTGTTGTGTGTGTGCGTGCGTGCGTGCGTGTGTGTGCGTGCGTGCGTGTGTGTGTGTCTGTTTCAGCGCTTAGATTTGATTTTATCAAGATTTTGCGCTATATAAATATTGTAATTATTGTTATTATTATTAACCAATGAAAACGTGCCAAAGGAATTGGCTGCCCAATGTAAAATGCTCCCAGAGATCAACAAAAGAAAATTGAAGTGTATCGGGCACATAAACAGAAACACAAGAACCGACTTGATGACAACAGTTCTGCAGGGGAGAGTCGAGGCACAGAGAAAACAAGGAAGGCCAGCAAAATCCTTCATGGACAACATCGCTGACGCCTGCAAACTGGGGCTCGATGACATCATACACAGGAGCAGAGACCGTGTCGCCTGGCGATCCTTCGTAACAAGGAGTGGAGCTCCCACCGTCGTCCACGGCGATGGAGATAGATGAGATGAGGTGTATGAATGTACGTATGTATGTATGTACGTACGTACGTATCTATGTACGTACGTACGTACGAACGAACGTATGTATGTTCGTATGTATATATGTATGGACGTATGTATGTATGTAAAGAAGTATGTGTATATTTATGAAGTATGTATGTAAGTATGTTATGTATGTATGTATGTATGTATGTATGTATGCATGCATGTATGTATGTATGTATGCATGTATGTATGTATGTATGTATGTATCTATCTATGCATGTAAGTATGCATATATGCATCTATGCATGTATGTATAGAAGTATGTGTATATGTATGGAAGTATGTATGGAAGTATGTATGGAAGTATGTATGTATGTATGCATGTATGTATGTATGTATGTATGTATGTATGTATGTATGCATGTATGTATGCATGCATGCATGCATGTATGTATGCATGTATTTATGTATGTATGTATGTATGTATGTAAGTATGTATGTATGTAGTATGTATGTATATATGTATGTATGTATGCATGCATGCATGCATGTCTGTATGCATGCATGCGCATGTATGCATGTATGTATGTATATATGTATGTATGTATGTATGTCTGTATATCTGTATGTCTGTATGTCTATGTATGTATGTATATGTGTATGTATGTATGTGTGTATGTATGTATGTATGTATATGTGCACGTATGTATGCATGTGTGTATGTATGTGTGTATGTATGTATGTACCTACATATGTACGTACGTATGTATGTATGTATGTATGTATGTATGTATGTATGTATGTATGTATGTATGTATGTGTGTGTCTGTATGTATGTATGTATGTATGTATGTATGTATGTATGTACGTTTTACGTACGTACGTACGTACGTATGTATGTATGTATGTATGTATGTATGTATGTATGTATGTGTCTGTATGTATGTATGTATGCATGTATGTATGTATGTATGTATGTATGTCTGTATGTGTGTATGTATGTATGTATGTGTGTATGTATGTATATGTGTATGTATGTGTGTATGTATGTGTATGTATGTATGCATGCATGTGTGTATGTATGTGTGTATGTATGCATGTATGTATTAGTATGTATGTATGTACAAAAGTATGGAAGTATGTATGTATGTATGTATGTATGTATGTAGATGGATGGATGGATGGATGGATGGATGGATGGATGGATGATGGATGGATGGATGGATGGATATCTTGGCGCTTGTGACCATGTGCATGTACCCATATCTATAGTCCTCACCTTAGGATGTGCAGCCAAAAACAGCAGTGTCCAGTTCATCGTGATCCGAGACGTGTCCGAACCAGCCGCGAACAGATCCGCGATCGTCTGTTCCACGTGCACGTCCGTGAACTTGGCCATGGCCTCTGCACTCTCCTCACGTGCAGCCTCCCTCTGGGCCTTCAGGATGCAGTCAGTGATGTCACGCACGTGGTCAGGAGAGAAAGTCCGACGGTGTTTCTCCACGTTCTCGTTCACGTAGCCCATCAGCTCCCGATTCAACTCACCCATCCTTCGGAACCTTCTGGTCGGCCAGTATCTAAGGAAAGGAATAATGTCTTCGAAGAACCCGTTGCCCATTATGGTAGTCGCCTCGTCAAGGATTCTGATAATCCTTTGGACAGACGGGTCATCAAATTTTTTGAGGGTACCGAAAATGATGCAGTTCAAGATGCTGTACATGACCACGCCGTTGTACGGGCCGGGGTCGAAAGGTCCGGGCTCTGCTGCCATTTTGTCGGCCACCATGTTCATGACCTGATGGACGGCCTTCTCGATGTGGGAGCCGGTCATGTAGTGTCGGATGGCTTGCGTGGCGATCTTGCGGTGCAGCTTCCAGGTCGAGCTGTAGTTGGCGAAGGCGATGTCTTTGGAACCCTCGCTCAGCACTTCGAAGGAGTGCAGGTTTGGTCTTCCTGCGAAGTCGCTACCTGCGTCAACATAGCGTGTAATAATCATGATGGTTTATTTACTTCCTTACTCATTTACTTACCTATCTATGATTAAGAAAATATTGGCTTCACCCAGTTGATAGATGGCTGAGCATTTGGGCATTGACTAGGTTGGGGGGGGGGGGGGGGGTCTGTCATGTGAGACGACTTTATACAGAATAGCTAGTTTGTGTGTGTTCAGATCTTTAATTATTTATTTATTTACCTCATATATGTTCCTTTTTGAAGGTAAGATACATACATACACATATTCACATGTAACCAAGATTATTCCAGTGATAGGCTGATAAAATACCAGTATAAAATATAGACTAGGTAAAACATAGTCTACGAAGGACCTCAAGACCTGGTCAGCTCATGGGTTTATGTGCAGGCTTAAGGCATGTGCCACGGTCACCATACACGTGGCACCTGTGACGTCAGTTCATATGGAATTCGTTCAGAGCACGGAGACGTCATCTTGAGAAACTGAAACTGAAACCGAAACATGATGGTTATAATACGTCATGGGAATGATGGTGATTGGTGACGGTAGTGGTGGTGGTGTGTCCAAGTACGATGACTCCTACTTGAATAAACATAAACTCCAACCCCCCCCCCCTCTCTACTCTAACTTGCCTGCTTGTCAATACACAAAACTCCCAAGCTTACACCATATAACCATGTCTTGCTGAATAAGCCAGAGGAGTTGTGCTCCGGTCAGCTGACCAAACCAATGAAATTTTCTGCTGATGAATGTTATGGTGGACTAATATAGTTCCAACCATTTCCCTGATTTTGGTGTTTCCCGATCGTCTCACGCCTGGAGTTATTGGAGTTATTTCAAGAGGGATTCACCGCTCTTGGACAGCTCCATATGCGCTTAATCCAAATCTGCCAGCAATTATCTGACAGATTTCCTGAGCCTGCACAAAACCCTGGCAAGGTCTTCAAACGGGGAAAAGGGGAGAAGGGACCTATCAAACACTAAGCTGACACCACCAGAACGATGGAAACTTTAAGATGGGCAGCGAACAGGCCAGTGGACCTATCAAAACACTAAGCTGACACCACCAGAACGATGGAAATTTTAAGATGGGCAACGAACAGGCCAGTGGACCTATCAAACACTAAGCTGACACCACCAGAACGATGGAAACTTTATGATGGGCAGCGAACAGCCAGTGGACCTATCAAACACTAAGCTGACACCACCAGAACGATGGAAACTTTAAGATGGGCAGCGAACAGGCCAGTGGACCTATCAAAACACTAAGCTGACACCACCAGAACGATGGAAACTTTAAATGAGCAGCGAACAGGCCAGTGGACCTATCAAACACTAAGCTGACACCACCAGAACGATGGAAACTTTATGATGGGCAGCGAACAGCCAGTGGACCTATCAAACACTAAGCTGACACCACCAGAACGATGGAAACTTTAAGATGGGCAGCGAACAGCCAGTGGACCTATCAAACACTAAGCTGACACCACCAGAACGATGGAAACTTTAAGATGGGCAGCGAACAGCCAGTGGACCTATCAAACACTAAGCTGACACCACCAGAACGATGAAAACATTAACATGAGCAGCGAACAGACCAGTTTTAATGTTGCAGGCTGGGATTGAACTCAAGAGATCAGATATTGAGTCCATGGCTCCAGCAGCCAGCCCGCTCTCATGCCTGGTGCGGCTTACAGTTCTATTAAATTACGCATGTCACGAGTTTGTTGTGTTCTAGGGGACATTTTATGAGGCAAGAGAAATTAGAACACCTGGTCACAACAGGAAATCTGGCAGGAAGGGAAAAAGAACACCAGGTAGACCCAGGAAGAAAACAGACGGACTTGTGGAGTGGATGAAGACAGAGAGGGTGGGAGACGTACTAGCAGCGACAACGGATGGATTTGTATGGAGAGTGATGATTGCCAACGGCATGCGGCAGGCACATGATGATGATGATGATGATAATGATGATGATGATGATATGATGATGATGATGATGATGATGATGATGGGGGGGTGGGGATGAAAGTGGAAGTGATGACCAGTCGCGGTGTTGTAGTGGTTAAAGTAACGGACTACCGACTGGAAATTTGTGGGTTCGAATCCCTATCAGTCCCTTCAAAATCATTGTGGGATTTTTCGGATCTAACCGGCTCCTACTCAGAGCTGGGCGTGCTATGAGCTCGTTGGGAAGAATGGGACCACACAGTCGAGTCTCATCCACTTCACGGATGCGTCATTGAGGGTGTTGCTCAAATCTTCTGACCAGCACCGCGGGTGTCTGTATCTCTCGGGCCTGGTGGACGCCAGGATATATTACGATAGTACGCGTAGAGTACAACCCTGTTACGTAATCTTAATCCTATATGGAACTCCATAGCATCTTGATTATCATCCTCATCGACATCATCATCGTATTTAAAAAAAAAAACTGCCCAAGCTTCTGTGGCCATTAGGATGGCGTAGAAAATGGGGCGAAAAAAAAAAGGTGAGCGCAAAGGTAACCTCACTGAGTGCGATGATTCCCTCTCTCCCCCCAAAAAAAGGGAACCGGGGGGGGGGGGGGGGGGGGCGGGAAGAAAGAAAGAAAATGGCAATGGCAATGATGAGCTTGGCTTTGGTTTCAAACAGGGATGTACAGGGGTTCCAGAAGTGGAGCAAATTGATAACTGACAATGTTTGCTTTCTGCTTTTGATCTCTGTGATGACTTTTCCCATCTTTTGTACTTATGCTGTCGAAGCTGATTTCGTGTGGTCTGATACACTAGACACTGATCTCTCTCCAAACCTGTCAGGACTCTTACAAATTTCTGTGTCAATGTTTTCTGAACAGGGAGCAAACTGATCCTCATGACATGATAATCGCGTCATCTTTTGATTTTAAGCGACCAGTTGATGTGCATGTCTTCTTTTCTATGAGCAATTTCTTCAATATATTCTGCACATAAACATAGGGTCTGTTTTGTGTCTGTGTTCTATTTCTGTGCACTTGTTTTCAGTCAATCTTCCTTAGCTTCATTGCACCTACTCCTGGTTTCCTTTCTTTTTTGTTCTTATTCTTCCTCTTTTCTCTTCACCTTCCTACATTCATCCATCAAGCCTCAAATTTCTTTTGTCGCCCAATTTTCTTTGCTTTTCTTTCAGTCTAGGGATATTTTTACAAGCTTCCTTTACGGATATTTTCAAATGTGTGCATTGTTCGTCACTACTTTCCCTACAGATTTTCTGTCTGTGTATGTGCGTCTGTCTCTGTTTCGTTTCTTGCTGCTGCTGACAATATAAGTAACCACTTTTGATGGACTGGCCTATCGATCCGATGGGTAAATAGCAACATTCGTCTTCAGCGCCTTGTGTGGGCCCAGTGTTGGATAGAAGATGAATGCTGGACGCAAATGGACCAGTCACCCTGGTGAAGTGGTTAACGCAACGGACTACCGACTGGAAGGTTGTGGGTTCGAATCCCCATCAGTACCTTTAAGAATTATTGTGGGATTTTTCGGCTCTAACCGATTCTTACCCAGAGTTGGGCGTGCTATGTGCTCATTTGGAAGACCGAGACCACACAGACGAGTCTCATCCACATCCATGGATGCGTCATTGAGGGTGTTGCTCAAATCTTTGACCAACACTGGAGGCGTCTGTATCTCCGGGCCTGGTTGACCTCAGGATATGTTATGACAGTAAGCGTAGAGTACAACCCTGTCACACAGTCTCAATCCTAGATGGAACTTCATAGCATCATGATTATCATCCTTATCGACGTCATCATCATCGCAATGTAAAAACTGTTCCAGCTTCTGTGACCGTTAAATGGGCGTAGAAAATGGGACGATATTAAAAAAAAAAAAAAAAAAAAAAAAAAGGTGAGCACAAAAGTAACCTCCCTGAGTGCAATGATCCTTAAAAAAGGAATCCTGGAGGCAAATGGTCTTCCACAGACACTGCGTCTGTATTGTTCGTTCGTTCTTTGATTTAACGTCTTTTCACTATATTTCTGTATTGTATAAATGTGATTGTGCCCTGCATGTGCCTGCTATTGCCAGGTTATTCTGTTGTAGCCAGTGTCTTCCCAGCTGGTGGTGATGATGGCACAGCTCTTGAGGTTGGCCCCCAGAGTGTCCTTGTACCGCTGTAGTGGTGGTGATGATGGCACAGCTCTTGATGTTGGCCTCCACAGTGTCCTGTTATCGCTGTAGTGGTGGTGTTGATGGTACAGCTCTTGATGTTGGCCTCCACAGTGTCTTGTTATCGCTGTAGTGGTGGTGATGATGGTACAGCTCTTGAGGTTGGCCTCCAGAGTGTCCTGTTATCGCTGTAGTGGTGGTGATGATGGTACATCTTTTGATGTTGGCCTCCAGAGTGTCCTGTTATCACTGTAGTAGTGGTGTTGATGGTACAGCTCTTGATGTTGGCCTCCACAGTGTCCTTGTACCGCTGTAGTGGTGGTGTTGATGGTACAGCTCTTGATGTTGACCTCCACAGTGTCTTGTTATCGCTGTAGTGGTGGTGATGATGGCACAGCTCTTGAGGTTGGCCTCCACAGTGTCCTTGTATCGCTGTAGTGGTGGTGATGATGGCACAGCTCTTGATGTTGGCCTCCACAGTGTCCTTGTACCGCTGTAGTGGTGGTGTTGATGGTACAGCTCTTGATGTTGGCCTCCACAGTGTCCTGTTATCACTGTAGTGGTGGTGATGATGGCACAGCTCTTGAGGTTGGCCTCCACAGTGTCCTTGTATCGCTGTAGTGGTGGTGATGATGGCACAGATCTTGGGGTTGGCCTCCACAGTGTCCTGTTATCACTGTAGTGGTGGTAATGATGGTACAGCTCTTGAGGTTGGCCCCACAGTGTCCTGTTATGCTGTAGTGGTGGTGATGATGGCACAGCTCTTGAGGTTGGCCCCCACAGTGTCCTGTTATCACTGTAGTGGTGGTGATGATGGCACAGCTCTTGAGGTTGGCCCCCAGAGTGTCCTTGTATCGCTGTAGTGGTGGTGATGATGGCACAGCTCTTGAGGTTGGCCCCCACAGTGTCCTTGTATCGCTGTAGTGGTGGTGATGATGGCACAGCTCTTGAGGTTGGCCCCCCACAGTGTCCTTGTATCACTGTAGTGGTGGTGATGATGGCACAGATCTTGAGGTTGGCCCCCACAGTGTCCTGTTATCACTGTAGTGGTGGTGATGATGGCACAGATCTTGAGGTTGACCTCCACAGTGTCCTGGTATTACTGTAGTTGTGGTGATGATGGCACAGATCTTGAGGTTGGCCTCCACAGTGTCCTGTTATCACTGTAGTGGTGGTGATGATAGCACAGCTCTTGAGGTTGGCCTCCACAGTGTCCTGTTATCACTGTAGTGGTGGTGATGATGGCACAGCCCTTGAGGTTGGCCTCCAGAGTGTCCTTGTATCGCTGTAGTGGTGGTGATGATGGCACAGCTCTTGAGGTTGGCCTCCACAGTGTCCTGTTATCGCTCTGGTGGTGATGATGGCACAGCTCTTGAGGTTGGCCTCCACAGTGTCCTTGTATCGCTGTAGTGGTGGTGATGATGGCACAGCTCTTGGGGTTGGCCCCCAGAGTGTCCTTGTATTGCTGTAGTGGTGGTGATGATGGCACAGCTCTTGAGGTTGGCCCCCAGAGTGTCCTTGTATCGCTGTAGTGGTGGTGATGATTGCACAGCTCTTGAGGTTGGCCCCCAGAGTGTCCTTGTATCGCTGTAATGGTGGTGATGATGGCACAGCTCTTGAGGTTGGCCCCCACAGTGCCCTGTTACGCTGTAGTGGTCTTCCCTGGTCATGGTATCCTTGCTTCAGCTCTTTGATGCTGCTATTGACGATAATGTAAGTAACCATCACCACTACTAATACTACTTCCATTGCAATAAAAAGAACAACATCAGCAACAATAACGAACAACCATCATTTACTACCAATACCACCAACACCAACAGCACCATTGTTACGATTAATGCACACTGTTGTTGGTAATGCATTGCCATTCAGGTTTTAGTGTCGGGGTCAACACAGACTTGAGTACTAGTATGAGACACAGATTTTTTTTTTATCTGGTTTGAAGATCGGCAGGCAACGTCAAAACGGTTACTAAAACAACAACGGTAAACAACTCTGTTTCTATAGTTACAGACAAGAAGGATAATTCACAATTCAAAATATGAATTAAGTAAGTCGCTACAAGGTAATCTGAAAGCGTAGGAATATACATGTGCATGACTGCTCCGATGCACATCAGAAATAGCCAGCAGAATCGGCCAAGCCAAAACAACATTCAAGAAGATGGAAAGCATTCTTACCAACAAATGCCTATCAATTAACATCAGGTAGAGAGTTCTTGAATGTTATATAGAACCAATACTGTTGTACGGTTGCGAGGCGTGGACAGTTAACAAGCAAAGCCAGAACAAGATTGAGGCAGCCGAGATGTGGTTTCTAAGAAGGATGTTGAGAGTTCCATGGACAGCAAAGAAAACAAAACGAGACAGTCTTGATGCAGGCAGACACAAGTAGATCATTCATAAGGAAGGTTAGGAAAAGACAGGCAACATTCATAGGCCATTTTATGAGGAAAGGGGAATTGGAACACCTGGTCACAGCGGGAAAGCTGGAGGGAAGGAGAGCACCAGGTAGACCCAGGGAGAAGATACTAGACGGACTTGCAGAGTGGCTGAAGACAGGGAAGGTGGAAGAGATGCTTGAGGCAACAAGAGACAGATAGATGGAAGTCCATAATCGCCAACGCCATGCGGCAAGGCACCTAATGATGATGATGACTGCTCCTACTTTTTACTACTATTGCAAGTATCATTATCGCCACCACCACCGCCACCACCACCACCACCACCACCACAACCCACCAACATCGCCACGACAGCGACAAAAAACAACAACGAACACGTACAAAGACATCACTTACCTTTGACCAGCAGGGCCTCGTTGATGGTTTCCAGGTCATTGAGGGTGACACTCAGGATAGGACCGAAGTAGACAGCAACGACAGGTCCATATTTCTCTTTGGCCCAGCGCTTCATGATCATGTACAGCGGCTCGTCACCTGGTGCACAATCACCATCAGACAATCGTCCTTATATTGTCTACATTTCTTCTTCTTCTTCAGTGGTATAACGTCCAGCGTGATAACGATAGGGACTGTCGAGAGATTGTCTTCAGGAGCTACGAGTGTTTTTGATGGGCCGCGCCGTAATCAAGTGGGTAAACACACTTCCAATCATAGGACCCTAAATTCAATCCGCCAAGATACTCCACCAGGGGGGGGGGGGGGGGTGGTAGGGTGTAAATGGGACAAGTTTTTCAGGTCTCCCAGCGGGTCTTAATAATAGCTCAGTAGGTTGAGCATCAGATTCACATACTAATGGTTGTGCGTTCGAATCCCGGGGTGCGCTACATTAAAACTGACCTTATCACACTGTCCATCTTAACATCATTGTTGTTCTGGTGGTGTCAGTATAGGATTAGATAAGTCCACCTTCCCCCTCTTCCTGGGATGGTTATCCCCGTCGGCCATATCACCTGAGCTGGGTGCCGACGTAAAAACTAAACCAAACCAAACCCAAACCAAAGGTCTCCCAGGTCAACACGTGTGCAGACCTGCCCAATGCCAAATCCCCTTCGTATGTAAACGCATTCAAATTATCAAATATGCATGTTAAGGTCTTGTAAGTCGTGCCAATGGCTAGCTTCAGAAGCACGAGAACACCCGGCAGTCACGCTCACTAGAGATGCAGACTGTACAACATCATACAGGAGTGTGGTCAGTTCTACATGCTCCACTTAAATGTCCGACGATGTGTAGCATGCTGTGAGTTTACATTTTGGGGAATAGCGTTATACAAAAATAATTCATGATTAAGAAGAAGAACAACAACAATAATGAAATAATAATGAAGAAGAAGAAGAAGAATGGTAATAATAATAACAATAATAATAATAATAATAATAATAACGACATCACAAGGCATCAAATCGATGCAAGAATCAAACAAAGAGCACATTCCACATTCGCCAAAGCTATCACCAACAAAAAACGATGCAAGAATCAAACCAAAGAGCACACTCTCATCATTCGCCAAAGCTATCACCCAACAATGACCAAACTCCAGGGCACACAAAGCACACGCAAACCGGGCGAAGTGGTTGGGGGGGGGGGGGGGGTGGAGACAAGAAGGGAGTCGTGCTAAAGAGAGGGCACGTAGAGGGAGAAATCATTGCTGGAAAAAAGGTGTCTTCAATCTAGACTTGATAGAAAACAGAGCATGTGACTGTTAAACAGATAGGGGGGGGGGGGGGGGGATTGAGCCAGTTGTATGATCCAGACAGTAAAAAGAGTGGCGATTGATTGTGGGACTTGTGTGTCAAGGAATTTGTAAAAAAATTAATCAGAAGTAGAACGAAGATGTCATTGTTCGACCCTCCACGTGGGCTACATGTTTTGTGGGTGGCTGGTGGGATGGCTGGTTTTGTTGTTGACGTGCAGACTCAGATCTGACGCCTCAAGTTCAATTCGATCCTGTGATATAAAAGCTGACTTGACTTGTTTACTGCCCATCTTAATGCTCCAATCATTCTGGTGGTGTCAGCTTAGCGTTTCATAGATCTCGTCCTCCATCACCATGAAACTTCCTACCCCCCCCCCCCTTCATTTCATGACCTTCCCAATTCATCGGGTTTAGTGCAACAAGCTCCAGGTGTCTGCCAAATAATTACTGGCAGATTTGGGTGGAGCACATATGGAGAAATCTCCTCTCTCTCTCTCTTTCTCTATTTCCCTCTCTCTCTCTTCCTCCCTCTCTTGTCTCTCTCTCTCTCTCGCTGCTTTACCTTCCCTAACTTTGAAGAAGGTCAGGGACCGTTCACAGCTGGGGTAGAAGAGAGACAGCGGAACGTATTAAATATCTCTGTCTTGATTCCACACCTAGGCAAACGTACGACATTTGTAAATCATCTTTCATCTTTCAGCTATCACAGGGGCCCCTCAGACTGTATTGTTAGACGGGTAAGTAAGGTTTACATAATGAAGATCACGCCATCCATGATTGGACTGGTTACTCAACATTTTCCACCGACCTCAAGGGGGGAAGAAGAGTCAAGCCGTATCGTTACACGGTACGTAAGGTTTGCGTAATGAAGATCACACCATCCATGATTAAACTGGTTACTCAACATTTTCCACCGAACAGGATCTAACGCTCACATTGTTCTTATCCAACTATAGAGGGTAGGTTATCTAGTACACAAAAGGTTTCAGCAAATACCAACATCCAAGCGAAAAGTCCAGAAAGTTGAATAACAACCAGGGCCGCTAGGCCATAGATTGCTTAGATATTCATATTTTGATGTCCAATGAAAGACAGGTGCCAATGATTGCTTAGTTATTCATATTTCGATGTCCAATGAAAGACAGGTGCCAATGATTGCTTAGTTATTCAAATTTCGATGTCCAATGAAAGACAGGTGCCAATGGTTGCTTAGTTATTCAAATTTCGATGTCCAATGAAAGACAGGTGGGAAGGTTTGTGACAAAAACAATAGAAACGCACTGTATAAAAGCCAGTAAGTCAATCACTATAGGACAGAACTTTGAGAGAACCTTGAGAGAAGAGAGAGAACCTTGAGTCAGCCATTGAGTCAGGGAGCGAGAGACGTTTCAGCTTCCAACCTATCATAGAGGTATGTAACCCATGACTCATTTTATACTTTCGTTAGGGTAGGGATAGGAATAGGTAGTATGTTTGATTTTCCATGAAGCAAAGAAAGAGAGAGGGAATAGAGTAGGACATAAGAAAGTGTTCAGCATTCTAGTGATATGCAAGTTCTGATGATTTGAGTGCATCTTAGGATTTTAGGAATATTAGGACCCAAGACAGTAGGAATGGTGAATCACGTTTATGCTAAAGTTGACTGGTTAAATAAATACGTTGTAGTTATTAATTTATGTGTGGACTGCTTATGAGAATCATGCCTAGTGTGGTTAGTGCATTCTTCTCGTCACTCTCCTTCCTTGTTGTGTGTGTGACTTCTAAGTAGAGAAACACTTTGTTATATACATCCCCAATTCATCTTCCTGTTATAGAGGACACAACCCAAATATCCTTCCCGCGATACACGCGTAAGCATTATAATAAACATTCTTCTCACGAAATATCCTTCTTGCGATACAGTTGTGGATGGCGCAATCCAAATTGCACCATCCACAACTGTATCACGGGAAGGATATTTGGGTTGTGTCATCTATAACAGGAAGATGAATTGGGGATGTATATAACAAAGTGTTTCTCTACTTAGAAGTCACGCACACAGCAAGGAAGGAGAGTGACGAGAAGAATGCACTAACCACACTAGGCATGATTCTCATAAGCAGTCCACACATAAATTAATAACTACAACGTATTTATTTAATCAGTCAACTTTAGCATAAACGTGATTCACCATTCCTACTGTCTTGGGTCCTAATATTCCTAAAATCCTAAGATGCACTCAAATCATCAGAACTTGCATATCACTAGAATGCTGAACACTTTCTTATGTCCTACTCTATTCCCTCTCTCTTTCTTTGCTTCATGGAAAATCAAACATTCTACCTATTCCTATCCCTACCCTAACGAAAGTATAAAATGAGTCGTGGGTTACATACCTCTATGATAGGTTGGAAGCTGAAACGTCTCTCACTTCCTGACTCAATGGCTGACTCAAGGTTCTCTCTCTTCTCTCAAGGTTCTCTCAAAGTTCTGTCCTATAGTGATTGACTTACTGGCTTTTATACAGTGCGTTTCTATTGTTTTTGTCACAAACCTTCCCACCTGTCTTTCATTGGACATCGAAATTTGAATAACTAAGCAACCATTGGCACCTGTCTTTCATTGGACATCGAAATTTGAATAACTAAACAATCATTGGCACCTGTCTTTCATTGGACATCAAAATATGAATAACTAAGCAATCATTGGCACCTGTCTTTCATTGGACATCAAAATATGAATATCTAAGCAATATGTGGCCTAGCGGCCCTGGTTGTTATTCAACTTTCTGGACTTTTCGCTTGGACGTTGGTATTTGCTGAAACCTTTTGTGTACTAGATAACCTACCCTCTATAGTTGGATAAGAACAATGTGAGAGTTAGATCCTGTTCAGTGGAAAATGTTGAGTAACCAGTTTAATCATGGATGGTGTGATCTTCATTACGCAAACCTTACGTACCGTGTAACGATACGGCTTGACTCTTCTTCCTCCCTAGAGGTCGGTGGAAAATGTTGAGTAACCAGTCCAATCATGGATGACGTGATCTTCATTATGTAAACCTTACTTACCCGTCTAACAATACAGTCTGAGGGGCCCCTGTGATACAGCCATCGAAAGTCTGTTGTTGGACGTAGGCCTTTCCCAGCTGCTTCCATTCACTTCGTTCTAGTGCTTTTCCTCTTCAGTTCTTGTCAAATCTATCTAGGTCATCTCTCCATCTAGTTTTCTGTCTTCCTCTATTGCAAGTGCCGTCTCTTGGTATCCAGAACGTGTTTTTTGTTGTCCAACCATTGTCCATTCTCTGGGTGAGATGTCCTGCCCAGTTCCATTTCAGTTTGTTGATGGTTTCCAGAATATCTCGCACTTTTGTTCTTTCTCTGATCCACTGAGCCGTTTTCCAATCTTTCCAGGTGATACCAAGCATGCTTCTTTCATGTGCTCACTGCATGGTTCTTAGTTTCAAAACGAGTTGTTTTTTTCCGTTAGATTCCACCCTGCCATCAAGCTCACCTATGAGGTAGAAGAGAACAGCAGCATCGCGATGTTGGATACCCGCATCACCCAGATGGAGACAGGCCTCCCTTCTCCGTCTATAGAAAGCCGACCCACACGGACCAGTACTTACAATTCGACAGTCACCAGACACTGGAACACAAGCTTGGAGTAATCCGCACCCTCACCCACCAAGCAAAGACTATCTGCTCTATCGACACCGCTAGAGAAGAAGAGGTGCAGTACATCAAGAAAGTACTCAGTGTGTCGGGAAACCAGAAGTGGGCCTGGGATATTCCAGGGGGCAAGAAAACCATACCCCACCCCTCCACTGAATGGCCAACCCCTTCGAGAGGGCGTGTCTCCATGCCATACGTCAGCGGCGTCACTGAGGCTCTAAGCAGGAAGATCAGGAAGTTGGGAGTCAGTGTCCATGCCAAGCCCACAACACCATCAGAAGCCAGTTAGTCCACCCAAAGACAAAACAGAAAAATTGGACAAATCAGGGGTGATATACAAGATAGACTGCCAGGACTGTGCCCAAAGTTATATTGGTGATACTGAGCGCAACTTGCACAAAAGATTAAAAGAACACAAACGTGAGTCCTCTCCAGTGGGGGAACATCTGACCCACACCCAACACCACTTTGAAAAGGACAGTGTGCAAGTTCTCGACAAAGAAGCAAGATGGTTCCAGAGGGGAGTAAAGGAGGCAGTTTACATCGCCGCAAGGAACCCCACCCTCAACCGTGACCTGGGCTGACACAACCTGCCATCGGTGTACTCCTCACTTATTCAGTCGCACTGTCGTGAGTTCGCTCACGGCAGTGAGCACTGAAGCCAGTTCTCAACCCAGCAGTTGCACTGAAGAAGTCGGCCGGATCGCCGATGAAAGCTATGCAGTAAGTAGCCTTTTTCTCACTGAGAGACAGGTTCAGCCAGGTAGCCATTATGTTAGATTCCACGTTTCTGCACCATAGGTGACCGTGGGCAGAAAGCATTGGTCGTAGACTTTTCGTTTCAGGACAGTTGGAATTTTGTCATTCTTAAAAACCGAACTTGCTCTTCCAAACGCTTGCCAGCCAAGGATTATCCTACGTTTGATTTCTTCCTCGTTGGAGGAGGATTCTGCTGAGATGCGTTGGCCTAAGTAGGTGTAGTGACCGACCATTTCTAGCTCTTCATTTTCGATCATTCCTTTCATTTATAAATCACAAAGAACAAAATCAAAAACAGTTTTTCAGACATAAAATGTTCCTTACCTGACATGCTCAGCAGGTTGCCCAGCAGGGGCAAGGGCCTTGGTCCTGGAGGCAGGCGGTACCGTTTCTTCATCAGCTGGTAGGCCAGAAAGCCCACCAGGGATCCTACCGCCAGGGACTGGGTGGCCACGGTGCCCGGGACTCTGTGAGAGAAGTCTTTGAGAGCGGCCATGGCGTAGTGACAACAGTCCAGTATGGTCCTGATGATGTCGGACATGGTGGACGTGTGGGACTTGGGAAGGGACAGAGGTATGGGGACAGTTCACTGTCTGAAACACACACATATACATGCACATGCACGTATACACGCACACAATCATGTGCGCGCACATACACACACACACACACACACACACACACACACATATATATATATAATATATATATATATGTATATACATACTATATACATATATATATATGTATACATATATATGTATATATATATATATATAGAGAGAGATATATATATATATGTGTGTGTATGTGTGTGTGTGTGTACATGCACACACACGAACACGCGCGAGCACACAAACACACACACACACACACACACACACACACACACACACACACACATAAGCATGCACGCATGTACACATACACATGCACGTTATACACAAACACGTACACACAAATACGCACGTACATAGACATACACACGCATAAACACACATGTATACACACACACACGTGTGTGTGTATATGTGTGTGTGTGTTACTGGAGTTATTTCTATCGCACCTGTGACGTTAGTGCATATGGAATTCGTTCCGAGCGCGAAAACGTCATCTTGAGAAACTGAAACTGAAACTGAAACTGAAACTCTGTCTGTCTGTCTGTCTGTCTGTAAGCGCGCGCACGCGAATTGTTTGTTTTTGCTGTTTAAAATGTCAATGTTTGCACAGTGTAGGTGTATAAAGTTTCAGTGGAGGAGATCGTATGATGGACACAGTGCATTGATTTCTACAGACAGAATTTTTCATAATGGGTATGCCCTAAACATGACTGATCAAATTTGATTTCTGTTGAAACCCGATTATGCAGAAATGTTGCTAAAACTGTTGCTCAAGAAACAGGAAAACATTTTGAAACCCCGTCGTGTACACAGATATATAGGCCTAGATACAGATATAGATACAGATATAGATATAGATATAGATATAGATATCATCATCTTCTTCTTCAAGTGCCCTGCCACATGGCGTTGGCGATCATGGCCCTCCATATGCATCTATCCCTTGTTGCTGCAAGCACATCTTCCACCCTCTCTGTCCTCAGCCACTCTGCAAAGTCTGTCAAATATTTTTTTCCTGGGTCTACCTGGTGCTCTCTTTCCCTCTAGCTTTCCCGTTGAAACCAGGTGCTCTAATTCTCCTTTCCTCATAAAATGGCCTATAAATGTTGCCTGTCTTTTCCTAATCTTCCTTATGAATCATCCTCTTGTGTCTGCCTCCATCATTTGTTTTCTTTGCTGTCCATGGAACTCTCAACATTCTTCTTAGAAACCGCATCTCGGCTGCCTCAATCTTGTTCTGGCTTTGCTTGTCCACGCCTCACAACCATATAGATATAGATATAGATATAGATGTGAAAATAGATATAGATACAGATATAGATACAGATATAGACATAGATATAAAACAGATATAAAATATAGATAGGCCTACATATATAGATATATCGAGACAGAGATAGATTCAGACACATAGAGATAAAGATACAGAGATGTTATAAACAGGCCTGTAGATATAGATGTAGACATGGATATTGATATAGATATAGATATTCAGATAGATATAGATATTCAGGTAGATATAAATATGGATGAAATATTCATACAGATACAGATAGTGATATTATTATAGGTATATATACAGATGAGATACAGATAGTAGATATATGTAATGATATTGTTGTTATTTGAATCTGTTTTCGTTTACATTTATAGGCCATTTTATGAGGAAAGGGGAATTGGAGCACCTGATCACAACTGGAAAGCTGGAGGGAAAGAGTGCACCAGGTAGACCAAGGGAGAAGATATTGGACGGACTTGCAGAGCGGCTTAAGACAAAGAGGATGGAAGAGGTGCTTGAGGCAACAAGGGATAGAAACAGATGGAAGGCCATGATCGCCAACGCCGTATGGCAAGGCACCTGATGATGATGATGATTTTCGTTTAATAAAAACTGTAATGCAAACAGGGAGTGCTAAGTTATTTCGGGGTATGCCCACACAAAATGCACGAACACCTGCTGCCCTTCAGACGACGTCATCATAACGTTGGGTCGATCAAGTATTTTCAACAGTTTACTCCCTTTAACTACACCGGCGGCAAGTTTGACGGAGTAACGCCCCTTCTGTTAATGGTAGGCGGTCATGAGCAGCTGTCTGTGGAAGTTGTCTGCTGCAGCCATCAAAACCATCTGGACACGTAAGTCACTGATTGCCATCTTGACACTTTTAACTCAATTTAGAACTTACGATAGTTTTAGACAGAAGGTATGCAGTTTTGTCGTTGGGTTGTCGTTTCGTATCTTTGATCTGTCTGGCCAAATACGTTTCGGAAAATTATTAATATTTTATTAACGTTCGTGTATCAACCACCACTGTGGCAAGAGTACGAGAGTAGATCTAGTTACTGCTGCACTAACACTGTACCAGTCATTCACTCATTGCTACCTGCCTCAGTACAACTACCAGTATGGCTTCATACAGCGTACAAAGTGAACGGCAGCTGAAATGCAGTGATCGATTTTACCTCATAGCTTATAATAATAGTTATATAAATATTATATGATTACAATGTAATACAAGTTATAGTTATATTGGTGGTGGTATTTATTTTATCCAAGATTCAGTTTAATTCAGTTTGTATAGGCCCAAGACTGCTGACAGATTGAAAATTAACTGGTTATTTACTAGTTTTATCAATGTGTGTGTGTGTGTGTGTGTATGTGTGTGTGTGTGTGTATGTGTGTGTGTGTGTGTGTGTGTGTATGTGTGTGTGTGTGTGTGTGTGTGTGTGTGTCTTTACTGGATGATAGGAAAGAGACAGTAGTTTTATCTTTTTGAATTGTGTTTACACACGCAGAATGAACTCAGAAATGATGACGGAGTTAGAGATGCAGAGAGGAGTTTTCTATTTCACATGAATTGCCAGGAAACGGAATTAACTCACTGATGGTGACAAAGTTTGAGATTGACAAAGAAGGAATTTGACATCTTTGGGGTATGGATTGCCTAGAAACAGAATGAACTCAATAATGGTGATGAAGTTTGAGATTGGCAAAGATGGAACTTTTTGTCTTTAGGTACAAATTGCCTAGAACCAGAATGAATTCACTAATGAAGATGAAGTTTGAGATTAGGAAAAAAGGATTTTGTCTTCTTTTGTGTGTTAATTGATTAGAAACAGAATTAATTCCTTGATGGTGACGAAGTCTTGTTTTTTCAAGCAAGATCAGAAAGTGGATTTTGATCCACATCCAAAACAAGTGGGACTGCCCAAGTTCAAGCAAACAGGAACCAGAAAAACACTAAAAATAGAATCAGAACATGTATTTAATACAACAAGACAAGATAAGCACAAATATTTGGCCAACTGACCTTTGCCAAGCGTGAATGTAAGATCACAAACAAACACCAAATACAAAAATTAGGAGAAAAAGACTTTAAACTTCCATGCTGCTTTGCCCAGTGGGAGAAGAGGACTAAGTAAAATGAAATCATAATGTGTTTGTGAGTAATGGTAAGAAATGGGGAGGGGGCCGGGCAGATATGTTGTCAGAGAGGAAGTGAGATGCATTCTGCAATTTGAAAAGTGGTCATGCCATATTAATATTGTTTTATCCTGAAGAGGGTCCAGGGCTATAACTATGAAAACTATGGTGCACTAGCTAAGAGTAGGTTTTGGAATGTAAAGTATCTTACTATTAATAATGCATACATAAATGTACAAATTCATACATACATACACACATATATCAACATATATACATACACACATACATATGTACATGCATATGTACACATACATATACACACATGCATACATATGGATATACATAAATCCCCACACAATATCAAAATAAGGGAAAATGTAGCATAGGATTGACGGAATGGAAAAAAATATATATATAATATAATCAAGAGGTAAGGCTAATGTAAATGGATCATGCCTAATGCAACGAATAAATCCATCAGCAAGGTCATGTAAGGACACTGGGCACTGTCGTGCAGACATGTCGATTGACAGCGTGATGGATCACTGCACCGCAGTGACGCAGATGAGATAAAGATCTATAGCAGCTTGACAAAAGACAATATTAACCCCTGTCCTGTATTCAAGACTGATTGGTTTTAGCTGTAAATGGATCTAGTTTAGCTTAACTGAGCTCAAGCCTTTGCAGCATTGATAATATAGAAACAAGGTGCATACTAATATAGATAAGCTGACACTAATATAATATGGATGTAGTCTACATTTTAGACCAATATGGATAATCCGATACTAATATTGACATAGGCTACAGACTTATAAGTTATAATGGAAACAAGCTACACTAATATGGATTTACACTACATACTTATGATGGATATAGCTACACACTAGTGATATGGATATAGGCTACACACTAATATGGATATATAGGCTACACACTGATCTGGATATAGGCTACATACTTATATGGATATAGACTACACACTGATAATATATGGATATAGGCTACACACTGATATGGATATAGGCTACACACTTATATGAATACAGACTACACACTGATATGGATATAGGCTACACACTTATACAATACAATACAATACAATACAATACAATATTTTATTTATATAGCACAAAATCTTGATAAAATCAAATCTAAGCGCTAAAACAGACACGCACGCACACGCAGCACGCACGCACGCACGCACGCACGCATGCACACACACACACACACACACACACACACACACACACACACACACACACACACAACACACACACACACACACACACACACACACACACACATGCACACGGCTATAAATGGAGAGAAAGAATAAAAGCAATGGAAAATTATAGAGAGCATATTATATACAATTATATATTACAATGCGATTCCCCTCCGAGTGGAGACAGGCTGCAGAGGGGATTGAGTGAGGTCAGGATTTTATGCAGAGGAGAAAAGGTGAGTTTTGAGAGCGGACTTGAAGGAGACAAAAGTAGGTTGCTGACGGACTGAGAGAGGAAGTTTGTTCCAGGAAAGTGGACCAGAAACAGAGAAGGCTCGTGGACCATAGGTATTGAGCTTAGTGCGTGGAAAGCGAAAAGTCAGAGGATCGGAGGCAGAGCGGAGGGTACGTGAGGGAACATAGATCTCAAGTAGGCTTGACAGGTAATCGGGGGCTGCGTTATTGAGGCTTTTGTAGCACATGGTGTCTAGTTTGTACTGTATGCGCTTTGATACAGGGAGCCAGTGAAGTTGTGCCAGGAGAGGAGATATGTGGTCAGCTTTTTTCTTTTTTGAGTACAAGGCGTACAGCATTGTTTTGAATGCGCTGTAGGATGTGAATGGTGGAGGCAGGAAGACCAGACAGGAGTGAATTGCAATAGTCAATGGATATAGACTACACACTGATATGGATATAGACAACACACTGATATAGTGATTAATACTTAATAGTGATATGGACATAGGCTACACACTGATATGGCTATAGGCTACACACTAGTATGGATACAGGCTACACACTGATATGGATATGGGCTACACACTGATAATAGTGATATGGACATAGGCTACACACTGATATGGCTATAGGCCACACACTGTACTAGTATGGATACAGGCTACACACTGATATGGCTATAGGCTGCACACTACTATGGATACAGGCTACACACTGATATGGATATAATTATATGCTACACACTGATATGGATACAGGCTACACACTTACATGGATGTAGGTTACACACTAGAATTATGGATGTAGACTACACACTGATTAAATGTATAGGCTGCACACTAACATGGATACAGGCTACACACTTATATGGATACAGGTACAGACATATGGGTATTAGCTACACACCAGTATGGATGTTGGTTACACCCTTATATGGATATAACTACACACTTAGATGGATATAGATTACACACTAGTATGTATACAGGCTACACACTAGTATGGATACAGGCTACATACTTGTATGGATATAGGCTACTCACTTATATAGGCAACACATTGAAGACCTTGTTGATGAAAAGTGTCCCACACTTCAGTCACTGACTAATAGACTCTGTATAATTTTGAATGAAATGTAAAAAAATAGATTCACTCTGCATTTTAGTATTTTGCAAGCTCTGTGTATGTGTGTGCGCATGTGTGTGTGTCCGTGAGTGTGTGTTTGTGAGTGTGTTCGTTCTTTGATTTAACGTCTTTTCACTATAAGTGATATTAGACGGGGGAGGGGGGAATAAAATAAAAAGTAAATAATAATAATAATAATAATAAAAATAAATAAATAAAAAATAAAAAAATAATAATAATAAAATAAAATTTTAAAAAAAAGATGAACAAAATGAAATGTAGAACGATAGCTGGATGGGTGGTATGCAGAGGGAAGACAGGAAAAAGACATTAGTAGGTAGGGGAACAGTAAAATGGTTGTGAGTGTGTGTGTGTGTGTGTGCGTGTGTGCATGTGTGTGCATGCATGTGTGTGCGTGCTTTTGTGTGTGTGTGTGTGTGTGTGCGTTCGTGTGTGCACACGTGTATGTGTGTAGGTGCGTGCGCATGTGTGTGCGTGCTTGTGTGTGTGTTGTTTATGTGAGTGTGTGTGTGTCACTGTGTGTGTGTTCGTTATTTCGTTCGTTATTTCTTTTAACATCTATTCACATACGTGTTTTTAAACGAAATGTGTGTGTGTGTGTGTGTGTGTGTGTGCACATGCGTGTGTGTGTGTGTGTGCGCATACGGTGCGTGCATGTGTGCAATCCTGCACAGTGCATACCAACGTCTCTGTATAGGTTTGTGCTTTTCATCATTTTGACAATCCTCTGCTTTTGTCAAACTTGTTGATTCAGGGAAGTGTGCTCTGTACAACCTGAAGAAGAGACCTGAGAAGCTGTGTCTTTAACGTATAATGAGCTGATATAACAACCATGTATAATTTACCATTTTATCTGTTCTTCACTGTGTTAATAAGATATGTGTAAGATTGACACATTATGTCTGAGGGCAGTTTGTGTGATCAGTGCGCTGTTGATTGTCAGACCCTCTTTTTCTTTCTTTCTTTTTTTTTTTTTTATCATTCAGCATGTGGTCTGTTTTGTTTTTTTCTTTTAATCTTTTCTTAATCACATTTTCTAAACACCAACCCATCAGAAAAGTAAAATGAAAAGGATAAGTAAAATGAAAAGGATTGAAACTGTAATATAAAGTCATGAGCTTAAACAGTAACAACAAACAAACAAACAAAATCTACACACAGTATCGTAGTCAATATGAAAATAATGTATACAGTATATATACATATGACTTTTAGCATAAACAGTGATAGGGTTATATAGCAAATAATTCTGAAAGCTGGATAGCAGAAAGTCCTCTAACGTAAAGTCATGAGCTAAAACAATAATAATAAATAAACAAAACCTACACACAATACCATAGGCAATATAAAAATAATGTATATACATATGACTTTTAGCATAAACAGTGACAGGGTTATAGTAGCAAATAACTCTGGGGAGAGCTGGATAGTGGAACGTCCTCTGAGGAGAAGCCCCCATCAGCAGAGTGTTTTGGTCCTACACTCCTTACATTCTAAGGAGGCTGGGCCACATCCAGATCATAACCCTTGGATGCCCTTCTGCTGTCTCCATTTGCAATAACAAGATTAACCCTTTGAGTCCTGCACCCTATCCTTCACCTGCAAAAACTGAACCCTTTGATTCCCCACCCTATCCACCAGCTTGGGTGTTCAGTTTTTGCTTTGGTAGCATGGTTGACATTGCAGGATGCTGATGGATAGGTGCTGGTGTCAAAGGGTTAACATTTATTCATGTACATGTCAAGAAGGCTGCAGCTGATCACTACCATGAAACATTGAGTAATAATTGTGTCAAACGAAGGTTTCTCTTTATGCTAAAAGAGTTCAATTTTGAATTGTATGTATATTTGCATTTGAATGATGGATATATGCAGATAACACATGTCAGTTTTGCGTTTCAAAACTTTGCAAGCATTATGAGGAGATAAATATCTTTTGTGTTTTGATATTTTTTATGTACATTAAGAAGTACAATATGTTCTGATATTTTTACACTAAAAATATTTTCACAGTGTTTGTTGAACATATTTCCACAGATTTCCAAAAATGTTGAACATCTATAGAGTTTCATAAAGAATGTTCGGTAGAGTCACATGTGCCATCACACCCTGAACAGTTTATTTAGTTACTGTACCCATTGGACATAATACAATATTTGAGGCAGTAATTCTGTGGATAATTTTTATCTGTAAGCACTACATTTAATGACCTTGATTTCATGAACTTTTGCAAACATGTACGATCTGGCTCTACCCAGAGTTTCTTGCTGCCATTCCTGCCCTGCTCTTTTGCTTTATGTCCTCTGTTCCTTCCTCATTATCTGCCTTTCTGGCCATTCACCTGTATGTTTTCCATAAAACTTTACATACTTCTGTTCAGTTTTTATGTAGGCTTTTGTGTACTTAGTGGTGTTAATATATTCGTATTCAGGTTTGTTTTCTTTTTAGTACTTCTAGTCTGGTGATAGATTCAGTGGAATGGCCAATGTGTGGAGCATATCCTTAGATTTTTAGGGTGAATACGGTGACATGTGTACTTAATTTTCTTTTGCTGGATTTTCTTTTTTGCAGGGCTATCAATATGTTCAGATGTGTACTATACTGTGTATTCTTTGAGATGTTATAGCCCTGATATGGCACTGAGCAGTTGGCTTGGCTTTAAATGCTGCTGCTGCTGCTACACTACTACAACTACTACACTACTAACTACTACTACTACTATACTACTACTACTACTACTACTAATGATGATAATAATGATGATAATAACATAATAATAGTAATAATAGTAATAGTAATGATGATGATAAGAATGATGATAATGACAATGATGATGATGATGATGATAGAATGATGATGATTATTTATAATGATAATGATAACATTAATGATGATGATGATGATGATGATGATGATGATGATTATAACAACAACAACAACAATAATAATAATGATGATAATAATAATGATCATAATAATGATAATGATAATAATAATAACAATAATAAAATTAACAATAATAATAATAATAATTGGGTTAGCCAACTTATCATAGTAGAGACTGTGCCCCGCTACCAGTGGAGTTAAGGTGCTTATTATGATCCATCCCTCATGCTTACACACTACCAGTGTACCACTGATCCCCATCCCCCATCATCACCCCTTTTGGCAACACTAATCAGCTAATTGCTGAGCCAGTTAGTGTGAACAATAATCGCATACTGAATGAGAATAATAGTAAATCACTCTTGTATGGCATTGTTCCCCAATCTCATTGGGACTCAAGTGATACTTTACACATTTCTATGACAATGTGTAATATATATGTGTGTGTGTGTGTCTATATATATGTATATATATATATATATATGTATGTGTGTGTGTGTGTGTGTGTGGGGTGTGTGTGTGTGTGTGTGTGTGTGTGTGTGTGTACATACGAGGGTTGACAACCAGAACCAAGTATCTCAATTTTCTGATAGTTTACAGGAGATGATTTTGACTAGGTTTTCGGAGAGAAGCTATACCTACATTTTGAGATGCTGGGTTTGGGTTTTATCAAAAACTGATAAAAAATCAGTATCATGGCAAAAACAAAGTTCACGAGGTGAAAGATCACATCAAAAGGAACAGCTCAATATAAAAAAGTGAAAACTGACATAAAAGTGAGATACTGGGTTCTGGCTGTCAACCCTTGTATATATGTATTATATATACATACACACACACACACACACACACACACACACACACACACACACACACACACACACACACACACACACACACATATATCTATATACATATATATATATATATATATATATATATATATATATATATATATAAGCACTGAGATATGATGTGTACACACATACATTAATAGATACAGATTCAGACATGTACACAGATGAATACATATTAACAGTGTCAAACTATGATGAATGGTAATGATAGCCCTCCTGTTGGTCTGTTGGCGGCTTACCATATATATGTATACATACACCAGTGTTCATAAATAGATGCATACATGAATGATTACACATCGCCATCTGATGAGCAGTTAGAAGTGGAGGTACATTTTGGTGGAGAAATGTATGGTTTGCAGGTAGCTCAAGTTGTATGCTACATGATCTTCTAGACAGCTGCATTTCAGAGTCAGACAGAGGATGAAGATGTTATTACCTAAATTCAGTACTTGGAGTTGAATGATACATTATTCCTTTATAAAGTTATTCATTCAAAAATGGAACGGTGTCAGTTTTATGGTTCATAAAACTAAGAACTAACTCTAATCTAAGTGTGTGCGTGTGTTTGTGTATGTGTGTGTGTGTGTGTGTGTGTGTGTGTGTATGTGTGCATGCGTGTGCGCGCACACGCTCGTGTGTGTGTGTGTGTGTTGACACATGCATACATCATGTTTGTGCATGGGTGTGAGACAGCACATGGGTGTTTGTGGAGTTGAGTGGTTGTATAAAATGTTCAGTGCTACAATACTTCAGGATACTATTTGTATATTGTGACTGGTACTATTACACTGCCACTACTGCTATTTATAACATGATTTACTGATTGATAGCAGTTTTTCAGTTAGCAGGTCATGTTTTTCAAGATACATATTTAGACTTTGTGTAATTTGCAATTTGTAACAATTTATTTTAGCTGCTGTTAACACAGTAGAATGATAGCAGTCTGTTAGTCAGCCTATTATCTTAACAAAAATATGAAATTAAAACTTAAAAGGGTCTTGAGTATAGTGTTAACACTCACAGTTTCCAAGCTGTACAGATTCATATCTGACTTGAGAAAAACTTTGTGCATTCAGCCTTTAGTGTACCTAACTATGAATGGGTACCTTATGCGTTACCCTGTAGAGTTGGGGAAAGTGAAGCATTGAGGGAGAAGATGTGGGCGCCCTCGAAATGCTGGCCATGAGGAAAGTTGGTCTCTACCACCTCATTCTCCTACAGTCTCAAGGTTATAGGACAAGATTTACATGCCTTATACATTGCATGAAAGTAACCCAAGTTTGAACATTGCTGAGGAGGTTAGATTTTGGTCTTCTGTTGTAGCAATCGTCAAGCAGATTGGTTGGCAGTGTTGTCTGGTGATAAACAGTGCTTTAAGAAGGAAATGCAAAGAGAAATGAAAACAAACAAGGAGTCTAGGTGGACTTCCGATCTTGGGGAGGATCTTGACGAGGCTGTCCCTGCTGACAAGGTTGAAGGTCTTTGTTAGATCAAAGCAGGCCATAACGACCGATTTCCTCTCTTCCCTACATTTTTCCTGATGCTGCCTGATGGAGAAGGTTATATCAGTGGTACATCTGTTTGCTGTCAAACCGCACTGTGATTCTGGATAGACTCTCTGCAAGTGCTTGGAATGTCTTCATTGTCACTTCTGTGAAGAGCTTCTCCGTGATGCTGAAGAGTGAGATGCTGTGGTCATTATTTCATCATCTTTATTTTCATACAGTGTAATGATGTTTGTGTCTCTCATGTCCTGCAGCATTTCGCCTTATCTGCAGCAAAGTAGGAGGATTTCAAGGAATTCAGTAGCGAGAGTTCCCTTGCAGCATCTCAGGACTTAAGTAGGGATACCATCTTTCCCAGGAGCTTTTCCAGTGGATAGAGAATCCAAGGCCTCACTGAGCTCTTCGTATGGGGGTTCTGTCAGAATCCTCCAGTACTGATAGGCATTCAATAGAGTTCAAAGTGTTCCTCATTCATGTTCTCCCTTACATCATAGTAGTATTCTACCCAGCACTTCATTTGCCATGATCAGTCCTGGATTATCTCCCCTGTGGTGGATTTCAAAGGGGCTGTTTTCTTCAGAGTTTTACCTTCAGAGTTTTACCTTCAGAGTTTTACCCAGTGTCTGCTTTATTCCATCATGCATCCCCTTGAGGTTGCCCATGTCTGCTGCTGTCTGTATCTGGGAGCAGAGTTTTATCCAGTACTTGTTGGCACATTTGCCTGCGAAATGTTGAACTCTGCTTCAGGTGGCTGGAGAACCTGCAGGTTCTGTTCACTTGATCTGGGCTTTGTATGCAGTAAAGGCATTTCTCTCTTTCTCAGTGACCGGCAGCATTTCCTCAGAGTAGGCCTCAGACCAATCCGCTGACTTGTTTAGTTTTCTTGCCAAATATTGAGATGGCGGTGTTGTTGATGGTGTCTGAGAAGTGTTCCCATCTTTCTCTATGTTAGCATTGGGCAAACCTGGGTTTACACCCAAAGCCTTTCCCATGAATGGGTATAGCGGCAAGGCAGTGGAGGTTTAAAGTTGGTGTTTTCCTTCTCCTAGGTGAGTTATCACCCAAGGTTCTCAAGACCCATCTACCTGAAGGATCACTGTTAGTCTTGTTTCTACCCTCAACCTGTCCGATATGGGTGGCCATACTGGGAAACGAATGTCCCGCCAGCATAGCTGTCTGAGTTATTGAGACACAGAAACCCCTGGCTATGACAGTGTTGCAATCTTTCATGTGTAATGTTAAAAAAACACACACACACACACACACACACCACACACACACACACACACACACACACACACACACACACACACACACACACACACACACACACACACACACACAAAAGAAAGAAAAGAAAATTAAGTAACCAAGAAACAATGCAAGAGTATATCTTTCATACTATGTAGAAAGCATTATCTGCGCCCTGAAATTAAATGTTTCCAGTGTTGGACTGGTTTTTTGTTGTTGTTTTTTAAGACAGTTGTGTACAAAAGTATGTACTGTATGTTGCAGGTGTGTGACTTGCTCCTTGAGACTGACTCAGACCTTGATGTCATGCAGAAAGTTATTCTTGACATGAGCACCCTTTGAGACTGACATCCTGACACACACCCAGCTCCTGCCCTCAGTGTCCACATCGTTCTGTCCACTGCTTCCCTGACCACTGATATGTGATTGTGACAGTCTTTCCTTCTTCTTTTCCTCCCTTCTTCTCTGCGTGTGTGTGTATGTGTGTGCATACATGTGTGTATGTGTGCTGGTGTGTGCGTGTGTGAGATGCTTTTTGTAGAGGGACGTTACTGACGACAGACTTGTAGTTTTCCCCCCTACCTCTGGAGACATGGCAGCTGTGGAGAAGACCCCTGAGGAGTTTGAGAAAGACTTCGAGGAGATGAAAGAAAGGTGCCAGGTGAGTTGATCATTTTCATTTTCATCACAGACTGAGGTGATTATTTTCATTTTCATCATGGTCCAAGTTGATCATTTTCATTTTCGTCACAGTTGATCATTTTCATTTTCATTGCAGACTAAGTTGTCGTTTTTATTTTCATCGCAGACTAAGTTGTCGTTTTTATTTTCATCGCAGACTAATTTGTCGTTTTTATTTTCATCACAGACTGAGTTGATTATTTTCATTTCATCGCAGACAGTTGATCATTTTCATCACAGACAGTTGATCATTTTCATCACAGACAGTTGATCATTTTCATCACAGACAGTTGATCATTTTCATCACAGACAGTTGATCATTTTCATCACAGACAGTTGATCATTTTCATCACAGACAGTTGATCATTTTCATCACAGACAGTTGATCATTTTCATTTTCATCACAGACAGTTGATCATTTTCATTTTCATCACAGACAGTTGATCATTTTCATTTTCATCACAGACAGTTGATCATTTTCATTTTCATCACAGACAGTTGATCATTTTCATCACAGACAGTTGATCATTTTCATCACAGGCAGTTGATCATTTTCATTTTCATCACAGACAGTTGATCATTTTCATTTTCATCACAGACAGTTGATCATTTTCATTTTCATCACAGACAGTTGATCATTTTCATTTTCATCACAGACAGTTGATCATTTTCATTTTCATCACAGACAGTTGATCATTTTCATTTTCATCACAGACAGTTGATCATTTTCATTTTCATCACAGACAGTTGATCATTTTCATTTTCATCGCAGACAGTTGATCATTTTCATTTTCATCGCAGACAGTTGATCATTTTCATTTTCATCGCAGACTAAGTTGTTGTTTTTATTTTCATCACAGACAGTTGATCATTTTCATTTTCTTCATGGTCCCAAACTCATCATTTTCATTTTCTTCATGGTCCCAAGCTCATCATTTTCATTTTCTTCATGGTCCAAGCTCATCATTTTCATTTTCTTCATTGTCCCAAGCTCATCATTTTCATTTTCTTCATTGTCCCAAGCTCATCATTTTCATTTTCTTCATTGTCCCAAGCTCATCATTTTTCATTTTCATCACAGTTATTTTCATCACAGACTGGGTTATTTTCATCATAGTCCAAGTTGATCATTTTTATTTGTCATAGACCATGTTGATCATTTTTATTTATCATAGACCATATTGATCATTTTTATTTATCATAGACCATATTGATCATTTTTATTTATCATAGACCATATTGATCATTTTTATTTATCATAGACCATATTGATCATTTTTATTTATCATAGACCAAGTTGATCATTTTTAGGGTAAACCACATCAGCTTGTGTCACATTTATCATAATTAAGGGGAGGGTAGACAGTCTGAGGCAGAACTGCCATGGAAGCATGTTTTGTGTGTTACACCATTCCATATTGATCCTTCCCCCACCCCTACTCCCATGGCATACCCCAGACCATTGCTTCTTTTCAGGTCTCAGTCATGATAAAAGTGTGTGCACGCTCTCCTTTGTCACAGGCTGACAGTGACACTGTAACAGGCCAGCTCATAGAAACCTGAACTTCTCTCCACTAAAAAACTCTGTACACACACACACACGCACGCACGCATGCACCACACACACATCATGCACAACACACCACCACACACACCACACACACACACCACACACACACACACACAACACACACACACACCACACACCACACACACACACACACACACACACACACACACACACACTTCTCCACAACACCACACACACACACACACACACACACACACACACACACACACTCCACAACACACACTCTCACACACACACACACACACACACACACACACTCCCACAGAACACTAGCACACACACGCACACCACAGCACTCACACACGCACACCACACACACACACACACACACACACACACACACACACACACACACACACACACCACACACACACACCACTACACGTTCTTCCACGAAAACCTGACACACACACACACACACACACACACACACACACACCACACACACACACACCACACACACTCACACAACACACACACAACACACACACACACACACACACACACACACACACACACACACACACACACACACACACACACACACTACACACACACACACACACACACACACACAACACACACACACACACACACACACACACACACACACACACTCACCACACACAACCCTACACACACACACACACCACACACACACACACACACACACACACACACACACACACACACACACACACACACACACACACACACACACACACACACACACACACACACACACAGATGCCAGATTGCCTGGGAGCTATCAGCCTGGAGGGCAGAGATGGGAAAACTTATTGATCTTCAGCTAGTTCAAGAAACTCACTGTTGCAAGCTGTTTAGTTTTGGCATTGATTTCTGAAATCATATCTGTTTTCAGCTTAGGCACAAATTGTGAAAATATTTTTTTCACCCCCTTGTGCCTGGGGAACTGGTACCCTGGTGGATGGAGTGAGGGAGTGAAATCATTGATAATAACCAACAGTATTGCTAAATATCAAATTGTCATATTGCCAGTCACACAGGAAGCATCATAAATGTTTATCTTAAATCTCAACCGTGTAATTATTTCTGTCTCATGCATTTTCACACCATTATGTTGTGTCATTATCTTAACTGTTAAAAGTACAGATCTGTCGGTCAGGCTTTCTGTCTTTGGAGAGAGAGAGACACACACACAGACACAGACAGAGAAAGAGAGAGAAACAGAGAGAAAGAGAGCTCTTGGGACGGAATTGTCAGAGATGATTATAGTAGGTAATGGCAGCTCCAATTCTCTTTAGCATCTACATAAATGAAGATTTTTCATTGAGACTTTGAAAGCAAGAACAGCTCAAAAAAGGTCTTGTGAAACCAGACTGAAATCTAAACAAAGAAGAAAAACAAAACAAAGCAAAACAAAACCCTCCCAAGATCTAACCCTACCCTGTTACTGCACATGCAACAACCCACAAGCAAATAAAAGTCCCAAGAAGACGGGTTGACAAAATCAAGTCGGGTTTTATTTTACAACAATATCATTTGAAGAGTAAATAAGCACAAACAAAAACTTCAAAACAGATGTACACACACAAAAAAAGAATAATAAAAGATGTACTATACCTCAGCCACATATTATCTGCTTCTGCCAGATTAGTCTGTCTCCCAACCCAACACTGGGCCCCATGTACATGACTCCATTTGGGCACCCCTCTACATTATTATATAGTTTAACCCTTTGACTCCCACACCCTGTCCACCAGCATCCTGCATTGCCAACCACGCTAGCAAAGCAAAAACTTAACCCTTTGATTCTCTCACCCTATCCACCAGCTTCTTGCAGGAAGCTGGTGGATAGGGTGAGAGAATCAAAGGGTTAAGTTTTTGCAGTTGGTGGATAGGGTGTGGGAGTCAAAAGGGTTAAATCACATCAAAGAGGAAGGAAACAAACACTATCAAGTAAATAATTTGATATCCGAGCAAATACGAAGTGGTGTCCCTATATCTCATTCACAGATTGTTGTTATGAGTGGACGTTAAATCAGACCTTTTAGAATATTAGAATAAATAGATAAAACAGCAAACCAGTTTGTTGATCAGAAGAGCATTTCACACACTAGTAGTAGTACTATGCCCACTGCATGATAAGTACCACATGGTCCTCACATTTGCACACATGTTGTGTTTCACCTCACCTTGGGTTTGTTGTTTTTTCTTTTTTTTTTCTTCTGATGGACTTTCTTTTTTTCTATGGACTTTTCTTTTTTTTCTTCTTCTTCTGAAGGACTTTTTCACTGCAGTATTTTATTAATATGATGACACTTACACTTTTGGTTTATGTATTTATATTTCATTTGCCTTGAATCTTATGATTTTGGTTTTTAATTTTATTAATTGTCCCCTTTCAGTTCAAGTTTTGTGGACTTTTACGGAATCTGTTATTGTATTAGTTATTTACATATTTAGTATAACTATTTTGTTAGGGTTTTTTTTTCTAATGTTAACTGTTTAGGAAATTATTGGGTTTTATATGTTTTTTTGTTTTTTTTATCACATTCTAGTTTTTGTTTCAGTTCAACCCCATTTCCATTTGATGTCACCCCAGAGTCATGAAGGTTTCTTGTTTTGGTTTTAGGTTTTTGTTGTTGTTGTTAGTTTGTTTTTTAAAGTTACTTTTACCACTGGTTTAGCTCCTACTTGCTGCTGTAAACACAGTGAATTGGGTTGTGAAAGTGCCAGGTCCAAAGGAAAAGGGAGCAGTTGTGGATCAACTGTCCTAAAAGCAACTTACTAAAGCGAAGAGACACGTTTCAAATCTGTGAAGCACCATGTGTGTCCGTGACAGTCCACACACTTTGAAACGTCCTGGATATAATGGTCTGCTACTGCTTTCAGTTTAGTTATACCAGAAGTACCAAGTGCATTTTAGTTTTGAGAACATACCTATGACAATTACAAGTAATGTGTCCACTGAGCATAAATTTTTTATGACTAAATTTTGAGGACATGCATACGACAGGTAATAGCCTATATCCACTGAACATATTTTTTGTGACTAAAACATAAAATGTGTATTATTGGTACGCGGTCTTCATAAAGAAGGGAGAGTTACAATGTGATGTGTCATTGTGTTCGCACGGTACTCAGGAAAAAGGAAAGAAAACAAGATAAAGATAAGGTGAAATTTGATGAAACAGGTTCTGAAATAAATTGATTATATGCTCAAGAATTGAACTGGGAAATGGAAACAAGATAAAGACAGATAATTATAATAAAAACATGCGCAGAAATAAATCAGTGTCTATGCCCAAGAATTGAACAGGACATAAAATGTAACAATGCTTGTACCAAGGCACACATTTTGCAGCACTGAAAGAATCTGGGGGTTTGTTGTTGTTGTTTGTTTGTTTTGGTTTTGGTTTGGTTTTGGGTTTTTTGTTGTTGTTGTTGTTTTGCATGCAAAGTTTTGCATCAAGTTTCAAGAGTTGTCATCAGAGGATAGCAGAGAAGAAATGACATCAGATGTTTTTTTTTTCTAACAGTAGAGAAAAAACAATTTTTTGTTATATCAGCAGATGACAAGTTTTGAAGGGATCAATACAAAGTGGAAGATGAAGGTATTATAGATACTTACAGTGTGTACAGCGCTCACTGTCTCCTTGTCTGTGTGTTTATGCCCTGTAGATGCTGACACTGGTGAAAGTGGTGTGGCACACACACAGGTCAGGGCCTACATCGGTTGATTCTCCTGCCTCTGTCAGACTCGTAGAGAAATTCTGATGAAATAGTCCATTTATATATAGCGTAAACATACATATCAGAGAGTGGTTGTTGCATTTTATGGACAGCATAAACATTGTGATGTTAATACACTAATGCAGTACTATCAGTCGGATGCAGACTCCAGTACATCAACACAACATGAATATTACCATGTCAGTACATTATAGTGAAGAACAGAGAAATATATATGTCTACACCAATACATCAATGCAGGATGGACATGGTTCATCAAAAAAAGCAATAAATCTGTCTTTTAATTTATCAGTGGCAATCACACACATGAAAATACACATATATAAGCACACGCACATCCTGCGCATACTCATGTACATACACACAAGCACATGCAAACATCCAGATGTACACATACACACATGTTTATTTATTTTGTTATTTACCTGGCATTTTTATTTTATTTTATTATTTAGTTAGTTAGTTAAGTAGTTAGTTATTTAGTTAGTTAGTTTTTTGTCAAAAAGCACGTATGTGAATAGACGTTAAAAGAAATAACGAACGAACATACACACACTCACTGACACACACACACCACCACAACACACACACACACACACCACACGCGCACCCACACACGCACGCACGCACGCACGCGCACACCACACACACACACACACACACACACACACACACACACACACACACACACACACACACACACACACACACAGAGAAAAATTGTAATATTACTTGATGCAGAAAAGGCACTGTCATTACTTTATGAATGTTGGAGATATTTCTGAAAGTTTTGTGATGGTTTTGTTTGTTTGTTTGTTCGTTTGTTTTGTTTTTCTTTTTTTTTCTTTGTCTTAATGATGCTGGGAAGGAGTTCTTTGTCTGATACTGGGAAGGAGATACGTGACAGTGATTTATGTAAGCCCCCAAGACTTTTGTTTATGACCCTACCCCCTACCACTCTCTCGTTCTTTGTGTCTGTCATTTTGTTGTTGGTTTTTTCCCCCATCAGTTGGTCAGAGCGCCATAGTCATCATCATCATCATCATCATCATCATGTGCCCTGCTGCATGGCGTTATTGATCATGGCCCTCCACATGAATCCATCCCTTGTCACGGCAAGTACATCTCCCACCCTGTCACTCTGCAAGTCCATCCACTATTTTCTCCCTGGGTCTACCTGGTGCTCTCTTTCCCTCCAGCTTTCCTGTTGTGACCAGATGCTCTAATTTCTCTTGCCTCATAAAATGTCCTTTACATGTTGCTTGTCTTTTCCTAATCTTCTTTGTAAATGATCATGTTGTGTCTGCCTCCTTCAAGACCGTCTCTATGATTTTTTTTTCTGTCCATGGGACTCTCAACATTCTTCTTAGAAACCACATTTCAGTTGTCTCAGTTTTGTTCTGACTTTGTGTGTGTAAATTGTGGATTCAGTCCTCTGTATGGACCAGTTGTTTTGATTTGTTTGTTTGTTTGTTTACTTTTTTGTTTGTTTGTTTGTTTGTTTGTAAATTTATTTATTTGTTTATTTATTTATTTGTTTGTTTATTTGTTTATTTATTGATTTGTTTATTTATTGATTTGTTTATTTATTGATTTGTTTATTTATTAGCAGGATGGGTGGATTTCATGAGAGAGCAGTGGGTTTCAAAACCCGATGTCTCAAGAGATCAGTTGCAGCCTGTAACATGAAAACCTGGGCCTAGTCACTGCCCATTTGAATTGTTGGGATTATGCCACACCTCCCTTTGAAACAAATGGTTTGATTGCTAACATATGCCACATACTGCATTACGTCTATTGTTGAAGTCATTAACAATCACTTTGATGTGTGGCAGCTTGGCGCGTATTCCGGTAGTTCACAGAAAAATTAATCAGCTAGATATGTCGTGGCTTTTTCACAGCACAGCACATCCGAAAGTGCTGCCGTTCTGGGTTTATAGGGTAATAAATCATTTATTGTGTATCCATAGCTTGGGTGTTGACAGAGAAGCGCCATAGTAATGGCTGACCTGTATGAATTTTGGATGTATTGGACTTTGGGTATAGTGTGCATTTTTGATATGGTGTGAATATTGGATACAATGTGAATTTCGGATACAGTGTAAATTTTGGACACATTGTGAATTCTGGATACAGTGTGAATTGTGGATGCAGTGTAAATTTTCATTACAGAATAAATTTTGGGTACAGTGTGAATTTAGGATGCAGTGTGAATTTTGGATACAGTGTAAATTTTGGATACAGTATGAATTTTGGATGCAGTATAAATTTTGGATACAGTGTGAAGTTTGGATACAGTGTGAA
>CM060310.1:9063086-9085586 GCA_030674185.1 Monoplex corrugatus | reverse complement strand
CCGTGTGTACACTTCCGGATGCTGTGGGCAGGGAGAGCTGATGATCAAGCAGCATGCTGGAATGTCTGATGTGGAGAATTTTGTGGTGTCAAGGTCTCTTTCATGTCATCGATCCAAGTCTTCCTTGGTTTGCCTCTTGTTTTAAATCCACATATCTTTTTTTGATATGTGCTTGTTGAGCCAGCTGGTGGGTCTGCGTTCTGGTCGGATGAACAAATCATTTAATTCTCTAATGATGACTATGGTGGTGAGCTAGTGTTGCTCCCGTCGTCTGTCTGATCTTGGTGTTTCTCATCATGTCACATCTGGTCGTTGACAGCCCTTCTCAAACTGTGTGTCTCTGGGGGGTGATGTCTGTCTAATACTGTGTGGGTTGACAGGGCTTTGTGTGTGTGTGTGTGTGTGTGTGTGTGTGTGTGTGTGTGTGTGTGTGTGTGTGTGTGTGTGTGCGCGCTAACAAGAATCATCTGGCAATGTGTTATGTCTCTAATGGTAAAACTTTGTGGGTTGACAGGGCTTGACGGAATGTGTGTGTGTGTGTGTGTGTGTGTGTGTGTGTGTGTGTTCGCGCACGCGCTGACAAAAATCATTTGGCAATATGTTTTTCTTTTATGTAATGGTAATACTGTGTGGGTTGACAGGGCGTGAGGAGTATGTGTTGATAGGGACAAGAATCATCTGGCAATACGTGCGTTTGTATTTATTTCTGTAGTGGTAATACTGTGTGGGTTGACAGGGTGTGAAGAGTATGTTTTAAAGGGACAAGAATCATCTGGCAATAGATGCGTCTGTATTTATTTCTGTAGTGGTAATACTGTGTGGGTTGACAGGGCGCTAGGAGTGTTTGTTTATAGGGACACGAATCGTCTGGCAATATGTGTGTGTCTGTATGTCTGTAGTGGTAATACTGTCTCGGGTGACAGGGCCTGAAGAGTGTCTTTATAATATACCGTATGGATCGACAAGGCGTGAGGAGTGTGTGTTCATAGGGACAAGAATCATCTGGCAATATGTGTGTCTGTCTGTATATCTGTCGTGGTAATACTGTATGGGTTGACATGGCATGAAGAGTATGTGTTTATGGGACAAGAATCATCTGGCAATATTTGTGTCTGCATTTATTTCTGTAATGATAATACTGTATGGGTTGACAGGGCGCGAGGAGTGTTTGTACATAGGGACAAGAATCATCTGGCAATATGTGTGCCCGTATTTGTGTGGGTTGACAGGGTGTGAAGAGTATGTTTAAAGGGACAAAAATCATCTGGCAATAAGTGCGTCTGTGTTTATTTCTGTAGAGGTAGTACTGTATGGGTTGACAGGGCGCTAGGAGTGTTTGTTTATAGGGACACGAATCGTCTGGCAATATGTGTGTCTGTATGTCTGTAGTGGTAATACTGTCTGGGTTGACGTGGCGTGCGGAGTGTGTTTATAGGGACAAGACAGTATTGTGTGTGTGTCTGTATGTCTGTAGTGGTAATACTGTATGGGTTGACAGGGTCTGAAGAGTGTGTTTATATGGACAAGAATCATCAGGCAATAGGTGCGTCAGTATTTATTTCTGTAGTGGTAATACCGTATGGATTGACAGGGCGTGAGGAGTGTGTGTTCATAGGGACAAGAATCATCTGGCAATATGTGTGTCTGTCTGTATATCTGTCGTGGTAATACTGTATGGGTTGACATGGCATGAAGAATATGTGTTTATGGGACAAGAATCAACCGGCAACATTTGTGTCTGCATTTATTTCTGTAATGATAATACTGTATGGGTTGACAGGGCGCGAGGACTGTTTGTACATAGGGACAAGAATCATCTGGCAATATGTGTGTCTGTCTGTATATCTGTAGTGGTAATACTGTATGGGTTGACATGGCATGGAGAATACGTGTTTGTGGCACAAGAATCATCTGGCAATATTTGTGTCTGTATTTATTTCTGTAATGATAATACTGTATGGGTTGACAGGGCGCGAGGAGTGTTTGTACATAGGGACAAGAATCATCTGGCAATATGTGTGCCCGCATTTGTGTGGGTTGACAGGGTGTGAAGAGTATGTGTTTATAGGGACAAGAATCATGTGGGAATATGTGCGTCAGTATGTATTTATGTAGTGGTAGTACTGTATGGGTTGACAGGGTGCGAGGAGTATGTTCATAGAGACAAAAATCATCTGGGAATAAGTGCGTCAGTATTTATTTATGTCGTGGTAGTACTGTATGGGTTGACAGGGTGTGAAGAGTATGTGTTTATAAAGACAAATATCATCTGGGAATAAGTGCGTCAGTATTTATTTATGTAGTGGTAATACTGTATGGGTTGACAGGGCGTGAAAAGTGTTTTTATAGAGACAAGAATCGTCTGGCAATAAGTCCGTCAGTATTTATTTATGTAGTGATAATACTATATGGGTTGACAGGGTGTGAAAAGTGTGTGTTTATAGGGTCAAAAATCATCATGGCAGTACGTGTGCCTGTATTTATTTCTTGTGTCGAAGCTGTTACATAGTACCACAGCTTGTGCTGAGTTGGTGGAAGTCGGTGAGGAGACAATAGGCACATTATGTCTTGGGCCACTTGAGCAGTTCACACTGCCACACACTAGCAGTCCCATGCCTGTCTTTGCGAAGGGCCAGCGTTGTTAGTGAAAATATGAAATATGATCAGATATTGACAGAAGTTTACAGTTCGAAGGTTAATTGTTTAACCCTTTGACTCCCGCACCCGTGGGGATGCCGGGGGCTCTTTCAGTATAGATTCAGCGCTTAGATTTGATTTTATCAAGATTTTGCGCTATATAAATATTGTAATTATTATTATTATTATTATAGTTTCCCCCACCTTCTGGAAATTCTGTGCTAGAAATTTCCTCTTTTCTGTCAGTCTCTTTGTTTTTGCCTTGCTCCTTTGCTTTCTGTCATTTCTTCCTATCATTTTCTGCCTTGCTGGTCGATTTACCAGTGTATGTGTTCGATAAAGTCTTACGTACTTTTGCTTAGGATTGATAATTGGGTACATGTATTAAGTGCATTTTTGGCTAGGGAGGTGAGATATGCGGAAGCACTTTTGAGGTAATTTATGCCTGTTTTTAGATGTTTTAGTGTCCTTATGTATGCTTATATTTGTATTCAGGTTTGTTTGTTTAAATCCCCTGTGCAATAAATTGGATGGAGTGGTCAGCGCTAGGGGCATCTCCTTAGATTATATGCGCGAAAGCATTGATATGTGTAGGCCTACTTTATTTTATTTATTTATTTTTTTTCCTGTTGAGTTTTGTATGTTTTTAAGCGGTTCTAGCCCTGATATGGCTCTACGCAGTCGGTTTGGGCTTAAAACAATAATAACAATGACTCCCGCACCCAGTCCACTAGCATCCTGCAACGCCAACCATGTTAGCAAAAGCAAAAACGTAACCCTTTGATTCTCTCACGCACCCAATCCACCACCTTCCTGCAGGAAATTGGTGGATAGGGTGATGGAATCAAAGGGTTAAGTTTTTGCAGTTGGTGGATAGGGTGCGGGAGTCAAAGGGTTGATAAGAGAGGTTCATCGCACTCCAACAAAAACATACATGTACCGCACCATCTGCCATCCCTTGACTGGCAGATTGCGTCAGCCTGTGCAAACCGCTACGCGCTGGCAAGGTATTGAGATATAATCATCATCATCATCATCATCATCATCATCGTATTTATGCGTCGTCAAATCTTGACAATTCAAATCAAAAGCGCACTCACGCACCAGGCATACGCATACAATCGACAAAAGACCACTTTACAATATTTAATCCTTTGACCACCGCAACCTTTCCACCAACAACAAACATGTAACCCTGCAGGAAGCTGGTGGATAGGGGAGGAGTCAGGGGTTCAGTTTTTTTTTTGCTAGCATGCCTGACAATCACGATGTGGTGGACAAGGTGCGGAGTCAAAGGTTAAGTTTGCTTTTGCTAAGCATGCCTGACTATGCACGATGCTGGTGGACAGGGTGCAGGAGTCAAAGGATTAATACGCACACTGAGGGAAAGAAGTAGTTGTAGAATTCATTGCTGGGAAAAGAGGTGGGGTTTTAACGTGGATTTGAAGGCAGGTGGAAAGTTGAGGGGGATGTGGGGAGGGGGGGAGGGTGAAGGAAAAAACACTTAGCCGACTCCACCAGAATGATTGGAGCGTCAGACAATTTATCAGTGTCACACCATTTGCAAAATTTGACTTGATTCTTTTCGATTCTATTTGTTGTTAACCCTTTGAGTTCCGCACCATATCCACCACCAGCAAATAAATTTAACCCTTTGATTCCCTCGCCCCATCCACCAGCTTCCCGCTGGACATTATGCGAGTTGATAGGCTGAGGGAGTCAAAGGGTTAAATGTGCCGATTTTTCTCGGATGCGCGTATACACATTGGTGGTTCCCCTACACACACACACACACACACACACACACACACACACACACACACACACACACACACACACAACACACACACTTACACACACACCCACACACACACACACACATACACACACACATACACATACACTCTCTCTTTCTCTCTCTCTCTCTGTCTGTCACACACACACACACACACACACACACACACACACACACACACACACACACACACACACACACACTGTGCAGACATTATGTTCTGCACAGTCTGCATATTCTGTCTTCGTTGGGCGTGCTTTCATGATTTTTTAAAGCCCAGCCAACTGCGCAGAGCCATATCAGGGCTATAACTGTTTCAAAACATACATAAGAAAAGAAAAGTAAGTACACATATCAATGCATTCGCGCACATGATCTGAGGAGGTGCCCCTGGCGTTGACCACTGTCCAATTCATCAGACAGGGGATGTGAAAAACATATCTGAATACAAATTGAAACATAACTAACAACTCTAAGTTATATATAATAACGTGTGTAAACTACCTAAAATTGCTTCCGCGTATCATTTCCCTAGAGCCAAAAATGCGCTTAACACATGTACCCAAATATCAATCCTAAAAGAGTACGTAAGACTTTATCGAAAACATACAGGTGAATGGACCAGCAAGGCAGAAAATGATAGGAAGAAATGAAGAAAGCAAAGGAGGAAGGATGAAACAAAGAGGGTGACGGAATAGGAGAATTTCCAGAAGGTTGGGATACTATTTATTCTGAAAGAGCCCCTGGTATCCTCATTTGGGTTCATATTTCCATAAACCATCGGATGGTGATATGATTCACAGAATCTTTAACGTGCGTATTTGATCTTCTGCGTGCACGTGCTCATGAAGAGGGTTTAGGTGGTGGTGTGGTGGTGATTTGTTCCAACAGAATTTATGAATTGTGGATGGACTGTCCGAAAATGAATCACATTGCCATTATGCAGTGCCACCCTTTTTTTTTCCCTATTTTTCAGTGAACATGGATTTTTGCATGTAATTTTGTCAGGGACAGGTTGGTTTGTGTTTGTGTGTGTGTGTGTGTGTGTGTGTGTGTGTGTGTGTGTTGTGTGTGTGTTTTGCTGTTTTTTGTTTTGTTTTTGTTTTTTGCTGTGGGAGCGTTAGCGTGCGCTAAGTACATATTACTGCACACGAGACCTCAGTTGTTTTCTTGTCTGAAAGACTAGCACCCAGACCACCTCTCATAGTCTGATGAACGGGGGAAAAGACGTGTGTGACTGGGAATGGAACCTGGAACCTGTTGCTTTCCAGGCGGGTACTTTACCCACTGTGGGAATTGAACCTCTTGCTTCCCAGATGGGTACTTTAACCACTGTGGGAATTGAACCTCTTGCTTCCCAGATGGGTACTTTAACCACTGTGGGAATTGAACCTCTTGCTTCCCAGATGGGTACTTTAACCACTGTGGGAATTGAACCTCTTGCTTCCCAGGTGGGTACTTTAACCACTGTGGGAATTGAACCTCTTGCTTCCCAGATGGGTACTTTAACCACAGTGGGAATTGAACCTCTTGCTTCCCAGATGGGTACTTTAACCACAGTGGGAATTGAACCTCTTGCTTCCCAGATGGGTACTTTAACCACAGTGAGAATTGAACCTCTTGCTTCCCAGATGGGTGCTTTAACCACAGTGAGAATTGAACCTCTTGCTTCCCAGATGGGTACTTTAACCACTGTGGGAATTGAACCTCTTGCTTCCTAGATGGATACTTTTAACCACAGTGGGAATTGAACCTCTTGCTTCCCAGATGGGTACTTTAACCACTGTGGGAATTGAACCTCTTGCTTCCCAGATGGGTACTTTTACCACTGGGTCTCCTGTCCATCCTATTGTTGACGGACTCCCCTCGTCTCCCCCACCCCACCCCCACCCCCACATACCTTTTTAAGTCTTTGACTCCCGCACTCTGTCCTCTCTCATCCTGCACTGTCAGCCATACTAGCAAAGCAAACACTTAACCCTTTGACTCTTTTACCCTATCTACCAGGTTCCTGCAGGAAGCTGGTGGATAGGATGAGGGATCCATGGGGTTAAGTTTGTGCAGTTCTTGGATAGGGGGGGGTAGTCAAAGGGTTATGTTTTTGCAGTTGTTGGATAGGGGGCGGGAGTCAAAGGGTTAAGTTTTTGCAGTTGTTGGATAGGGGGCGGTAGTCAAAGGGTTAAGTTTTTGCAGTTGTTGGATAGGGGCGGGAATCAAAGGGTTATGTTTTTGCAGTTGTTGGATAGGGGGCGGAGTCAAAGGGTTATGTTTTTGCAGTTGTTGGATAGGGTGCAGAAGTCAGAGGGTTAAGTTTTTGAAGTTGTTGGATAGGGGGCGGGAGTCAAAGGGTTATGTTTTTGCAGTTGTTGGATAGGGGGCGGTAGTCAAAGGGTTATGTTTTTGCAGTTGTTGGATAGGGGGCGGGAGTCAAAGGGTTATGTTTTTGCAGTTGTTGGATAGGAGGCGGGAGTCAAAGGGTTATGTTTTTGCAGTTGTTGGATAGGGGGCGGGAGTCAAAGGGTTAAAGAGATCATGATTTGGGTTAATCGGTGTTTTTCTCTCTTTGTTTCTCTCCAGGCGGCGTTATCACAATCGAGATTTATTGCTCTGTCCCTTTGCCATCCACTCTTTTCTGTCTTTCTGTGTGTGTATGTATGTGTGTATGTGTGTGTGTGTGCGTGTGTGTGTGTGTGTGTGTGTGTGTGTGTGTGTATTATATATGTATATATTCATGTGTTATAGGCTATATACATATGAGAGAGAGAGAGAGAGAGAGAGAGAGAGATCACGAGTGTTTAATGTTGTAGGCCATAAGGCCCATTAACATAGGGACATGAGGGACGAGATGTCTTGCAACATGGAAACCACGTCACGGTAGTATATAAATGCAGATAAAGTTGCAGTTGATCACTACATATTCAAATGGACATAAATAGATAGGCGCGCCATAGAGGTATTATTTCCCAGAGATATAGTGGCGTGAGAGTCATTCCACACATCAGTCATGGAATTCACGGTGGATCACGATAACTGTCACTCTCACTGCCATTGCCTTCCACACCTCGGCTGAAACTATCAAGTGTTCTGGAACAAGAAAAAAACACGAAAACAGAATCAGAACGTGCATTTAATACAACCAGACAAGACAGGCGCAAATGTTCAGCCAACTGGCCTTTGTCAAGCGTAAATGTAAGATCACAAACGAGCAAACACTTAGTACAAAAATTAGGAGAAAAAGACTAAATCTTCCCTGCTGCTTCGTCCAGTGGGAGAAGAGGACTAAAATTTTGGGGAAGTTTTAGGTCATTTTCTCCTAATTTTTGTATTTGGTGTTTGTTCGTTTGTGATCTTACATTTACGCTTGACAAAGGCCAGTTGGCTGAACATTTGCGCCTGTCTTGTCTGCTTGTATTGAATACGCGTTCTGATTCTCCTTCGTGGGGGTTTTGTTGTTGTTGTTGTTGTTGTTTTTGTTTTTGTTTGTTTATTTGTTTTTTCTGGTTCCTGTTTGAACGCGGGCAGTCGCACTTATTTTGGATATCAAGTGTTCTGCCCCTTTTCAGCAAATAGTTCTTGCATTTTCGCCATTATATCAGCATATCCAACATCTAGCTCGTCAACAGGTGGTTGTGTTGTCTTACAGAGATTTTCGCCACTGTCACTGCGTTCAAGATCAGTCACACCTGTAGCACTTGTCAAGCTATTTCTCCTGCCTGTGTCAGGTTTTGTTTTACCATTATCCTCATCACTCACGTCCATCCATCCATCCTCTTCTTCATCGCTGTCAGCAGTTGTATTTTCACCTGATTCACCACCCCCGTGGGGATGCCGGGGTCTCTTTCAGTATAAATAGTATCCCCAACTTCTGGAAATTCTATGTAAGAAATTCCTCTTTTCTATCACTCTCTTTGTTTCTTTCTTCCTCCTTTGCTTTCTTTACATTTCTTCCTATCATTTTCTGTCTTGCTGGTCCATTCACCTGTATGTGTTCGATAAAGTCTTATGTACTTTCTCTTAGGATAATTGGGTACGTGTATTAAGTGCATTTTTGGCTCTAGGGAAATGAGATATGCGGAAACAATTTTAGGTAGTTTAGGCCCGTTTTTACATGCCTTAGTGTCTTCAGTTATGTTTAAAATTGTGTTCATGTATGTATTTTAAGTCCCTGTTGAGATAAATTAGACGGAGTTGTCAACGCCGGGGGCGTGTCCTTAGATTATGTGCGCGAATACATTGATGATATGTATACTTAATTTTCATTTCCTTTTTTTTTTTTTTTTCTTGTTGACGTATTGTGCATGTTTTTAAACGGTTATAATCCTGACATGGCTGTATGCAGTCGGTTGGGTTTTAACCCTTTGACACCTGCAGTGTGTCCGCCAGCATGTTGCATTACCAACCATGTTAGCAAAGCAAAAAAACTATTTGATTCCCTCACCCTATCCACCAGCTTCCTGTAGGAAGCTGTGGATAAGATAAGGGAATGAAAGAGCTAGGTTTTTGCAGTTGGTTAAAAGAGTGCGGCAGTCAAAGCGTGAGACAAAAACAAATATCAAAACAATCCGATTCACTGTTTTGGGAAACGTTGTCACTAGGTCTAAAAAAAAAGTACTGTCACAGTGTGTGTATATGTGTCATTACCAGGTAAAGCAAAACTGACATTCAACAGGCTGTGACTCGCATTTAGAAGGCGAACTGACTGCACGGGGGGTAACGAGGTTGTCATGCTTGTACGTGTCGGCTTGACAAACTATGTCAGCAGCAGAACAGTAGAACAGGCTGGGTGGGTGGGGAAGGTAGAAATAGGCCAGACGGGGACGACGAAACTTCCAACTGTCTTGGCTGAGAGAGAAAGAGAGAGTAATGCTTTATTTTCCAACGGTAAAAGTTATTGACTAGAAGCCATTTTTCACACTTGCCGTTGCTAATCTATACACATGTACACATGACGTTTGTTTACAGCAACAAAGAGAAAGAATGATGCTTTATTTTCCAACGGTAAAAGTTATTGAATAGTCTAAACCAGTTTTCACACTTGCCGTTGCTAATCTATACACATGACATTTGTTTATAGTAACAGAGAGAGAGAGAGAGTATGTGTGTGTGTGTGTGTGTGTGTGTGTGTGTGTGTGTGACTTATAATAATTCCGTTTGCCATTTCTATAACACACTCTACGCCAGAGTTTGCTTGTTCCGCTTTACAAGAAAAAAAATAGGGGTGGGGGGGGGGGTTGGGAAGGGGGGCAGGGAAGAAAGATTGCCATGTCAGTACGTTAATGTTAATGCAGTACGAACACAGTCGGAACACATACACCAAATACAGCATAAACACAGTTCATGAAACATAACAACAGATCATAGCATGAAGTTAGAACTAGATGGTAGTGATAATACCTGACACAAACTATCTTTCACACGCACACACACAATTATACTACCTGACACAGACTATCTTTCACGTGCGCGCGCACACACACACACACACACACACACACACACACTCGCACACACACTCATGCACACGCACGAACACACACACACACACACACACACACACACACACACACACACACACACACACACACACACACACGAGAAAGCAAACATAGACACACATGAATATACTCACATACATGTACGCAAACATATATGTAGTGGGGGTGGTATGGTGTTACTGGGTCAATACAGTAATGCAGTAACAACTGATAATATACTACACTTACAAAGGATATACAAGGAAGGAAAAATGTACAGAACTAAATACATGTTTTTCACATACATCAGTGTCTACTTAGAGCAAAATAGAAGAGCCAAAATATTCTTGTAGTCTGGAGTATTCGAGGAGAAGAATGGCAGAATGGTTCAGACATTCGTCTGCCAGCAACACTCGAGGTTCCACGGTTCGTTCCCCATTGAGGCCTCGACTTTTCTCCTCGGTTTGACTGGAAAATCGAACTGAACCTCTAGTTCTTCGGAAGGGGACGAAAAACGAAGTCGAACTCGTGTGCCTTCTGGCCCGCGAACGCTGAAGATTCCACGGCACTTGAAAATCGTGAAAAAGCGGGGCTTTTGCCCGGCTGCCTTGGTATAAAACATTAGAGAGATAGGTTGGTTTTCCCAGGTCTCTCCCCTTGAAGGCCACTTAGCCTTCTTGTCCTTCTGAAGTCTTGGTCAAAAAGGACAAAAAATGGGTGGTTCTGCAATGCGGTGACGCGCTGTCAAAGGGGAGAGCAACCCAAGTTTCACATGGTAAATCCACAGTGACAATAGAAATGAATATTTGTAAGAGGGATTCATATGCTCAGTCGGTTCTATATATATGCTCTGCCCCAGTCTGCCAACGGTTTTCTGCGCAAAACCCTATGCACTGACAGGGTGTTGATATGGAGTGGAGAGGGGTAGAGGGACTTAACGAAACACCTCGCTGACCCCACCAGAATTGTTGGAGCATTAAGATGGGCAGTGAACAAGCCATTTTGTCTTTATGTGTGTGTGTGTGTGTGTGCGTGTGTGTGTGTGTGTGTACGGGCAGGGGTTGAACTCGAAACATCAGATGTGTGTGTGTATGTGTGTGTGTGTATGTGTGTGTGTGTGTGTTTGTTTTGTGTGTGTTTGTGTGTGTGTGTGTGTGTGTGTTTTGTGTGTGTTTGTGTTGTGTGTGTGTGTTGTGGGCAGGGGTTGAACTCGAAACATCATATGTAGGTGAACAAACGTCTATTTGGAGTTAATTCAAGAGGAATTCATCACGCTCGGACATGTCCGCATGCGCTCCACCCAAATCTTCCAACATATATATGGCAGACTCCTTGAGCCTAGACAAAAACCCTGTGCCCCAGCAAGGCCTTCAAATGGGAAAGAGAAGTCGGAGGGGGGGGGGGGGGATGGAGAGGTCTTTAAAAAAAACAACCACAACAACAACAGTGACTTGTCCGAAAGTTGACCCCATAATCCTTGAGTGATGAGTATGTCACCGTAACCAGCTGCGCCAACGGGGCTACAGATAATAGAGGTGACAGGAAGTGATGACAGAATGTGCGTGCCTGTCAACACGTAGGAAACAGTGTCGGCACAAGGACAAGGGTTCTATTTATAACGTCTTTCATGATAGTATGCTTTGATGATAAGTGCATAAATTTGTACTGCCCTAGTTGGCCTGGATATATAGATAGATAGAAACAATAGATACTAGATAGATCCATAAATAGAGAGAGAGATAGACAAACAGAAAGACACCACACACACACACACACACACACACACACACACACACACACACACACACACACACACACACACACACACATCTGATGTTTCGAGTTCAACCCCTGTGTATATACATATATATATAGGAGAGAGATTTGATGGATAGTTACATACATACATACATACATACATACATGGATAGTTACATACATACATACATACATACATACATAGACAGATAGAGAGAGAGAGAGAGAGAGAGAGATAATACACATTGCAGATGGAGGTGGTCATCTCACTATACTGTGGCCTAGGTTATTTTTTCAGTGACAGGTTGATATAAAGCCATGCATCAGATCAAGGCATTTCCATCGCATAGGACTTACAGGATAGGACCTGAGAACCTTGCCAACATATAGAACATCAACAAAAACTTCACCCTTTGATTCCCTCACCCTATCTACCAGCTTCCTGCAAGAAAGCTGGTGGATAGGGTGAGGGAATCAAAAGATGAGGGTTTTGCTTTGCTAGCATGGATGGCAGTGGAGGATCCGAGTGGACAGGTTGCAGGCGTCAGAGGGTTAAAACAGCGCAGGCCATATTGTAATAAAATGTCTGTCTGCAGTATAGCATAAAGTTTCACAAAAATGGAGAAAGAAAAACCGAAAACTCTTGGGAGTCAAGGTATAAAAAGGAAAGGCTGGTGTAGAGCAGGAAGTGCGCGTGTTTAAATTTTCGGGCGGTTGGTGTGTGTGGTGTATGTGTATGCGTGTGTGTGTGTGTGTGTGTGTGGATCAATGTCGAAAGAGTAGACGAGACACTGATAATATTATGTGTTATGATAAAACAGTTGGCTTGTCAGCCTGCAGTAAGCAGCCTTGGGGCCCTGTCTCAGTGTCAGGGTCACCAGTTTACAGTGGCCTGGTTTGCCAGAATATTGTCAAGTTACCCATGGCCTAGTTTGCCAGGATCTTGTCAGGTTGCCATATGGCTCACTGCACTGCAGATAAAGACAGATAATGCTGGTGTAAGGTGTGTGTGTGTGTGTGTGTGTGTGTGTGCAATACTGGTTTTAATGTGTGTGTGTGTGTGTGTGTGTTGAGAGAGAATGCTTGTGTAGGCCTGCAATGCTTTTAATGTGCTGGGGAAGATTGAGGTCGCATGAGAAAGAGGGTAGAGAAAGAAGAGAGAAAAAAGAAGAGAGAGAAGGGGGGGGGGGGGGGGGAGAGAGAGAGAGAGAGAGAGAGAGAGCTTGTGCACAACACCCTTCAGTTGAGGTGGGGAAGGTTGCTAGTCCCGACCTCCATACCTTGTCGTCTTACGTCTGGCTGTGCAGCATATTACTTAAGCTTCCTTCTCCTTTCCCCCAAACACAGCCCGAATACCAGAGTCCACAAGGCCTGTTAATGTCAGATCACCGTGAAGCCACCTGCCAGAGCAGACCCAGCGTGGTTGTAAGGTCTCACTGGTGGTAATCGATATTGCTTGATCTCATAAAGTTTGCAAAGGATATCAAATTACTCCTCTCATTTTTGCATTCTGTCCGCGCCAGCTTCAGAAAATTTAACCCTTTTACTTCCTTACTCTTGCAGGACGCTGGCGGATAGATTGAGGGAGTTAAAGGGTTGAGTTTTTACTTTGCTATCATGATTGACCATGCAGGATACTGGTGGATAGGGTGAGGGTGTCAAAATAGTTTTTACTTTCCTATCCTGATTACTTGTCAAGCAACACTTATAGGACATTGTATGAGGCAAGAGATATTAGAGCACTTAGTCACAACAGAAAAGATGGAGGGAAAGAGAGCACCAGGTAGATCCAGGGGCAAGATAATGGACAGATTCGCAGAGTGGCGAGGACAGAGAGGGTGGGAGATGTAGCCTACTTGCAGCGACAGGTATAGATTCGTATGGAGGGCCATGATGGCCAACGCCATGCACCAGGGCACATGATGATGATTATGTCCTGATTGATCATGCAGGATGCTGGTGAATAGGGTAAGGGTGTCACGTTTTTACTTTGCTGTCATGATTGACCATGGAGGAAGTTGGAGGATAGGGTGAAGGAGACAAAATGTTAATGCTGTGCTTCCAGTCAGTTACCTTGATGATTACTTAGCTGTGAAATCATAGATTCTGAATGTTCACCTGTTGTGAAGATTTGCACTGCATCTCTCTAGGAGCTTACACGTACATAAACCAGTCACACCCAAATTCCTTATAATAACCCCACCTAATATAGAAGTAGCATGAAAACCTGAAATATACATCAAACCAAGTCGCTGAGGTGCAGCTGTTTGTGTATTCTGTGGCCAAGTGGAAGATTGGGGATTCCAGTCCCCATCAGTAAATTATAGTGGGATTACCCATGCCCAACTGGCTCCAATCCAAAGTTTACTGTGCTATGTGCTCAATGGCACAACTGGGATCATAGAGTCAAGTCTCATCCACTTCACGGATGCGTCACTAAGGATGCTGCTTAACTCTCCCGACCAACTCTGCAGGTGTCTGTATTGCTTGGGCCAGATTGACGTCATGATATGTTTTAGTAGTAAGCTTGGAATACAGCCATGTCACACAATCTCAATCCTAGATAGAACTCCATAGCATTATGACTATCATCCCCATCATCATCATCATTATAACATTGTAAAGGTGTTCCGGTTTCTGTAGCCATTAACTGATTAAGGTGACATAAGAAATTGGACAGAAAAAAAAGAATCCTGGATCAGAATGACGCACACTCCATCATTATCTCCCCTCCCCTTCCCTTTGAAGTAAAGCAGAATGCATGCAGTGCTGTATGAGTGTTATCAAATAAGTCATGACTAAACAGACATTTAACCTTTCATTCCCTCACTCTGTCCACCAGCTGCAAACACTTGACCCTTTCACTTCTGCAGAAAGCTAGCGGTTAGAAATGAGGGGTGAATCATTTTTGTTTTAGTTTTGCTATCATGGCTGTTAATGCATGAAGCTGGTGGATAGGGTGATGGAGTGAAAAGGTCAGGTTTTTGGTTTGCTACATGGCTGATAATGCGGGAAGGTGGTGGATAGGATGAGGAATTGAAATGCTGTGCATGGCCAGAAGAACAATGATTTACCTTACCTCTCTTGCTGCTGGGAGGACATAGTTCCAGGCTCCATTGTACACAGATAAAGCATACATTTTCTGACTATATGAATATATAATCATATCTCACACATTTTCTGACTGTGTGAGTATGTAATCATACCACATGCATTTTTTAACGTTGTGGGCATATAATCATGCCACATACATTTTCTATGGGAGCGTATAATCATACTACACACATTTTCTGACTATGTGATCATATAATGATCATACCACATACATTTTCTATGGGAGCGTATAATCATACTATATACATTTTCTGACTGTGTGATCATATAATGATCATACCACATACATTTTCTATGGGAGCGTATAATCATACCATATACATTTTCTGATTATGTGATCATATAATGATTATACCACATATATTTTCTGTGGGAGTGTATAATCATACTATATACATTTTCTGACTATGTGGGCATACAATCATACTATGTACATGTTCTGTGTGAACATGTAATCATCATACCACATACATTTTCTGTGTGGGCATATAATCATAATAATAATAATAATAATTACAATATTTATATCGCGCTAAATCTTGGTAAATCAAATCAAAGCGCGCTCACTCACCAATCACACGCAGGATCGCACTCAAAGATGAACATTTGTAAAACAATCAATTAAGTCAAAAATAGGCATAAATGTCCATACAATGCTGAAATTATGAACAATGGAAAAATAGCAGTAAAAAACGGCGAAAAAGGCCTCAGAAATTCATTGACGTGGAAAGAGGTGAGTTTTCAAACCTGACTTAAATGCGGAAAGAGTAGATGTGGTCCGGAGCGATAGGGGAAGATTGTTCCACGCAGCTGGTCCTGAGACAGAAAAAGAGCGCTGACCAACGGTTAAGAGTCTAACCTTGGGAATTTGTAGGGTAAGAGTATCAGAGGAAGAGCGCAAGGTGCGAGCTGATGTACGAATTTTGATCTTGTCACAGAGATAGGATGGAGCAGAATGATGAGTAGATTTATAGCATAAGGTGTCTATTTTGTATTTGATTCTATCAGCGACAGGAAGCCAATGCAGAGACCGAAGGAGGGGACTAACATGATCAATTTTTTTCTTTCTAAGGACGAGGCGGGCAGCTGTATTTTGTAAGCGTTGCAGGCAAAGGAGACGAGAAGCTGGTAGGCCAGATAAAAGAGCATTGCAGTAGTCCAGGCGTGACAGAACAAGGGAAGTTACTAGTTTAGATGCAGCATCGGTTGAAAGGAATCGGCGAATGCAGCCAATGCGTCGAATCTGAGGGTAGCATGATTGACAGGTCTGGGTGGTAAATTTCTGCATACAAAGAGATTTATCAAGAATCACACCAAGGTTTTTGACAGAGTTCGAAAGAGGGATGGTGTTGTCTCCGAGTTGAATGTTATTGATTGAAACAGCATCTAGTTTATTTTTGGTGCCTACAAGCATGGCTTCAGTTTTATCTCCGTTTAACTGTAATTTATTTTGGGTCATCCAATTTTGGATGTCAGTGTAACAGCTGGAGACTTCTGACAGAAGAGAACTAAGGTTTTCAGGGCTAGTGCTATTGTAGAGTTGGGTATCATCAGCATAAAAATGGTGTTTCATTTCATGCTGATTAATGATATTGGCAAGAGGAAAAGTATAGAGGGTAAACAGGACAGGCCCGAGTACAGAGCCCTGAGGAACTCCACAAGAAAGCTTAACTGGATCGGACTTAATCCCGTTAACAAGGACTGATTGAAAGCGATCAGACAGATAGGAGGAGAACCAAGACAGGGCGGTACCGTGAATGCCGAAAGTGTGCTCAAGGCGATAGAGTAGTATTGAGTGATCGATGGTATCAAAAGCGGCAGACAGATCAAGGAGTGTAAGCAGAGAGATTTTACCAGCATCAGAAGCAAGAAGAAGATCATCTACTATATGAACAAGAGCTGTTTCTGTGCTGTGATTTACCCGGTAGGCTGATTGATGAGGGTAGTTAAGATTGTTTAGAGATAAATGATCATTCAATTGTTGTAGTACTACTTTCTCAAGGAGCTTAGACAGAAATGGAAGATTTGAAATGGGTCTGTAATTTTTAAGGATGTTAGGATCGAGGTTGCTCTTCTTGAGGAGTGGTCGAACAAGAGCAGTTTTGTACTCAGATGGAAAAACTCCAGAGGTCAAGGATGAATTGATAATAGATGTGATTAACGGCAGAAGTTGGGGGTATATCTGTGAGAAAAGAGAGGCTGGAATTGGGTCAAGTTCACACGATTTGAAACACATTTGCTTGAGGATGGTTGAAACTTGTATTTCAGACACTGGGCAGAAAGAATAGAGAGAGGTGCCCGTGAATGGAGGATCTGGGAGCGTAGACTGAAAAGGAGTTGAATCAAGTTTTGTTCGCAGATCAAGAATTTTGGAAGAGAAAAATTTGGAAAAAGCAGAGGGAAGAGCATCGAGAGTAATGTTTGACGGCAGAGGACTTGATTTGTCGGTTCCAAGTAAATCGGAAACGGTGGCAAAAAGAATTTTTGTGGATTTAGCTTCAAGAATCTTTGAGGAGAAATAATGGATACCACATACATTTTCTGTGTGGGCATATAATCATACCACATACATTTTCTGTGTGCATATAATCATACCACATACATTTTCTGTGTGGGCATATAATCATACCACATACATTTTCTGTGTGGGCATATAATCATACCACATACATTTTCTGTGTGGGCATATAATCATACCACATACATTTTCTGTGTGGGCATATAATCATACCACATACATTTTCTGTGTGGGCATATAATCATACCACATACATTTTCTCTGTGGGCATATAATCATACCACATACATTTTCTGTGGGCATATAATCATACCACATACATTTTCTGTGTGGGCATATAATCATACCACATACATTTTCTGTGTGGGCATATAATCATACCACATACATTTTCTGTGTTGGCATATATTCATACCATATACATTTTCTGTGTGGGCATATAATCATACCACATACATTTTCTGTGGGCATATAATCATACCATATACCTTTTCTGTGTGGGCATATAATCATACCACATACATTTTCTGTGTGGGCATATAATCATACCACATACATTTTCTGTGTGAATATAATCATACCACATACATTTTCTGTGTGTGAATATAATCATACCACATACATTTTCTGTGTGTGAATATCATCATACCACATACATTTTCTGTGTGATCATATAATCATACCACATACATTTTCTGTGTGTGAATATAATCATACCACATACATTTTCTGTGTGAATATAATCATACCATATACATTTTCTGTGTGTGAATATAATCATACCATATACATTTTCTGTGTGAATATAATCATACCACATACATTTTCTGTGTGTGAATATAATCATACCATATACATTTTCTGTGTGAATATAATCATACCACATACATTTTCTGTGTGTGAATATAATCATACCATATACATTTTCTGTGTGTGAATATAATCATACCATATACATTTTCTGTGTGATCATATAATCATACCACATACATTTTCTGTGTGTGAATATAATCATACCATATACATTTTCTGTGTGATCATATAATCATACCACATACATTTTCTGTGTGTGAATATAATCATACCATATACATTTTCTGTGTGTGAATATAATCATACCACATACATTTTCTGTGTGTGAATATAATCATACCACATACATTTTCTGTGTGTGAATATAATCATACCATATACATTTTCTGTGTGTGAATATAATCATACCACATACATTTTCTGTGTGTGAATATAATCATACCATATACATTTTCTGTGTGTGAGTATAATCATACCATATACATTTTCTGTGTGTGAATATAATCATACCATATACATTTTCTGTGTGTGAATATAATCATATGCCTTCAGTAGTATGATGTGATTATCGTTGTAAACATATAAACTTTGCTTGTAGTGTGTGATTGCGTTTTTAGTATATATTTTTATTAGTTCTAATCACTTGTTCTCATGTTTTTATCTTTTTATTATATGTTATTATTAGTTCTAATCACCTGTTCTCTTGTGTTTATGTTTTATTATGTCTTGTTATTAGTTCTGTTCACTTGTTGTGTTTTGTGTTTTTGTCATATCTTGTTATTAGTTCTAATCACTTTCCCTCTTGAGTTTATGTTTTTGTTATATCTTGTTATTAGTTCTTATTACTTGTTCTTGTGTGTTTCAGATACTTTTTGAGGCAGACCCTTCTCAGGTATGTATGACATATTGTTGTCTTTCTTCTATGAGTACATAAAGATTGTCTCGATGGGTAAATAAGATTATCTCTATGGATACATAAGATTGTCTCTGTGGGTATATAAAGATTGTCTCTGTGGGTACATAAAGATTGTCTCTATGGGTACCTGAGAGTTGTTTCCATGGGTATATAAGATTATCTTTATGGATACATAAGATTGTGTCCATGGATACATAAGATTATCTATGAGTACATAAAGAATGTCTCTATGGTTATCTAAGGATTATCTCTATGGGTACCTAAGGATTGTCTATGGGTACCTAAGATTGTCTCTATGGGTACCTAAGGATTGTCTCTATGGGTACCTAAGGATTGTCTTTATGGGTACCTAAGGGTTGTCTCTATGGGTACCTGAGGGTTGTCTATGGGTACCTAAGGGTTATCTGTATGGGTACTTAAGGGTTGTCTCTATGGGTACCTGAGGGTTGTCTCTATGGGTACCTGAGGGTTGTCTATATGGGTACCTGAGGGTTGTCTATGGGTACCTAAGGAATATCTGTATGGGTACTTAAGGGTTGTCTCTATGGGTACCTAAGGGTTGTCTCTATGGGTACCTAAGGGTTGTCTCTATGGGTACCTAAGGGTTATCTGTATGGGTACCTAAGGGTTGTCTGTATGGGTACCTAAGGGTTGTCTGTATGGGTACCTAAGGGTTGTCTGTATGGGTACCTAAGGGTTGTCTCTATGGGTACCTAAGGGTTGTCTGTATGGGTACCTAAGGGTTGTCTCTATGGGTACCTGAGGGTTGTCTATATGGGTCCTGAGGGTTGTTTATGGGTACCTAAGGATTATCTGTATGGGTACTTAAGGGTTGTCTCTATGGGTACCTAAGGGTTATCTGTATGGGTACCTAAGGGTTATCTGTATGGGTACCTAAGGGTTGTCTGTATGGGTACCTAAGGGTTGTCTGTATGGGTACCTAAGGGTTGTCTGTATGGGTACCTAAGGGTTGTCTTATGGGTACCTAAGGGTTGTCTTATGGGTACCTAAGGGTTGTCTCTATGGGTACCTAAGGGTTGTCTCTATGGGTACCTAAGGGTTGTCTCTATGAGTACCTAAGGGTTGTCTATGGGTACCTAAGGGTTGTCTCTATGGGTACCTAAGGGTTGTCTATGGGTACCTAAGGGTTGTCTATGGGCACCTAAGAGTTGTCTCTATGGGTACCTAAGGGTTGTCTCTATGAGTACCTAAGGGTTGTCTCTATGGGTACCTAAGGGTTGTCTCTATGAGTACCTAAGGGTTGTCTATGGGTACCTAAGTGTTGTCTCTGTGGGTACCTAAGGGTTGTCTGGGTACCTAAGGGTTGTCTCTATGGGTACCTAAGGGTTGTCTGTATGGGTACCTAAGGGTTGTCTCTATGGGTACCTAAGGGTTGGGTACCTAAGGGTTGTCTCTGTGGGTACCTAAGGGTTGTCTATGGGTACCTAAGGATTGTCTATGGGTACCTAAGGGTTGTCTCTATGGGTACCTAAGGTTGTCTCTATGGGTACCTAAGGGTTGTCTCTATGGGTACCTAAGGGTTGTCTGTATGGGTACCTAAGGATTGTCTCTATGGGTCCTAAGGGTTGTCTGTATGGGTACCTAGGGATTGTCTTATGGGTACCTAAGGTTGTCTCTATGGGTACCTAAGGATTGTCTATGGGTACCTAAGGTTGTCTCTATGGGTACCTAAGGGTTGTCTCTATGGGTACCTAAGGTTGTCTCTATGGGTACCTAAGGGTTGTCCTATGGGTGCCTAAGGGTTGTCTCTATGGGTACCTAAGGGTTGTCTGTATGGGTACCTAAGGGTTGTCTGTATGGGTACCTAAGGTGTTGTTCTCTATGGGTACCTAAGAGTTGTCCAATGGGTACCTAAGGGTTGTCTGTATGGGTATCTAAGGGTTGTCCCTATGGGTACCTAAGGGTTGTCTGTATGGGTACCTAAGGGTTGTCTGTATGGGTACCTAAGTGTTGTCTCTATGGGTACCTAAGTGTTGTCTGTATGGGTACCTAAGTGTTGTCTCTATGGGTACCTAAGTGTTGTCTGTATGGGTACTTAAGGGTTGTCTGTATGGGTACCTAAGTGTTGTCTCTATGGGTACCTAAGTGTTGTCTGTATGGGTACTTAAGGGTTGTCTGTATGGGTACCTAAGGGTTGTCTCTATGGGTACCTAAGTGTTGTCTATGGGTACTTAAGGATTGTCTATCTATGGGTACCTAAGGGTTGTCTCTATGGGTACCTAAGGGTTGTATCTATGGGTACCTAAGGGTTGTCCCTATGGGTGCCTAAGGGTTGGGTACCAAAGGGTTGTCTGTATGGGTACCTAAGGGTTGTATCTATGGGTACCTAAGGGTTGTCTCTATGGTTACCTAAGGGTTGTCTGTATGGGTACCTAAGGGTTGTCTGTATGGGTACCTAAGGGTTGTCTATGGGTACCTAAAGGTTGTCTATGGGTACCTAAGGGTTGTCTCTATGGGTACCTAAGATTGTCTCTATGGGTACCTAAGGGTTGTCTCTATGGGTACCTAAGGGTTGTCTTTATGGGTACCTAAGATTGTCTCTATGGGTACCTAAGATTGTCTCTATGGGTACCTAGGATTGTCTCTATGGGTACCTAAGGGTTGTCTCTATAGGTACCTAAGGGTTGTCTCTATGGGTACCTAAGTGTTGTCTCTATGGTTATCTAAGTGTTGTCTCTTTGGGTACTAAGGTTGTTTCTATAGGTATGTAAGATTGTCACTATGAGTACCAAAAGTTGTCTCCATGGGTACCTAAGATTGTCTCTATGGGTTCCTAAGATTGTCTCTATGGGTTCCTAAGATTGTCTGTGGATACCTAAGATTGTCTCTGTGGATACCTAAGGGTTGTCTCTATGGATACCTGAGATTGTTTCTATGGGTACCTAAGGGTGTCTATAGGTACATAAGATTGTCGCTACAGGTAGATAGGGATTGTATCTGTGGATGCGGACAGGTTGTCTCTATGAGTATCTGAAGGTGGTGAAGGTTTTTACGTTATCTCATCAAATCTGCATCGTAATAATCGCCTGCCTTTTTATCAGTCTTAAAACATATGTAACTTTAATGAAATGTTATTCAAAAAGCTGCCCCTGTGGGGATGCCAGGGGCTCTTTCAGTATAATATAGTATCCCTGCCTTCTGGAAATTCTGTGCTAGAAATTACCTCTTTTCTGTCACTCTCTTGTTTTCTTTCTTCCTCCTTTGCTTTCTATCATTTCTTCCTATCAATTTCTGCCTTGCTGGTCCATTCACCTGTATGTGTTCGATAAAGTCTGACATACTTTCTCTTAGGATTGATAATTGGGTACATGTATTAAGTGCTTTTTTGGCTCTAGGAATACGAGATATGCGGAATCGATTTTAGGTAATTTAGGCCCGTCTTATACATGTTTTAAAGTCCTAAGTTATGTTTTAAAATTTTTTTTATTCAAGTATGTTTTTAAATCCCCTGTGC
>CM060310.1:9038086-9060586 GCA_030674185.1 Monoplex corrugatus | reverse complement strand
TATGTATAATAAAACACCCAGTGGTAGCTGTACCAATACCAATTTATTTTTGGACTTGTCACACCTGGCCTTATTGATCCATTCCCTTTGCAAGGATTTGTGTTTCTTATTGAAAGATTTATATGTTGTCACTGGCCTTTTGTTTTTTGGGTTTTTTAACGTAGGTTGGTTGGTAGGTGCTTTAGCTAGAGCCATGGACCCAGTGTTTGGAGTTCAGTTCTTTCCCACAGCAAAAAAGAAACAAAAAAACCTGACCTGTTTGCTGCTCATCTTAGTGTTTCAGTCTTTCTGGTGGTTTCAGCTTAGTGTTTCTACTGAACTAATGCTATGACTCCCTCACCATATCTACCAGCTGCAAAAAAAAACATAACCCTTTGACTCCTTTACCCTTAACCCTTTGACTCCCGCACCCTGTCCACCAGCATGCTACAGTGTCAACCATGGTAGAAAAAGCAAAAACTAAATGCTTTGACTTCCTCACCCTATCCACCAGCTTTTTGCAGGAAGCTGGTGAATAGGGTGAGGAGGTCAAAGGGTTAAGTTTTTGCACTTGGTGGGAAGGATGCGGGAGTCAAAGGGTTAACACCAGCTTCCTGCTGTGGATAGGGTGGGGAAGTCAAAGGGTTAAACTTTTGCTTTGCTAGCGTGGTTTTGCTTTGCTAGTGTGGTTGATAGTGCAGGATGCTGGTGGACAGGGTGTGGGAGTCAAAGGGTTAAGTAAGCTGCATTTCTGTGTTTTGTTTGAAGACAAAGCGAATATACATTTATGTCGTCTGGTGAATATTGATGCGTGTGTGAGCGTACGAGTACTTTCACAAACCATGAAGACTGAAGTATTTCACCTGATTACTAATGCACCTGGGGCATTATTTCTCACATGACATTTTTGCATTTTTATCTGTGTAGTGAGATCTGCTGGCACACAGGTACACCACCTGCCTGCCTACCTAACTGCATGAGTCGAACCAGGAGGGGGAGGGAATCTGCTTTTTCGTTGTTGATTTTTTGGTCATGGGCTGCAGTAGCCTGTGCACCTGACTATTGTACCTACACATATTTCACATTTATGGTTATTGTCTACCCCGCCATTAATCCTTTGACTCCCGCATCCTGTCCATCAGCTTCCTACAATTTGTGGTGTGTGTGTGTGTGTGTGTGTGTGTGTGTGTGTGTGTGTGTGTGTGTGTGTGTGTGGTGTGTCGTGTGTGATCTCACTTTCAACTCGCTTAAGGTTATGTGACTGTCTTTACTTTTTCATGTAAGAGAGGGGTTGTATGTTTGTGTGTGTATATGTGTATGTGTGTGTGTGTGTGTGAGTGCGTGCGCACGTGCGTGTGTGTGCACATGTATGTGTGTGTAAAAGTATGGTCCCAGTCTTTCAATCTGAACCCCCCCGACACAACAGGCTAAAATCACGCAGTAATTTTCAGCTGGGTGTATGATGTTGAAATGATTGCTTTGTGGAAAATCACTTTAGAGCATGTCAGTTTTTGGTTGATTTTCAGTGTATGTCAGTTTTAGCAGAGATTTCAGCAGTGACAGAAATGAAAAATTGTCCAAACACTCTTATATTGTGCCATTGTCTTAAGTGTTTGAAAATAAAGGTCAGTTAATGAATCAGTTAATCTATCTGTCTATCAATCTGTCAATCAATGATCTATCCAGAATTGACAATCAATGATCTATCCAGAATTTACAATCAATGATCTATCCAGAATTTACAATCAATGATCTATCCAGATTGACAAAATACCATTATACTGTGTAAATACTGTTATACTGTGTCATTATCTTTACCATTAGAAAAAAAATCAATCAGTTAGTCTATTAATCAATCAAAAATTGACCAAACACTGTTGTATTGTGTCATTATCTTTACTGTTGGAAAGTAAAGATCAATCAATCTTCCAAACAATCGATCAATCAATAAAGTTGGAAAATAAAGATCAATCAATCATTCAATCAAACAGTCAATAAATCAAACTATCAGTGCATTAAAACTGTGATGATACAATTATATGTGCAGGCTCACACGGATGCCTCTCTACGTCGGTTCCTGCGTGCCTTCATTGACGTGGACGTGGCCTTCAAGCAACTGCTCAAGTGCAACAAGTGGCGACGAGAGAACAAGGTGGCCTCCCTGTCTCCAGATGACCCTGACGTGGCTGAAGAGATGGCGACTGGCAAAGTCCATATTCTGCGCAACCGTGACAATAAGGGCAGGTCAGTATCTCGTTTTCTTCTGTCATTGCATTTCCATACTGCCCCCCCCCCTCCTCCCCCATGGAGATGAAGGGGGCTCTTTCAGTATAAATAGTATCCCCACCTTCTGGAAATTCTGTGTTAGAAATTTCCTCTTTTCTGTCATTCTCTGTGTTTCAGCCTTGTTCCTTTGCGTACTGTCATTTCTTCCTATCATTTTCAGCCTTGCTAGTCCATTCACCTGTTTAAGTGTCCTTATTTATGTTTAAATTTGAGTTCAGGTATGTGTTTTAGATCCCCTGTGTGATATATTGGATGGTGTGGTCAGTGCCAGGGGCATCTCCTTGGATAATGTGTGCAAATGCATTGATATGTGTACTTAATTTTCTTTTCCTTTTTTTTCCTGTTGAAGTACTGTGTATGTTTTGAAACGGTTATAGCCCTGATATGGCTGTGTGCAGTCGGCTGGGCTTTAAGCAAAAATAACGTTAACAGTAACTGTGTACTATGACTTTTTTTGAGCAGAAAATCAGCTTTTGAATTTGTGGAGTATGAACACTTGTATTTTTCATCTGTTTGTGCAGGCCTGTGGTGTACGTAGCCGCCAGGAAACACAACGCCTATGAGAGAGACATCGACAAACTGAAAAAATTCCTGATCTACATCCTGGTCAGTGATATTTTGTTTTGGGCCTCTGCTTACAATGTTATAGACACAAATATAATTATGTTTGCCTTCCTTGTGTAGAAAAATGTGAGAACAATACAGTGTTATATATAGATATTATGTTTTCAACTTCCTTGTCTTAACAAAAAGTGTGAGCACTAATACATACCCTTGTAAGTACATATTGGGTTCATGGGGTTTTGAAGACTATAGTTCATTGTAGTATTATTTGTTTGAGGAGGAAGGTTATGCACTGACTATTTCTGATGTGCTGTACACTACATATTTATACAGGAAGCAGCATGCACCACAGCAGCTGAGTGATAATGCTCTTTTGCTGTCTCAGGACCATCAGCCTGGAATAGACTTCCTTTCTGCCGATGCCAAACACCTACCCTATCTACTTTTATGTCCAGTTTAAAATCCCACCTGTTCTCCTGTCAATTATTGCTACAGCTACTTCTTTCCCTCAGTTTATGTACTTTCTTTTTTAATATTAAATATTGTAAGGTAGCCTTTGTCGATTGTATGCATATGCCTGGTGCGTGAGTGCACTTTAATTTGAAAGTCAAGATTTGGCACCGTATAAGTACTGTTGTTGTTGTGGTTGTTGTTGGTGTTGGTGGTGTTGTTGTTGTTGTTGTTGTTGTTGTTGTTGTTATGCTAGTAATGTATTGAAAGTATGCATGATAACTAACAGTTGTACAATACTTGTGCAGGAATCAGCATGCAAGAAATGCAATGAGAGTGTGATTGACAACCTGCTGATCATCTTCGACCTGAAAAGCTTCACCCTCAGCAGTATGGACTACCAGTTTGTCAAGAACCTTATCTGGCTGCTGTCTCGCAACTACCCAGAGCGCTTAGGGGCGTGCCTCATCATCAACTCCCCGCTCATCTTCAACGGATGCTGGACCGTTATACGTCCATGGTTAGTAGTCTGATTCTTAGGGCTGTGGATATGTAGGAGTCAGGGGTGGGACTCTTCCTAGAATTTGCGGATTTCTGTGAAAGCAATGCCTTATTTCATCACTTTTTCATTTGCTTCTGCAGGGGAAAGAATTGAAGAATCAATAATATGTAGGGGATTATAGAAAGCGATTTTGTCTGCAAATAATTCCACTGCTAGCGGTTCTCTACTGGTAACATCAGTCAGCATTTTTGGAACAAAATAGCGGCGATGTAGTCTGACATCGTTGAGCTTGGAAAAACGTTTGAGTAAAAAGAAGTGGAAAATTCTTGGAGGTGAGATTAGACAGAAAAAGTTGTAGGAGAAGAGAATCTTGGTCAGTTCTTAACCCTTTGACTCCCACACCCTATCCACCAACTGCAAAAACTTAACCCTTTGACTTCCTCACCCTATCCACTAGCTTCCCATAGGAAGCTGGTGGATAGGGTGAGGGAGTCAAAGGGTTAAGTTTTTGCTTTGCTAGCATGGTTGGCAATGCAGTTTGCTGGTTGACAGGGTGCGGGAGTCAAAGGGTTAAGAAAAGTTAGAACTCTGCGCCTTGCTTATTGCCTCCTCTCTTGTTGGGAAATGACCAACACAAGCGGAGGAGAATTTGCACTTGATGATCATGATCATGTGCGCTCATTGAAACACACCTTTTTGGTGAAACTTGGCGGGGAAAATTCAGTGCTTGAAGGTGTGTTTTCTGTTGTTGTTTTCATTTATAGGAGTGTATGGTATGACATGAAGCAAAGAAAAAAGCAGAGACTGCATAAACTGTAGTTGTGGAATTACATATGTATGTACATTTGTATGCCTCAAAAGGTACCAGATTTGAAGATTTTCAAAATATTTCCACCCCCCACCCCTACCCTTACCCTAAATTTCCTCTTTTTTGGGTTAGGTCAGTCCCACTCCTGAGGAGTGAAATAATACTAGTAACAGTTGTCGGACAGTTGTTTAGAGTTGTGGATGTGAAGGAATGAAGCGATGGTAGTAGTAATTGTCTGACGCTTGCATAGGGCTGTAGACATGTAGGAGTGAAACAACAGTTGTTTGGACTAAAGAATTTATAAAGACAGAGTGAAGTGGAGTATGTATACACAGTTCTGTTGTAGCAACATTAATTCAGTTCTCCATTCTTGAACAGGGGTCAAGGTATGTATTGAACTTTGTGTATACACAATTCTGTTGTGACAGTGTGAATCTGCATGTTCATTCTTAAATAGGGGTCTGTGTTTATAAACAGTTATGTTGTGGTAACATGAATCCAGTTCTCCATACTGGAATAGGGTCAGAGCATGAATCCAGTTCTTCATACTGGAATAGGGGTCAGAGGATCTATTCAACCTTCAATTCTCTGTGTGTGGATCTATGTGTATACACAGTTACGTTGTGGTAACATGAATCCAGTTCTCCATTCTGGAATAGGGGTCAGAAGATCTATTCAACCTTGAATTGTGTGTGTGTGTACATGTGTGTGCTCACGTGTGTGTGTATGTGTGTGTGTGTGTGTGTACATGTGTGTGTGTGTGTGTGCTCACGTGTGTGTGTTTCGTTCATGCGTTCTTTGATTTAACGTCTTTTCACTAAGAGTGATATTAGATGGGGGTGTGTGTGTGTGTGTGTGTGTGTGTGTGTGTGCGTGCACGCGTGCGTGCGCGCACGTGTGTGTGTGTGTGTGTGTACGTGTGCTCATCTTACAGGCTGAACGAGGTGACGGCCAGCAAGGTGAGCTTTGTGGGCAGCGAGCAGGAGCTGTGTCAGTACATCAACCCTGACGCCCTGCCCCCTGACGACTCCTGAGGCTGAGGCACCCACCACCACCACCACCACCACCCAGCCTGCTCCTTCTTCTCTACTTGTCACCCTCCCACTCCACCTGTCTGTCCTGACATTGGCATACCTTAATGTGTATGTCTGTCACACACACCCTGCCCAGTCCATCGGTTTACACATTATGAACTTCAACTTGTACAGCTGTTAAGAACCAGAAGAACATAAAATTAGAATGAAAACACATCATTGATGTAAAGTGTATAGGTGTTAAGAATGTCCATGACTGACATACAGAGGGTCTGTACCAGAAGAGCACATAAATAGGATGAAAACACATCTTTGATGTAACAGTGTATAGGTGTTAAGTATGTCCGGGACAGACATACCAAGGGTCTGTTCCAGAGACAGGTGCAAAGTGTAATGAAGAGAGTTTGTTACTGATTCTAGTCTGAACAGGAAGCCAAAGTAATGATTTGAAAAGGGGGAGGTATGCTTATATTTGGAACCAGAAAAATACAAGAATAGAATCAGAATTTGTATTTAATGTACTACACATGACAGGTGTAAATTTTTGGCCAGGTGGCCTTCGTCAAGCATATACAATAGACAACAAAGGGTAAATGCATAACACTTAGCACAAAGAACAGTAGACAACTTCCCAGTTGTCGTGTCTGCCAGGAGAAAATGGCAGATGTTTATTGGGAAATTGTGAATTGTTTTTTGTGCTATGAATTGTGCATTTATTCATTGTTGTCTGTTGTATATGTTTGAAAAGGTCAGTAGGCCAAAAATTTTGTGCCCATATTATTTCGCTTTATCAGACACACGTACTGATTCTATTTTTGTGGTTTTTGTTTTTTTTTGTTTTCGTATTTGTTTGAACGCAGGCAGTCATTTTGATTCAGAGTTTGTACAGCTGTGTTTGTCACTGGCCCTCTTCTGCTGTCTTCATGCAGGGGTTAAAAAAACTGTACTTTGAGTTTGTAGAGACGGTGAAAAACATGTGGACTGTATGTGACACTACTTACGCTGTTCGGAGTTTGTCCATTTTGTTTTGCAGTTTGTGTGTGCTGTATGTCTGTGACTGGGATTTATCTTCAACACACTGCAGCTAGATTTGGATAGCATTGCACATTGTGTGTACATTCATGCACACATACACATGTGTGTACATGTACACATATTTTGCATATATGCATGCACATGTGCACATGCAGACGCGTGCGCGCACATGCACGCATGCACACACACTCACACACTCACACACACACACACACACACACACACACTCACACTCACACACACACACACACACACACACACACACACACACACACACCACACACACACACACACACTCGCACACACACACACTCGCACACACACACACACACACACACACACACACACACACACACACACACACTCACACACAACACACACACACACACACACACACACACACACAACTCACAACTCACAACTCACAACTCACTCAGTTTTGTATTTGCAAGATACAGAAATGGTTTCATCTGAAAAATTCAGCACTAACCCCACACAACTTTCAGATCAGACAAATGTATTCCTTCATTTATTTTCAAGCTTACCTAAAGACAGCAATAGAGATGTTTTATTGAAAACATAGTTCACTTTTAACACTGCTGATCATGAACAAGGCTATCTGTCAGTGTCGTATTGTTGGCGTATTTCATTCGTGGGCTGGCTTTTACAGTTGTTTTTCTCTCTTTTTTAAGATTTTTTGGATCAGAAAATGTTTTTAGTGTTCAGCTTTTTGTCAGATCCGTGATTGCATGTTGCTTAGTCCACACTGCGTAGACAGCATGTCGCTGCACAGTCTGCATATGCATACTCTGTCTTCGGTGGACAAATTGAAAAATTTTTATTTTTTATTTTCATTAATTGAATTACTTTTCTGTCATGTTCTTGTTGTGGTTGTGATACGTATGTTGATATTATACAATATTGCACATGGACCATTGATATCATGGTATTTATGGTTTTTATGATCACTAGACATGAAGTGTGGGAAAGGGTGAATTTTTTATTGCAAGATATTTCTTGTATGACCCCAGATAGTTTTCATCATCCTCTCCCTCCTCACTTATTTGAATTGCATTTGCGATAAATTTCCAGGTGACAGTAATGAAATATGAAACAAACGTGACCTCCCACCACCAATTCAGTCTTAACTCACAATCAGTCGAACAACACTAGGAGCTGAAAAGGTGACTGCTGATCTATCTGGGGTGTTTTGACTTTTTCTCAAAATTGATTTCTGTGGACTACAATCTATCCCCCATAGAAATTTTTTTTTGTGGAAAAAATATCATTAATCAATGTAAAATATATTTTAATGCTCTGATCATAACAGAATGAACGCAATTTCTTACCAAAAGTACCTATTTTTGTCTCTTACTGCGAACTGTAACCTGTACAGAACCCCCACATGTAATATGCTGACAGAAAGCTCTTTGATGCACCTTTTGGATAATGACAGCTAACATTAGAAACGAACCGGATCAAAGCCACCAAATGAAGAAATTTAAGGAAAATGTGTAGGAGACCGTTTTCTCAAAATGGCCGTCATACACTTAATGACTTTAAACATACATAATGTCTACATTCTTTTGAGTACAAGCTTTATTTAAATTCCAAAATAATCAGCAGAATGTACACTTTCCAGTGATATGTTTATCTCAAAATACCCAATATGCTAGTTAAGACTGATTTCGTGCTGGGAGGTCACAAATTTGGTTTGTCGGGTGGTCTGTGTGTTGGCAGTGAAGCCTGTCGTGACAGTGGTGGCTGTGTGTTCAGAGGGAGGTACACAACCTGACAGTCATGCTCCCTATTGCCCTGATCTTGTGATAACTCCCCCGTGGGGATGCCATGGACTTTTTTTTTAATATAAACAGGTGTCCCCGCCTTCTGGAAATTCTGTGCAAGAAATTTCCTCTTTTCTGTCATTTTCTTTGTTTCTGTCTTTCTCCTTTGCTTTCTGTCATTTCTTCCTGTCATTTTCTGCTTTGCTGGTCCATTCTCCTATATGTGTTCGATAAAACCTTACATATTTTCTCTTAGATGTTGGTCAAGTGAAGACAGTGTGACCATGCTCACAAACAGGGACAGAAGTCAGTTGTGGGTGATGTCCAGTTGTTGGTATCATTGGACAAGGTGTGAAATTTATTTCCAGCTGTACATAAATGACAACTGTAGGTCACATATCGTAAGAGTTGAGGCCAACTGAAATGTGACAAAAGCGTAATTCTTGTTTCGGAGATAATGGAGGAGAAAGTTTGAGATCATTCAGTGTCAGCTTTTCTTTAGCAACCAGTATGGCTGCTCTTCTGTGAATTCTGATCAAGTTATTTTGAATTTGAATTATTTTGAATTACTGTGTGTGTTTGTTTTTCTTGGAAGTTGATGTGGCAAACTTCAACATATGTAGAATGTTCGATTATTTAACTCTTCCCGCCATGGTCGCAATCAAGTGACTTCCTGTACGACTGCCATGGTCACATTTGTGCAACTTGGTGGGATCATGCTAAACGATAACTTTTCACACGGATACAAAGCTTGTATCAGCTCCACTGGTGAATGCAGGGGACTGTGCTATTTTTAAACTTTACCCAGCGACCTAGTTTTTCAGCAGTAAGGCCAAAGTGTGGCTTTGTTAACTGCTGGAATTCACGTCATGTTTTCTCCGAAGCGTTTTCTCCAAAATGGCTGCAAATCGACACACATTGTCTACCAATCTGAGTAGAATAAGCAGACAGCTAACTTTGTGTGTAGATTTTCCATTGCTTTTCCTCATTCATTATAATGATATCTGGTGCACAACTCACGAAATAAGGTCAGTAGTACAACTAATAAACTGTATGAAAAAAATTGTTTTTCTTTATAATAAGATTATCTGTGGACTAATGAATCAAGCACATAAACATAAGCAAGCATTCACTTATAAATGCAATATCTGCCCTTTACACAGCAAAGAAAAAAGTAAGTGAAAATCTTTAATAGTCTTTGAGATACAAGCTTTTAAAAATGCATACTGCACTGCAAAATTGGCTGCCCAAAATATATTTGGCACTGAGGAGTGCCGTTTCTGGGGAAACTTGGCGGTGAAAGAGTTAAGGGGTCATGTTGTGATGGTGGTATGAAAACTGACAGTTTCAGGTGGTTTTAACAAACCATTGTTGAGGGTTATCACCATAATTATTTCATTCTATTGCTTTTCTATAGTGAATTTCACCGAGAAACTTACTATATGTCTAAAAAACAAAACAGCCTAAAGAACAAGTTACCAGTAAAATTTCAGTTTTAACCAGACAGTTTCAGTTTCAGTTTCTCAAGATGACATCTCTGCGCTTAGGAAGAATTCCATATGCACTAAAGTCACAGGTGCCATGTGATGGTGATCATGGCACAAGCCTTAAGTCTGCACATAAACCCATGAGCTGGCCAGGTCCTGAGGTCCTACATAGCCTATGTTTTACCTAGTCTACATTTTTTTTTACTAGTATTGTATCAGTCTATCATTGGAACAGTCTTGGTTACATGTAAAAAACTTTTTTTTTCTTTTTCTTCTTCTTTCAACCAGACAGACACTTGCCACTATTCTGAAGCTGTATATCAGTTCCCTTGTCTGTGAGCCCAAATCCCTGTTTGTGAGAATGGGTTGCAAATATATACATATCTCTGGTTCATTATTTACTGCATTTACATAATACAACAATTAACAGCTGCTCGTACTTTGTTAGCAAAGACAATATTCTATTTTTGTCCACTTTTTGGGGCATGTTTACACGTATGACTGACCGCTGCTCATGTGAATTTGATGTCGAGATATTAGAAGGCCTAGTTGCTGTGTCTTCATTGGGTTGGGGTTTGTGTTGGTTTTTACGACAGTTTAAGACAATATGTCTTTTCCCCACTATATTGGCATGTTTACTCTTGTCACTGTGACAAACAGCTGCTTGTGTAAAACTTGAGATTTGGGTGTATAGATTCAAAAACTTAACCCTTTGACTACTGTATCCTGTCCACCAACTGCAAAACCTTAACACTTTGACTCCCTCACCCTATCCACCAGCTTCCTGCAGGAAGCTGGTGGATAGGATGAGGGAGTCAGAGGGTTGAGTTTTTGCTTTGTTGTTTTTGGTTGACAATGCAAGATGCTGTTTGACAGGATGCAGAAGTCAAAGGGTTAAGATGATTGCTGACAGAGTCTTGATTCAATGTGTTGGCACTTGTTTTGTTTTGTCTCCTCCCTCCAACCGTTTTTTGTTTTGCTTTTCATTATTTCATTTAATGTAACTGTTGTACCAGACTGTTACTGTTATTTCACTGTCGTAACATGATTGTTACTGTTGTTACTGTGCACTGGATATGGGCTTTGTGTAGTTGTTATTGTCTCCATTACCCCTACATTCCCCCTTTGTTTTTCTTTGGACTGGTGGTTTTGATTGTGTGATCCTGTGTCAGTGTCTGTTTTTTCTTCTGTCTGTCTGTCTGTCTGTCTGTCTGTCTGTCTGTCTGTCTATCTATCTGTTTATTCTGTTTTGTATTGTTCTGTCTTTGTGGATGGTGGTCCATGTCTGTCAGAAATAAAACAGTTTTGTGCAAGCACACACGCACAGGAACACACATGTATGCACACACACATACACACAGATTTGCATTAATGTGCGTGCACACGCATGCACATGCACAAACACTCAGACCGTTCTGATATATAGGGTGGTTGTATCACACACACACACACACACACACACACACACACACACACACACACACACACCACACACACACACACACACACACACACACACACACACATCCTTCCCCATTTCAGTTGTTGGGTGGTTTTCACATATTTGGTGGAGATACAATGCCAGTCCTGTTTACTCACCATGAATGTCTTGTGTCATGATCATTTGTATAGTGACATGGGGTTTGGTTTGTGTGACTGATTTTGTTTGTCAGTTGTTATAACATGTATGGGGTTTGCTTTTGTGATTGTTTTTGTTCGTTACTTGTTATAACATGTATAGTACATATATAGCATGTTGTTACAGTCAGTTGTTATCAGTCAGGTCACAAAGAGATTATTGTTATTATTGTAATTTGTTCTTGTATAGTGTATTATCCAAACCCACTTTGACTCGCTGTGCATTACACAATCAGACTTTTAGTGTGCACAGGCCCCTCGTGGGGATACCGGGGTCTCTTTCAGTATAAACAGTATCCTCACCTGGAAATTCTGTGCTGGAAACTTCCTCTTTTCTGTCACTCTCTTTGTTTCTGCCTTGCTCCTTTGCTTTCTGCAGGGCTCCCACTTTTCCGCGAATTCGCAGATTTCCGCTAAAACTGAGAGTGAGAATCCGCGAAAAAAAAAAATTTCCGTGAAAAAAAAACTATAAAGAAATATAAATCAAGCTCAGATATGTGTCAGATTGTGCCATTTTAAACGTAAATTTTCAAATATTTTTCAGATGGGCAAGTCCCCCCTGGACCCCCCCCCTGATTTTCAGGGATTTTTGCTTTTCCTCAGTGAGAGCCCCTTTTCTGTCATTGCTCCCTTTCGTTTTGTGCCTTGTTGGTCCATTCTCCTGTATGTGTTCTTTAAAGACTTACACACTTTCTCTTAGGATTGATAATTAGGTACATGTATTGACTACATGTTTGGCTCTAAAGAAATGTGATGTGCAGAAGAAATTGTAGGCTGTGTTGACACCTGCATTGATTTCCCCTTGACTGTTGTCAGCAACTTCACTGATAGAAGATATTCTACACAATGAACAAAAGAACTAAAGAAAGATCAGAGAAGAAAACATATATATATAGAGTCTTAGAATCTAATCTTGATATTGATTTGGACAATGTCAGTTCATTAGGTCAGAGTGCTAAAAATAAAAGATCAAGATCAAAGAAGAAAACATGTAGGCTATACTAGGATCTTAGAATCTAATGTTGATGTTGATTTGAACAGCATTAATTCACTTGGTCAGAAAGAAGAAAACCTATACAGTAGGATCTTAGAATCTAAGGTTGATGTTGATCTGAACAACTTTAGGTCACTTTGTCAGAGCACTAAAGAAACAGAGAAGAAAACCTGAACACGAGGAACTTAGAATCTAATGTTAAAGTCGATTTGGACAATGTTGGTTCACTTGATCAGAGTACTAAAGAAACACAGAGAAGAAAACCTGTACACAAGGTTTTAGAATCTTAATGTTAAAGTCGATTTGGACATTTTTGTTCACTTGGTCCAAGCACTATGCTGATAATACAGGGATAATGGGTCGACCCTCCGGCAAATGGCAGTTTTGACAGAGGGCTGGTTGGCTGTTGTCATAGAGCCATGGACCTGTAGTCTGATGTCTCAAGATCGATCCCCACTGCAACATTAAAAATTGGCTCTCTCGCTGTCCATCTTAATGCTTCATCATTCTGGTGGTGTCAGCTTAGTGTTTCACAGGTCCTGTTTCTTTCCTCATACCCACCCTTCCCATTTCAAAGTTCTTGTTAATGCATATGGTTTTTGCGCAGGCTTAAGGAGTCTGGCAGATGCTTACTGGCAAATTTAGGTGGATTGCATATGGAATTGTTGGAACATGGTAAATCCATCTTGAACAAACTGTGGACTCAGACTAGTTCTTCACACACAGCTTGTATTTATGGAAGGTTCCTATCTAACTGCTTCTATCACTGTCATGTTTATTTATATGGAGTACCTTTATCATTGTCTTTGCCACTGTTATGTTTTGTGTATATAAGGTTCCTATGTCTCTCTCCTTATCACTATCATGTTTTTATATATATAAGGTTCCTACACTCTGCTTTTATTTTCATGTGGTTCCTATCTAACTGCCTTTATCACTGTCATGTTTGTTTATATAGAGTTCATATATCACTGATATATCACTGTCATGTTTGTTTATATAGAGTTCCTATATCCCTGTCCTTATCACTGTCGTGTTTATTTATATAAGGTTCCTATATCCCTGTCCTATATCACTGTCATGTTTATTTATATAGAGTTCCTATATCCCTGTCCTTATCACTGTCATGTTTATTTATATAAGTTCCTATATCCCTGTCCTTATCACTGTCATATTTATTTATATAGGTTCCTATATCCCTGTCCTTATCACTGTCATGTTTATTTATATAGAGTTCCTATATCCCTGTCCTTATCACTGTCATGTTTGTTTATATAGAGTTCCTATATCCCTGTCCTTATCACTGTCATGTTTGTTTATATAGAGTTCCTATATCTCTGTCCTTATCACTGTCATGTTTGTTTATATAGAGTTCCTATATCTCTGTCCTTATCACTGTCATGTTGTTTATATAGAGTTCCTATATCCCTGTCCTTATCACTGTCATGTTTGTTTATATAGAGTTCCTATATCTCTGTCCTTATCACTGTCATGTTTGTTTATATAGAGTTCCTATATCTCTGTCCTTATCACTGTCATGTTTATTTATATAGAGTTCCTATAGCTCTGCCTTTATTTTTACATAAGAGTCCTATATCTCTGTCCTTATCACTGTCATGTTTGTTTATATAAGGTTCCTATATCTCTGTCCTTATCACTGTCATGTTTGTTTATATAGAGTTCCTATATCTCTGTCCTTATCACTGTCATGTTTGTTTATATAGAGTTCCTATATCTCTGTCCTTATCACTGTCATGTTTATTTATATAGAGTTCCTATAGCTCTGCCTTTATTTACATAAGATTCCTATATCTCTGTCCTTATCACTGTCATGTTTGTTTATATAGAGTTCCTATATCCTGTCCTTATCACTGTCATGTTTATTTATATAAGGTTCCTATAGCTCTGCCTTTATTTCATAAGATTCCTATATCTTGTTCCTTATCACTGTCATGTTTATTTATATAAGGTTCCTATAGCTCTGCCTTTATTTACATAAGATTCCTATATCTCTGTCCTTATCACTGTCATGTTTATTTATATAAGGTTCCTATAGCTCTGCCTTTATTTACATAAGATTCCTATATCTCTGTCCTTGTCATTGTCATGTTTATTTATATAAGGTTCCTATAGCTCTGCCTTTATTTACATAAGATTCCTATATCTCTGTCCTTATCACTGTCATGTTTATTTATATAAGGTTCCTATAGCTCTGCCTTTATTTACATAAGATTCCTATATCTCTGTCCTTATCACTGTCATGTTTATTTATATAAGAGTTCCTATATCTCTGTCCTTATTTACATAAGATTCCTATATACCTGTCCTTATCACTGTCATGTTTGTTTATATAAGGTTCCTATAGCTCTGCCTTTATTTACATAAGATTCCTATATACCTGTCCTTGTCATTGTCATGTTTATTTATATAAGGTTCCTATAGCTCTGCCTTTATTTACATAGATTCCTATATACCTGTCCTTGTCATTGTCATGTTTATTTATATAAGGTTCCTATAGCTCTGCCTTTATTTACATAAGATTCCTATATCTCTGTCCTTATCACTGTCATGTTTATTTATATAAGGTTCCTATATTCTGTCCTTATCACTGTCATGTTTATTTATATATAAGGTTCCTATACTCTGCCTTTATATTACATAAGATTCCTATATCTCTGTCCTTGTCATTGTCATGTTTATTTATATAAGGTTCCTATAGCTCTGCCTTTATTTACATAAGATTCCTATATACCTGTCCTTGTCATTGTCATGTTTATTTATATAAGGTTCCTATAGCTCTGCCTTTATTTACATAAGATTCCTATATCTCTGTCCTTGTCATTGTCATGTTTATTTATATAAGGTTCCTATAGCTCTGCCTTTATTTACATAAGATTCCTATATCCTCCTATGTCATTTATATATAGGTCCATGCTGTTTATTTATATAAGATTCCTATAGCTCTGCCTTTTATATTATAACTAAGATTTCCTATATCTCTGTCCTTATCACTGTCATGTTTATTTATATAAGGTTCCTATAGCTCTGCCTTTATTTACATAAGATTCCTATATCTCTGTCCTTATCACTGTCATGTTTATTTATATAAGGTTCCTATAGCTCTGCCTTTATTTACATAAGATTCCTATATACCTGTCCTTATCACTGTCATGTTTATTTATATAAGGTTCCTATAGCTCTGCCTTTATTTACATAAGATTCCTATATCTCTGTCCTTATCACTGTCATGTTTATTTATATAAGGTTCCTATATCTCTGCCTTTATTTACATAAGATTCCTATATCTCTGTCCTTGTCACTGTCATGTTTATTTATATAAGGTTCCTATATCTCTGCCTTTATTTACATAAGATTCCTATATCTCTGTCCTTGTCATTGTCATGTTTATTTATATAAGCTCACCGCCTTTATCAGCGTCACATTCACTTTGTTCAGCAATTTGCCAGTGAGGAGATAATCATGTGTGTGCTGCACTATTTCTGCCGGGTGATTGTCAGTATTTTGAAAAAGATGTTCTTAATCTTTTGACTCCCGCACCCTGCCCACCAGCATCCTGCATTGTCAACTGTGGTAGCAAAGCAAAAACTTAACCCTTTGATTCCCTCACCCTATCCACCAGCTTCCTGCAGGAAGCTGATGGATAGGGTGAGGGAATCAAAAGGTTAAGTTTTTGCAGTTGGTGGTTAGGGTGCGGGAATCAAAGGGTTAACAAACGCTGACCCAGCAGTTGGCCCTAGGTGCTTGTAATCATTGGGGGTGGTGGGACTCACTCATACCCACTCCAAACTTTATACAACAAGAACAACAACAGCCAAATGCAAAACGAACAATCAGAAAACGATTATTAGCAGTATAAACAAACAACGATCAGAAAGCGATTATAGCAGTATTCAAGTGAGAGCAGTATTCATTTTGATAGTGTTCAGTTTTCAGTTTTTAATATATTGAATCTCGGTGTGACGCCTGTGAACAAAACAGCTGTTTGATAATGGTGGATACACTGGTGTTGTCATTGTAGACACAGAGATGTCAGTTAAGTTGTGTTGTATAGTAGGCCCACTGTATGTACAACTTACATTGACATTGTCGACGTGAAGAGAGATGACAGTAGGTTGTATTATGTAAATATGTACTGCATGTACATTATAGACTGACATCATCAATGTACAGAGAGTTGTCATGAAGTTGTATTACATAATCTCACCACATTTATCAGCACTGTATCTGCAACATAGACTGATATGGTTTTTGCCCAGCAAAATGTCAGTAGAGAGTGTTATGTAGTACTGTGTGAACATCACAGATTGATAAGGTCAGTGTATACAGGAAAAAGTCAGTAAGAGTGTGTTGTTTAGTACTTACTGTGTGTACAACAGACATACATTGATATGGTTAGTGTGTATGAAAATGTCAGTAGGGCGTGTTATATAGTACTTTATGTACAACATACATTGATATGGTCAGTGTGTTCAAGTGTATGTCAGTAGGGTGTTATATAGTATTGTGTATACAACATACATTGATATGGTTAGTGTGTATGAAAATGTCAGTAGGGCGTGTTATATAGTACTTTATGTACAACATACATTGACATGGTGATTGTGTACAGGTAAAGTCAGTAGGGCATGTTATATAGTACTTTATGTACAACATACATTGACATGGTCAGTGTGTACAGGTGTATGTCAGTAGGGTGTTATATAGTATTGTGTATACAACATACATTGATATGGTCAGTGTGTACAGGTGTATGTCAGTAGGTTGTGTTATATATAGTATATGGTGTATGACATGCATTCACGTGGTCAGTTTGTATAGAGAGATATCAGTGAAGATGTGTGCAATATTGCACTTTATTTTGTCACAACACTCTCTTTTTTTCTGGCCTTTGCTCATTTTTAACTAAAGCACACTATTCACTTTTGTTGTAATGTCTTTGTTTTACACTTTTCACATGGAGTGCATGGGACTGCTGTGTACTACAGATTTGTCACTTTGCCCTCAGTCACTTATACGGGGACTACATGGATGATGTCGTCTAAATCATTACGTATTAAACAAAGGCTACATGTTGTTGCATTGCAAGCCAGTGGTAGACACAGTATTGGTATTATAGTATGTTGAATGGCAGAAGACAGAGTAGCTTTCATGTTCTGTGTTGTAGGAAGAAAAAAGAAAAACACAGTCATCATTGTTCTTTTTGTGCTATACTGAGAAAGGTTATAGTGGGTTATCGTGGATCTTTTCTACAGGTGTAATTATCACAAATTAAACAGGAGTTAAATGTAGTTATGATATTTATTGCACAGGCCACCGAGGTATGAAATTGTTATCATTGTAATTATCTGTGATAGTTATGTTTGGATCAGCTAGTCAATCGTTGTTTATCCATCTTTTACAATAATTTCCCGTCCTTGTTTGTTTTTCCAGCTAGTCAAATTTTTGGTGTGTGTTATATTTTTGTGTTGAAAACCCACTACGCAGTCATTCCCTGAAGTGTTCTTGTGATAGATTTGACCGTTTTCAGCGCAACCTTTTTCCTTGCGTGTTGTTGTGATAGAATTTTGTGTTGATCTAGTCATGGTCAGCCCTTTCACTCCCTCACCCTATCCACCAGCTGCCAGTAAGCTGGAGCAAGCTGGTGGATAGGGTGAAGGAGTTAGAAGGTTATAATTGCTGTTAGTGAGATGATGGATGGTTGTGTATTGATGTTTTTGTTAATATAGTCATGTTTATTATTGGTGTTAGTGATGGATAATTTGTGTGTTAGATGATTGTCTTGATGTAATCATGTTTATAATCGCTGTTAGTGATGGTGGATGGTTGTGGGTCGACATAGAGTGGTCAGGTGCCCACACAACTCATTCTTTGACTCAAGAAAAAAACAAAAAAACAAATACAATAACTCAGTTACAACATCTACATTAAAAGGGTTATTGTGTTGCAGGAATAATTAGTATGATACATAAAATGATTTTACCCATTTTTCTGGAGTTAACAAGACTGTCGTTTAGTCTTGCCTGTTTTTTGACATTCTGAGAGTGGAGGAAATTGTTTGAATTACTGTTTAGATTTTAGTTTCACGTACATGAATCCAGTCATGCACATAGAAGTACATATTTATACACATGCACAAATGTGCACACACACACACACACTCACAAACTTACACACATATGTACATTTTTTGTTGAAAACTCATGGATTTTGAATATATATTCGTTTATGTTTGGTTTATTAGATTGGTAAACTACCAGGAAACATTTGATAGATAAGACATTGAAATGATAAATAGTCAGGAAATATTTGATGGGCCTTTCGCAGTGTTGTATATTTTGTTTGAAATGGTGGAGGAGGGGATGGGAGAATAGCACAGAAAACCTTGTCATGGTCCCATTGTCTTGTTGTTTTTGTGTTGTCAAATTTTGTGCACCATGGTTTTGGATCATTTCTGCAAATCATAATAATTCAAATTGATTAGTTTGGAAAAAAGAGTCAAAATAAAAATGACACTATAAAGTCACTTTTTATTTGTTTATTCATGCAAGGATGGGTGTGTGTGTGTGTGTGTGTGTGTGTGTGTGTGTGTGTGTGTGTGTGTGTGTGTGTGTGTGCGTGTGTGTGTGTGTGTGTGTATGTGTGTGTGTGTATGTGTGTGTGTGTGTGTCGTGTTTGAGATGGTTATTGCCCTGATGTGGCTCTGTGCAGTCAGTCAGCTGGGCTTTAAACATTATTGATGATGATGATGATGATGATCATGATGATAATAATATGATAATGATAATAATAATGAGGAGGAGGGTGATGATAGTAACAAGTAGTAGTAGTGGCAATAGTAGTAGTAATAATAAATAATGATGATGATAAGTTTAACAAAAAACACCCATGGGTGCTGAATAAGACTATGAGCACTAGTGATAATGATAATATAAATGATGTAGTAGTGGTAACAAACATATGATAACAGTAATAATAATAATAATCACAACAACAACAACAACAACATAATAATAACGATAACAATGATGATGATAAGAAGAAGAGATAATTTAATAAGAAACTCCATCTGGACAATCACCTCCCAAACTCCCGACGCCACATGGTAATCATTTCACCGAACAAAAGGGGGGAGGGGAGGGGGCGGCTGTCCATGGGCTGCATGACCCATTTTGATCCAGTCAATAGCTACCCTGTTTACAAACCGAATGGTAAGGTGGGGAGATCTTCATCTTCATCCGTTCAGTGTCTGACATTAATGGGGGGAGGGAGGGGGGGGGGGCAGACGCAAAAAAAAAAAAAATAAATAAATAAAAAAAAAGTTGTAGGAGGCTGCAAACTCTTGCCCTAAATAGGTCAAGAGTTTCTGATGACACAGCAGCCTCTGTCAAGATTCCATTCAAACCCCGTGACATGGCCACAGAAGGTGCACATAATCATTAGATCCAACCAAGCCACTTGACCAAGACAGAGTGGAAGAGCTCTCTCTTGCTATAATGATAATGCTTATGATGACGATATGATAATAATGATGATAATAATAGTACTGATGATGATTAGGAGGATGCTAATGATGATAATAGCAATGATAATGATTATAGAACGAAAACACTTAATTGACGCCTCCTATGGGGTTGCCGGGGGCTTTTTCAATATAAATAGTATCCCCACCTTCTCGAAACTGAGGGGGTTGCTCTTGGAATTGGGTAGACCAACACCACAGTCTTCGACTCCTATCTATACAAAGACCAACACCACATGACTCCTGTCTACACAAAGACCAACATCCACAATCTGTGACTCCTATCTACACAAAGACCAACACCACATGACTCCTGTCTACACAAAGACCAACACCACATGACTCATGTCTACACAAAGATCAACACCACAAGACTCCTGTCTACACAAAGACCAACACCACAGTCTGTGACTCCTGTCTACACAAAGACCAACACCACAGTTTGACTCCTGTCTACACAAAGACCAACACCACAGTCTGTGACTCCTGTCTACACAAAGACCAACACCACAGTCTGTGACTGCTGTCTACACAAAGACCAACACCACAGTCTGTGACTGCTGTCTACACAAAGACCAACACCACAGTCTGTGACTCCTGTCTACACAAAGACCAACACCACAGTCTGTGACTGCTGTCTACACAAAGACCAACACCACAGTCTGTGACTACTGTCTACACAAAGACCAACACCACAGTCTGTGACTGCTGTCTACACAAAGACCAACACCACAGTCTGTGACTCCTGTCTACACAAAGACCAACACCACAGTGTATGACTACTGTCTACACAAAGACCAACACCACAGTATATGACTACTGTTTACACAAAGACCAACACCACATTCTGTGACTCCTGTCTACACAAAGACCAACACCACATGACTCCTGTCTACACAAAGACCAACACCACAGTGTATGATTCCTGTCTACACAAAGACCAACACCACATGACTCCTGTCTACACAAAGACCAACCACACAGTGTATGACTCCTGTCTACACAAAGACCAACATCACATGACTCCTGTCTACACAAAGACCAACATCACAGTGTATGACTCCTGTCTACACAAAGACCAACACCACAGTGTATGACTCCTGTCTACACAAAGACCAACACCACAGTGTATGACTCCTGTCTACACAAAGACCAACACCACAGTGTATGACTCCTGTCTACACAAAGACCAACACCACAGTGTATGACTCCTGTCTACACAAAGACCAACACCACATGATTCCTGTCTACACAAAGACCAACACCACAGTTGTAATGACTACTGTCTACATAAAGACCAACACCACATGACTCCTGTCTACACAAAGACCAACACCACAGTGTATGACTACTGTCTACACAAAGACCAACACCACAGTGTATGACTCCTGTCTACACAAAGACCAACACCACAGCGTATGACTACTGTCTACACAAAGACCAACGCCACAGTGTATGACTCCTGTCTACACAAAGACCAACACCACAGTGTATGACTACTGTCTACACAAAACCAACACCACAGTGTATGACTACTGTCTACACAAAGACCAACACCACAGTGTATGACTCCTGTCTACACAAAGACCAACACCACAGTGTATGACTCCTGTCTACACAAAGACCAACACCACAGTGTATGACTCCTGTCTACACAAAGACCAACACCACATGACTCCTGTCTACCACAAAGACTAAACACCACAGTGTATGACTACTGTCTACACAAAGACCAACACCACAGACTGTGACTCCTGTCTACACAAAGACCAACACCACATCACTGCTGTCTACACAAAGACCAACACCACAGTGTATGACTACTGTCTACACAAAGACCAACACCACAGTGTATGACTACTGTCTACACAAAGACCAACACAACAGTGTATGACTACTGTCTACACAAAGACCAATACCACAGTCTGTGACTCCTGTCTACACAAAGACCAACACCACAGTCTGTGACTACTGTCTACACAAAGACCAACACCACATGACTCCTGTCTACACAAAGACCAACACCACAGTGTATGACTACTGTTTACACAAAGACCAACACCACAGTCTGTGATTCCTGTCTACACAAAGACCAACATCACAGTCTGTGACTACACAAAGACCAACACCACAGTCTGTGACTACACAAAGACCAACACCAAAGTCTGTGACTACACAAAGACCAGCACCACAGTCTGTGACTCCTGTCTACACAAAGACCAACACCACAGTCTGTGACTGCTGTCTACACAAAGACCAACACACAGTCTGTGACTCCTGACTACACAAAGACCAACACAACAGTCTGTGACTGCTGTCTACACAAAGACCAACACCACAGTCTGTGACTGCTGTCTACACAAAGACCAACACACATCGTCTGTGACTCCTGTCTACAC
>CM060310.1:9030586-9035586 GCA_030674185.1 Monoplex corrugatus | reverse complement strand
CTCGCTCGGATCTATGGCGTTTGTCACAGTCAACGCTGATTAATTAAGACGTTTATGAACTTTAGGACAGATTATTCAAAGCTGAAGAAAAAAGAGACACTGTAAAAAACAGTCACACGTTAGATCAAGTCTCAAGACAGAAATCTGTCCGTGAAAAGTGTCTTGCTCCGATGAAATAATCGCTCTTTGCTATTATATATATAAAAAAAAATTGAAACAAACAACAATAGTAACAACAGCAAGAACAACAACATTGACAAATATAATAAATATAATTGTCATCATCATCATGTGCCCTGCCGCATGGCGTTGTCGATCATAGCCCTCCATATGAATCTATCTTTTGTCACTGCAAGCGCATCTCCTACTCTTTTCGTCCTCATCCCTCTGCAAGATTGTCTGACATTTTCTAGCTAGGTCTACCTGGTATTCTTTTTCTGTCTAGTTTTCCTGTTGTGACTAGGTGCTCAAATTTCTCTTGCCTCATAGAATGTTTCATAAATGTTGATTTTTTGTTTGTTTGTTTGTTTGTTTGTTTGTGAGTTTGTTTGTTTGTTTGTTCGTTTGTTTGTTTGTTAGTTTGTTCCTAATCTTCTTCATTGATGTGTTGGTTTTTGTTGTTGTTGTTGTTGTTTGTGGTGTTGTGTGTTGTGTGTGTGTGTGTGTGTGTGTGTGTGTGTGTGTGTGTGGTGTGTGTGTGTGTTGTGTGTTTGCTTCTTTCAAGACTGTCTCAATTGTTTTCTTTGCTGTCCGTGGAACTCTTAACATTCTTCTTAGAAACCACATTTCGGCGGCCTCAATCTTGTTCTGACTTTGTGTGTTGACTGTTCACGCTTCGCATCCATATACATGTAGAAAATTGGTTCTATTTAACACTAAAGAACTTTCTTCCTTATGTCAATTGATAGGCATTAGTTGGTAAGAACACTTTTCATTTTCTTGAATGCTTTTTAGCTTATCCAGTTCTACTGGATGTTTCTAATGTGCCTCTGCCGTCTGATGATATGACCGTTCCCAGATATTTGAAGTTATCAACTTGTCTCAGTGTTGTGCCATTTTATTGTTGTTGTTGTTGTTTTACATGAGGGGATTTTATTTAGTCTTGTTTTGTTTTGTTTCGTTTCGTTTTGTTTTGTTTTTTACCGATTACCATGGTGTCAATCTTCTTAACATTTAGCTCTAGCCTTTTATTTCTGCTTTCTATCTCTATCATATTCACAAGATTTTATAGGTCTGTTTCGTTTTCTAAAATTATAATGGTGTCATCTGCATAATGAAGATCGTTTTATCATTTTTCCTCCAACGTTTAACCCAGGGCATTCTTCTAGGTTTTTTAAAATATAACTTTGCTGTAAAGTAACAACAAACGTGGTGACAGAATACATCCTTGCATGACCTCTTTTTTGATTCTTGAAAGGAACTTATATCATTTTCCACTCTTATCTCAATACATATTCTTTATTTATTCTTAGATCTTTTCCATCAGTATTGAGCTTTTCCAGTTGGTTGATCTATTCTTCATGTCTTACCCGTTTAAAAGCCTTGAGATAATCAAGAAAACATAAACATAAATCCTTATTCAACTCAACTGATCTTTTTATGAGAGATTTTAGGATATATATGGCATTAACAATTCCTTTCCCTTCAACAAATGCAGTGTTTTTTCTGCTATATCTGGTTTGATTCTATTCCTTGTTCTCATCATGATTGTTCTTAACAGAAACTTTGTTACATAAGTCAACAAGCTGATTGTACGATGGACATTCTTTTCTCTGGGCCCTGCTTTCTTCAGAAGTGCAAGAAAATTAACTTTTAAGTATCTGTAGGGATTTTTGCGGTGTCTTAAATTTCATTAGAAGGGCTGTTACTTTTTCAATACCAAATTCACCTGGAGCCACAATCATTTCTACAGTAATATTGTCTGGTCCTGAGGATTTTCCTTGTTTCATCTTTTTCATCGCTGCTCTAACTTCGTCTTTCGTTATTGGTGGTCCTTCAAAGTTCTTTCTAATGATTTTTCCCTTCTGTCATGGTCAAACCGTTCTCAGTGTACTTACCCCATCTACCTAATATTTTGTTTTTTTCCGTAATAATCGTACCCTCTTTTCATTTAAGCAGCCAGTTGATGTGCATGTCTTTTTTTCTGTGAGCAATTTCTTCAATATTTCTGATCATAAACTCAGGGTGTGTTTTGTGTCAGTCTTCTATTTCTTTGCACTTTGTTTCCAGCCAAATTTCTTTAGCTTCATCGTACTTGTTCCCGATTTTGTTATCTTTTTCGCCCTTTACCTTCCTACGTTCATCCATCAAGCCTCTTTTTGTTTTGTTTTGTTTTGTTTTGGTTTGGTTTGTTTTGGTTTTGGTTTCGTTTTGTTTTTTGTTTGTTTGTTTGTTTTGTTTTGTTTTTTGTTTGTTTCAGTCATCCAATTTTTCTTTGCTTTCCTTTTAACTCCAGGGATTTCATCACAAGCTTCATTTATTATTGAGTCCATAGAAAAACCGATGGAAGGCAACCGGAAACCATTATCTTATCTTCCCAGGAATGTCACGCCACGAAATATCATCATGATGTGCCCTTCCGCATGGCGTTGGCAATCATGGCTCCACACGAATCTATCTCCTGTCGTTGCAAGTACATCTCCCACCCTCTCTGTCTTCAGCCAACCAGCAAAGTCCGTCCAATATTTTCTCGCTGAGTCTGCTTGGCGTTCTCTTTCCTTCCTGATTTCCTGTTGTGACCAGGTGCTCTAATTCCCCTTTCTTCATAAAATGGCCTATAAATGTTGCCTGTCTTTTCCTAATCTTCTTTACTAATGATCTTCTTGTGTTTGCCTCCTTCAAACTGTCTCGTTCGTTTTCTTTCTGTCCATGGAACTCTCAACATTCTTCTTAGAAACCATATTTCAGTTGCCCCAATCTAGTTCTGACTTTGCGTGTGCCCAGAAATAATAATAATAATAATAAGAAGAAGAAGAAGAAGAATAGTAGTAGTAGTAGCAGTAATGATGATGATGATGATGATGATGATGATGATGACGATGATGATGATGATGATTCATAAGACACCAAAGTTTGATTCAACAATAAAATGATAGCAATAATAATATCAATTTATATTAATGATGACGATAATAAAATTGTACCTCCCGCCTGGTGGGTAAAGGGTGGAGATTTCCCCCATCTCCCTGGTCAACACGTGTGCAGACCTGTTAGTGTTTAAGTTTTCGCAGTTGGTGGATAGGGTGCGGGAGTCAAAGAGTTAAGTTTTCGCAGTTGGTGGATAGGGTGCAGGAGTCAAAGGGTTAAGTTTTCGCAGTTGGTGGATAGGGTGCAGGAGTCAAAGGGTTAAGTTTTCGCAGTTGGTGGATAGGGTGCAGGAGTCAAAGGGTTAAGTTTTCGCAGTTGGTGGATAGGGTGCAGGAGTCAAAGGGTTAAGTTTTCGCAGTTGGTGGATAGGGTGCAGGAGTCAAAGGGTTAAGTTTTCGCAGTTGGTGGATAGGGTGCAGGAGTCAAAGGGTTAAGTTTTCGCAGTTGGTGGATAGGGTGCAGGAGTCAAAGGGTTAAGTTTTCGCAGTTGGTGGATAGGGTGCAGGAGTCAAAGGGTTAAGTTTTCGCAGTTGGTGGATAGGGTGCAGGAGTCAAAGGGTTAAGTTTTCGCAGTTGGTGGATAGGGTGCAGGAGTCAAAGGGTTAAGTTTTCGCAGTTGGTGGATAGGGTGCGGGAGTCAAAGGGTTAAGTTTTCGCAGTTGGTGGATAGGGTGCAGGAGTCAAAGGGTTAAGTTTTTGCAGTTGGTGGATAGGGTGCAGGAGTCAAAGGGTTAAGTTTTCGCAGTTGGTGGATAGGGTGCAGGAGTCAAAGGGTTAAGTTTTCGCAGTTGGTGGATAGGGTGCAGGAGTCAAAGGGTTAAGTTTTCGCAGTTGGTGGATAGGGTGCGGGAGTCAAAGGGTTAAGTTTTCGCAGTTGGTGGATAGGGTGCAGGAGTCAAAGGGTTAAGTTTTTGCAGCTGGTGGATAGGGTGAGGGAGTCAAAGGGTCAAGTTTTTGCAGTTGGTGGATAGGGTGCGGGAGTCAAAGGGTTACGTTTTTGCAGTTGGTGGATAGGGTGAGGGAGTCAAAGGGTTAAACTTTTACAGTTGGTGGATAGGATGCGGGAGTCAAAGGGTTAAACCTCGTTCTTGTGTATACGGCACGCATAACATCAAAATAGACACGTTAAAGATCCTGTAAGTCATGTCAGTGTCCGGTGGCTCATGGAAACAGGAAAACGCCCTCCGCTGGCACCCCCACCAAAGACGGAGTATGCAGACTGTGCAGCAACATACCGCCTGCACAACACGCGATAACAACGTGATTAATCGTGTCCCTGATTAACCGCAACTCCTAACATAATAATAATAATAATAATGATAATTAATGATGATGATGATGATGATGATGATGATGATGATAAATGAACTTGAATAAATAAAAATAAAAATAAAATGAAATAAAATAGAATTAAATCAATCAAAATGAAATGACAGAAATATGGAGACAGGAAAAATTTTGAGTTCACGGTTCTATCAAAAGAGAGATTAACCCTTTGACTCCCGCATCCTATTCACCAACTGCAAAAAACTGCAGGGAGCTGGGGAATAGGGTGAGGGCGCCAAATGAAGGTTTTGCTTTGCTAGCATGGTTGGCAATGGAGGATGCTGGTGGACAGGGTGCGGGAGTTAAAAAGGTTAACAAGTAGAAGAGACAGTAGTTAAACTTGTTTCTATTGGATCATACGTAAAACAAAACAACAACAACAACAACAACAACAACAGCAAAAACACCCCAAAACAAAAATCATCCGTGTAAGACAACCGCTTCATCACAAAACACACATCCTAACACGCGCATAGTGTGTACAACTATGCGTATTGTTTTAAAAACAATTTTTTAAACTAAAAAGTAAAGTCCGTGAAAATGTTCCTGGAGTCACTATTTGACGTAGACGTAATATTTGACGTAGC
>CM060310.1:9018086-9025586 GCA_030674185.1 Monoplex corrugatus | reverse complement strand
TTGAGAAACTGAAACTGAAATATGTAGCAGGCTCCTTGAGTCTGTTCTACAGAAAACTGTACGTGCTGGTGTACAAAACAGAAAGAAAAGAGGGGGGAAAAGAGAGTAAAATCAAATTTAAATACTATCCAGGGAAACAAACTAGAATCAGAACGTGTGTTTAAATATAACAAAATAAGTGCAAATTTTCGCCAACTGAAAGCTGGTTTTTGGGAAAGAGAACACCAGGTAGACCCAGGGAGAAAATATTGGACGGATTTACAGGGTGGCTGAGCACAGAGAGGGTGGGAGATGTACTTGCGGCGACGAGGGATAGATGCATGTGGAGGGCCATGACCGCCAACGCCGTGCAGCAGGGCACATGATGATGATGATTGTAATGTTATATCAAATGCTTGTTTCAAGTCTGTTTCGTGTGTGTGGTGTGTGTGTGTGTGTGTGTCTGTCTGTCTGTGTGAGTGTGTGTGTGTATGTGTGTGTGTCTGTGTGTGTGTGTCTGTGTGTGTTTGTCTTGTGTGTGTGTGTGTGTGTGTGTGTGTGTGTGTGTGTGTGTGTGTGTGTGTGGTGCGTGTGTGAGTGTGTGTGTGTGTGTGTGTGTTGTACGGCAGGTACTTTAGTTTGCAACCAGATATTATCTGGGCTTTATCATCATCATCATCATCATCATCATGTGCAAGAGACAGATGGAAGTCCATAATCGCCAATGCCATGCGGCAAGGCACCTGATGATGATGAACATCATATCATCATCATCTTATGCCATGCCCTCCATACGAATCTATCTTTTATCGTTGCAAGTACATCTCCCACCCTTTCCGTCCTCATCCACTCCGCTAATCCGTCCAAAGTTTTCTCCCTGGGTCTACCTGATGCTTTCATAAAAACTAAATCCTAATCATCTTGGAATCTTCTCTGACTTTTGTGCGTTTACCAGTTACATGTATGACCGCTATCATTATATCAGTCCTCACTCCTTTTCTTTTTCCACATGGGCACCTCAACAGCTCTCTGCCAATTTTCTGGAATCCATGTGTGTTTTTCTTCTTTAGTCCTTTAAAGTTATCATGATTTATTACAAGCCATTTGATAATGGTCTCACCATTTGATTATGGTCTCACCATCTCCATTGATTATGTTACAATAATTTAATTACATATTTATTAGCGCAATCTCGACAAAATCAAATCTAAGCGCTCTTGAAACAGACCACCAAGACTACGCACGCAAGCAACGCTCACCAATAACGCACGCTCACCAACATAGCACAACACACACCACCACACAATGGTCTCACCATTTGATCATGGTCTCACCACCACCAATAACAACACAATAATTTTAATTTATATAGCGCAAAATTTGATAAAATCAAATTAAGCACTGAAACAGTCACACATGCACGCCCACCACACGATACGCACGCAGCACGCCACCATACAGCACACCATACACCACCACACACACACACACACACACACACACACACACACACACACACACACACACACACACACTCACACGGCTATAAATGGGGAGAAAGAATAAAAGCAATGGCAAATTATAGACAGCATATTATATACAATTATATATTACAATGTGATTCCCCTCCGAGTGGAGACAGGCTGCAGAGGGGATTGAGTGAGGTCAGGATTTTATGCAGAGGAGAAAAGGTGAGTTTTGAGAGCGGACTTGAAGGAGATAAAAGTAGGTTGCTGACGGACTGAGAGAGGAAGTTTGTTCCAGGAAAGTGGACCATTTGATTATGGTCTCACCATTTGTTTATGGTCTCACCAATTGTTTATGGTCTCACCATTTGTTTATGGTCTCACCAATTGTTTATGGTCTCACCAATTGTTTATGGTCTCACCATTTGTTTATGGTCTCACCAATTGTTTATGGTCTCACCAATTGTTTATGGTCTCACCAATTGTTTATGGTCTCACCAATTTGTTTATGGTCTCACCAATTGTTTATGGTCTCACCAATTGTTTATGGTCTCACCAATTGTTTATGGTCTCACCAATTGTTTATGGTCTCACCAATTGTTTATGGTCTCACCAATTGTTTATGGTCTCACCACAGCCTGTTGTGACACTATCCATCCATTTTTGGAATGTTCTTCGGTGCGTCTCTGACTTTCTTTCGTTGTTGTTGTTGTTTCATTAAAGGCAAAAAATAACACTACCACGACAATTTATGATCTAAACACTGTAATGGACAAAAGGAAAAAGGAAAAAATAAAGAAAAGCAGAAAGTTTTACCTTCACAAACTAGCCAACTTTGTCACTAAACGCATAAGGAACAACGTCAAAAGCATCAAAATGTGTTACCTCTGTACAGCAGGAGAATTTCATCATCTAAATAATGCAATGGACAAAAAAAGGAAAGAATAAAAAAGAAAGAAAGAAAAGCAGAAAAATTTACTTTCCACAAATAGCCAACTTTTGCCACGAACGCATATGGAACATCATTAAAAGTATCAAAATATGTAACTTCTGTACAGCTGGGGTGGGGGTAGGGGTGGGAGAGCCGGCAAAGTCTACAGGCCGCAGAAAATATGTTATACTGGACAGAGATGTGGGCAGCCTCACAGCTTGCTAACCAACACAAGGATGGTGGAGTAACAGACTTTCTTTGATCAGCAGTCTCAATTCTCCCCCCTTCTCCCCAATTCCACTTATCTCCCCTGTGTTACTTGTCAACTCAGCGGGGCCACACTGAGGTGTCAATGGCCGACGGATGTTGGTCAAACTTTCTTTTGTGTACTTCGCTCCCTTCATGGCACTCTTTAGGCAAAGAGAGGTAGATTCAAGAACGCCCTGGCGACGAACAACAACAGAAGGAGACCTAAAGGCCCTGAAACACACCTGGGATACAAAACACAGTCTGGCCCAGAACTGACAGAAGTAGGGGACCTTTGTTGCCGCCTGACAGGCCAACGGCAAAACAGGCAGTACGTACGTTGATTGTAAATGGAATTGTTTCCACCCTATGGTGTTTCCATGGCCACGGTTTCACAGAAATGTTCAAACTGTCCATTCATAACAGCCGAGCAATTAAGATCACTAACAGCCGTAGACCCAGGGAGAAAATGCTAGACGGACTTGCAGAGTGGCTGAGGACGAGGAGGGTGGAGGAGACGCTTGGGGCAATAAGAGATAGTGACAGATGGAAGTCCATGATCGCCAACGCCATGCGGCAGGGCACCTGATGATGATGATGATGATGATGATGATGATGATGATGATGATGAACAGCCGTACTGAACAATACAGAAGTTCATGTGTCATGAGAACAAAGCATATAAAAATTGGACAGACTAGAACCATGTGAAACGGGTAGCAGTCACTGACAGCTGCCATCCACACGCGGTCAGTCAATATCAGTGAAGTGCAAGTTTTTAACCCTTTGACTCCCGCACCTTGTCCATCAGCATCCTGCATTGTCAACCATGCTAGCAAAACAAAAGCTTAACCCTTTGACTCCCTCACCCTATCCGCCAGCATCCTGCAGGAAGCTGGTGGATAGGGTGAGGGAGTCAAAGGGTTGTTTTTGCAGTGGTGGGTAGGGTGCAGGAGTCAAAGGGTTAAGTTTTTGCAGTTGGTGGGTAGGGCGCAGGAGTCAAAGGGTTAAGTTAAACTTAGTGGTCAGTACCTAGACCTGTTCTTACACCAAGCACAGTATCTCCATTGTCTGTCTCCTTTATGCCAGTCGTAGTGTCTGCGACGTGTATGTATTTTAGTTCAGGAACTGTTCGATGCTAGAGTCAGCTGAAATCAATGGATCGATCTGGAATGAGACAAGAAAGAGAGAGTGAGAGAGAGCGAGAGAGAGAGAGAGAGAGAGAGAGAGAGAGAGTGTGTGTGTGTGTGTGTGTGTGTGAATAAATGTCTGTGTGTATCTGTGTGTGTGTGTGTGAGTCTCTGTGTGTGTGTGTGTGTGTGTGCATGTGTGTGTGAGTGTGTGTGTATGCATGTGAGTGTGTGTGTGCGTGCGTGTGTGTATGTTTGTGTAAGCGCGGTGAGTGTGTATGTGCGTATGCGTACGGGCGGTGTGCGTGCGTGCGTGCGTGTTTCTGTGTGTGTGTGTTGTGTGTGTGTGTGTGTGTGTGTGTGTGTGTGTCTTTGAGTGTATGTGTGTGTGTGTGTATGTGGATGCGTGTGTGTGTTTGTGTCTGTGAGTGTGTGTGTGTGTGTGTGTGTATGTGTGTGTGTGTGTGTGTGTGTGTGTGTGTGTGTGTGTGTGTGTATGTGTGTGTGTGTGTGTGTGGTGAGCGTGTAGGTGTGTGCGTATATGTTTTCGTGTGCGTATGCGTGGTGTGTATGTGTGCGTGTGTACGTGTGTATGTGTGTGTGAGAGACGTGTGAGTGTGTGTGTGTATGTGTATGTGTGCTTGTGTGTGTGTGTGTGTGTGTGTGTGTATAGGTGTGGTGCGCATATGTGTGCGTACGCACGGTGTGTGTGTGCGTGTGTACGTGTGTATGTGTGTGTGTGACGTGTGGTGTGTGTGTGTGTGTGTATGAGTATGTGTGTGTGTGCCTTGTATGTGTGTATACGCGGTGTGCGTGTATGTGTGTGTGTGTGTGTGTGTGTGTGTGTGTGTGTGTGTGTGTGTGCCGTCTGTGTGTGTATACGGGTGTGTGTGTGTGTGTATATATTGTGTGTGTATGTGTAGTGTGTGTGTGTTTGTGTGTGTGTGTGGTGTGTGTATGAGTATGTGTGTGTGTGCCTTTTGTGTGTGTGTATACGCGGTGTGTGTGTGTATATATATATATATATATATATATATATATATATATATATATATATATATATATATTGGTGTGTGTGTGTGTGTGTGTGTGTGTTGTTGTGTGTGTGTGTGTGTGTGTGTGTTGTGTGTGTGTGTGTTTGTGTGTGTATGTGTGCGTGTGTGCGTACGTGCGGTGTGTTGTGTGTGTAGTGCAGACTTGTATTCATCTACATTATTTCGCTGTCCTTCAGTCTTTGTTACTGGTGGTTCCTAATACTTATTTCCATTTCATGTTTTGTCAGTTCTCTCGTTACTTAACTCAAGTTGAATAACGCACTGTTACTGTGAAGTGCAACGAGCATGATTTTGGCATGGAACGTTCGCACTATACAAATAAAGTATGTTTAACTCTTTGCCTCCTGCACCCTGTCCACCAGCATCCTGCATTGTCAGCCATGAAAGCAAAGCAAAAACTTAACCCTTTGACTCCCTCACCCTATCCACCAGCTTCCTGCAAGCTGGTGGATAGGGTGAGGGAGTCAAAGGGTTAATTTTTTTGCGGTTGGTGGATAGGGTGAGGGAGTCAAAGGGTTAAGTTTTTGCAGTTGGTGGATAGGGTGAGGGAGTCAAAGGGTTAAGTTTTTGCAGTTGGTGGATAGGATGAGGGAGTCAAGGGTTAAGTTTTTGCGGTTGGTAGATAGGGTGAGGAGTCAAAGGGTAAGTTTTTGCAGTTGGTGGATAGGGTGAGGGGTTAAGGTAAGCAGGCCATTTTTTATGTTGGTGGGGGGCTGGGTTTGAACTCAAGACATCAAATCTTGAGTCTATGGCTCTGACTAACAGGGGACAGGCAGCCTCTATGAATGTTTTGAACTTGCCAAAGAACTTTTGGTCGACACTGTCGTCAAATTTGGATGAATGGAATTCTTCACAGATGCTCACTCATACTGACACGACAAAAGAGGGAGAGAGAGAGAGAGAGGAGAGAGAAGAGAGAGAAGAGAGAGAGAGAGATGGAGGAGAGAGAGAGACAGACAGAGACAGACAGACAGACAGGACAGAGAGAGAGAGAACAGAGAGAGAGAGAAGACAGAACAGAGAGACAGAGACAGAAGAGACAGAGAGAACACAGAAGACAGACGGACAGACAGACAGACAGACAGAAGACAGAGATAGACAGAGAGAGCAGAGACAGACAGACAGACAGAAGAGAAGACAGGAGCAAGAGACAGAAAGACAAGAGAGAGAGGCAAGACAGAAGAGAAAGAAAGACAGACACACACAGACACAAAGAGAGAGAGAGAGAGAGAAGAGAGAGAGACGACAGCAGAGACACAGAAGAGAGAGAGAGAGATACAGAGAGACGAGGGAGAAAGAGAAGAGAGGAGAGAGAGACAGAGAGACAGACAAAGAAACAAACAAACAAAAGATGAAGAAGCTGGAGGAATAGGTGGGGGGGGGGGGGGGAGAGAAAAAGGACAAAAGATTTAAAGACAAAACCCTTCTTTCGATACAGCAAAAACGCCAGTATGTTTTACTGTTTCAATTCTCATTCGTAATTCTTTTCAAAATCCAAGTCTGTTTCAATTGTTTGCCCAGGTTGTGTCTGTTGTAACTTTTTCACTGCCTGACCTTGTCCTTCAATTTCCTGCAGGACGCTAGTGGAGAGAGTGAGAGAATGAAAGGGTTAGCATCAAACAGACAATGTAAATAGTACAGAGGTTTGATTCAACAGCCAGGACTAATGAGGATGGTCCCAGCTAATGTACTTAACACACCACTGTCACAACAAAAGGTTTTCATTACAGACACGGGAAATGTACAGAACAGCAAGTGATTGATCATCGCTCTGTCATGATAACAGGCAGTCACAATGGCCTTACGAATTACATGTCAGAAAGTGTGGATTCTGTCTGTCTGTCTGTCTGTCTGTTGTCTGTCTGTATGTATGTATGTCTGTATGTATGTATGTATTATGTTATGTATGTATGTATGTATGTCTCTGTCTCTGTCTATCTCTGTCTGTTCTGTCTCTCAGTCTGTCTGTCTTGTCTGTCTCTCTCTTCTCTCTCTCTCTCTCTGTCTGTTTGTCTCTCTCTCTTCTTCTCTCTCTCTCTCTATCTCTCTCTCACTCTCTCTCTCGCTCGCTCGCTCTCTGTGTGATGCTGGAGGATCCTAGAAATCCGATGAATGATGAATGATGAATGATGATGATGATGATGGTGATGGTGGTGGTGGGTGGTGGGTGGTGGTGGTGGTGCTGCGGCTGCTGCTGCTGTGATAATGATGATGATGATGTGGTGGTGGTGGTGGTGGTGATCATGATGTGGTGATGATGGTGATGATGATGGTGATGACGACGACGACGACGATGGTGGTGGATGATGGATGATGATGACGATGGATTATGATGATGATGGATGATGGATGACGACGACGACCATGACGACGACAACGACAAGACGACGACGACGATGATGATGATGATGATGATGATGATGATGATGATCATCATCTCATCATCATCATCATCATCATCATCATCATCATCATCATCATCATCATCATCATCTCATCATCATCATCATCATCATCATCATCATCATCATCATCATCACGTAGCTTTAAACAATGTATATTGCCAGTAAACATTTCTGGATAATCAGGAACGGGTAAAAAAAAAAAAAAAAAAAAAGAAGGAAATCGTAACAAATGAAGACATGACAACGACCATGCACTGTCTCTTGAAACCTTTTTCCCGTTTACATGCG
>CM060310.1:9000586-9008086 GCA_030674185.1 Monoplex corrugatus | reverse complement strand
ACTGACACTGAGAAAGGAATAACATCAGACAGTCCTAGTCAGTGCTGACACACTGGGCAAGAATAACGTCATATAGCTCTAGTCAATACTGACACACTGAGCAAGGAATAACGTCATAGAGTTCTAATTAATACGAAAACACTGGTTAAGTCCTACGGAGGTACTGTTCTCTTTGACTCCATTGAAGAGTCATTCAGTGGAACGCCACACTAAAGAACCGTTCACCACATTCCTCCAGCTCTGTCGGTTATTTGCCAAAGCCTGGGTCTCTGCAAATGGGTTCTCTGTCCACTCCGCAATGTTGTCAGTCCATCATTTTTTCTGTCTTCTTCATTGTCTCCCTTTCAAGGACTGATTCGCAATTTTCATGAGGCAGCTTTTTTTGTTTCGTTTTGTCTTGGTTTTGTTGTTATTTTTGTTGTGTTGTTGTTTTGTTTTGTTTGTTTTAGGTCGCTTCCTTTACTACTTTACCTTCCCCAACATGATCCATATGGGCGAGTTTCAGACCTTGCTTCTAGCAAAATGGCATTTTGTGGCCAGGTTGAGAGAATTCTTGTTGTTTTGATGAGTTTCATAGGACATTACACACAGCCTGAACTGGTTTCAACAACAAACTGATACAAATAACACACAAAGTATAAAGAACCATCAATTAGATAGAACATCAAAACCTTACCTACATATAAAGTTTATGCACAGGCGTGTATTAACTCTTTCACTCCCTGCAGGAAGCTGATGGATAGGGTGAGGGAATCAAAGGGTTACGATTTTTGCTTTGCTGGCATGGTTGACAATGCAGGACGCTGGTACATGGTGGACGGGGCGCGGAAGTCAAAGGGTTAAGTCATTCTATGTCTTTCTTAGTAGAGGAAGGTAAAGCGATGAAGGAGGCGCCCTAAAAGAAAAATAATAACAGCCGTCTCAGAAAAAAGTGGTCTCTCGATCATTTCCATGCAACGTGGGGTTAAGGGTGTAGGTAGATCTATTGTTCATATGTGTCTTGCTGGCTGAAGGCCAGTTCCAGACATAACCAGTGTGACTATAATTAGGTGAGATCAGCACATGTAGGAATTACGGTTTGATTTGATAATAACACACTATGTGGTCGCAGATCAGACAGATAAGTAGTCATACTGATCCCTGTCTCTTCTATCAAATGTTGTAAAGCTTCTTTTGGCAACAGTTCTTTCAGCTAGTCCGCATTGGGAGTGGTAGGACTTAACCCTTTGACTCCCAGACCCTATCCCCCAACTGCAAAAACTTAACCCTTTGACTCCCAGACCCTATCTGCCAACTGCAAAAACTTAACCCTTTGACTACCAGACCCTATCTACCAACTGCAAAAACTTAACCCTTTGACTCCCAGACCCTATCTACCAACTGCAAAAACTTAACCCTTTGACTACCAGACCCTATCTACCAACTGCAAAAACTTAACCCTTTGACTCCCAGACCCTATCTACCAACTGCAAAAACTTAACCCTTTGACTACCAGACCCTATCTACCAACTGCAAAAACTTAACCCTTTGACTACCAGACCCTATCTACCAATTGCAAAAACTTAACCCTTTGACTACCAGACCCTATCTACCAACTGCAAAAACTTAACCCTTTGACTACCAGACCCTATCTACCAACTGCAAAAAACTTAACCCTTTGATTCCCTCACCCTATCCACCAGCCTCTCTCAAACAGCTGGTGGATAGAGTGAGGGAATCAAGGGGTTAAGGTTTCGCTTTGATAGCATGGTTGACACCGCAGGAGGCTGTTGGACAGGGTGCAGGACTCAAAGGGTTAAACTGAACAGAACGGAATGGAACCTCATTGCTTGGTGTAAATCTTAACGTGGGATACCAGACCAATCCTGGAGGTGCATGTTTCTCTACATACATAGGTAACAGGAATAAAACAAAATATTAAAAAATACCTTGTTTGGAAAAGATCCTTGGGAGTATAAAACACAACGTTTCGAGCCCAGGCCCTTTGTCAAGTGAAAAATAAAATGACAGAGGAGTATTGAAAACAGTTCAAGAAAATAGGGGACAGAGTGAGTGAGTGTTACCCAGGATAGACAGTAGAGAAATTATGTACTTAAAAACAAAACTTAAAAGAACAGAGCAGAACTTGGGAGGGGGAAAAAAAAAAAAAGGGGGGGGGGGGAGGGGGTAGGAGGTTCGGGTGGGGAGAAGAGGGGAAACAATAGGGATTAGTAGGAAGTAGGACACGGAAAGGACCCGGGCACCTCTACACGTCGGCGTTGCACCCATACACAGGCGTTGTATGGGAAAGAAACTTGAGTCTGGGTTTTGTTTCAGCTTGCCTGAACGTATGACTGACTTGCACAAGGACTTTTTTAAGTGGCGGGGAGGGGTGGGGGGGGGGGGGGAGGGGAGGGTCGTGAAACCCCCTCCTGCTTTTCTCGTCTATCAAGGTTCGTAATTCCACAGGTTGGTATATAGAATAGAACGGCCTTAATATGTGCAGCTTTGTTGTTCTGAATATCTGTCTCTTAGTCTCTCTAGTTCCAGAACCTTCCACGGAGTCACGGAGACATTTGTCCAAGGCTTGTGGCACTAGACACGGTAATAGTGTGGTTGTACTGAACCTGTCGTTCTCAATAGTCATACAGTCCTCGACAGTCAACACGCAAAGTCAGAACAAGACTGAGCCAACTGACAAGCGGTTTCCAAAAAGAACGTTCAGAATTCCATGGACAGCAAAGAAAACAAACGAGACATCTTGAAGGAGGCAGACACAAGAAGATCATTAATAAAGAAGATTAGGAAAAGACAAGCAACATTTATAGGACATTTTATAAGGAAAGAGAACTTAGAGCACCTGGTCACAACAGGAAAGCTGGAGGGAAAGAGAACACCTGGTAGACCCAGGGAGAAAATAATGGACGGACTTGCAGAGTGGTTGAGGACAGACAGGGTGAGAGATGTACTTGCAACGACAAGGGACAGATTCGTATGGAGGGCCATGATCGCCAACGCCATGCGGCAGGGCACATGATGATGATGATAGAGCCGTGGACTCAAGATCTGATATCTTGAGTTCAACCCCCTGCCCGCAACATTAGAAACTGGCCTGTTCACTGCCCATCTTAATGTTTTTATCATTTAATTCTGGTGGTGTCAGCTTTGTGTTTCATAGGTCCCTTCTCCCTCCCCCCCCCCCCCCCCCCCCCCCCACCATACTCCGCATTTCAAGACATCGTCAGGGCATAGGAAGGAAGGAAGGAATCTTTTATTTAATGTCTGTTCACAATAGTGATTTTAGACACACACACACACACACACACACACACACACACACACACACACACACACACACACACACACACACACACACACACAACACACACACACACACACACACACACAGGATTTTGCACATGGACTCTACCAGTGAGATAAATGCTGACAGATGTGGGTGGAGCACATATGGAATAGTCCCAGTGCGATGAATCCCTGTAGAGCAAAATCCAAACACACACACCACACACTCACACACACACACACACACACACACACACACACACATACACACACACACACACACACACACACAGACACACACACACACACAAACACACACACACAAACACACACACACACACACAGGATTTTGCACATGGACTCTACCAGTGAGATAAATGCTGACAGATGTGGGTGGAGCACATATGGAATAGTCCCAGTGCGATGAATCCCTGTAGAGCAAAATCCAAACAACGTTGTAAAATTTCGCCAGCTCTCAAAGTCATAAAAGTGATATACTTAGGTAACTAACGCTGTATTATCGTTGTCTAAATTAGCATCAGAGTCATAAACATACATGGTAATACCGACACACTATCCCAGTTCACCCACACTGCCTGTTCACCGACAACCTGTTACAGCTACCAGTCTACTACTACACGTATCATCAGTGGGGTGGCTGGCTCATACAGTTGAGACATTATTTTTGTTATATTGTTGTTTTTGTTTAAAGCCCAGCCGACTGCGTAGAGCCGTATCAGGGCTGTAACCGTTTCAAAACATGCAATGCTTCAACAGGTAAACAAGGAAAAGAAAATTACATACACATATCAATTCATCCATGCACATACTCTAAGGAAATGCCCCTGCCTTGACCACACCGTCCAATTTATTGCACAGGGGATTTAAAAAACACACATGAATACAAATTTAAACATGAATAAATACACTAAAGTATAAATAAAAACTAGCCCAAATTGCCTTAAACTGCCTTGGCATATCTCATTTGCCTAGAGCCAAAAATGTACTTAATATATGTACCCAATTATCAATCCTAAGAGAAAAGTACGTAAGACTTTATCGAACACATACAGGTGAATGGACCAGCAAGGCAGAAAATGACAGGAAGAAATAACAGAAAGCAAAGGAACGAGGCAGAAACAAAGAGAGTGACAGATAAGAGGAAATTTCTGGCACAGAATTTCCAGTTCTGTTCTGCTCTGTACATTTTAAAGTCCTACCACTCTCAGAGTATGAGGACTAGCAAAAAGAATTTTCGAAGAAGCCTTTAAAAATTGTAGAAACATTGTGAGATACCGATTCTTCATTCGGTTTTCCTTGGATGGTATGTGTGAATATGGATGAATGGATGACAGAATTCCCAGAAGGTGGGGATACTGTTTATACCGAAAAAGACCCCGGCCCTCACGGGGGAAATTGGGACGTGAACTCTGATGTCTCAAGTTTAATCGCAATCCGCAACATAAGACCCGGCCTGTCCTAACCCATTTTCATGCTCTAATCATTCTGATGGTGTCAAGTGTTTCATAGTCATGTTCTGTTCCCCTTCTGCCCTTCTTCTTGTATTCATATATTCATATCCATATTCATTTTTTCTTTCTTTTTCTTTTTTTTTTTCTTTTTTTTTGTTGTCACAATGGATTTACCACCATGGGCTGGTTGGTTCTTTTGATAGAGTCATGGACTCAGGATCTGATGTCTCGAGTTCAACCCCAGCCTGCCACATGAACAACTGACCTGTTCGCTGCCCATCTTAATGTTTCCATCATTCTGGTGGTGTCAGCTTAGTGTTTGACAGGTCCAATGGCCTGTTTGCTGCCCATCTTAATGTTTCCATCATTCTGGTGGTGTCAGCTTAGTGTTTGACAGGTCCAATGGCCTGTTTGCTGCCCATCTTAATGTTGCCATCATTCTGGTGGTGTCAGCTCATTGTTTCAAAAGTCCTTCCCCCTCCTTCCGAATTTCAAGACCATGCTAGCGCATAGGGTTTCGCGCAGGCTTAGGAAGTCTCCCAGAGAATTCTTGGTAGATTTAGGTGGTGCACATATGGACTTGTCCGATGGAGATGAATGCCTCTTTATGTGAAACTCGGGATGCTCTCCCCGTTGAAAGCACGTCGCCGAAGTGCAGCGCCACCTCTTTTTTCTTTCTTTTGTTGTTGTTGTTGTTGTTGTTGTTGTTGTTGTTGTTACCAAGACTTCAGAAAGGCAAGAATGCCAACTGGCCTTCAAACTGAGGGACATGGGAAATGAACTTGTTCTTGTTCTTGTCTTGTATTATCGTCCCCAGGGCGAATGCTTTGCCCTTCACGTTTTTCAACTGCCGTGGAATCTTTAGCGTGTGCGTGCGTAGGCCAGAAGGGGCACGACCTTGACACTGCAAAGGTTTTTTTTCCGCAGGCTCAAGACGTCTACCAGATGATAGGCAGGCAGACTTGGATGCAAGGCACGTAAAATTGTTTGATGCTAAGAATCTTCCTGGAGGTAACCAGTCCTAGTTCTTAGCGTAACAGACTGTTGGTTGACTGGGAGCTTCAGTGGTGAGTTGACCCTCCATCAGTCCTCCCCACCCCCCACCCCCCCACTAAATGTAGGAATTTTCCACCCCAACTGGCATCCTCCCAGGGTTGACCGTGCCTCAGGCTCGTCCAGAAGGCAGAGGGCACACTGTCTAGTGTCAACCATTTTATGAAAACGTCATTAAAGCACACACACACACACACACACACACACACTCACACACACACACACCACATACATGTACACACACACACAGTTACACACACACACCACACACACAACACACACACATACACACAGACACCACATACACACACACACACACACCACACACACACATACACACACACATGCACGCACGCACGCACACACACACACGCAGATACACACACGCGCGTTTGCTGCCCATCTTAATGTTTCCATCATTCTGGTGGTGTCAGCTTAGTGTTTGACAGGTCCAATGGCCTGTTTGCTGCCCATCTTAATGTTGCCATCATTCTGGTGGTGTCAGCTCATTGTTTCAAAAGTCCTTCCCCCTCCTTCCGAATTTCAAGACCATGCTAGCGCATAGGGTTTCGCGCAGGCTTAGGAAGTCTCCCAGAGAATTCTTGGTAGATTTAGGTGGTGCACATATGGACTTGTCCGAGTGAGATGAATGCCTCTTTATGTGAAACTCGGGATGCTCTCCCCGTTGAAAGCACGTCGCCGAAGTGCAGCGCCACCTCTTTTTTCTTTCTTTTGTTGTTGTTGTTGTTGTTGTTGTTGTTGTTGTTGTTGTTACCAAGACTTCAGAAAGGCAAGAATGCCAACTGGCCTTCAAACTGAGGGACATGGGAAATGAACTTGTTCTTGTTCTTGTCTTGTATTATCGTCCCCAGGGCGAATGCTTTGCCCTTCACGTTTTTCAACTGCCGTGGAATCTTTAGCGTGTGCGTGCGTAGGCCAGAAGGGGCACGACCTTGACACTGCAAAGGTTTTTTTCCGCAGGCTCAAGACGTCTACCAGATGATAGGCAGGCAGACTTGGATGCAAGGCACGTAAAATTGTTTGATGCTAAGAATCTTCCTGGAGGTAACCAGTCCTAGTTCTTAGCGTAACAGACTGTTGGTTGACTGGGAGCTTCAGTGGTGAGTTGACCCTCCATCAGTCCTCCCCACCCCCACCCCCCCACTAAATGTAGGAATTTTCCACCCCAACTGGCATCCTCCCAGGGTTGACCGTGCCTCAGGCTCGTCCAGAAGGCAGAGGGCACACTGTCTAGTGTCAACCATTTTATGAAAACGTCATTAAAGCACACACACACACACACACACACACACACTCACACACACACACACCACATACATGTACACACACACACAGTTACACACACACACCACACACACACACACACACATACACACAGACACCACATACACAGACACACACCACACACACACATACACACACACATGCACGCACGCCACACACACACACACGCAGATACACACGCGCGCGCGCGCGCGCGCGAAAAAGGAGAACAACACGTTGAGATGAAACTGACAGACGTGAGTATAGGGACGGGGGGGGGGGGGGGAGAAAGGGAGGAGGGGGAAGCAGTGGGGGAGAAGGGAGGGTAAGTAAAGTTGACAGTTTTGATCCAGCAGGGGTGGGGGTGGGGGTGTTGAGTGGCGGGGGAGGAGGAGGATGAGTGTCCCAG
>CM060310.1:8988086-8998086 GCA_030674185.1 Monoplex corrugatus | reverse complement strand
GAAACTGAAACTGAAACCAGTCTTCATGTTGCTAAACGGAGACAATGACGATGACAATGATTCTTTTACTTTCCAACGATGTAAGTTATTATTAGCCAAAAGCCATTTTTTCAAGCCAAAAGCCATTTTTTTCAAACTTGACGTTGCTGATCTACATATCTGCTTAGAAGTTGAGAAATACTGCGGGGGGAGGGGGGGGAATGAGAGAAGGAAAGAAAGGTAATGAGAATGATACACGTATTACATGTAGGCCTACTTGGAGAGAAGGGTTGTTTGTACACAGGGCATAGCTGGGCAGTCTGTGTGTAAGAATGTCTGTCAGGGTGAGTGAAAAAGTCTAAGTCTGAATGTAGGTCAGAGTACAAATTGTTTCCCTGACTGGGAGAGGGGGGGGGGGGAGAAGGGAGAGAGACGGGGGAAGGGTGGTGGTGGTGTAAATTAAGAACACGGGTACCTCGTGATGGTGAGAAACAAGCCAAAGGCGCACTCAAGTATGACCCACCATCCCACCACACACCCACACACCCACACACCCCCCCTCCTCCATCAACACATCTTGACAAAAACTCGACCCAGATAAGTGGTTACAATCCAGCAGGAGACACTTAAGCGTAACACCCGACAGGTAACCCGTGGAGGTGCTGATAGGGCCGCTGGAGGGAATGTGGCAACGTACCCCTTTGTTAACCCTTTATATAATAGTGCATTTATAGAGCGCTTTCCGAAACCTCAAAGCGCTTTACATCAGTAAACCATACATATATAAACCAAATAACAGGCTACAATACAAACAAACTCATCAAAAACTATCCACAGGAAATCAACAACCACACAGACACACCAAATAATCTCTCTCCCTCTCACCCCCTCCCCGCCCACCCCTCTCCCCCCATTTTCAAACACACACACACAACACCCACACACACACAGCCACACATCACACACACACACACACACACACACACACACACACACACACACACACACACACACACACACACACACACACACACACACACACACACACTGGCATACACCCCATTGTGCACAATTTCATCCAGAATGTCAAGCAGGATCAACCCACTAGCCAAAATCAGGAAAAACACTGTTTAAAGAAGTAAGTTTTTAAACTTGTTTTGAAAGATGGTAGAGTTTTAGAGTGGCGGACGGACTGAGGCAACAAGTTCCATGTCTGAACAGCAAAAACTGCAAAGGCTCTACCACCGTGAGTTTCTCTGTTATATTTTGGCACACGAAACTTCTTGTCATCCACAGAAGAGCGGAGTGATCGAGAAGGTACGTAGACAGTCAAGAGTTCAGAGAGATAGTCAGGAGCAGTTCCAGAAATGATGTGATAACAAAGGCAGCAAATCTTGTATTTTATTCTTTGTTCAACCGGGAGCCAGTGCAGTGTCTGAAACAGGGGTGTGCAGTGCTGTGACCTACGTGCCTTGAAGATGAGTTTAGCTGCAGAGTTCTGAACTTGTTGCAAATGTTTGAGATGTTTCTGAGGGCAACCCGCAAGGAGTGAATTGCAATAATCTAACCTAGACAGAATGCATGCAGTAACTAACGTCTTGGTTGCGTCTAATGTAAGGTAGTGTCTAATAGAATTAATGCGTCTAAGTTCGATGTATGCAGCCTGACATGTTTTGATGATGTGCTGGTGCATGGAGAGATTATGGTCAAAGACAAAACCGAGGTCACGAACGCAATCAGAAAAAGCAATAGCGGTATTACCGACAGTAATAGTGGAAGGCAGAGAAGAAAGATCTGCAGGCAATGGAGAAACACGAAGGGCTTCAGTCTTGTCATCATTCAACTTAAGTCGATTTTCATACATCCAGGATTTTACTTCAGAAACGCAGTTCTGAAGAGACTGAACTAGATGATCGTAGTTAGAAGGAGAATCAGTATGATTGAGCTGGGTATCGTCCGCATACATTTCATGACGGATGGAATGTGAGTCAATAAGGTGGGTCAGAGGAGAAGTATACAATATGAAAAGCACAGGACCCAGAACAGAGCCTTGAGGCACGCCAAAATCCAAAGGCAGCTCAGAAGATTTGTTTCCGTCGACAAGTACGGTTTGCTTTCTTTCTGAAAGATAAGATCGAAACCAGTGTAAAGCAGATTTTTGAATTCCAAAGTTGTTTTCCAAACGGGAAAGCAAAATTTCATGGTCAATAGTATCGAAAGCAGCTGAAAGATCCAAAAGGAGAAGAATAGAAATTTTGTTTTGATCCAGGGAGGTCAAAAGATCATTGAGAATACGAAGCAGAACAGTTTCTGTGCTGTGCCCTGGCCTGTAAGCGGATTGGTGAGGACTAAGGAGGTTATGGGATGAGAGATGGGAGAAAAGCTGGTCTAGAATCAGACGTTCAAGCAGTTTAGAAAGAAATGGAAGATTGGAAATCGGTCTGTAATTTTCCAGGTCATTTTTGTTGAGGTTAGATTTTTTCAGCAAGGGCTTAACAATGGCAGTCTTAAATTCACGGGGAACAATTCCAGTGGTAATAGACTGATTCATGATGTTTGTAATGGTCGGCAAGAGAAGATCCACATGTTGAAAGAGAAGTTTGGTTGGAATGGGATCAAGTTCACATGATTTAGGGGGAGTCTTAAGAATGGTCTCTTAACCCTTTGACTCCTGCACCCTGTCCACCAGCATCCAGCATTGCCAACCACGCCAACAAAACAAAAACCTTTAACCCTTTGATTCCCTCACCCTATCCACCAGCTTCCTGCTATGTTGAAAAGGAGAGGGTGGGGGTGGGGGATGCTGTGGAAACAAATGAACCCCCTCCCCCTCCCTCTCCCCACGAACTGGCCGAACCAACGCTTCACACGATCTCATTACAAACCTACTTTAGACCCCACAGCATCCCCCACCCCTCTCCTTTTCAACATGGCAGGAAGCTGGTGGATAGGGTGAGGGAATCAAAGGGTTAAGGTTTTTTTTGCAGTTAATGGATAGGGCTCGGGAGTCAAAGGGTTAAACTTGATGTCCCCCCGGTTGATTGGAAAGTGTACGTTTACGTAATGGGGAGGGGGTGGGGCAGAGGAGGGAGGGGAGCTTGTTTTAGAGCCACACAAAGGATGGCGTTGTCATCGCCTGCCTGTTGAAGGTGACTTTTAACAGATACTGGTTTGTGGAAACTGCCTCGGACTTTTCCTGAACGTTTTTGGCGTTTCGTTGTTGCTTCTGAGTCGTTGCCACTAACATTGACAATGACGAAGATCCTATATTTTTTAGCTACGGTAGAAGTTTGTTTGGCAAAAAACAAAAACAAAAACAAAAAAAAAAAAAGTTTTCAAAATTGTCCTCGTTAATCTACGTATCTGCCTAGATATGAGAAATACCGGAAAAGAAATATTCAAGCTGGAGAGAAAGAGAGAGAGAGAGAGAGAGAGAGAGAGAGTGTGTGTGTGTGTGTGTGTGTGTGTGTGTGTGTGTGTGTGTGTGTGTTGTGTGTGGTGTTGTGTGTGAGTAAGAGAGACAGACAGACAGACACAGAGAGAATGTGTGTCTGTGAGAGTAGAGATGGAGAGGGGACAGAGACAGAGAGAGAGACACAGAGAGAGAGAGAGGTGTGTGTGTGTGTATGTGTTGTGTGTGTGTGTGTGTGTGTGTGTGTGTGTGTGTGTGTGTGTGTGTGTGTATGTGTGTGTGTGTGTGAGTGAGAGAGAAAGACAGAGAGAGAGTTGTGTGTGAGTGAGAGAAAGAAAGAGAAGAGAGTGAATGAATGTGTGTGTGTGCGTACGTGCTGTGTGTGTGTAGTGTGTGTGTGTGTGTGTGTGTGTGTGTGTCTGTCTGTCTGTTGTCTGCCTGTCCGCGAAGATGTCATCTTGAGAAATTGAAACTGCAGCTGTGAGAAAGAGAGACAGGGAGAAAGACAGGACAAAGAGAGAAGAGAGAGAGTGTGTGTGTGTATGTGTGTGTGTGTGTGTGTGTGTGTGTGTGTTGTGTGTGTGGTGTGTGGTGTGGTGATGTGTGTGTGTGTGGTGTGTTGTGTTGTGTGTGTGTGGTATGTGTAGTGTGTGTGTGTGTTGTGTGTTGTGTGTGTGTGTGTGTGTGCGTGTGTGTGTGTTGTGTGTGCGTGTGTGTGTGTGCGTGTGTGTGTGCGTGCGTGGTGTGTCTGTGTGAGTATGTGTGTGTATTTGTGTGTGTGTGTGTGTTTGTGCGTGCGTGTGTGTGTACAGTAAAGGACAATAATTTCAGTGAAGGAGGGTGGGGAGGACAGAGAAAGGAGGTCTAAAGTAGGTTTGTAACGAGATCGTGTGAAGCGTTGTATTCGTTCGGCCAGTTCGTGGGGAGAGGGAGGGCGAGGGGGTTTATTTGTTTCCACAGCACCCCCCACCCTCTGCTTTTCAACATGACAGTTGGAGGTGAACATGTCACGATAATGTAGCCTAGACAGACTGATTGATAGGAGTTCGTATTCTGCCTGAATTTGTTTCTTGTCGTCTATCAATATTAAAGCAGTTTCCATCTTCAATAAAAATTGATTGATAGAGAAAGTGAAAAACAGAACCTTTGTGGAGAAACAAAAATATACGATACAAAAGAAAGCCATTATTTTTCTTACGATGGAGTACATCTGGTTTTCTTTTTGTGCAAGATCTCTGGCTAAACGGAAACATGATGACCTACAGAGAAATAGAACAGAAGACAGGCCCCAGCCCAACGTTACTCTTCGAATACAACGCAATGGTTAATTCCCTTCCACGCACATGGAAACACAAACTCAATAACGACGCTAACAGAGACGAAATCCCAAACAACATCATGGCAGAGGGCGGAAATCTAACCTCACTATCAAACAAACAAATCAGGAAAGTATTCTCTGTAAAACAAAACCATGAAATATGTGCAACCAATTTTTGGAAGCGCAAGTTAGACATTTAATATACATGTACAAGACTACTTCTCCACTGCATACGAATGCACAAAAGAATCTCGGCTGAGATTACTCCACTTTAAGTTCCTGCATAACATTTATCCTACAAACAATCTACTACAAAAATGGGTGTCACCGACACAAACAAATGCCTGTGGTGCCAAGATGTAGACTACATTGAGCATGCATTCTACACTTGTCCAAAACTAAGGCCCTTTGGGAAGAATGTAAAACAACACTTATTAACACATCATGATATACATATTGCTGTGAATGAAAAAAATAGCACTTTTTGGTATAACAAAAAGGGAACTCGTCCCGGACATAAAGAGAAACAAAGTCAGTAATATATTACTGGTAGCCAGACTGTATCCAAATTCAAATATGGCAAATGCAAAAATCTTGAACTCATATTTGAAACTGAACTACGACAAAGAAACCTATGAACAAAAACAGCGAATTGTACCGTTAATCTAGCCACCCAATAACAAATACGAACTATGGTATGGATACAAAGTCATAAGTAAACAGCTCCGCCATACAATTACAAGCATGAAACAGTGATGAATGTTTTGTTGTCCATCTAGTATACTGACCAGTAGATATGTTGTGCTATGAACTTACATCAAAAAGACCTAATGAAAGTGTCCTGGAAGAACTCGATCCACCTTTAAACTACCAGCAGACATCAACAAGAGAAGACTATAAAATACATTGGCCATGTGTCACGCAACAAGAAGTCGGACCTGTAATATTATGTGTGCCTTCTAACAGGAGGAAAAAATAAAGAGAGAAAAGACTCACAGAGATATGATGAGAACAGGAATCTTGCTATACTAACCAAAACCTGAATGAATGACAACTAATCTGAATGTTAAATCAATGAATAAATGTGCGATAGTACTGAATGATGCATCTAGAGATTCCTGGAACAAACCATGAAGACAAGAAACAAGAGAAGAGTACCCAAGGAAAAGGCAGCAAGCAACTGATGCCAGAGCTACTGTATCCACACAGTAACAACATATGACGGTCATCAAAGCAAACTCCCAAAGCAGTCTACCAGAGAAGAGAGAAGACCAAGCCAACCAAGGTACAAGGAGAAGACACCACCACGAACATCAAACCACTAAAGAAGCCCACCGGAGAAGAGGAAAGACCAAGGAACAAAGAGAAGACACCATCATAAACAGCGATATCAAAGGGCAAAATAACGAGAGAGGGAGAGAGAGAGAGCGAGAGAGGCAGAGAGAGAGAGAGAGAGAGAGAGAGAGAGAGAGAGAGAGAGAGGAGAGAGAGAGAGAGAGAGAGAGGAACATTGCATGCACTACCTCTGTCCATCTAATTTCATCTTCATCGAAATACATAAAAGATGAATAGCAAGATTCCCTGTACTCTCCCACAAAGCTTTGTGGGAAACAACTCTGATCTCAAAAAAAAAAAAAAAAAAAAAAAAGAAGGAGTTCGTAGTTTGTTCGAGAGGGACTTCATCGCGCTAGGACAACTTCATCAGGGCTCCACCGAAATTTGCATGCAATTATCTGCCAGACTCCCCGAGCCTGCGCAAAACCATACGCGATGACAGGGTCCTGAAATGGGGACGGGGGGGGGGGGGGGGTGAGAGGGACCTATGAAACACTAAGCTGACACCATCAGAATGATGGAAACATTAGGATGGGCAGCAAACAGGACGCAGCACGTTTTTTTTAAAATATTGCAGGCTGGGTTGAACTCGAGATATCAGACTTTGAATTGACAGCTCTATCAAAAGAACCAACCAGCCCTGTGCTTGTAGAAGGGGGAAAACTGACTTGTCCAAGGATTGATGGTTTTATGTCTGGTTCAGTTTTTACGTTGGCTCCCCCTCAGGTGATATGGCCGATGAGGATAACCATCCCAGCAAAGAAAGGGTGGGACTTTATCTAATCTATACTGACACCACCAGAACAACAATGATGTTAAGATGGGACAGTGACAAGGCCAGTTTTAATGTAGCTTATCCCGGGATTCGAACCCACAACCATTAGTGTGTGAATCCGACGCTCAACCAACTGGGCTATTGAGGCCTGCATTGCCAAAGGGTTTGACTGATTGATTGATTTGGTTCATTTTTACGTCTGCGCCCACCTCAGGTGATATGGCCGACGGGGATAACCATCCCAGGGAAGTGGGGAAAGGGGGGGGGGGGTCTATCTATCCTATACTGACTCCACCAGAACAACGATGATGTTAAGATGGGACAGTGAGAAGGCCAGTTTTTCATATACGCACCCGGGATTTGAACCCACAACCATCAGTATGTGAATCCGATGCTCAACCAACTGAGCTACTGAGGGCCGCATTGCCCAAGGGATGATTTTTTTTCCTTTTTTTGTTGTTGTTTTTGTTTTGATTTGGTTCAGTTTTTACGTCTGCGCCCACCTCAGGTGATATGACCGACGGGGATAACCATCCCAGGGAAGTGGGGGAAGGGGGGGGGGGCTTATCTAATCCTATACTGACTCCACCAGAACAACGATGATGTTAAGATGGGACAGTGAGAAGGCCAGTTTTAATGTAGCACACCCCGGGATTCGAACCCACAACTGCCCAAGGGTTGAACCAAAGACCTTTTATTTATGATGTCTTAGGGTTGAGCCCACAACCCCTGCATTATGAGGATGGCGCTCTGCCAATAGAGCCAATGACAAAGACGTTATAAATAAAACTGACAGTTGAGCCAATGGAAAAGACGTTTAAATAGAGCTCTGTAATGTTTTGGCCAATGGCCGTTAAAAAAAAATAACGGCCCTGCCTGAGAGTTAAACCCAGTCATAAAACGCAATCGCTAGGGAGAAGAGTGGCAGAATGGTTCAGACATTTGCCTGCTAAAAACTAAGCTCGAGGCAGCCCGCCCGGCCGCCAGAATGCGTAGCTGCCAGTTCTTTTCCGATTACTATAGTCTCGACAGTTATCAATCGGAAGCTCCCAACGTTGCTTTAGTGGAAGCACAGGGGCTGTTCGAACGGCTGAGAAAGTGACCAGGCATGATGCTCTTGACACAGCTCATTTTTCTGTTCAGCTAAGTCTGACATGCCCCCTAAGAGATCCAAGTTTACTGTTTTTCTGAGCAGCGAGCTCGACTAGCTGCCAGCTCTTTTCCTCTTACTATAGTCTACATTTAGCAGTCAGAAGCTCCCAATGTTGACTTTACGACTAACATAGGGGGTATTCAAACGGCCACGAAAGTGGCCAGGCATGATGCTCTAGACACAGCCCGACACAACATCAAGCCCCAGTTCATCCCCAAAATATCCAACACACAAAGAACAAACATCCTGGAGAAAGAGATCAGAAAGTCACTGAGCACCAACCCAAAGTCCAAGACCATAGGTGTAGCTGGCATTTCAACTCAGGCTGTGGAAGGCTGCGGAGAGACTAGAATTAAGTGGCTTACCATCATGTTAAAACTGATTGCAGAAGAATTGAGGCAGCAGAGTTGTGGTTTTATCGGAACCACTACGTGTCAAACGGACAGAAGAAAAACTAATGAAAGTGTCCTGGAAGAACTCGATACCACCTTTAAACTACCAGCAGACATCAACAAGAGAAGACTTAAAATACATTGGCCATGTGTCACGCAACAAGAAGTCGGACCTCATAGCAACCATTTCTCAAGGAAAAACAGTGGCATAAAGGAAGAAAAGGCAGACCTCCAATCTCATACTTCGAGAACATAACCAACATCAGTAGCCTAAATATTCAAGAAATTGTCCTCAAAAGTCAAGACAGAGCGGCCTGGAGAGAGATGGTGGTGTCCAGATCTGTAACAGCCAACACCGAACCGGTGACGCCGACTGGTGAAACAGGCGAGACAGGTGAGACCAGCATGTTCCAAAAAGCCTGGAAAGAAGAACGTCCTCCACATGACTAGGATAGAGCTGTTGTAGTGCCCATGTCGAAAAAGACAGGGAGCAAGACACACACTGCAACAGCTACAGAGTATATATCTTTCCTCTGCACGCCAGCCAGATATACACCGTAATCTGAGAACAACGTATCAAGACCACAGTGGAACCATGCTTATCTTAACCCTTTAACTCCTGCAGCCTGTCCACCAACTGCAAAAACTTAACCCTTTGACTCCCTCACCTATCCACCAGCTTCCTGCAGGAAGCTGGTGGATAGGGTGAGGGAATCAAAGGGTTAAGTTTTTGCTTTTCTAGTATGGTTGACAATGCAGGATGCTGGTCGGCAGGGTGCGTAGTCAAAGGGTTAGGTGGATGAGGAAAAGGTATTTTGTATCGTGTATATGAACACCTAACAAGTTAACTCTTTGACTTCCGCACCATGTCCATCAGCATCCTGCGTCGTCAGCCATGTTGGCAAAACAAAAACTTAACCCTTTGACCTTCTCCTGGTGGATAGGGGTGAGGGAGTCAAAGGGTTAATTTTTTTGCAGTTGTTAGATAGGTTGCGGGAGTCAAAGGGTTAAACAGAAGAATCAAAAGGCAAAACTCCACCAAAGCACACAAAGCTAAGTCCTCGGAAAGCTGGCGGAAAAAGGGACAGAAAACCAGACTAGACTTCAAAAGGCGAATGCTATGAAACTAGCAATTTTCATTCCCAGAACATCCAGGCATTTATAACCCCAAACCGAACTTATCCATATAAACTTTCTGTCCACTCTGACTTACCAGTGGCAGGCCTGGACATGGACATCAGACAACAGGCATGAGAGAAAGATCACAATTTATGAGTTGAGACGTCTCAGACGGAGCAGCAGGCAAGACCAAAAGAGACAGAGACTTTTTTTTAACCCTTTAACTCCGATCCCGTGCCCTATCCACCGGCATTCTGCAGTGCCAACCATGCTAGCAAAGCAAGAACTTAAAACCCTTTGACTTCCTCACCTTATCCAATCAGCTTCCTGCAGGAAGCTGGTGGATAGGGTGAGGGAGTCAAAGGGTTAAGTTTTTGCAGATGATGGATAGGGTCAGGATCAAAGGGTTAAAAAATCATAGCACTTAAGCAGATTTCCTTTGTGCTCATCTTTTCTTCTATTTTTTCTTTGTATTTTTTGTTTTTCTTTCTATCTTTTTTGTTTTGTTTTTGTATTG
>CM060310.1:8975586-8980586 GCA_030674185.1 Monoplex corrugatus | reverse complement strand
GGTTTTCCCAGTTCTCCCAGTCTATGTTGAGGGACTTTAGCGATGCCTTCAAGCTGTCTCTAAACCGTTTTCTCTGGCCTCCAACTGTTCTCTTGCCAGACGCTAGTTCCCTGTAGAGGAGTTGCTTCGGAATTCTGGTGTCAGACATCCGGTACACATGGCCAGCCCAGTGAACCTGACTCTTTTGAAGTAAAGTGTGGATGGAGGGGAGATTGGCTTTCTCTAGTACTTCTGTATCAGGGATCTTCTCTTGCCATCGGATATTGAGAATCTTTCTGAGGCTTTTGGTGTGAAAATGATTCAATTTCCTTGCGTGTCTACTGTAAACAGTCCAGGTCTCACTGCCGTAGAGGAGAGTGGTGGGGACCACCGCTTTGTACACTTTGCTACTTCGGATGGTACTTCAATGTATGAAAATCTCCTACCTGTTTTCCAATGTGTCAGTATAGGATTAGATAGGTCCCCCTTCCCCCGCTTCCCTGGGATGGTTATCCTCGTCGGCCATCTCACCTGAGGGTGGGTGTCGACATAAAAACTGAACCAAATCAATCAATCAGCTTTGTTGGATTTCATTCTGTACTTCCTGTAAAGTGAACAGTGAACAGTCTTCTTTCCCTGATCTGTATCATATCTTTCAATTCATTAAACCCATTAATTCTCCAAACTTTAAACTTCAAGGTGTTCTGTTTGTATTTAATCAAATTATTGTTCCAAAGATTTTAATTATGAAAATCGTCAACGTTTGTATATTTTAATTTTACAAGCACTTTGTTGTTTTAATGGGTAGGCAAAACAGTTTTCCGGAATAAATTTTGTACTTTATTGGGAGGGGGCCGCATGGTACTTCAATGTATAAAAATCTCCCACCTGTTTTCCAATGTGTCAGCTTGCCTTTCTCATCGCAATCTCTTTCCGCTATCAGTTTGGAAAGTACAATACCTGTTATTGCTATTGTTATTTAAAGCCCAGCCGACTGGGGAGAGTCATATCAGGGCTATAACCACTTCAAAACATACAAAGCTTCACAAGAGAAAAAGAAAAGAAAAGAAAATTAAGTTCACATATCAATGCATTCACGCACATAATCTAAGGACATGCCCCTGGCGTTGACCATTCCGTCCAATTTATCACACAGAATACAAATTTAAGCATACCTTAGGACACCAAAACATATATATATAAAAGCAGGCATAAATTACCTAAAATTGCTTCCGCATATCTCACCTCTCTAGAGCCAAAATCGCGCTTAATACATGTACTCAACTATCAATCCTAAGAAAAAGTACAAAAGACTTTAACGGACACATAGAGGTGACTGGACCAGCATATCTGATTTCCCTTGAGCAGAAAATGCACTTAATACCTGTACCCAACTGTCAGTCCTAAGAGAAAGTATGTAAGACTTTATCAAAAACATACAGGTAAATGGACCAGTAAGACAGAAAAATGATAGGAAGAAACGACAGAAAGCAAAGGAACAAGGTAGAAACAAAGAGAGTAACAGAAAAGAGGAAATTCCTTGCACAGAATTTCCAGAAGGTGGGGATACTTTTTATACTGAAAGAGCCCCGGCATCTCCACGGGGGCACAACACCACCTAACGTCTTAACATCTTGCAGGAGTTCATCATCTGAGAAAGACAGTGGAATATTTCCGATGGTCACTTTAGTTGATGGAGGCTGTTCTTTTTCGCCGGTACCATTATCATCTGGATGTTTTACTAAGAACGGATTTTGTGATTTTACCGCAAACTGTACCCCCCTTAAAACAAATCCTTGAATTAGCAGGGTTTGTCGCCATTCTTTCTTCAGTGGGTAAATACGCCACAGATCACCGCTTCTCTGGGTTTCAATTTCAATTTTCAGTTTCAATTTCTCAAGATGACGTCTCTGCGCTCGGAATGAATTCCATATGCACTTACGTCACAGGTGCCATGTGATGGATAAGATCCAGAATGATCACAGCACAAGCCTTAAGCCTGGGCATAAACCCTTGAGCTGGTCAGTTCCTGAGGTCGTACCAAGATAGTTCCTTAACCCTGAGGTCGTAGGGGAATTAGGTGGCAGAGACCTCAACTTTTCCCGGGGCCAGCACCATGAGGGTGGCGCCCATCCCCTCTCCCTCACTTCAAATTCATATTCATTTTTTTTAAACCACGAAGGCTAATTGGTCTTCAAGGGGTGGGACCTGGGGAATCAACCTATATCTCCAATGATTTGTACCAAGGCAGCCGGGCAGTGCCTTGCTCTTTACGATTTTCAACTGCCGTGGGATCTTTAGCGTGCGCAGCCAGGAGGCACACGGGTCCGACTCGTTTTTCGTCCCCTTCCGAAGGACTAGACGTTCAGTTCAATTTTCCGGTCAAACTTAGGAGAAAAGTCGAGGCCTGCACGGGGAGCGAACCTTGGAACCTCGAGTGTAGTTATTGGCAGGCGAACGTCTGAACCATTCTGCCACTCTTCTCCCTGAACTAGGCTCTTTCAATAGCGTTGTACCCACCACACGTTTTTCTTTTTGTTTGTTTTCTGAAGCCACACACACAGTTCACAAGTGGTGAAATCTTCTTTTGTGTGTGTGTGTGTGTGTGTGTGTGTGTGTGTGTGTGTGTGTGTGTGTGTGTGTGCGTGCATGCGTGCGTGTGTGTGTGTGTGTGTGTGTGTGTGTGTGTGTGTGTGTCAATCTGGTTGATTTGACAGATAAAACTCGCTCAACTTCTGTTGTCACCTGATTGTTGCCATGAAATGAAGTACGGGTTGGTTGGTTGGTTTTTAAAGGCATTCACCGTCACTGATGCAGACTTTTTCTTTTTTACATTACACTCATTACATTCACATAGATTTTTTCAAGTAGACTACCTCAGTATATTACAGTACCCCAGTTAAACTAAATCCATGAATAAGCACGGTTTGTCGCGACTCTTTCTTCAGTGGGTAAATACACCACAAAGTTCAGCAATGGTGAAACCTTTTTTGGTCAAATCCGGGTAACTGTTTGTTCATCACAAATACAGATAAAACTCGCTGACTATGTCGTTTCTGTTGTCAAATTTGTTGCCATGAAATGAAATACAATCTTTTTTTTTTTTTTTTTTTTTAATGGCGTTCACCATCACTGATTCAGACTTTTTTTTTTTTTTTTTACATTTTTTTTACGTCCATATAGATTTTTTTTTCAAGTAGACTTCTTCAGGATAATACGGTACACAATACATATGGCCTGCGATAATGTTTGTGATAGAAAAAAAAAACACTACTGGTCACAGAACAGCGCAGACACCTATACGTCCTGCCGACATCAGTGTGAACACTACTCTCCGTTGTTTGTTGTTGTTGTTGTTATTGTGGTGATGGTGGTGGTGGTGGTGGTCTTGTTGTTGTTGTTGTGTTGTTGTGTTGTTGTTGTGTTGTTGTTGTTGTGTTGTTGTTGTTATTGTTTTGTTGTTGTGTTGTTGTTGTTGTTGTGTTGTTGTTGTTGTTGTTGTTGTTGTTGTTGTTGAGGAATTATAACACGTAAGATACACACGTGGCCTGAAAGTGCCTAAGCTGTACAAAGAAATTGTCAGGGTTGAATTCAGTTATTTCACACATTTCTGTATTAACTCTTCGACTCCCGCACCCTATCCTTGCAGGAAGCTGGTGGAAAGGGTGAGGGAGTCAAAGGGTTAAGTTTTTTTTTGCTTTGTTAGCATGGTTGACAATGCAGGATGCTGGTGGACAGGGTGCCGGAGTCAACAGGGTTAAACTATAGTGCCCATCAACAGCAACATGGAATTAAAACATCATTTTGAAATTAGGGGAAGGGGTCGGGGTGGGGGTGGCTATCGTCTGTGCCAGTCTGAGTCACTTCTCCCCACGTCGCTCATTTTGGCTTTCCAGCACACCTCAGGCCTTGCCGAAACTGAAGAGAGCTTGAGAGCAGGACGTGATGAGCCATAAAATCTGGGACAGTTTTTGACGATGCTATCGTCATGTGCCTGCCACGTGGCGTTGGCGATCATGGCCCTCCATACGAATCTATCCCTTGTCACTGTTAGTACATCTCCCACGCTCTCTGTCTTCAACCACCCTGGTGTTCTCTTTCCCTCCAGCTTGCCTGTTTCTCTTTCCTCGTAACATGTCCTATTTAATGTTGCTTGTCTTTTCCTAATCTTCTCTTATCATCATTGTTGATCTGGTGGTGTCAGTATAGGATTAGAGAGGTCCCCCTTCCCCCACTTCTCTGGGATGGTTATCCCCGTCGGCCATATCACCTGAGGTGGGTGTCGATGTAAAAACTGAACCAGATCAATCAATCTAATTTTCTTTATCAATGATCTTCTTGTGTCTGCCTCCTTCAAGACTGTCTTGTTTGTTTTCTTCGCTATCCATGGATCTCTCAACATTCTTCTTAAAAACCACTTTTCAGTTGCCTCAGTTTTGTTCTGAATTATCGTGTTGACTGACCGTCCACGCCTCACAACAGTACAACGGTGTCGGTTCTATATAAATCTCTCAAAATGCTATGTTGATGAGAATTGAGATGAGTGTGATGAAGCTATGAAGTTCCATATTGAATTGACGTTATGCGACAAGGATGTACCTATGCTCACTCTCGTTGTATGTTCTGACGTCAACCAGGCCCTAGAGACACAGACACTTGCAGTGTTGGTAGTGAAATTTGATTAACACCCTGAATGACTCATCCTTGAAATAAGCTTAGTTGAGACTCGACTGTGTGGTCCCCATCTTCCCTGGCAGAGAGACCATAAAATGCTCTACTTAGGTCAGAGTAAAAGCCGGTCGTGGCGGAACTCCCCCCCCCCCCCCCCCCCCCAATAATTTATTTTTAGGACTGATGGGGATTTGCACCCACGGCCTTCCAGTCAGCAAGTCGTTGTGTGAACCAGTCGGCCACTTTGACAGCCTCGTCGTTTTGTTTTGATAGTTATGCGTGTTGAAGTTGTATGATAACAGACGTCACGGGGAATTCAGCTTATCTGCTTGCAGTATCAGACTCTGTGT
>CM060310.1:8968086-8973086 GCA_030674185.1 Monoplex corrugatus | reverse complement strand
TCTCTCTCTCTCTTTCTCCTGCTGTCTCTCTTTCTCTCTCTCTGTCTGTCTCTCTCTCTCTCTCTCTCTCTCTCTGGTCCCCCCTCTCTCTTTCTCTCTCTCTCTCTCTCTCCCCCCTCTCTCTCTCTTTCTCCTGCTCTGTCTCTCTCTGTCTTTCTCCTGCTCTCTCTCTCTCTCTTTCTTTCTCTGTCTTTCTCTCTTCCATTCTGTTCTCTCTTTCTCTATCTTTGTCTTCCCTTCTACTCTCTCTCTCTCTCTCTTTCTCCTGCTGTCTCTCTCTCTTTCTCCTGCTGTCTCTCTCTCTTTCTTTCTCTCTCTCTCTCTCTGATCTCCCCCTCTCTCTTTCTCTCTCTTTCTCTCTCTCTCTCCCTCCCTCTCTCTCTCTCTCTCTCTCTCTCAAGGGTTCATTTTTTGCTGTTCTAGCATGTTTGTCAATGCAAGATGTTAGTGATTAGGGTGAGGGAGTCAAAGTGTTAAAGTACCTGGTTCGGTGTTCAGTAAGGTCGACCCCTGCTGTCGTCAACAAACTACATACACACATACAAGTACAGGGACAGACAATAGGCAAGCTTGTTGCCATTGCTGACAAGCTCGCCGCTTCAGCTCAAGCGTTCTGAAAACCACTGCGTTGTCCTACCACTCTCATGTATGAGGACTAGTCATAAGAATATTGCCAAAAGAAGCTTTAAAACATTGCCGCCCCCTCCCCCACCCCCACCCCCGGCCTGGCGGGCAAAGCCCACAGACATCTTATGCATAGTACGCTTAGTATAAGATGTGTGTAGCTAAGCCCCCAAGGCGGTTAGGGGAGGAGAGAATCAGGTCACTTGTAGAATGATGAAACCAGTGGGCCAGTGACACACTGATCGATTTTTGTGGCGTTTTCGTTTTGGTTTGGTTTGCTTTGGTTTGCTTTGCTTTGCCTTGCCTTGCTTTGCTTTGCTTTGCTTTGCTTTTGCTTTGCTTTGCTTTTGCTTTGCTTTGCTTTGCTTTTGCTTTTGCTTTTGCATTGCATTGCTTTGCTTTGCTTGCTTTGCTTTACTTTGCTTTGCTTTCCTTTACTTTGCTTTGCTTTTGCTTTTGCTTTTGCATTGCTTTTGCTTTTGCTTTGCTTTGCTTTACTTTGCTTTGCTTTGCTTTGCTTTGCTTTTGTTTTTGCTTTTGCTTTGCTTTGCTTTGCTTTTGCTTTTGCTTTTGCTTTGCTTTGCTTTGTTTTTGCTTTGCTTTTGCTTTGCTTTGCTTTGCTTTTGCTTTGCTTTGCTTTGCTTTTGCTTTGCTTTTGCTTTTGCTTTTGCTTTTGCTTTGCTTTGCTTTGCTTTGCTTTTGCTTTTTTGCTTTTGCTTTTGCTTTGCTTTTGCTTTGCTTTATTTTGCTTTTGTTTGCTTTGCTTTGCTTTGTGGACTACACCTCCCACATATACTCCAATAGACGAATAAACTTTTACGTATATGTATAGCCTAGGAAGGATGGGAGGGTGGATGGAAAGGCAGGGGGGGGGGAGGTGTCTTCATGGCTACTGTTAACGTAGTCACATTCTGTTTTCGATGGTGAGCACGCTAGGTACACGTACATGGCCTTTAGGATCTTCAGCGTGCGTAACGGGGGGGGGGGGGGGGGGGGGGGGGGGGGGGGGGGGGGGGGAGAAGTTGAGTTTAGTAAGTTTTAAAGTCCTACCACTCTCAGAGTATACGAGGACTAGCGAAGAATTTTTTTGTAGAAGCCTTCAATATTTTAGAGCTTGTGAGAAATCGGACACTGGTTCACAATCAGACCTTTCAGTGTCGGTCAAAGACGTTATTTTAACTAGAACTACGTCAGAACAAACAACGGTGTCGGTTTGATTTGAAATTCTCTCTGTCTCTGTCTTTTCCCTCTCTCAACTCTTTGTTCTGTCTCTCTGTCTTGAATATCTCTCTGTCGAAACTACTCTCTCCTGCTATCCTCTCCCCCTCTCTCTCTCTCTTCTAATCCCTTAAAGCTATCGGTGATCATGTTGTATGTTGTTCACGATACCCTTCCATGAGGCCATAGCCTATGACACGATAACTCATCCAATCCAATCCAATCCAATCCATCACTTTCTCTGTCTCTGTCTCTCTCCTCTGTCCTCCTTGTCTCTCTGTCTCTCTGTCTGTCTCCTTTCTCCTGTCTCTCTCTGTCTCTCTGTCTCTCTCTCTGTCTCTCTGTCTGTCTCTCTCTTCCTCTCTTTTTCTCTCTCTGTCTTCTGTCTGTTCTCTCTCTCTCTCTCTTCTCTCTCTGTTTTGTGTTGTGTGTGTCTCTCTCTGTCTCTTCTCTCTCTCTCCTTCTCTTGTCTCCTCTCTTCTCTCTCTCTCCTCTCTGTTTCTCTCTCTTCTTCTCTCTCTGTCTGTTTCTCTCTCTCTCTCTCTCTCTTCTGTCTGTCTGTCTCTGTCTGCCTCTCTATCTCTCTTTCTCTCTGTCTCTGGGTGTGCGTGCGTATGTGTGTTTGTCTGTCTGTCTGTCTGTCTGTATGCATACATGAATCATCGTTTTCATCGTCCATTTCTCTGTTTTGCCGTGGGATCTTTTATGCGCGCCAAAAGTTTGCTGCCGATGGGATGTCATTTCATCATATCGCCTGAAAGACTAGCATCCAGACCATTCAACAGTTTTGGTGGAGGGAATGTGTAGAGGGAGGTTGGAGGTAGAAAAATCTCTTCCAAAGGGGAATCGAGTCTGGCACCTTTATGTTCCTTAAACGGACGACCTTATCTGGAGGTGGAATGACAACTCCCACTTTGAAGAAATCTGCCAGTTTGTATAAACAATGATACAGAGAAAAACGTGAAGAAATCTGCCAGTTTGTATAAACAATGATACAGAGAAAAACGTGAAGAAATCTGCGAGTTTGTTAAAACAATGATACAAAGAAAAACGTGAAGAAATCTGCGAGATTGTTAAAACAATAATACAGAGAAAAACGTGAAGAAATCTGCCAGTTTGTATAAACAATGATACAGAGAAAAACGTGAAGAAATCTGCCAGTTTGTTAAAACAATGATACAAAGAAAAACGTAAAGAAATCTGCGAGTTTGTTAAAACAATGATACAAAGAAAAACTTGAAGAAATCTGCCAGTTTGTTAAAGCAATGATGCAGAGAAAAACTTGAAGAAATCTGCCAGTTTGTTAAAACAATGATACAAAGAAAAAACGTGAAGAAATCTGCCAGTTTGTTAAAACAATGATACAAAGAAAAACGTGAAGAAATCTGCCAGTTTGTTAAAACAATGATACAAAGAAAAACGTGAAGAAATCTGCCAGTTTGTTAAAACAATGATACAAAGAAAAACGTGAAGAAATCTGCCAGTTTGTTAAAGCAATGATGCAGAGAAAAACATCGAATCTATAACATTCAGGGTGAAGAATGAAAAAAAAATTTTTTTTTTTAATTGAAAAAAAAAAAAAAGAAAAAAAGAACTTTGACATTTACGTGGAAACTCGGCATCTTGAGGCTAACAACCTCATACAGCAGCCAGCCCTGCATTCATGCTGTACGAGTATGAGGAAGGAAGGCCTGGTAGATCGATTTATTTTTCCTTCCCTTCCCACCCATCTCCCGTCCCTCTCCCCCTCCCCTTGTCCCTGTCCTCTCTCCCCTCTCCTCTCCCTGCCCTGGTTGTCAGATGTCACCCGACAGACTGAAAGTGAAGGAGGGAGCTAGCAGAGACAGCCTTGTCTTTCGTATTGTTGACGGATTATTAAAGTCTGTAGGCCTACTACATGTTGCCTTACATATCGCTTGATATACTGCTGTACGTTCTACCGACAGCTTGGAGTCTTTACATGCCGGTACTGCTTACAACTTGAAGTCTTTACATGCCGGTACTGCTTACAGCTTGAAGTCTTTACATGCCGGTACTGCTTACAGCTTGAAGTCTTTACATGCCGGTACTGCTTACAGTTTGAAGTCTTTACATGCCGGTACTGCTTACAACTTGAAGTCTTTACATGCCGGTACTGCTTACAGTTTGAAGTCTTTGCATGCCAGTACTGCTTACAGCTTGAAGTCTTTACATGCCAGTACTGCTTACAGTTTGAAGTCTTTGCATGCCAGTACTGCTTACATTGAAGTCTTTGCATGCCAGTACTGCTTACAGTTTAAAGTCTTTACATGCCGTACTGCTTACAGCTTGAAGTCTTTGCATGCCAGTACTGCTTACAGCTTGAAGTCTTTGCATGCCAGTACTGCTTACAGTTTGAAGTCTTTGCATGCCAGTATTGCTTACAGTTTGAAGTCTTTGCATGCCAGTACTGCTTACAGTTTGAAGTCTTTGCATGCCAGTATTGCTTACAGTTTGAAGTCTTTGTATGCCAGTACTGCTTACAGCTTGAAGTCTTTACATACTGCTGACAGTTTGAAGTCTTTACACACTGCTTTACATATTGCTGACAGTTTGAAGTCTTTACACATGCTTTACATACTGCTGACATTTTGAAGTCTTTACACATGCTTTACATACTGCTGACAGTTTGAAGTCTTTACACACTGCTTTACATATTGCTGACAGTTTGAAGTCTTTACACACTGCTTTACATACTGCTGACATTTTGAAGTCTTTACACACTGCTTTACATACTGCTGACAGTTTGAAGTCTTTACACACTGCTTTACATACTGCTGACAGTTTGAAGTCTGTACACACTGCTTTACATACTGCTGACAGTTTGAAGTCTGTACATACTGATGACAGTTTGAAGTCTTTACACACTGCTTTACATACTGATGACAGTTTGAAGTCTGTACATACTGATGACAGTTTGAAGTCTTTACATACTGCTTTACATACTGATGACAGTTTGAAGTCTGTACATACTGATGACAGTTTGAAGTCTTTACACACTGCTTTACATACTGATGACAGTTTGAAGTCTTTACATACTGCTTTACATACTGATGACAGTTTGAAGTCTTTACATACTGCTTTACATACTGATGACAGTTTGAAGTCTGTACATACTGCTTTACATACTGATGACAGTT
>CM060310.1:8893086-8963086 GCA_030674185.1 Monoplex corrugatus | reverse complement strand
TTCTTCTGTCGTCTTCTAAGCTTTGTGGGAAAAAACTGATCTCAAAAAGACAAAACAAAAAAAACAAGTATTATTACTAATGATAATAATGACAGTGACAACGAGAACAATGATAATAATAAAAAATAGTATTGATGATGACGATGATGTAGTAGTAGTAGCAGTAGTAGTAGTTATAATCATCATCATCATCTTCATCATAATCATAATCGTAATCATAATCATAATCTTTGTCATAATATTCATCATAATCATGATCATAAATCACTCTTTTCATATAGCGCTATTCTCACTGCGCATTACACATTTTACAAGAGACAGTGTCTATATAAATAGACAGGCTACAGAATCACTGATGTGTCACATAAAAACATACACATAAGTCCCGATACAACACAAACGCAGTTCGGCCAGTCCTACAGAGAAATGGAAGGACTGGAACTGAGTTCACCATAAATCATGGGCCCCCTATAACCCCCCTGCCCCCACCCCACCTCCAGGGATTTCATGGCACATGTATGCATCTCTGCAAAGCTTGACATCTAAGCTACTGATTCCAAGTTGTTTCCATTGATCTGCTGCTGGGTGTGGCAACAGTACACGTTTAAACTTATCCATCGTCAAAATTCTGAATCGCGAGCAAACTGATTATGGAGGCCAACAGATATAGGTTTGTTATCCACTTTTGGAATACTTGGTACAGCTTGTAATATGTTTTTCATGGATTACGAGCAGATATAATGACATCTACTCATCATTAACGTAAGATCTTGGCTCACTAGATGATGGGTGGAAAGAAAGGCTGAAAGACAGGGAAGGTCAGCTGAGCGAGTTAAGTTTCGTTATGTTCACAGATTTGAAGCTACACGGATTTTTACCAACAACAACAAGTCAAATTGCACTTTAAAAGTAGGCCTATATGCAGAGGGGACAGTTTTATTTATTTTTGTAGTTTTATTTTGTAGTTTTATTTGCATTTATTCCAGTAAAATTAGGGAAGGATGCTCGTCGAACCAACAATCAGACTCACAATCAGACTCAGCTACAAAAGACCACCACCACCACCACCACCCACCCCCACCGTTACCCCTGGGTAGGCTATTCCTTTAGCCTAGAGTGCACAGTTTGAATTTATTCAAGAGGTATTCATGGCACTCGGACAATCACCACAAAAGTACATGCGCTCCACCCAGCCTGCCATCTATCACCTAGCAAAACCCTGTGCGCTGTTAAGGCGTTGTAATGGAAGTGGCGAAGAATAGGAGGGCAATGGACAGGCCAGATTGTATGTTGATTAAATCCAGACATCGGATCTTGGGTATCAGATGGACACACATTGTAAGTTTGTAGCTTGTACTTTGTTCAAGAGGGCTTCACTGCACTCAGAAAACTCCACATACGCTCCACCCAAATCTGCCAGCAATTATCGGACAGACTTCCGATACCTGCGCAAAACCTTATGCGCTGGCAAGGTCTTGAAATGGGGAAAGGGGAAAGAGGGACCTATGAAACACTAAGCTGACACCACCAGGACCATGGACCAAGATAGCCTGTGGGGATGTCGGCAACCAGGACCTTTCATCACTACAAGGTGACCCTTGAGGTCCACTGCCAAGCAGAGGGTCGTTGTTAGTCAATGGACAGATAGCCTCTGGGGATGTCGGCAGCCAGGACCTTTCATCACTACAAGGTGACTCTTGAGGTCCACTGCCAAGCAGAGGGTCGTTGTTAGTCAATGGACAGACGACAATGGACCAGTGGCTAGTGAGACGTGGCAGGCTAACAAGCTCACACCTTGGTAGCACCCTCCCCTTTGCTTCAGTTCTCTCACTCACCCACGTCACCAACTTTCTGCATACCGCAGGTCTTTCTCACTCTGTCCGCCACCTTTTCTGCACAACTCTCCTACACAAAGGAATGTGTGTGCGCGCGCGCGTGTGTGTGTGTGTGTGTGTGTGTGTGTGTGTGTGTGTGTGTGTGTGTGTGTGTGTGTGTAGTGTGTCGGTGTGTGTGTGCGTGCGTGCATACGTGTGTGTGTGTTTGTTTGTGGACTGGGGATCCCTTGTGAACTTTGAATCTACTGACTCAGTGACAGACTGGGCTATTTTTAACACGGATGGCGGTTGTTAAATCAATGCAGCCATACTCCGTGTGTCGGTGACGTGCATACTGACTGGACAGAAGATCTGACAGCTCGAGTTCAATCCCAACCCCCAACATCCAACACTGACCTGTTCGCTGTCCATCTTTCCATCATGCTGGTGGTGTCAAGCTCAGCGTTTCAAGGTCCTTCTCCCCCTCCCCCCCCCCCAACACACACACCTGCACATTCCAAGATTTTTGGTCAGCACCTAGGGTTTTGCTTTGCACAGGCTCAAGGAATCTGCCAGATAATTGCTGGCAGAGTTAGATGGAGCACATATGGAATTTTCCGAGTGCATTGAATCCGTTTTGAACCAGCTCCAAACTGTATAAGGCACTGAGCCTGACATGGTCTAGAGGATGTGTGTTTCATGGTATGCGTGTGCACACGCACAGAGAGGAAGGGTTACGGGATCTTCAGCGTGTGTAGTTTCATGGTGGTACCTGTGTACAACGGCATAAAGAGGGTTCAGACACTAGCAAGTCTGCACCTACATGCTGACCTGGACGGTCGGGATAAATTCCTCCCTTTAACCCCCCCCCCCCCCCGCTCCCCCATCCCCCAGCCGGTAATCAGGCGGGTTCGAGCTCAGTTCTGTCGCCGAGTTCATTCCAATGCTCTGTCCATTCAGTTTACTAATGTAACTTGTACAGTGTCATGACCTGTGGGGATAACCATCCCGGGGGGGGGGGGGGGGGGGGGGGGGGGGGGGGGGGGGGGGGAGAGCGCGACTGCGTGCCTGCGTGTTTGCGTGTGTGTGTGTTTGTGGGGGCGGGTGTGGGTGAGTGTGTGTGTTGTGTGTGTGTGTGTGTGTGTGTGTGTGTGTACGGGGCGGGAGGGGGGAGTCTTATCCAAACCTGTACAAACACAACTACTGGACAATCCACGATGTATCACCTGAGGTGGGTGTAGACGTAAAAACTGAACCAAACCAAACCAACCAACCAATCCACGATGTTCCATGGTAGAACTTTTTGAAAATCACCAATCAGGTGTACTTCCTGTCCGAGCTGCCAACCTTTGTCTCCTCACCCTATAAAACGTCCACCATCTCACTGCTCGGCCTTTTCCCGCTTTCAATCGTTCAACGCACAAGGTAAGTGGTTTGACTCAGCATAGATCTCGACAGTCACTCTTGATTGCAGCTTAGCATAGGTCTCGACAGTCACTCTTGATTGCAGCCTAGCATAGGTCTCGACAGTCACTCTTGATTGCAGCTTAGCATAGGTCTCGACAGTCACTCTTGATTGCAGCTTAGCATAGATCTCGACAGTCACTCTTGATTGCAGCTTAGCATAGGTCTCGACAGTCACTCTTGACTGCAGAAGCTGCAAGCTCGTCGTCTCGAGACGGCAAGCTGAAAATCAGTTGGAGGTTTGTTTGTTTTGTGTGTGTGTTTTTGTTTTTTTTTTTGTTTTGTTTGTAACTGAAAGCTCTTTTAAGAAACATACCACAGTAAAATTGAAAGGTTTTAGCCAACAGCTCCTGGTATTGGAAAAATGATGTGTGGTATGTGGTATGTTTCTTAAAAGCAATCGTCTTTGTAATTGTCATCGTCATGGTGAGTCGCCAGTGCTACGGGAAACGGATAATCATGCTGAGAACGTAGCCGTGTCTAATAGTCATCATCATCATCAGGTGCCCTGCCGCATGGCGTTGGCAACCATGGACTTCCAACCATCTCTATCTGTCGTTGCCCCCAGCATCTCCCCCACCCTCTTCATCCTCAGCCACTCTGCAAGTCCGTCCAGCATTTTCTCCCTGGGTCTACCCGGTGCTCTCTTTCCCTCCAGTTTTCCCGTTGTGACCAGGTGCTCCAAATCCCCCTTCCTCATAAAATGGCCTATAAATGTTGCTTGTCTTTTCCTAATCTTCGTTATCAGTGATCGACTTGTGTCTGCCTCCATCAAGACTGTCTCGTTTGTTTTCTTTGCTGTCCATGGTACTCTCAAAATTCTTCTGAGAAACCACATCTCGGTTGCCTCAATCCTGCTCTGGTTTTCCTTGCTGACTGTCCACGCCTCGCATCCGTACATCAGTATTGGTTCTATATAACATTCAAGGACTCTCTTTCTGATGTTAATTGATAGGCATTTGTTGGTAAGAATGCTTGTCATCTTCTTGAATGCTGTTTTGGCTTGGCCGATTCTGCCAGCTATTTCCGATGTGCATCTGCCGTCTGATGAAATGACCGTTCCCAGGTATTTGAACTTATTAACCTGTGTCAAGGTTGTGCCATTTGCTGTTATTTTGCACGAGGGGATTTCATGTTTTTTACTGATCACCATGACTTCAGTCTTCCTGCTGTTTAGTTCCAACCCCTTACCTTGCTTTCTGTTTCTAGTATATTCACAAGGTTTTGTAGGTCCCTTTCATTTTCGGCAATTAGCACGGTGTCATCTGCGTACCGAATGTTGTTTATCATTTTCCCTCCAACCTTTAATCCAGGGTCTTCTTCTAGGTTTCTCATGATGTTTTCGCTATATAGTGAAAACAGATCTGGTGACAAAACACAACCCTGTCTGACTCCTTTTTTGATGTTTTGAAAAGAGCTTACATTGTTTTCTATTCTCATTGCAGCTGTTTGTTCCCAGTACATATTCCTGATTATTCGTAGATCTTTTCCATCGACATTGAGTCTCTCCAGTTGGTTGATCAATTCTTCATGTCGTACCCGATCGAAAGCCTTGGTATAGTCAACAAAGCATAAGTACAAATCCTTATTCATCTCAATTGACCTCTCTATAATAGTTCTTAGATGTATATGGCATTAATAGTTCCTTTCTCTTCCACAAATCCACACTGTTCTTCTGCTATTTCTCTTTTGATTCTATTCCTTGTCCTCATCATGATTATTCTTAACAGGATTTTTGTTACATGACTCATTAAACTGATTGTGCGATGGAGTTCGCATTCTATAGCCCCTGTCTTCTTTGGAAGTGCAATGAAAATTGATTTTGACATATCTTTGGGGATTTTTTCAGTGTCATAAATTTCATTTAGGAGGACTTATTTTTTCTATGTCAAATTCCTCCAGGGCTTCAATCATCTCTGTAGTAATGTTGTCTGGTCCTGGGGCTTTTCCTGGTTTCATCTTTTTCAGTGCTGCTCTGACTTCATCTTTCATTATGGGTGGTCCTTCAAAGTTCTTTTTTATAATGTGTTCTTCGTTTCTGTCATCCTCAAAAAGGTCTTTAATGTACTCTCCCCATCTGTCTAATACCTTGTCTTTTTCCATGATAAGCGTGCCATCTTTTGATTTTAAGCAATCAGTTGATGTGCATGTATTTTTCCTGTGAACAATTTCTTCAATTCGTCTGTACATACCCTGAGGATCCATTTTGTGTCGTTCTTCTCTCTCTTTGCATTTTGTGTTCAGCCAAGCTTCCTTAGCTTCATTGCACCTATACCTTATTTCTTTGTTTATCTTCATGTATATCTCCTCGTTTCTCTTTCTGAGTACTTGCGGATGTTGGTGCATACACCTGTATGATGTTGATATCAAAAGGTTTCCCTCTGAATTTGACCAGTAAAACTCTGTCGGACACTGCCCAATATCCTTTAACTGCTTTTGATTTGTCTTTGTCCATTATGATGCCTACTCCTCTTTCATATGAATTACCACCAGAGTATATCACTGTATATTCTCCTGATGTTATCATGCCTGCCCCCTTCCATCTCATTTCCCCTAGTCCTAAAATACTGATGTTAAGCCTTTCCATCTCCATTTTGATGTTGTCTAATTTACCTTTCTGCAACATTGTTCTGATGTTCCATGTTGCCACCTTGGTGTTGAATTTAATCTTGGTTTTGGTCGCAGTAGCTGGCTGACGGTCTGGTGTCACCTGCACCGCATGACAGTCCCTACCGGACGAAGGTGCTCCACAGGAGCACCTATTGACGTCGTTAACTTTCTTCTTTATTCTTCCTCTGTCCATGCATTTCCTGGGGAAAAGTACGATGGTGGTTTCCCCTTGCCTTCCATCGGTTTTTTATTTTAGGGTTGACTCCCTTAGCCTTACTCTCTCCCGAGATGTCCACAAGGCAGTGGAGCTATTTACCCATAGGGGATCTGGTTCGTGGGCACCAGGGCGTGTCCACACGCCGGTGGGCTTGCATGCCTCACGTCTGGGGGCCAGACCTCCTCCGAGTCCTACGAGATTCAGCCCGAGTCCGTGAGGTGCTCAGTTACCGCCTGTCGCCACGAGGAGGCACAGCGTAGGCTTGCTGATGGAGAGGCTATGTACTGACAGGAAGAGACTTATGCATTGCTCTTCGTTTCGCACAGCAGTGCTAGCCAGCGGTGCAGGCCGAAGCCGACACTCTAGACGCATCACATCTGCCAATATGACAAGTTGTCTAATAGTACGGTATCCAAAACAATAATAATAAAAAAATCAAAAAAAAATCAAGTGAACGTCAAACTTCCAATGAGAAGATCCGGAACCTCCTGGTGGTTATATGGTGGAGATTTTTCCAATCTCCCAGGTCAACTTCACGAGCAGACTTGCCCTTTGTGAGTAGTAGACCTGGGCCCTAAACTCAGATTTGAAAACATCAAAATTGCAACATGGAATATAAGAACACTGTTGCAGAAGGGTAAATTAGAAAATATCAAAACAGATGGAGAGGCTTAACATTGGTATTTTAGGACTAGGGGAAGTGAGATGGAAGGGGGCAGGCATGATAACATCAGGAGAATACACAATGATATACTCTGGTGGTAACTCACATGAAAGGGGAGTGGGCATCATGATGGACAAGGACAGATCAAAAGCAGTTAAGGGATACTGGGCTGTGTCCTCTCCCCCCCCCCCCCCAAAAAAAAAAAAAAAAGAAAAAGAAAAGAAAATATCACTCTGCTTCGTTTTGATTTCGGAGTTTGTTCAAGAAGATTCATCCCACTCGAACATTTCTGTAGTCACTCCATCTGGTCGTAGCAAATCTTGCAAAACTTAGCAAATCCAAGATGGCGGAACACACGAAAAAACATGCGCGTTGCTTCTCCGTAAAACTGCCGACGACCCTTTGCGTGACGTCTCTTCAGTAAAGATCATAACCACTTTTGCGGCAAATTTGAAAGATGTGAATCTTAATGCACACGGGGTCGCCGTCTTGAAATTGTCAGCGAGCACCTCTCGAGACCACTACGTTTCGTGAACGTAATCCCTAGCTTTGCTTTGTCTCATTTTTTTTTCTGGGGCGAATCAGAGTTTTATCCCACAAAGCTTTGTGGGAGAGTATAGGGAATCTTGCTATTTATCTTTTATATAATTCTAAGATGATGAAATTAGATGGACAGAGGTGCTTTGTCTCACTTTGCTACACCACAGAATTTTTAGGATTAGGTCAAGAGTCCACGGTCCTAATCTGAGAGCCAATCTGCCTTAAAACTGTTTCTACGTTCACACACACACACACACACACACACACACACATTCACATTCACATCCACACACACACACACACACACACACACACACACACACACACACACACACACACACACACACACACACACACACACACACATGTGTGTGTACAGTATTAGGAACACAATTTATACACGTGTATTTGACTTCTGAAATCACTTTTCAGTTCGCATGTTTACAATCTCGATACCGGGAGCTCGTGATTTGGTGTGTTGTTGCGGTGTTGCTCATAGTAATGTATAATGAAACTTTGATCGTATCCTTATCATGTGGATGTAATAGTATTGATTAGGTCTATCTCTTTATCTATGGCAAACACCCATACTCCGTTGTGATGTTGCCTAGTTGCTCTTATATTATGGGTAAAGAATGATGATGATAATGACGATGATGATAATAGTATTGATTTAGTTAGTTGAGTGAGTTTTAAAGTCCTACCACTGTTAGAGTATACGAGGACTAGCGAAAAAAACTTTTTTTGAAGAAGCCTTCAATAATTTTAAAGCATTGTGAGAAACCGATGGTTTATTCGGTTCTCTGATCCACCCTGGATGGCAATCGAATGGGTGAATCAATCAATTATAATAGTATTGGTTCGGCTCATTTCTTTATTTACGCCAAAAAGTTCCGCATGTCATATATGCATAGGCCTACTTACAGACACATTATCATTCCTTTCATCCATCCATCCGTCCATCTATCATTCCACATCATTTAGGTCAGGTAGTAAGGCTGGTTGAGTTCTACGCATACCTGTGACGATGGATTTAGCTGAACGAAACGAAGACGCAGGTGTACGAGTGCCTTCATCGATCTGTCCCCTGCCCTACATCACGCATTGTTAGATCAGTATATCAGGCAGGCGGGGGTTAGAGATGGGGTGGGGTGGGGGGGTTATTGTGTACTGTCAATACTTGGCCTCTGTCTCCTGACAGCTGACAACAGCGCTGGCAACAAGTCTCTTTACGCCAGGAGACCTGATCGGTGCAGAGGTATTCCGCTCGCTTTCCCGAAATCTAGACTCTGTAAGTTGGCTCGGGTACCAGTTTTACTCCAGCCAACACCGGGGGTGTGCGGCGGCCTCCAGCCTACCCTGCTTTGAAGACAGGGAAGAGTAAAGCATGCTAGAGGAGGAGATGGGCACCCACGCTCATAATGTTCACCGCCGGAAAGTGTTGGGGTCTTTCTCCAATGACCGCAGGGTTATGGGAAAAAATCTTTAACCTTTTGACTCCCACACCCTATCCACCAACTACAAAAACTTTACCCTTTGACTCCCTCACACTTTCCACCAGCTCCCTCACCCTATCCATCTGCTTCCTGCAGGAAGCTAGTGGTTAGGGTAAGGAGTCAAAGGGTTAGGTTTTTGTTTTGCAAGCATAGTTGAAAATGCAGGACGCTAGTAGATATGAGAGTCAAAGGGTTAATAAAACACGAGGATAGACTATTGGCGGGCTGGTTCAGAGCCTCCAAATCCTTTCACTCCCGCACCCTGTCCACCAACTGCAAAAAACAAAAACTTATCCCTTCGACTCCGTCATCTATCCACCAGCTAACCGCAGGAAACTGGTGGATAACATAAAGGGATCAAAGGGTTAAGTTTTTATGTTGCTAACATGATTGACAATGCAGGATGCTGGTGGATAGGGTGCGGGAGTCAAAGGGTTAATGGAATCAGGATCTCAATGATGGTGTGATGTTTGGAGTTTAGTTCAGCTGGCAACAGATAATAGTAGCAGACAGGATGGCGCTCATGTGAAACTACCCGAACACGCGACGAGTCATCTTGAATAAACACAGACTCAGATTAACAAAAAGAGCACGACTGCCAGGGATTTGCCAAGTAAAGTAAATGTGAGAACTTGCATGTTCACAACCCCAAAAGAGGGTAAACGGTGTTTCCCTTCTGCAATGTAGGGGCAAACAAAAACAGGCAGACGAAACTTCAGGTCTAATTTCTGTGCTTGTTTTTATGAGAGGGGAAAAACTTTTTTTTTTTTTTTTCTGTTCGTACCTTTGCAAGAGAGACAATTTTGACGTCCATTCTGGTGTTGTAACAATTATGGTACCCACATTTACTTTCCAAACTCTAAGCTCTCACTCCTGTCTGGTCTTCCTGCCTCCACCATTCACATCCTGCAGCGCATTCAAAACAATGCTGCACGCCTTGTACTAAAAAAGAAAAAAGCTGACCACATATCTCCTCTCCTGGCACAACTTCACTGGCTCCCTGTATCAAAGCGCATACAGTACAAACTAGACACCATGTGCTACAAAAGCCTCAATAACGCAGCCCCCGATTACCTGTCAAGCCTACTTGAGATCTGTGTTCCCTCACGTACCCTCCGCTCTGCCTCCGATCCTCTGACTTTTCGCTTTCCACGCACTAAGCTCAATACCTATGGTCCACGAGCCTACTCTGTTTCTGGTCCACTTTCCTGGAACAAACTTCCTCTCTCAGTCCGTCAGCAACCTACTTTTGTCTCCTTCAAGTCCGCTCTCAAAACTCATCTTTTCTCCTCTGCATAAAATCCTGACCTCATTCAATCCCCTCTGCAGAAAATCCTGACCTCATTCAATCCCCTCTGCAGCCTGTCTCCACTCGGAGGGGAATCACATTGTAATATATAATTGTATATAATATGCTCTCTATAATTTACCATTGCTTTTATTCTTTCTCCCCATTTATAGCCGTGTGCGTGTGCGTGTGCGTGTGTGTGTGTGTGTGCGTGTGTGTGTGCGTGCATGCGTGCGTGCGTGCGTGTGTGTGCGTGCGTGCGTGTGTGTCTGTTTTAGCGCTTAGATTTGATTTTATCAAGATTTTGCGCTATATAAAATATTGTGTGTATATATATATAGTGACTATCCCACCTTTGGTTTACTGCTTTGTATTTGCACACTATCGTACGCATTGAGACGGTGACAGGCTGGTAGATAGCGCGCGCGCGCACTCACACATACATGGAGAACAATGTGTACATGCGCGCTCACACCAGTATCACTCGCTCCCTCCCTCCCGGCACCCCCCCCCCCACACACACCGCCCCTCGCTCCACACACAGGCCTATACGCGCACATACTTCGTGCCCCTGGCAAATCAGCCAGTGACCATTCGCTGATCCCCCCCCCCCCCCCCCACACACACACACACGCACGCTCCGATTTATTTATCAAAAATTAAAATAAATATCTAGGCTATTCCCACTGTGACTGTATGTTCTAAATGGCTCACATTCAACGATGGAAGGTCTGAAGCAGAGGTAGTGTTTGCAGAAAATGCCACGTTGATTTACCAAAGTTCTTCTCTTTTGTGCTTCTGTCGGCTTCCCGAATATATCCGCATTCCAGACACGCAAACTTTGATGCCATCATCGTAACATTACGCCACAGTTGATCACATGACTGATGACGTTCTTATTTCGCGCCAGTCACTGAGCATGCGTACCACTATCAGTCCGTTGATCGAAACATGACGGGAAGATAGGACGACCCGGAGACTGTGACTCGAACATATTTTACTTGTGGTTGGTATCAGAACAAACCCAGAGGTAAGTTTGCTTAAACGTGCAACTTGAATGTTCAATAAGGACTGAGCATTGGATGGATTTACGAAAACCAGCCTGGTGTTGCAGGAAATGCATTTTGTATGTAGTGGAACGTGACCTTGTCTGCGCAGTCTTGAGTGTCAGGTGCAGTTCCTGGTAACGAACTCGAAGGGTTTGCTTTTGACTGAAGTGCACTGTCAGTGCTTGTGATCAGAATGTTTTTTGAATAAAATTGAGGAAGATGCTTTTCAAAGATTACTTCAAATATCGTATACGATATTCTAATCATCAACAAGTGTTATTTTCCGAAAATTTGGTCTCGTGGGCGGTTGGCTGCGTGCGCATCCTAGAACCGTTTCTTCATTCCGACAGCGGATTAAAGTCGGCTTGACGTGTTGATCTGGTTTGGGGGACTTCACAAACATATTAAAATCATTGATAGGTATGTATTTCATTAATTTTTAGGCATTATCTCAGTGTAGTCGTCAGATACGCTTGTAGCTCTTGTGAACTTACTGGGGAAAAAACCTAGAAGCCGATGTGGACTTGAGCCATGAGGAAGTTGTCTGCCTGCACGATTTTTTTTTTTTGTTGAACAGGTGGCTAGAAAACTATCATGTTTAACTGTGATCGAGTTGTTTTTCCAAAATGTCGATTTTGTCCAGTCTTGCTTTATTGTTCTGTAATAAATAGAAACACCTGGGACCCTGCTGTTTACTTTTCGTTGCATTTTGTTCCTAGATTTTTGAGTAGGCCATTTGCCGATTTCAGCTCATCATGAAACCCAGTTCTTGAAGGTCAAGGTCTTTTCACAAGCTCGATGACACTGCAGTCTTTTCCAGGGTCTTGATAATGTGGGGACCGATGTAAAACAGTTGAATGACATTGCTGTGGGAACAATTATTATGAGTACTGAACTTTGGTAGTATTAAGTTAACTGTTAACGCATCAACTTAAGCGATTGTTTGAAACTTAGGCTTAAACCTCACACAGTTCAAAGCATGTAAGACTACATACACACATGCGCATGCATGCATACACATACACAACGCACACATACATACTCATACACACACGCACACTCGTGCACACACATAGGGCCTACACAATGTAGCGTATGTGCACTTGTATGCCCAGAGCAGAGCACATCTCAATTTTCTGCATACTACTTTAACAAAATTTATGGTACAAAAGGACAAAAGTGTACTACTATAGCCTGTATAGGCCCAGTATTTATAAGGAAAGTTCTACAAGAGTACTGAGAATGTGCTGGATTGACATGTTGCTACTTGGGTGGAATTTGGTGGAATGAAAGTGTTTGGAAATGTTAAGGAAATGGAAAAAGAATTATTATGTTACAAAAGAAAATTGCTGTCTTTTGATGAAAAAATGCTGAATCATGGGAAGATGAAGCATTCAATGTACTGATGTGCAAGAAAAGACAAACTAGCTATTAGAAAAACCATACTTGCAAACAGAACTGAGAATTTCTTTTTGATATGCTCTTAGTCTGAACAATTTTAGGTAAAGTTTAGATTAGGCCTAGGCTTGATAGCCTATATTGACAAAAGAAGCCAAAGATTTCAGCACATGGGCCTATCTGGCTGAGGATTTGTGCTCGTGGGGAGAAAATGAGTAGGCCAGTCACTTGATTTATTCTGAAGTTGGGCTAAATACACATGCTTTAGGCCTGTATACTTAATATGTTTTTTAGCTGTGATAATTTCTTCAGAAACCCGATGAGTACAGATGTTGAGCATCCACCTTCCATTGTGACTGCACAAGTTTGCATGGGTGCATATCACACCCAAAAAAGTTGACTTGTATGTGTGCATCCTTTGTCTATCCAGTTGTGAATGGGTACCTGACTTCCTTCAAAGTTTGGGACGTTAAAGTAACAAAGAAGAGGTGGGCACTGCCCTTGTAAATCTGGCCCAGAGAAGAAGCTAAGTCTGTACCCATTAATTTCCCTACCACCTCCAGATTATGGAATAAACTTGACTGTTATATTGGTTGCTAAGATTTTTCATGATTGGGCTATTTGTTACTTTTTGTAGACCTCTGAAGGAGTAAAAGCCTAAAAGTTCTTTCATATATTGTTGGGGTTATTAAATTTCTTCCAATGCATTTTATCTTTGCTGTGACCTGCTGTGACAAAAACAAGTCACTTGTCACCATATGGGCATTTTTACCAATTTCAATTTAGGCCTTATCTAGAAATAATTTTTATGATCCTTTCTAATTTAAAGTCAGAAATATAGTGTACTGTCTGAACTGAACAGGGTTTGTAAGATGGTAGCCTTTGACCTGCCATTCTGGGGAAAACGGGAACTGAATCATAATTTCAGCAATAAATTTTACTCAGCCATCAAGACTGGATTCTCATGACATTTTACGTATCAGTCAGTCATGGAAATGCCTTTTTTAACATTTCATATTTATAAATGTGGGATTTTGTCAGATTCCCTTGTGTAATATTAATAATGACACTAATTGTAATATAATAATAACAGCAAACATCGTTAGATGAAGAGCGATTCGTACCAGGGTGGAAGGTCGTGTGACCTGTAATTGGGTCATTGTCCATAACTGGGATCAGTTATGTGACATGAAAAAATTCGAATGTAAAAAAAAAAAAAAATTTCTGGGTGATTTCTGAAAGATGCCCATCTCTGTGTTATGCTGGACAAAAACTTAATGAAAGTCGAAATGGTTTGTTGTGTGCAAAGTGTGCAGGTTTGTAGATCTCATGTGTAACATGGACACCAGATAAACAAAGGATCTGAAGAATGCAAACATATAATTTAAACAAAACTGTGTTTTTCATGAATAAGAATGTGAGAAACATTAAAAAGCAGCAAATTGTTTATAAACTAAGTGAAACAATGGATTTGGATTATTGCAGTTTTTACTCTTACACACAAAACTCGTGTTTGCATGGGAACCATAATGTGCAAGCATTCAATGTACTGATGTGCAAGAAAAGACAAACTAGTTGATTAGAAAAACCATACTAGCAAACAGAACTGAGAATTTCTTTTTGATATGCTCTTAAAAGTCTGAAATTAAGAAAACATTCAAATAAGTCACATGCAGCATGGACATGATGTCCTTAGTATGAGGCAAATCTTCACTACTTCGTCGAGCTGACCAGTGGATCATGATATTAACTAATGTCATGAAAGCAAGTTTAATCTGTGTTAACAGTGTTAACAATGTGTATGTAGTCGGTCTAATCACAATTTCCTTAAAGTGCAAGAAGGTGAAGTGATGTCCCACATAATTTTTGAGTGAAAATATGCAGACAGAAACTTTAAAATGCAATTAGAATGTGTATGGTTGAACATAGCAGATCACACCCTACTTGGAAGTTATTCCATCAGTCAGACATGGCTAGAGGACACGAAGTAGTTCCATTTACCCGACTGTCTCCCTACTCTCCTCCCATTCATCACTGACATCATCAACACTTCTTTTCAAACTGGAACTGCCCAGATTCTTTCAAGTCTGCTATTGTTCACCCTCTCCTCAAGAAACACAATTTAGACCAAATGAACTGAAAAATTACAGGCCTATCTCTAATCTCTCTTTCTTGTCAAAACTCCTTGAAAAAGTCATCCTCAACCAGCTGAACTCTCACCTGTCTGCCAACAATCTCCTCAATCCTTTCCAGTCAGCCTACCGCCAGTGCCATAGCACTGAAACTGCCCTACTACACATTCTCAACAATCTCCTCCTTGCAACTGATACTGGCAAAGTCTCTCTCCTCACACTCCTTGATCTGTCTGCAGCCTTCGATACCATTGACCATGGTATTCTCCTTTCTAGACTTCATCATACTTTTGGCATCTCTGACATTGCTCTCTCCTTTTTCACTTCGTATTTATCAAACAGAAAACACTGTTCTCATCAATGGCACTTACTCTCAACCTGCATACCTGACCTGTGGTGTTCCACAAGGATCTGTCCTTGGCCCTGTTCTTTTCACTCTTTATACCTCATCCCTGTCCACCATCATCAACTCCCACTCTATAAAACACCACTTCTATGCTGATGACACCCAACTTCAAGATAGTGACTCACCTGATAATATACAGCGCCTGTTGACTCGCACCACCGAGTGTTACTCAGACATTAAGAACTGGATGACACACAATAGACTTCAGCTTAATGACGACAAGACAGAAGCTATCCTCATTGGCACCCGTCAGAAACTTTCCCAGCTGCCTCCTCTTTCTCTTCCATTATGTAACACATCAGTCCCAATTTCTGATTCAGCTAAAAATCTTGGTGTCTGCATTGACTCTACCCTGTCCATGAACAACTTTGTTTCTCAAACTGCCAGATCTTGCTACTATCATCTCCATCGTATAAGCCTGATCAGGAAGTATCTCTCTGTCGAAACAACTGCAAAACTCGTTCTCTCCTTCATAATGTCTCGCATTGACTATTGCAATTCACTCCTGTCTGGTCTTCCTGCCTCCACCATTCACATCCTACAGCGCATTCAAAACAATGCTGTACGCCTTGTACTCAAAAAGAAAAAAGCTGACCACATATCTCCTCTCCTGGCACAACTTCACTGGCTCCCTGTATCAAAGCGCATACAGTACAAACTAGACACCATGTGCTACAAAAGCCTCAATAACGCAGCCCCCGATTACCTGACAAGCCTACTTGAGATCTATGTTCCCTCACGTACCCTCCGCTCTGCCTCCGATCCTCTGACTTTTCGCTTTCCACGCACTAAGCTCAATACCTATGGTCCACGAGCCTTCTCTGTTTCTGGTCCACTCTCCTGGAACAAACTTCCTCTCTCAGTCCGTCAGCAACCTACTTTAAAAGTCTTTTGCCTCCTTCAAGTCCGCTCTCAAAACTCACCTTTTCTCCTCTGCATAAAATCCTAACCTCACTCAACCCCCCTCTGCAGCCTGTCTCCGCTCGGAGGGGAATCATTTTGTTTTAATATATAATTGTATATGATGTGCTCTCTGTGGTTTTCCATTGCTTTTATTCTTGCTTTTATTGCTTTTATTCTTTCTCCCCATTTGTGGCCATGCGTGTGTGTGTGTGTGTGTGTGTATGTGTGTGTGTGTGGTGCGTGCGTGCGTGCGTGCGTGCGTGCGTGTGTGTCTTTTCGGCGCTTGGATTTGATTTTGTCGAGATTTTGCGCTATATAAATATTGTAATTATTATGTATGCATGTGCGTACGTATGTATGTATGTATGTATACGCTTAGATTTATGTATGTATGTATGTATGCATGTATATGCTCAGCTTAGATTTATGTATGTAAGTATGTATGCATGTATGTATGCATGTATACGCTCATATGTATGTAGGTATGTATGCATGTATACGCTCAGCGCTTAGATTTGATTTTATCAAGATTTTGCGCTATATAAATAAAATATATTATTATTATTATTATTTACTCCATTTCCATCACCCAGACATGGCCAAAGGACACAGAGTAGTTGCATATATTTTTTTGAGATATAGATGTTAAAACAAATCAGTTGTGCTGTTCCATGTAACACCAGAAAGTGGACACGAAACCTGGGGTTATTCTTTGTCAGAATTGATTAAAACAGCAACTGGTATTTTTCCATATGATTTAATGTAAAGATTTGCCATCTTGATTCAGGGTATATGTTATGTATTCATGTGTGAACTTCTGAGTGATTAGCACTGAAAGGTCCATATGCTACTTCTGACACAAAGCGTTTCAAGGGACGTTGAGACACAGTGACAGTGCAAAATAAAAAAATATTTTAAAAATTGGGCGAATAGCACCAACATGTCCATGTTCTCAATCTGACACAAAATGTTAGAGGGACATTGAGACAATAGTGCAAAATAGAAACAATGTAAACACAAGTAAACAACTGACACCCACAAATAACCACGAATAAACAACTGACACACACACACAAGTGAAGTATCTTCCATACAATCACAAATTTTTCATGTTTCCTTTATTTTTGAAATGAGAAAATGCATAGTCGCAGTAGTTGAGAAACTGCCAGACTGTCACCCTGTTGTTTGCCCTTTACGCTCAGAATTTGAAGAAAAAAAAAGGCGGGGGACTTGAAAAAACACCTTAGCAGTGATCAAGTCATGTCAAGATTTGTCTGGATAATTTCTATTGTATTTTTAAGTGTATTTCATTCATTGTGCTGGTTATGTTCATGCACCAGAACTCAGTATAATTTGTTTGAATTTAAGTTTTGGAGAGTGACCCAACTGAGTCTCCCTCTTTGTGGTCTTTTATTATTTTTTATTCCATTTTCAAATTCCTTTGGATGTCCAGTGTAACTAAGGCATTTACTGAAGTTCATGATGAAAAAGAGATCTGAAATTTAAAGCAAAAATATGATTGTTTTACTTGACCAGATTGTGTTTTCCTTAACTGTTCAAGCACTACCACAGTACCAGGCTTATATAGCCAGAGCAACCACCCCAGACTAGCAGGTTTTGGCTATGAGTATGATGTGTGAACCATTCCAACATTTGGGAAGAGGTGCTTCACATGAGACTTTTCAGATCTTCAGAATTGTTCTAAGAGTAAGAGATACGAAATTGTGCACACTTGATTTCTAGATTGATTTGCTCTACAGTGTCGTGTATTTCTGAGTAATAGTGCTTTATCCAATAGAAAACGGTGGGGTTGGTTTTAATTTTTGAAATATTTGTATAGGCTACAAATTGGGGCTTGAGATTTTGTAGATCTTACATTTTCATTCTTTCATTGTATAACTTTTAAGTATTGCCATTTTTATCAGCGTCCAAATCTTAGACATTTGACTGAATCTTGTATAAAATGTTCATATTCATAGTGGAAATGAGATGTTTAGGCCTACAGAATCATGATGGAAATCAGATGTTTAGGCCTACAGAATCATGATTTTCTAGGGTATTTGCTGTGCAGTGAGTGTCGGATATATACCAGTGTCTTGAGCAAAAAATCACTCACCGAAAAAAATTGTTGTTAGGATTAGCCTACTCAGCAAAATAAGTGAGTGCCAGTGGAAAAAGTAGTTCTTTACGAGTTAGTCTCAAGTATATGCATATACGTGTGACAAAACGGACAAAAAATGACATCAAGCATATAAGTACAATTTCAAAACAAGTGGATGGTGTGTTTTTGTCATCTGTACTTGAAGATGGATAAATGCAATAAATTTAAACACAGAGAAGAATGGATCAATGCAATAAATTTAAACACAAGAGAAGTGCAATAAGATATGATAATAGCCCGTGTCAGTCCACAAGTTTATCATGCTGATCAAGGTCAGTTGTAGGTGATGCTCGACATGAAAATTGTGCGTGAAGTATGGCATTTTTCGGTAATTAGGTACTGTTGTGCTGTGACTGAGTATAAGAATGTTAATAATACTGACAAATTGCTTCAAACTAAAGCAAAATTGCACAGAAGACTGGCCATGGTACATTTTAGAAAAGATAATTTTCATAGGCTACAGGTCTGTCATGCACAACTGTCAACCCCTCTTAAACAAATGGCTCAATATAACCATTGTTACCAAAAGTAGAAGAGGCTTGCTTTTAAAAAAATTTTTTTTTTAAGCAACATGATGTATGTAACTGACGTGGTAACTAAGTCTAAGAAATTAATGTTAAAATGCAGTGAAACATAGTTCTTAGTGAAGGAAATGCAAAATGCAATGAAACGTAGTTCTAAGTGACAGAAATGTGAGTTGTGTGTGTAGCATGAACATGAAACCATTGCACACATGCACAGCTTTCATCCTTTTCCTCTTAAGTATAAGGTGCATGATGTTGTTTTCAATCAAGTAAATAATAGTATCCAGATTCAAAATTGCATGACTGGGGTTGCAAAAGCGTATGTTTGGAAGAGACTTGAATCGGGCATAGGACTCCGTCCCTCCCTGTTCTGTTCAGTCATCCTGTGCAAATAAAATCCACAGCAGCACTTTGCTTTTGCGTGGCTGGGGTAGTATTTTGGCTGGTAAGATTTTCAATCCGGGTTACGTGGGTGATAAAAACTTTGAAATACCAGTCGACACTAGTAGGCAAATACCAACTTTCAGGATGGGACTGTTGTTTTTTTTGCTATAGAACCAGTCTGTTGGAGGAAAGATAATTACAATATGAAATTTCTGTAAATAACAAATCGACAATTTGGCCATTACAGGATAACAGATCATCCTTGTTTAGAAAAAAAAAGAAAGAAAAAATAGTGGTGTGTGATGCTGTTTCTTTGATGAACATGAATGAGTAAACAACGTTCCCTTGTTACTGATGGCATCTTTTCTTGGCAAGTGAATGACATCAGAATGAATGAAGTTGATAAGATGTGTTAATGCAAACAGAATGTGTTTTTTTTCTAGTATTTTTCACTGTCATGATACCTCTGCCCGTTAGTAATAATGAACACTTTAATAACCATATAAAAATCATGGAATCAAAAGGTCAAGAATCATGGAAAGGAAGGAAAAAGGTACACCACCACTCAGACATGAGACATCACACACCACTACCTTTTTTTTTTTTTTTTTTTTTTTTTTAAAGTGGATTAGGTATTGGGGAATACATTGACTGGATTAAGTATGCCTACGTAGGAATCGGGTGCTTATTCTTTATATAAAAGCATGTTCAGATTCATTTTTCTATGCATCTTTGTCTGCCTATGCACAGTGTTTGTGAGTCACTCTGAATGTCACATTTTAAACCTTAGCCGCCTGACCACAACTTTCAGTCCTGTTTTCAGAATTTTTTTTTATAGCAGTCGGATTAATATCTTATGGATTTATCCTGTACATACATATGCAAGAGTTAAAAAAAGAAGAAGAAAAAAAAAATTACATTCTCAGTCCATACACGGTTCCAGCAGCACCTTCTGTCACATCATGTATACTTTAAACATAGAAACAAGTGATGAAACGAAATTTGATGCCCATGCCTCACAATATGGGCACTGGTTGGTAAGACCTTCATTGATTCTCTGCATTGTATGGGCGCCGGTTGGTAAGATTGTTCATTAGTTCTATGAACTGCATGGGCGCTGGTTGGTAAGACCATTCATTGGTTCTTTGCACTGCATGAGTGCCTGTTGGTAAGACTGTTCATTGGTTCTGTATACTGCATGGGCGCTGGTTAGTAAGACTGTTCATTGGTTCTGTGCACTGTATGGGCGCTGGTTGATTGGTTCTGTGCTCTGCATGGGCGCTGGTTGCTAAGACTGTTCGTTGGTACCATGCACTGCATCAGTGATGGTCGATAGATTGTTCATTACCAGTACCACAGCTCTGCATGGGCGGTGGTTGGTAAGATTGTTCATTAGTACTGTGCGCTGCATGTGCACAGGACCAGGTTGGGAAGACGGTTCATTGGCGTGGTGCATTGCATGGGTGCAGGTTGATAAGACTGTTCACTGGTACTGTATATCGCATAGGTGTAGATTGGTAAGACTGTTCATTGGTTCTGTGCATTGCATGGGCGCAGGTTGGCAAGACTGTTCATTGGAAGGCCTACTCTGCACTGCATGGACGCAGGTTGAGAAGACTGTTCATTGGTACCATGTATTGCGTGGGCGTAAGTTGGTAACTGTTCAGTAGTACTGTATGCTGCATGGGCACAGGACCAGGTTTATAAGACTTGTTGTTATCGTGCATTGCATGGGCACAGGATTGAATAGGTTAAAATACTTGTGCGATTGAAGTACGAATAATGCAATAGCATTGTTAGATGGTGACAAATTCCATGTAGAGTTCTGACTGTGAAAGGTAATTGTGTCGGCTTTGTCTTGTGAACATGATAATCACTTCAACATTGAAAAATGTCCTCAAACTGTAACTTGGAAGTTATGCCAAATCAAAAATTAAGTTGTCAGTTTATGGGCTCCTTATCCACTTTTGTTTCACCCACTGTACTTTGTGATTTTGCAGAATAATTGGAATATAACTATGGCAACTGAGGAGAAAACCCCAGAAACATCAGCAGAATCTCCCACTGAACTTGACGGCAACTTAAACAATCAGTGTAACCTTGATGGCTGTATAGAGGATGATGCACAGTCGGAATCAACATGTCAAATTTGCGAGGAGACTCTGACGAATCCAAAAGTACTCTCGTGCCTCCACACTTTCTGCCAGGCTTGTTTGGAGAAGATCGTGGAGGAGGAAAGTGCACCCATTGATGGAGAGCCCACCAAACCAGTGGATGCTGTGAAATGCCCTGTCAAGGTAAATTGTAATGTTAAAACAAAGATGACCAGCTTCACTTTCTAGCCTTAAGTACCGTATAGGGGTACACTTCGGTGAGGAATAGCCAACAAATGTGAAAATGATTTTCAGAGATGGAGACTTTTGTGCCACTTGGCAAGCACCATATCTAGCTTTGTGGATATTTGGATGGCATCCCCATTACATTTTGGTGGCACTGTAAATCAGATCTAAAGTGGCACAGTTTAGTCACTTAAACAGTGTATTAAAACTACTAAGTGGGATACAAATGGCATAGAACAGATACACAGCTCAGATGTCTTAAACAAATCAGACTTGCAAGGTTAATGTGAAGATGGTGTTGTGGGGGGTTGTTTAACGCATCAAGAAAATGTGTGTGTTGGTCAGTTAGCGGCCATGGCTACATAATTCTTGACAGTGGATAGTGGTGTTGTAGAATGATGATATGCATGAGAAGTTAGCGGCCATGGCTACATAATTCTTGACAGTGGATAGTGGTGTTGTAGAATGATGATATGCATGAGAAGTTAGCGGCCATGGCTACATAATTCTTGACAGTGGATAGTGGTGTTGTAGAATGATGATATGCATGAGAAGTTGCAACATGACAATCAGTACACTGTATATTTTGCAGAGCTGTCACGAAATGACGCCAGTGCCCTGTGGGAAGGTAGAGGCCTTGTGTAATGATCTATTGGCAGAACTGGAACTGAAGCCTGCGTCAGAAAACACTGCCATTATCTGCACCAGCTGCAAGGCCAAGGAAAAAGCTATTGCTCGCTGTCGCAAATGTCCCAACTTTCTTTGCTCCCACTGTACAGCAGCTCATAAGTTCATGAGATGCTTTGAAGATCATGTGGTCAGTGCAGATTCCATTGTCTTATAGTAGGAATGTTTGTTTCTCGGGCATTAACGTTAATGTCAAGTTAGTTGGGAAGAGACGAGCTGATTTTTATAGCTGAACACGAGTTGCATCAGAATGTGTGCATTTGCATGTTTTGTCCTGTCTGTGTTCTTGTGTGTCTCACAAATTCTGAAACGATATTTGTGCATTGTTGCCTAGCATTTTTGTGAAAAGTTCTTCCATGGAGTATACTGATGCGTACTTGTAATACATGTACTCTGATTAGTATTAGAGGCTTCACTTCAAGTTTCTTTCAATTTCATATGACATTTCAGATATACTAGATAGGGAAGAATTAGGTGGTTTAACCCCTTGAGTGCCAGAGTTTTATAGCATTTTTGTATTGCTGTGTGCCAGGGAAAAATTGTACTTTCTTCGGTAGGTTCACTAATCTGTTCATTGCTCATTCATGTATTGAGATATATCTTTGGTTTTTGGTATGTTTTCTTCTTATACCCTTGGCTATGATGTAATATGATGATGTGATTTTTTTGGTAATTAGTAAGGTAAAAGTTGATATAATGAACTTTTTTCCCAAAAAATAACAATTTCACAACATGCAAACACACACTGCAGCACATAAAATCACACAAAAGACTGCAAAATCTGGTCATAGTGTATAATAAATGTCAAGCCAAACATGTGGTATTCATATTACATGCATTTATATACAGTAAGTGTTGACATCCAATGCTTTTTGAAGTCAGGTGTATTCCACATATTGAGGGAAAATAACCAGCATTACTTCTATGTATACTAGAACTACTGTAGCTTCCATACATGAAGGAATTTATGCATGAAATTACACAGAATGATACACAATACACTGTACTTTCAGATGATAATAAAGCAAAATGAATGACTTTGTGATCTGTTGAGATATTTCTTGAAATTATTGCATTTACAATATTTTCGCGGATTTTCCAGCAGTCAAACTCAGATGCATCGCACAATAAAAACAACAAGAAAGGAGATAGGGCCTCCTGACAAAAGTAGTAACAAGATGACTACTGCCAGAACACAATCTGGTGTGGTAGTCTTTGAAACACTGTGGGAAGCAGAAGGACATTCCTTCCCCACACATAAAAAAAGAAAAACATGCTGTTTTTCCCACACATGAACACACACACATACAGTCCTTCCCACACATATATGCAATCCTTCCCACATATTCATGTAATCCTTCTCACACATGCACATACACATTCAGCCCTTTCCACACATACACATATGCATGCAATATTTCATGAATACTCCTACAAATTCACAAGCAATCACCATACAAGAAAGGAGATATGGCCTCCTGAAGTTCATAAATAAAAACAGTCTCGCTAATGCCAGTACAAAAATTTAGTATGATAGTCTTTGAAGCATTGAGGAAAACAGAGTCCAGGCTGAGAAGGACAGTAATGGCGAGTGTCCTTTCTTCTGTTTAGTTTCTTTCTAAACACGCGGCACACTTTTTGAGGGTATGCCTTCCTGGGGTTGGGTGGGATGTCTAAACAAAAGTGCTTGTCCCTCAGTCTCACCGCATCATCATGGATATCAAGTCCATATGCTGGCACATTATCCGGAAACATCCATGCACAAATCACAGGCTCAAAATTCAAAAATTTCTCGTAGCCAGACTTGCCAGCCAGAATGAATGCATTGCAAACTGAAGTCTGCAGCAAGTGGAAGAAGAGCTTCTTCGTCCACTTCATGGATTTTCTCATGCAGTCATAGGGTGTGATAAGTTGATCCTGCTTGTCAACACCCCCCATGTTGCGATTGTACTCCGAAGAAACGATCGGCCGCCTTGTGATTCCCCTGCGTCGCCTGTCAGGAATTGGCTGATCCCACTCTGCACCTACGACCTGGAGAGGACACTCCAGCCTCGCTACTAACACTAGTGTCGGCACAACACGGGAAGCAACAGATACCGGTGATAAGTCATTGCTCAACTGGCGTAGAGCTGACGCCAGGGGTTGCTTTTGACGGTGGGAGAGACCTTCGTGTCTTACTGGACAGCTACCGCCCACCTAAGCTGGGCAGCCCCCAGCCAGTTAGGTGCTGTCCCGCCACGACCTGCCTTCTTCATTGGGTGCATGAAGATTAGGAGAAAATCTGACAAGCAGGTCGTTAATTACCGCACCAAACAAAAAGAAAAATTCAAATTCAAGAAACGGATCAGGAAAAAGATCACCAGTGAAACTGGGCTGTTGGAATGTCCGAACAATGATGCCTGGGCTCTCCCAAGATCTGCAAGACATCAGCGACGCCAGAAAAACCGCCGTCATAAACAGCGAACTAAAGAGGCTCAATGTGGACATTGCCACTCTGCAGGAAACACGGCTGGCTGACTCAGGAACACTAAAGGAAAGGGACTACACCTTCTTCTGGCAAGGAAAGAGTTCTGATGCCCCAAGAGAGCACGGAGTAGGCTTTGCAGTAAGGAACAGCCTGCTGAACATGATTGAACCAGGCAGCGGCGGTTCAGAAAGACTCTTGACTCTCCACCTCAACACCACCGAAGACTATGTCACTCTCATCAGCGTTTATGCCCCAACTCTGTCCGCCTCTCCAGACACCAAGGATGAGTTCTACGAAAATCTTGCATCAACCATAAGGAACATCCCCAGGACAGAACAACTTGTTCTCCTGGGCGACTTCAACGCCAGAGTGGGTGCAGACAATGACTCGTGGCCCTTCTGCCTCGGTTCCTTTGGAGTGGGGAAAATGAATGAGAATGGACAGCGACTGCTTGAGTTTTGCGCCTGCCATGAACTGTGCATCACCAACTCCTTCTTCAAGACGAAGCTTCACCACAAAGTCTCCTGGAGGCATCCCCGCTCAAAACATTGGCACCAACTGGATTTGATCCTAGTAAGACGTGCCGCTATCAAAAACGTTCTCCACACTCGCTCTTATCACAGCGCAGACTGCGACACAGACCACTCTCTGGTATGTTGCAAGATCAGGCTACAACCAAAGAAGTTCCCTGCTCAAAGAAACAAGGGAACCCTTGCATTGACGTCAGCAAGATGTCTCGGCCAGATCTTGTAGAACAGTTCGCAGAGGCCTTTCAGAGAGAATACGATGCATTGCAGCCCAGAGACTCTGCCACTGAGAGATGGGAAACGCTACGAGACACCATGCACCGCATTGCTATGGCCACCTTTGGGAAGAAAACTGTGAAGTCCCACGACTGGTTTCAGGCCAAATCATCAGAGATGACCCCCACTGTTGAGGCCAAGCGTTCCGCACTCACCAAGTATAAGCGGTCACCCAGTGAGAAGAACCTGCAAATCCTCAGGGCTGCCAGAAGTAAGGTTCAGCTTAACGCCAGGCGCTGCGCAAACGAGTACTGGACAGAGCTCAGCGAAGAGATACAGAGTGCTGCTGAAAGAGGCAACATCCGAGGAATGTATGATGGCATCAAGAAGGCACTGGGACCAACACAGAGCAAGATCGCCCCCCTCAAATCCTCCACTGGGGAAGTAATCAGCAATCCTAGCCAACAGATGGAAAGATGGGCAGAACACTACTCCGACCACAGAACATGGTGTCCCCATTAGCCCTCGATGCCATCAAGTGCATGCCGGTAATGGAAGAACTTGACGCAGAGCCAACTGCGGACGAACTCAGCAAGGCCATTGATAGCCTGGCATCAGGGAAGGCACCTGGCAACGACGGAATTCCCCCAGACCTCATCAAGCACTGCAAGACTTCTCTTCTGCACCCTTTGCACGCAGTTGTCTGTCAGTGTTGGAATGAGGGAGCTGTACCACAGGACATGAGGGACGTCAAGATCGTCACCCTGTACAAAAACAAGGGCGAAAGGAGCGACTGCAACAACTACAGAGGTATCTCGCTCCTCAGCATTGTTGGCAAAGTCTATGCTCGGGTCCTCCTAATCCACCTGCAGAAACCGACTGAACGCGTCTACCCGGAATCACAGTGTGGTTTTCGAGCAGAGAGATCCACGGTAGACATGGTCTTCTCCCTTCGCCAAATCCAGGAGAAGTGCAGAGAGCAGCGGATGCCCCTGTATGTGGCATTCATTGACCTCACCAAGGCCTTTGACCTAGTCAACAGAGATGGCTGCCCCCCCAAACTGCACAGCTTAATTGAGTCCTTCCACTCAAACATGAAAGGGATGGTGCAGTTCAACGGAAACCTCTCCAAGCCCTTCGACGTACGCAGCGGTGTGAAACAAGGCCGCGTCCTGGCCCCAACCCTCTTTGGAATCTTCTTCGCTCTTCTCCTGAGGCATGCGTTCAGCTCAGCGCAAGAAGGGATCCACCCGCGGACCAGATCAGATGGCAGGCTCTTCAACCTCGCCCGCCTCGAGTAAGGACAAAGGTCCGTGAAGCCCTCATCAGAGACTGCTATTTGCCGACGATGCCGCAGTTGTGACCCATACTCAGCGGGACTTGCAGTCACTAATGGACCCTTCTCCCAGGCCTGCAAAGATTTTGGTCTGACCATCAGTCTTAAGAAGACAAACGTCCTGGGCCAAGACACGCCATCTCCACCAGCCATCACATGATGACTACAACTTGAAGCCATCCATCAATTCACATATCTTGGGTCCACCATCACCGATAACCTCTCCCTTGACACAGAGGTCGACAAGAGGATCGGGAAGGCAGCCACAACACTAGCCCGCCTCACACAAAGGGTGTGGACAAATCCCAAGCTGACCACAAAGACAAAGATGGCTGTATACAACGCCTGTGTCCTCAGCACCTTGCTGTATGGCAGCGAGGCGTGGACCACGCATGCTCATCAGGAGAAAAGGCTCAATACCTTCCACCTGAGAAGCTTACGGTGCATACTTGGCATTTCCTGGCAAGACAGGTGACCAACACCGAAGTCCTAACCTGCTGGCCTCCCAACCATGCATACCATGCTGAGACAATGTCGGCTGCGCTGGTTGGGCCACGTTCGCCGCATGGAAGATGGTCGCATCCCAAAAGACATCCTTTATGGTGAGCTTGCCACAGGGCAGAGAAACATTGGCCGCCCACAGCTGAGATACAAAGACGTTTGCAAGCGTGACATGAAGGCGCTTGAGATCAACACTGAGTCCTGGGAGGACCTCGCAGACGACCGCAACAGCTGGTGAACTACTCTCAAGAAACAGCTGTGGATTGGTGAGGACAAACTGTCAGCTGCTGCAGCAGAAAAGCGAGTTCGCAGGGAAAAGGGATGACAGCCAACAGACCAGCATCAGCATACACATGCGACCGCTGCGACAGAGACTGCCTCTCTCGCATTGGTCTGTACAGTCACAGGCGACGCTGCTTGGACCAAGCAGACAGTCCATCTAGACATTAGAACGGATGTACTTTGTCCATGGTCAGTCATGACCGAAGGAGGCCTACTACTATCCCACTTACCAGGCTGTAGATTGACTGCTTGGAGCTGCTCTGGTACCCCTCTGTTAGCCCGCACTGTCCCACACATCAGGGTTTTCTTGGTCAGGAGGTAGGTGCAGAGTCTCAGGCTTGTATACCAATTGTCTGTGTAGACAGTGTAGCCTTGATCAAGCAGGGGTGCAATCAGAAACACAACCATCTGTTCACTTGTGGACAAGTCATGTGCATCAGCAGGCAGCACAGTTCTGATCTATGTCACCGGATCCTCCTTGCCGGCGTAGATTTTGAACCGGGAACAGTATCCCCCACTGCCTCTAACACTCCCATCTGATTCACAACATAAATATATTTTTATCCCAAATCTTGCTGTTTTCATTGGCATGTACTGCCTGAACATCAACCGTCCCTTCCATAGTAGCAGGTTTTCATCTACACAAATGTCAGCCCGTGGTGTATAAACTTCCTGGTACTTTTCATGTAGATGATCAACCACTGGTCTAATTTTATACAACCTATCATAATCAGGTTCACCAAGGCCTGGCATCTGGCTGTTGTCATGAAAGTGGAGAAATTTCAAAATTGCTTGAAAGCGATTTCTTGGCATTACAGCACCACAAAGGGGAAACCGATACAGTTTTCTGTGACCAGTACAACTGAATAGTTGGCATCTTGACCAGGCCCATCAGCAATATCAAAGCAAGAAACTTTTTCATTTCTTCATGTGTCACCTTTACCCAATCTTCCACTCTAGATTGCTCTGGCAAATTTGGATTTTGTGCAATGTATCGCTCAGCATTTCTGTTTGTCTCAATGACAAGACAGTTCATAAGATCCTCATCAAAAAATAGTTGAAGAAAATCAATTGGAGCAAAACCGTCTACATTACTCTTTATGCCAGGTTCTCTCGAAAACTGTATGTTTTGATTAGGATTGTCACGGCTTGCATTTTCCCAGCGCTGTACAAAATCCGATACCGACATGCGCACTTGCCCACCACGTTCCCTCCTACCACGCCCCCGCCTCTTCCCCTACCCCTTATCCTACTGACATCTGGTAATGGCGAGACTGCTCTACTTGTGCTAGGGACAGCAAGAGGAACTGTTTCTGTAGTCAATCGTGCCCGTTTTGATGTAGGCTGCTGACCAGAATCATTCGTCACTTTCTGGCACAAACTCTTCGTCACTGTCGGACGCTGGCTCAGTTTCTGATGCGCGAAGCACATTTCTCACCACTAGTGGTGCTGACCACTGGTATCGGCCTCTTCTTCATCAGATTGATCTTCTGAATCATATATAAATTTTCTTCATCACTGTCGGGTTCATTCATAATTTCCTCAAGCACTTCCAGTGCTGACAAACGTCGAAAAGGTCCATGACTGCGAGACGGTCCTGGCGTCGCCATTTCGGTGAAAGCTCATTATCATATCTCAGACAATAACCGACTTCTCGAGAGTTTGACCGTCACAATGAGTCATATAAGGGAACTAAATCACTTCTATAAAACACTCTTTGATACTGGCAAGGTCAGTCAGTGGTTCTCTCCCATCAGAAGTAGGCAGAAATGTTCATTGAATAACCTCCGTAAATTTCACGTGAACAGGCATTACGTAAAGCTTCGCGAGCTCCATGAATTTCACGGACGCGGCACTTAACGGGTTAAAAGAGATAAGAAGGAACAAGATTAATCGATAAAAGAAATAAGAAGATGATGAATGAACGAAAGGAATAATAACGAAATGAACCTGTAAAAGAAATATTGATAAACTTATGAGTCTAACAAAAATATGGATGAACTAAAGAAGTCAACAAAAATAATGAACTAGGTAAGTCAACAAAAGAAATATGAGCTAGATATTCTAAGTCAACAGAAGAAAATGATGCATGAACTAGGTAAGTCAACAAAAGAAATAGGAATGAACTAGATAAGTCAACAGAAGAAACTGGAGGAAGTAGATAAGTCGCACACACACAAAAAGGACAAACAAGGTGAGTTGACAGAAGAAAAGAGCTGCAGAAAGACTTGTTTGTCATATTTATGTATGTGTTGGCACAAGTTCAGGGAAATGGCTTTGTATTAACAACCTTGACATATCTCAGTTATCTATATCTGGGGAATATAGTTTCATGCTTGCATTATGTCTGCAGGTTGAGTTATTTGAAGACATCCTGAGCAGTGGTGGAACAATTACTTTCCAGAAGCCAGTGGAATGCAGGAAGCATGCTGAGGAAAACGTGATAAACTTCTGCAACCCATGCCAGGTATGTCTTTTTCTCGGCACTGAACAGGCTGGCAGAAGATGCTGGTGGTGGTATAACAGCACATTACTTGTGTTTATCACATAATGTGTGTTTAGTAACGACACTTATCTTTTTTTTTTCTTTTTTTTTCTTGTTAAGTAGGCCTACTGGTAATCTAAAATTGGATGTCTTGATTGAATATTCAGATAGGAGAAAGTGTAAGGGAGTGTAAGGGGAAATAACATCTGTTTATTGGATGGAAATACCTGGGGTTTTTTTGATAAGTCACCTAATAATGTTAATCACCTAGTAATTCTGTTAGAGAATGGTAACTAGTGGCAAAGCAGCTCTGATTCTTATAATCAAAACTTGATATTGCTCTAAAGGTAGAAATGGCTCAATTAAATTTACATGCGCCTTGCATCCATTCATCTGCTAACTGATGTGTGATTTGACTCTTTGCATTCAGAGTTAGCTCACACATTTCCGTGAATGGTAGGCTACTGTAGGTATAAATCATTGACTTGTAGAATGGTGATAATGTACATGGGCTTTAGCGATTGTTTTGTGTTGTGTGTGTTGCAGGAGGCAGTGTGCCAGAAGTGTGTGGCGTTGGAGCACTCGCAACCAGATCACCAGTGTGTGCCTCTTGCTGAAGTGGCGGAATCTAATTCCGAAGAGGTGCAGGCACTGATGAGTGAAGGCCGCAAGAAGTTGGAGACATCTCGCGAAGTTAGCCAAGCCATGGAAACCAGTTTGTCAGAACTGCAGGAGCAAACTGATAATGCCCGAGGGCTGATCAGTGAGACCTTTCAAAGTTACAAGTCTTCCTTGGAAAAACTGAAGGTATACTGCCAGAAAATTCAGAGTGCACATTTGCAATTTTTTGCATGGAACATGTTGCAGTTGAAGAGAAGGGAGCTGCAGATGCGATTTGGTGTTTGATACTGGTGAAATGGCAAGAGGTGGAAGTGTAGTTTAGGTAAAAGATGTTGTTAACCGTGTTACCTGCTGATTGTCTTGCATTGGTATCTAGGAAAATCTCATGTAAAGGGGGACAATTTTTGCAGTTTTCAGGAAATCCCATGTAAAGGGCAAGAACTGAAAAGAATGTAATACAAGAAAAAAATGAAGTAGAAATACTTTTTTTTTTGTTTAACCTGTGGAAAACTTCTTCCCCTGTGTTTGTATTACTACATGTTTGCATCAAAGAAAATTAAAAGTCAGTTTTGATGTCTAATGTTAAAATGTACGGTCTAGTACTTCAGCCTGAAAGATTTGGACCAGAAATTTTTCCAGATGATCCACAGTATTTGGCAGTGCAACATAATCTACAGCAAGAGTTCTGCATAAAACTGTTAAAAGAAAAAGAAATTTTAAAAAGGTCTTTGGCAGAAATAAGCAGTTCATATAGTGCAGCCATATATAGTTTCCTTGCCATGGTCGCTGGGGTCATGATGTTCCATCTCCTGGACGAGGCATACCAATGGGTGTTCTGCTGTATCAGACACAGAACATTCCAACACATGGTTGTTTGCCTCCTTATGGCAATATTTACTTACATTCCCGTAAGGCACCAAGCCTTAAGTAGAATGGATCTAGGTCGTGGCAAATTAGAAAATGAAATCAAGGTCTCAGCAACCATACTTCCCTACAACCACCTAGTTTAATACCCCCACCCTCATGCCTCTTTTTTTTCTTTTTTTTTTTTTTAAAGGATTCATTACTAATACATAGCTGCCAACCCTCCCGAATTTTTCGGGAATGTCCCGAAATGTGTGAGCTGCCCGGAAAATCCGGTAAATCGATGAAAATTCCCGAATTTTAAATTTTCGATTTTGATATTTTATCCGGTTAGCTCTGTTTTCGTCAGAACGCGGTAAAAAGACAGCTGCGTGAAAGCGAAACTTCCGTCACACATGCGCGTGCGCAGAGGGCCATGTAAACAGCTCCTGCGCGCCAGCTTTCTTGCACAATGGCTTCGAAGAAGACAGACGCGAAAGCTGTAAAAGCGAAAGCAAAAGTGAAGTTTTCGAAACATTATGCGGAAACGTACGACTTCATCACAGCCTCGGACAAAGGAGACACCTTTGCTTTCTGTAAATCGTGCCGATGCGACATAAACATCGGTCATGGTGGCAAGAAAGACATCGACCTGCATGCCTCCTCAGTGAAGCACCGAAACTATCGGCAGAGTACAGCAGTGCAACAGACTCCGAAGATCACGTCGCTTTTTGCGAACCCACAAGACACGAAGACTACAAAAGCTGAGGTAGGTTTCATTATTTTCATAGTTTCTTCTCTTGTAAGCGCAATGTTATCATAGCAATGGACTTTGGTTGTTTTTCACTTCCAATTTTAGCTGTCGTCAGGTTAGTCTGATTACCGGGAATACTCAATGTCATGGTAGCCTACTGCGAATTGCCACTGTAATGGGGAAGAAGGGGGGGGAGGGGGGTCGGGAAAACTGTGTTTACCGAGTGGAGGATGTCATAAATCTACCTGTTCAGAAAACAGACAGATCGACAGACAGAAGGGAATGAACTTTGTGTGTCCAGCACATATCATGAACTGATAAAGTCATGAAATGAGAGACGCTGAATAGATCTAGTGCGCATTTTTTCTCCTTCACGCATCATGATTATATTATACGTCAAGGTAAGTGTGCAGTGTTGACTTAAAAAGCTGGTGTGTGTATCACCGTGTGGGGTCTCTCTCTCTCTCCTTGTGTGTGTGTGTGAGTGTGTGTAAAAATTAAAACATTACAAGCTTAGGAGAGAACAGGATAGTTGTTAAATTTTCCGTGTAATGCAAGTTAGTTTTCATCAGTAACATAGGCTCCATAGTTAGTCTAATTATCCAGTCATTGCATGACTATAGTTATGCAATGCATATGCTTTTTTTTATTATTATTATTATTTTAATTCTAATTTTGCTCAGGGTATTTTTGTGGTAGTTGGTCCTTTTTTTCCTTGGTTTTTGTTTTGTTCTGTTCTGTGTCTGTTTTACAGAATAGTATTGTAGTTTGTGCTTTGTGTAAATAATGAAATCTATGGAATGAGGGATTGGAATTTAGATAGCCGAAGCATTGAACTAAAAGGTGTTGGGCTCTTGAGGGAATCGGAATACTAACAGATTAGTGACTCCTTTTATGAAAAAGGAAATCAAAATCAGCTTTTTGTAACTTCTTTTAACCAAGGAAATGTTTGTACATCCACATTTTTTAGATGGAAAAATGTGTCTGTAGGCCTACTTTTTAAAAAAAAAAAATTTTACCATTTCTGTATTCTATTCTCTTGCCTTCTGTGACTCTGTTTCTTTGATTTCTATCCCCACCCTTCTTTGACAATCTAGTTTCATGTAGTGATCTACTGTTTTCTGATATTTTGTGTATGCTGCTGTGTTGTTTTAGCTTCTCTTCACCTCCTTTTTACTGGAGCACAACATCCCCTTGGCAACTGCGGACCATGCTGGTCATCTCTTCAAGGCCATGTTCCCTGCCTCTGAGGAAGCTGCCAGATATGCAAGCGGCCGAACAAAAACTGCCTGCCTTGTCAAAGCTCTTGCTGATAACTCTCAAGAAGATGTTGTGAAAGTATTGAAAAGCAGTAAGTATTCATGTGTTGATTTTTCTCATGTAATTATGCTCTCTTTTCAGCATCATTTTATTTCTTTGTTATGGTTAATTTTGCAATAGAGTGGGTTTCTTTTTTGTTTGTTTTAAACCTTTTTTTAACCATTGAAATGAGTGGAAATATTATAAAAGATTAATGTGAGGACAATTGAATTTGGGTGTGTGTGTGTGTGTGTGTGTGTGTGTGTGTGTGTGTGTGTGTGTGTGTGTGTGTGTGTGTGTGTGTGCGTGCGTGCATATATGGATACCTCAGGATACAGGATACTGATTTTATTCAACCGTGCTTAATAACAAATGATGGCGAGGAAATTGCTCGAATCAGATTATGTATTAAACATCTGCATCATCTACCAACAATCATGCATCCAGGGAAGTTACTTCAACACACATGCATGCTCACTGAAACAAAGTTTGTGTGGGTATATGCATGAACATTCATACACGTGTGTGTGCACATTCTTTGTGTACATGTGTGAGTTATTGCTGCCAGAGAGAGAGAGAGAGTGTCTGTCTGTGAGATAATCTGTGCGAGTGATGAAAGTATAACGGAAAATGACAAAGCTATGAAAGTTTTTGATGATAGGGTATATTTCACTGAGAAAAGTTTGATTTTAGATTTCTTCGAACAACTGTCTCCTGAATACTGTTTTAATTTTAATGGGAAAAAAAATCCTGACAAATTTGGCATTGTAATACAGCCTAATGAGAGGTGCCAACCATGATGTTTTCGTCTTTTTTTTTTTTTTTTTCCCCTGCGAAGTTGACATTTTTTACAAATTTTTGTTGAAAGTAGATCATCCTTGTAGGGAATTTGTGAACAAGATTGATTCCATTTTGACGGATGTGACCACAGTACGGCACCAAAGAGAAGATTGAAGCATTTGGTCAGGTTAAAAATACACTATCATTCACCTCGAAAGTTATCCTTTGTTAGAATCCATTGTCTAAACATAAGTGCACTGTCAGGGACAATTGTAATGCATACATGTCACATATATTGTTTCCTATTTTACACGTGTCTGAGCATGTGGCGTTTGTCTGTTTCAGGACCTTTCTCTGTGGCCACTGACGGAGGGAATGACAAGGCTGTTGAGCATGCGCTCTATCCCATTGTTGTGACGTTCTTCTGCCCCAAACAGGAGGAACTCAGAACATGCATTCTTTCTGTTCCATCATTAGACAAACCAGGAACGGGTAAAAATATTGCACATCTTCTGCTGGAAGCTTTCAGAGATGTTGGCATCAATGAGAGAACCTGGATGAGAAACTGTCTTTCCCTCACAACAGACAATGCTCCAGTCATGGTTGGCACAATGAATGGGGTGTTAGGTCAGCTCAGGACCATAAGCAAGAACCTCTTCAGTGTTGGCTGCCCTTGTCACCTCATCAACTTGGCTGCTGAGAAAGCTGCCGCTGCTCTGCCTGTCCGCATTGATGAACTGCTTACAGATATTTTTTATTATCTGGACAAGTCGAAAAAACGTAAACAAGCTCTGAAAACTTTCCAGCAAGAACTTTGTGATGGAGAAACTCAGAAGATCCTCAAGCATGTCTGCACAAGATGGCTTAGTTTGGGCCTTTGCCTTCAGAGGCTTATCTCCAATTGGACGCCGCTGATGAATTTTTTTGAGCAAGAGACAGCTGATTCATCAAACCATCAGCCCATGCTTGATGCTCGACTACAGTCGTTCAGAATTCCCAAGAAGAGGCAATGTGAGGACAAACGGGAGCAACCACAGAAAAGACAGTTCGTGGCATCATCTCCTGCCATCTTCAATCCAGTATCAGATCTTCCCTCCAAGCAAAAGCAACCCTCTCCAGAAGAAGTACTCAAGAGAGAAGCAAGAATTTTCAAAACACTGCTGGATCCAATGAACCTGGCGTACGCCAACTTTCTGAAAGCTGTGGTTCCACTCTTTGAACGAAAGAATAAATTTCTTCAGAGTGAGAAACCACTGATACATGTACTGCAACCCACTTTGTTGTCGCTTTACAGAGAGATTCAACAGTGTTTTATTCTGCCTCAGGTCCTGAAGAAGTTTGAAGAATCTCCCCTCAGTCTTCCCTACAAAAACAAAGACAACCAGAAGAATGACATGGACCTGTATGTTGGCAATGGAACAAAAGAAGTTGTGAAGACACTGAGTGAAAGCAATCAGAAATCATTCTTCTCCTCAGTGAGAAACTATTACATTTCAGCTTGTGACTATATGGTTAGAAAATTCCCCATCAAACCTACATTTTCCTCTTCTCACTCTGAGTCAGATGAGCCCCAACCTCTTTCCCAGGCTGATCTTCTCTTCTCAGTTCAAGTTGCTGATACATCCGCTGCTTCCAACCATCACTGGTCAAATCTCGAGTTTTTTGTCAAGCGATTCCCTTCTCTTGTGCTGATGAAAGATGATGAAGATGTTCAGACTGCCATTGATGAACTTCACATACAGTGGAATTGTTTCCAGTCCTACTCTCTACCAGATCACATTAGACAAGATGAAAGGGAAGACAGAAAGTGGGGATGGCTTGCTTCAGTCGAGAGCTTCGGACAGCAACAATTTGACAGACTGTCTTATTTTATGTTGGGAATCCTGTCCATACCACACAGCAACGCCTCTTGTGAGCGTTTGTTCAGCCAAGTCCGAAAAAACAAGACGGACTTCAGAGGATCATTGCAATCATCCACGCTCAGTGCAATGATGGTTGCCAAAGCCAATATGATTGGACCTTGCTACAAGCAAGTTTTCTCTCCTGACTTCTTGAGAAAGGCCAAGTCTGCTACTGTGACAGCGCTTAAAGGCAAGGAGAAAGAGAAGGGAGACAAAGACATGGAACAAGACGAAGCCTGCAGTTCTTCCCATTCCAAGTAGATCTAAACTTGAAGAGGTGAGGGGGACTTGGGAGTTTAGAGTGAAAACTTCTTGAATAAAAAAAATATCTGAACCTTTTACACAAGAGATTTAGACTAGCAGAATTTGAAGGAAAGCTTACAATACATGCTTTGTTACATTTTTCAGTTTGAAATGCATGGAAATACCAGTTTAGCATCTTCATTTGATAGAAAATCTTCAGCTTCTGGGGGCGTTGCCCCCAGACCCCAACCAGGGGCGTTGCCCCTGGACCCCACCGGGGGCCTTCCGCGGCCCCCGGACCCCCACCTCTTGTCAGGAATTTTTTTTCAGGAAGGTTGGCAGCTATGCTAATATTGTAAGTTTATATTGTTTTCAGGACAGTTTCTTAGCAGAATTAGATGAAAGACACCATCATATGGAACTTGTGCGCATGGAAGCATTCCATGAGCATGGAACAATGGAGACCAAATTGGAAGACGCCTGCAAGTGAGTTGACTGAATATTGTTGTCTGATGTTAGTATACATGTAGACTGACTAAGCAGTTGTGTGTCACACTATCATGTCCTTTGATCTGAAAACTAGTGAAAGCCTTTCCAGTTGTCAGTTTGTTATGTTAGTATACATGTAGACTGACTAAGCAGTTGTGTGTCACACTATCATGTCCTTTGATCTGAAAACTAGTGAAAGCCTTTCCAGTTGTCAGTTTGTTGGCTAGTGCTGTAGTCATTATTTGTGTCCAAAAACATCATTTCCTATCAAATTACTGGCAAATCTAATGAAGTTTGATCCATACTGGACTGAGAATGAAATCCTTGTTTAGACATTTTGTTTGCAGACAAGGACTTTCAGCCCGATAAGTTAGGTGGTTTGTTACAGACACCTTCATCTTGTTAACCCATATTCCCCCACGTCACCCAATGTGAACCATACTTTTAAATCCCATGTCAAGGAAAGTAACTCTTACAATTTTCAATAGTTACTAACAAAAAGAAATCAATTAAAAACTATAATTACCTTTTTTTGTTTCAAGGTATCATTTTTTTGGCGTTGTGCATACAATGACGTACTCACAGAAAGAGTTTTTTTCCAGGTTCATTCTGGTTTTACTCGCAGAAAAAATTATAAAGTCGGATGGTGAATGTTACCAAAAATTTACAGGTGTGATAGTTCAAAGTCAAAGATGCAGTCCAGAAATGCTTCTTAACTCACTGAAGTCTATTCCCGCAGCACTTGCGGGATCGATCGGCGTCCCAGGAGCCGAATCCCGTACATTTGCGGGACGGAAATTAAAAATTTATAACTTCCATAGTTTTACCGGGAACGCAACGAAACTTGGCACAGCGCTGGTGCGAAACGTCATGCAGCGAAGTGCGTAGTTTCAGTTCATTTCGGTAAGTAGATGCTTGGCTAGGGAAGTTATCCACCACTACCCATGATCGCGACTGGCTTGCCATTTTCGCAGTTTGTCAACCTCATTCATTATGGCTTCGAATCGTCCAAGAAAAGGCTTGTTTCAGGTATTTCAGTTCGAAAATGATAGTGAAAGTGATGTAGAAGATTTCAGCTCAAATATAGACCCAGAGTTTGTGCCAGGTGAGGGAAGAGGGGGGAGTAGTAGTGACAGTGAATCAGATCGAGAGTTTGATCAAGAAGATCGACATACACGTGGTGTAAGAACTGTAGAATCTGAGCCTGTAGCTTCAACTTCTACCACTTCTAGAAGTGTTACACCAGTAACAGTTGAATCTACATTTCATCTGCAAACTGCAGGAAGTGATATCGAGTCTTCAGACGACGAGAGTGAGGAATTAGTGCTCCAAAGTAAAGAAAGTGATAGTGACGAAAATGATGCTGATTTGAGTCAGAGTGGGCCTAGTGTGAACTTGAGTGCTTGGTCAGAAGATCTCTCAGGTTTTCCAAATGTTCCTGATTTTGTTGATAGTTCTGGTCTCATGGAAGGATTGGATGATTTCAGTGTTAGTGATTGTTTCAGGCTTTTTTTTGACAAGGCTTTGTTGAAATATTTAAAAAGTGAAACAAATAAGTATGCCGCTGAACTTCAGAGAGACCCTATACATAGCCAAAAAGGAATTGTGAAGACCTGGAAAACTGTTAGTTTGAAAGAAATAAAAGGGTTTATTCTCATCCTCATTCATATGGGTGTGGTAAAAAAGCCTTCCATCAATGATTACTGGGTACAGGATGAATTTGTCAAAACACCATTTGCTGCACGGATCATGCCACGTGATCGCTTCAAAGCAATTTTATCAATGCTCCACTTCAGTGACAATTCAAATTATATTCCAGTTGGGGAAGAAAATCATGATCCACTATACAAAATTAGGCCTATTTATGAACATTTACAGAGCAAATTTCAGGAGGTCTATACCCCACTCAGAGAAGTTTCAATTGATGAGGCCATGTGTCCCTGGAGAGGCAAACTCAGATTCAAAGTTTATATGAAGGACAAACCGGTAAAGTGGGGCATAAAATTATATGAACTAACAGAAGCAGTGTCTGGATATGTCCATAGATTTGAAATTTATGCAGCTGATCCACACATTAGCAACAAGCCCACAGATGTTGTCTTGAGGTTGATAGAGCCATTAGCTGGTAAGGGGTATCATCTCTTCACAGACAATTACTATACCTGTCCAGCTTTGTATGAAGCATTGATCAGTCAAAGAACAATGTGCACAGGCACAGTTAGGTCTAATAGATTAGGCATGCCCAAGGACCTTGCTCAAGCAAAACTGAAAGTAGGTGAAACAGCATTTAGGCGGAAAAATGACCTAGTCGCTGTCAAGTGGAGGGACAAACGAGAGGTCACAATTCTGACATCTGCCCATGACCCTACCCAAACCAGCACTGTCACCACAAGACATGTGAGGGACAAGGAGAAGCCAGAAGCTGTAGTTCAGTATACCAAGCACATGTGTGGTGTTGACCACAATGATCAACTTCTTGCATACTTTCCTCTGTCTCGGAGATCTTCAAAGTGGACAACAAAAATGTTTTTTCACTTCCTGACCCTGAGTGTCGTGCAAGCTTCTATTGTTTACAATAAGCTAAGAGCCAAAGCACAGCTGAGGCCTATGAAGTTCCCCAACTTCATAAAGCAAGTTGGAAAAGATCTGTCCGTAGACTTCATAGCACACAGGACACTAGACCACCCAGCTCCTTCGCCAAGAACCCCCAAACCCCAAACTCTGTTGCGGCTCGACAGGACCAAGCCCCACTTCTTAGCCTCTCTTCCAGCCACCCAGGCTAAGGCAAAACCTAGAAGAGACTGCAAGGTATGCTATGACAAGACAGCAAGTGTACCTGGGAAGAGAAAGAGGACCAAAGAGACATATTATTGGTGTGATGAGTGCAAGATCCCTCTCTGTGTGGAGCCGTGCTTCAAGTTGTTTCATACCAAGGCAGACTACATCCATGAATAACGGTATGCACACACAGTTGCATTCACACACACACTTTTGTCAATGTACAACATGTATACTGTCATAAAAATCAATAGAAACTCAAGTAAATCCATTATATTGTGTAAACCAACTGCTTATTTTCTTGTGTGGCATACGAAAAATTTATGCATTGGACAAAATTTATGCAATTTTCAAAAATTTATAATCAGTTAAATATTAAAGTTACAGAAGTGTTGTTTAGTTATTTGAAAAGATGGTTCTTTTATCTTTCTATGCTGTGATTTTTATATAGATTGCATAATTATTATATTTTTTACAATTTATCATAAGAACCCTAAAAACGGCCAGACTCCAGTGCTTGCTGCGCTATAAATAGCCCAGACTTCAGTGAGTTAATGGCCTGCAAATGACCCAGAGGACACAGAACAAAGTCTACTGCAGAAGCTGAGCATGAAACTGCAAAGCTTGCACCATTAATAATAATAAGTAGCTTTTGTATAGCACCATTCTCAGTTCGACTCACTGCGCTGTTACATAAACAAATAATCTCACTCACATACCAATAACATCATTTTTCAATCACACACACAGGGGTGGGTGGGTTATACTTATGAAATGCAGATCAAAAGGCAGATCATGCACAACACTAACATTTTCAGAAAATTCCTTTGCTGAAATCGAGCCTAAAACGTCCTGCCATTTTCGGTTTGGAGGTCAGGCAATCGATCGACACTCGGCCCACCTTCGCTGTCACTCTCACTCTCACTATCGTCGAACTCGGCGGCAACAGCTTCCAAGTCGATATCTAGGTCACTTTCTACATCACATGGATCAACTTTATTAACAAGATCCTCTACCATAAAACCTTCGAATTCTTCTCCTCATCATTCAACAGACACCGCACGCCATAACTCCTCTTCGGTCATGAGACTCATTTTCCAAACTTTGAAAATTCGTAGCACCGTGAAAACTTGATCGATTTTGAAACACTGTAAAGTTCTAAATGCGGGGCAGGAATCGCCAAAACAAGGCTCTCACTCTCTCGGGATTCTCGTTTATGTAAACAATGATGACCGCATCCATAGTGGCCACGTGTACAGCGGGCGCTGATGGGCGCTCCGTGGTAAACGCGATTACGATTTACAGCGGGCGCTGGCGGGCGCTCTACGGTTAAAAGGGTTAAATGCAGCTGTTCGTTTCCAAGCTCATAACCTTTAACTTGATAACTGAAATGAATTGTACATAGAACAGTTTTGATCTTTTTTGTGTGTATTGTTCTTTGATTTCTTTTAATAACTTGGGAATAAATATTTCAGGTTTGCTGAAAGGCTGTTGAAGAACAAGGATCACCCTGTGTACGTGTCTTTGTACAAGAAGATGGTACAGACTCAGATGCTGAAACTGATGAAAAACTCCATGAAAACTGGAGTCAGTGGCACGATCGAGTTCAAAACCGATACCACAGCTTTTGAGAGTGCCATCAAGAAGACATTTGGATGGTTTGTCAAGGACGAACCAAAGGTATGCTGTGTTGATAGCAGTGGTCAGATTTGTTTACAACTTGATCTACAGCCTTTTTCATCCATAAGCGGGGTTGCTGCAGTTGTCTGAAGTGTGTAAATTTCGGAAATATTAAAATAAATTTATTTTCAAAAGTTCAGTTTTACAAAAATCGAGCTAAAAAGTAGTTTTCTTGCAGTGTATCATTCATTTGATAAAATGACTTGGGATAGGGTGGGGGAGAAAAGGGAAGACGGGTTTGTGTCAGAGAATGCTAGTAGTTTGTTTTGTGTAGGTATCAAAGTTAGGTAAATGGTTGAAATCTGAAAGTCAAATGTTTTTCTATGGTGGAGAGTGGGTGCACAACCTCTCCTGAGTGAAGTTGTTTGATGAACTTGAATGTACAGCTTGTTTTGAATATAAAGTGTAAAGAGTAGTTTGGTGGTATTGAATGCACAAGCTTGTTTTGAGTATATAGTGTAATTAGTAGTTGATGGCTGGAGCATATATAGATTGTAAAGTTGGAATTATGGGACTGTTACAGGTGGCACCACCAGTCCATTCCTCTTTTGAGAACAAAGCTGCCTTCAACCCTATGGCCGCAGCTCCAAGCATGTTGACTGCACGACAGCTAGTTGGTCATGTAGCCACTGACGCCGAGTTCCTGACTGCATCCCTACCCACTCTAAACAATGTCAGCCAGCTGGCGGCCCTCAGCAGCACCTTTGACTCGCTGTCCACCATTGCTAACGTAGGTAATCTGAACACCACCCCTGCCATGGCCTCGCTGGATCCTGTCTCGCGTACTTCTCTGTCCCCGGCAATGTCGGACAGTGGCATCTCTGTGGACGCTGCTTCCACCAACAGCAACAACAGCGCCACCATGATGAACATTGCTGCCATGGCAAAGATGACCTCTGTGGGCCTCAGTGGTCAAGGTCAGTTGAGCATTTATGATTTTTTTTACCGCTCTTCTTCAGAAATATGTCAAACAGATGAAGAGAATGATAAACTAACGAAATGGAAGTTGGTGTTCAAATAGCTACTTTCTAATATTTTTCTACCTTGTGACATGAAAATTGATTAATATTCCCTTTTTGTGTTGTTGTTGGTCTTGTAATTGTTTAACATTGAATTTCCTGTAACACTGTCTTCACTGTACATTTCATTACATTTTGGTTCCATCTTCTGCTCTTTACACTTTCATCGTGTGTGTGGCTCATAGACTTGAACACACTAGTCATGGATTCATTTATTTGATGTTGTAAGAACTCAAAAAGGACCCTACTGAGACACAGACTGGTTGTAGATGAAAGATTAGCCGACAGCTTTGCCCCCTTGGGGAAGCCGGGGGCTATTTCAGTAGAAATGATATCTCCACCTGGGAATTTTGTGCTAGAAATTTCCTTTTTTCTTTCACTCTTTGTTTCTGCCGTATTCCTTTGCTTTCTGTCATTTCTTCCTATCTGTTTCTGCCTTGCTGGTCCATTCACCTGTGTGTTTGATGAAGTTGTTCAGTAATGTTTTGTATTAGGATTGATAATTGGGTACATGTATTTTTGGCTCTGTGGAAATGAGATCTGTGGAAGGAGTATTAGGTAATTTAGGCCTGTTTTTATATATATATTAGTGTCCTTAGTTATGGTTAAATATGTATTCAGGTATTTTCTAGAATCTCCTGTGCAATAGATTGGATGGAGTGGTGAACGCCAGGGACATCAAGTAGATTATGTGCGCGAATGTATTGATATATGTACTTAATTTTCTTTTCCTTTTTGTTTTTTCCTGTTGAAGTATTGTATATGTTTTGAAGTGGTTATATCCCTGATATGGCTTTAGGCAGTTGGCTGGGCTTTAAACAACAATGATAGTAGTAGATGGCTTCATGCAGAAAGCTTATGGATATGATGGAGTCGAAGGATTAACTATTCTGTGTGTTTGTGCTTGTGTAGCCATCATAGGCAGCAGTCTGACAGAGGTGAGTGGCAGTGGGGCAACAGTGGTGAGCGTGGGCAGCACTTCCACCAGCCGCACACAGACCCCCATGGGTCAAGGAGTGGACAGCATGCATGGTATACTGGCTGTGTCCCCCACACAGCAGGTGCAGACCCCTGCAGAGAACCTGGAACAGCTGGCCTCTCTGCTGAACAACCAGCCCCCACCCCCCTCTCTGCCCTTCAACACCATCAACACCATCACCCCCCTTGACGTGCCGCCTGTCTCAGGTCAGTCACACTGCACCCTTGCAATCTTATAGACAAGTACTTGTATGTAGGGGACACATTCACACACTCTGAAGACATATGTACATGAAAAGGCACATAAAACTTTACACATGTGCACTCATGCGTGCAACATACACACTATGTCTTGCACATGCATGCGCGCGCGCGCACACACACACGCACGCACACTTTCAAGCACTGTGCTGTAGAAGACGCTTCATAGGTATTGCAAAAGACTGGCGGAGACAAGTAGATTATTTTGACTCAAATCCAGAATGGAGAAGGGTTTGCATAAGAGGCGAGAGACTTGGGCCTGACATGGATTTTTGCCCCCTCTCTACGAGACATTGAGTGGTGGTCTGGGTACTAAGAAGAAAAACAGGTCCCGTGTGCTGAATGCACTTGATGCACATAAAAAGTTCCATAGCAGCAAGAGATGTGCCTTACAAAATTTTGTTGAAACCCCACTTTCATTGGTAATCAAAAGTACAGATACACAAAAAGTGAGAAAAAAATGGATGGTGCCACACTATAGCTGACATTTCAAGGGGAGAATGTTGTGACAAAGAATTGTGATTTCCTCTGGGAAAGCAACCTACGTTTCACAGGAGAGGGGGGGGGGGGGGGGGTTCTGTGGTAACAATCTTTCCTCAGGGAAAGCAGCCTATTTTTCATAGGGAGAAGTTCTGTCATGACAGAGAATGAATTCAGTCCATGCCAATCTTAATTTGTTTGGTTCAGTCATCAGTACAGATTGCGATGGTGAATAGTTGTATAGTAGGCCTCCTTCGGTCATGACTGACCATGGACAAAGTACATCCGTTCTAATGTCTAGATGGGCTGTCTGCTTGGTCCAAGCAGCGTCGCCTGTGACTGTACAGACCAATGCGAGAGAGGCAGTCTCTGTCGCAGCGGTCGCATGTGTATGCTGATGCTGGTCTGTTGGCTGTTATCCCTTTTCTGCGAACTCGCTTTTCTGCTGCAGCAGCTGACAGTTTGTCCTCACCAATCCACAGCTGTTTCTTGAGAGTAGTTCTCCAGCTGTTGCGGTCGTCTGCGAGGTCCTCCCAGGACTCAGTGTTGATCTCAAGCGCCTTCATGTCACGCTTGCAAACGTCTTTGTATCTCAGCTGTGGGCGGCCAATGTTTCTCTGCCCTGTGGCAAGCTCACCATAAAGGATGTCTTTTGGGATGCGACCATCTTCCATGCGGCGAACGTGGCCCAACCAGCGCAGCCGACGTTGTCTCAGCATGGTATGCATGGTTGGGAGGCCAGCAGGTTAGGACTTCGGTGTTGGTCACCTTGTCTTGCCAGGAAATGCCAAGTATACGCCGTAGGCTTCTCAGGTGGAAGGTATTGAGCCTTTTCTCCTGATGAGCATGCATGGTCCACGCCTCGCTGCCATACAGCAAGGTGCTGAGGACACAGGCGTTGTATACAGCCATCTTTGTCTTTGTGGTCAGCTTGGGATTTGTCCACACCCTTTGTGTGAGGCGGGCTAGTGTTGTGGCTGCCTTCCCGATCCTCTTGTCGACCTCTGTGTCAAGGGAGAGGTTATCGGTGATGGTGGACCCAAGATATGTGAATTGATGGATGGCTTCAAGCTCGTAATCATCAATGGTGATGGCTGGTGGAGATGGCGTGTCTTGGCCCAGGACGTTTGTCTTCTTAAGACTGATGGTCAGACCAAAATCTTTGCAGGCCTGGGAGAAGCGGTCCATTAGTGACTGCAAGTCCCGCTGAGTATGGGTCACAACTGCGGCATCGTCGGCAAATAGCATGTCTCTGATGAGGGCTTCACGGACCTTTGTCCTTGCTCTGAGGCGGGCGAGGTTGAAGAGCCTGCCATCTGATCTGGTCCGCGGGTGGATCCCTTCTTGCACTGTGCTGAATGCATGCCTCAGGAGGAGAGCGAAGAAGATTCCAAAGAGGATTGGGACCAGGACGCAGCCTTGTTTCACACTGCTGCGTACGTCGAATGGCTTGGAGAGGTTTCCGTTGAACTGCACCATCCCTTTCATGTTTGAGTGGAAGGACTCAATTAAGCTGTGCAGTTTGGGGGGGGCAGCCGATTTTTCGGAGAGCCCTGAAAAGGCCATCTCTGCTGACTAGGTCAAAGGCCTTGGTGAGGTCAATGAATGCCACATACAGGGGCATCTGCTGCTCTCTGCACTTCTCCTGGATTTGGCGAAGGGAGAAGACCATGTCTACCGTGGATCTCTCTGCTCGAAAACCACACTGTGATTCCGGGTAGACGCGTTCAGCCAGTTTCTGCAGGCGGATTAGGAGGACCCGAGCATAGACTTTGCCAACAATGCTGAGGAGCGAGATACCTCTGTAGTTGTTGCAGTCGCTCCTTTCGCCCTTGTTTTTGTACAGGGTGACGATCTTGAATAGTTGTATAATTCATACAGAAATACAGATTGTGAAGTTGAATTGTATAATTTAGATGTCTGTACAGATTGTAAAGTGGAATTAAATGTTGTATGGTTGACTAAATGTTGAACCGTGTAGTTTTGAATTATGCAGGTAGCAGTTCAGAGATTGTCAACACAGGATTGGGGTCACCCACTGGTAGCACCTACTCCAGCTCTACTTTGGTCAGCAGGGGTCTGGGCTCCCCTACTGGCAGCACCTTCTCCACCTCCACCCTTGTCAACACGGGCACCTTCAACAGCACCACCACCACTACTGCACCTTACCCCCCAGTGCGACGTGCCACCAAGATGAGCGCCATGCAGATTCGGTAAGTATACGAGATATATGTGCCCATCATTAATACATACTTATCAGCACATATTTCCCTTGGCTGTGTGTAAAACATTCTCAACACAAGGTCAGAAACAGACGATATACAAATAAATGAAAATCCAACAACACATGCACTTGACGTTCTCTGTCCCTCTGCAATGCACACGCACGCACACACACACACACTCTCTCTCTCTCTCTCTCTCTCTCTCTCTCTCTCTCTCTCTCTCTCTCTCTCTCTCGCTCTCTGTCTTGTAGGTCTTACTTGAAATGTCACCATTTCAAGAAGAGTCTTTGAAAAGGAAATTCTTGTCCATATTACACAGATGCCTGCTGTAGTAGTTGTTTGGGGTGTGTGTGTGTGTGTTTTATTTCAGTAGTTGGACAACCCCTTTAACCCCTTCAGTGCCAGAGTGTAAAAAAAGAAGTGAATCGCCTGTGCCACGGAGTTTTAAATGTCTTGACTTAAAATAAAACAAAATTCATATCTCTTCATCCAGCCCAGAAAACCCCACTACACTATATATTTTTTTGTTCAGTATACTTTGCAACACACCAAGAGCAGTAGTACTTTTGGTTTTATGATCGCCAGTGCTAGTAATGTCACTTTGGACTCTTATCTGGGTCAAGTCCAACATCGGACATCAGCATCGAAATATCACCTGCAATGTGCCAAATTATTGTCATTTTCATGCTTATCAAGGAATCAAATCGGGCCCAATTGACGCTCGGTGTTAAGCAAGTTCGTCTGCCATTGTTTGCAGTCACTGAATAGTAATCAGCTGTATGGGGTCACCTTTTCGATTGCTTGGGCAGAAATTAACGTAAAACATCCCACATACATAATTAGCATCTATGTTGATATCTTGCGCGTCACTGAAGGTGTTGGGGTTTTCTGGCTAGAAATTGGAAATGTCGCCAACCGAATATTCGGTCGGTGGCACTGGAGGTGTATGTTTCTTCCAACCGAATATTCGGTCAGAAGCGGTGAACAGGTTAAGGATTGCAAGCCTTATTCAGGCTGGGTAACTCTCAGCGGATCCACTGATTTCAGCAGATGAACTAGTTTCAGAGGGAAAACAAATTTTTTTAGAGGAAATATTACTGAATTATTGTATTTGCCATCAGGAAATGCATCCATAATGCCTCAAAATTACAAAAATTCTTCAGCTTCTGGGGGCTTTGGCCCCCCCGACCCCAAGCAGGGACCCCAGCCAATTTTCAGAGGAAACTATCTTCTTCTCTTACCCAGCCTGCTTATTAGTATGAGGTATGCATAGCTGCCAACCCTCCCGGATTTCCCGGGAATTTCCTGGATTTGAAAAACAATCCCGGAATTCTGGATCTGTCAAAAAAAATCCCGGATTTTGAAAGTCTAGTGGAAAAACTTCCTTTTCATGCTTAAATATGCCAGGAGAGGCCATTTTTGTACTTTGAATTGGTGAAAAATCAATAGCTTGAGGGGTGTTGCCCCATGACCCCCAAGGGCTCTGCCCCTTGACCCCGCCAGGGGGGCCTAAGCGGCCCCCCTGGACCCCCAGCTGATCATTCCTGTTTTTTGAACTTCAAAGGTTGGCAGCTATGGGTATGAATCAAACAGAATGAAATTGTTTTTACAGATGTCTCAGCTCACTGTCATGAAAAGTAAAAATATCATTTGAAAGGCCAATTGTGAAAACTGTTATGGCTGTACAGAATGGCCAGAAACGGCATCTTTTGTTGCAAGTGAGGTGTGGCGCCTAGCCCCTCCCCCCTGATCACACACTGTGATAGACATTCCGATGTCTTTACATTTGGTAAAAGTTGGCGATTTTTCGCTGTTTTTGAAATGCAATGTACAAATGCATCAGCATTAATGTTTTGTCAAGTAAAAGTTTGTGATTTATTTGCCTTTAATTTGAAGATATAGTTAGCACTCCTCATTAACATAAGATTGACGTGACATACAGTATTAACTCTTACCAGTTCTTGTGTTTCGGTGGTTTCTCTTTCTGCGAACACTCTTGTGACTTTTAAAGAAATATCACAACCACACAGATACACATACATACACATTCAATACTCCACTGGAAAGATAGGAGATTGTAGTTTGTAAAATAGCAAGACAAGACATGAAAAGTCACTTTCAGGAATTTTAATGAAATTTTGAAATGTAAACAAAAAAAATGCAACGTCATCATTTTTTTCTGGTGATTTGTACAATGCTATGAAGAAAAAATTTTGTTTGGTGAGATATGAACTATTCACTGTATTGGAATTGTAGAATTATTTCTATTTTACATATTAAAAGTTACTTTTTCAAAATTGCTTGGTAACTTTCATAATTATCATAAAACCATGACGAAATTCAATGTTTTAAAAAGCATAAGCCTGTGAATCAAACATTTTCCTCTCTGAAATGCAAGTAAATGATTATCATGCAAAAAATCACTATCTTGAATTAAATTGTGAAATTTAAACCAAAAAAAATGCAATGTCGTCTTTTTTTTCTGGTTATTTGTACAATCCGCTGAAGATTTTGTGTGTGTTAGGTGAGATGTTAACTATTTACTGCATAAAAATTGTAGTTATATCTACTTTACACAGTGACAATTACATTTTCAAAATAGCTTGGTAACTTTTTATGATTATCATGATAGGCAGTACCCAACCCACGAAAAGTGCCCGAGAAACTGTTTTTGTGTTGTACATACAAAGTCACTGTATACCATGACAAAGTATATAATATTTAAAAAAAAAAAAAAAAAAAGCATCAAGTCAAGCATAAGTCACTGAGTCAAACATCCCTCACTGAAATGTAAGTAAACAATTATGAAAAGTTATACAAATATATCCTTGCTCACACCTCTGCCACCCCATCCAGGCCCCTTCCCTACCCCTTACCCCCACCATTTTTCCAGGACAAGCAGAATATTCAAAACACAAGTAGTCACTCGTGGGATTTCAGCTCAGTTCCTTTCAGACCTGAAACAGTAGTGGTTTCCACAAGGTTCACATATGACATGTTTTTCTTTTTTTTGCTTTGCATTGCAAAGTTTACAACTGCGCTAGGCAGTATCAAAAATTGGGTGTACAGAGTGATGGGTCAGATTTCTTCTTTGTTTGAGGGGTCCAGCCTGTGAAAAGAGGTTTCTCAGCACCATGAAGAGAAGCATAGTCATTTGTGTACTTGCAGATTGTTGCCATCATTTCTGCAGTAAAGAACAGGGTGAAGAAGGGAACAGGGGTCAGATACTGCCACATATCATCCCATGTCCATATTCCCTTTAGGTGGACTCCAGGCACACGTGTGGCTGGAAAGATGGGGGCATAGTTTGGGGTCAGTATCCTTGTCATCAAAGCTTTTCAGCCTGGAAAAAACAAACAAAACAGTTGCAAAGAGTTAATAACTGACAAAAAAAGTACATGCACTTCAATTATATGCACCCACAAATTCAGTGACAGTAGCACATGTATCTACACTTGTCGACGAAAAAATGTAAACCTGTTGTCGTGACATATTTGGTACGTAATTCTACACAAGACTGAATCTTCAATACAAGGACGCTGACCAAGTTCTAAGAGCCAAAGGATTGCTAGATCCTCAGCAAAAAAAGTGAAAAAAGCATTTACCTCAGCCAAACAGTGATATTTTGACAAAATATGTAAATGAGCGAACTCACCTTTCTGGGTCACGTTCGGGTTGTATGCTATTTTGGTCGTTTTCGTTACATGCAGCTTCATAGTCAGATGAATCATTTCAGACTTCAGAATATTCAGTATCCGAATTGGAGGTGGTGTTTTCTTCATCAGAAGCGCTCATTTTGACAAATAAAAGCAAGGACACGGTGAAACGATGATTGTTCTGAGAAAATCCAAGATGGCAGACATCGATCATGTGTCATTAGTAACCGAGATTTAAAGGGAATAACATGTTATATCTGTATCATTTTTCATTAGACGCGATGAAATTGTGCTCACTAATGACGGAAAATGTCAAATTTTGTCATAACTTAAAAAAATTATGTCATTGTTAATTTCTGCATGGACGGAAAACTCCGTCGTAAACTAGTTTGATTTTCAAGGAAACAACTGGTAAGAGTTAAGGGTGGGGCATATATAGAGTACACAAGTGAAGTGGAATTAAGTGAGTTATTATCTGGCTATGACTGTTGAAATGATGTTGGTTTTTGATTCACATGCAAGACCAATCATTTAGGCAGACATCACAAAAACAGAACAGAGCACTGTTAGTCATATGAATTATTTTTAAAAAGTACTTTTCAAACATTGAAATCATCCCCAAGCGGCGTATTTTAAAATATCGTTGTATTGTTTTCTTAAAGACCTGGCACTTTGGATTTGGTCTGCGCGGAGAACAAGGTGAAGAAAATACCAATTAAGTCGGTGACGTCAAGGTATGTACATGTCTGGGGAGTAAACAAAGAAGGCAAAACGTGTTGATGAAAGAGCATTTTAGTGTTGTCTCTCGTGTTCTCCTATCTACCATGCCTTTAATTATTTCTGTACGTTAAGGGTTTTCAGACTGGACGCAGGATTCATCTGTGACCTATTTTGGAACGGGGGGTAAGGTCAGTAAAACACTTGTAGATAAGTTTGTGTTCAACATGGAACAAAAAGGTTGGTATTGGGTTGTGCAGAATTGAATTCTCAATAAAATACAGGTAATATAGAACAAAAAGGTTGGTATTGAATTGTGTAGAATTGAATTCTCAACAAAATATAGGTAATAACATGATAATTTTCATTATGATGTAAAAAAAACAGAATGGGAGAGGCGTGGTCTCTTTGCAGAACAAGAAGGCTCTTCACAAGCGTCAACACTCGCTTCTTCTGACTCAACAAAGCTATCATCACTGTCTCTGGCAGTTATTTCATCATCACTTTTTTGTCAAAAATTTCTGGAAAAGTGCAACAGTCTGAGCAGCAGTGAGCCTAACAGGATGCCGACTGCCTGACGCCATGGCAACTCAACTTACGAAACTGAAAACATCAACAAACGAGGAGCGCACACAAAAAAAAAAAAAAAAAAACGTGGAAAAACGGCTGAAGAGGAAGTATCCGACTGTTGTTATCTGCTGTCATGCAGTTATATGTAGTGAAATGGGGAAGAACGGAAAGTAAAAAGTGACAAACCGTGCTGAGCCGCTATGATCGGCTCGGTGGCCATTTTGAAAGTTAGCTGAGCCGGTCACGGCGGCTCGTCGTATAGGAAGAGTTAACATTGAGAAAGCAGAAAATTACAGAAACTCGACAGAAGGACAGTTATTCAGTCTGTTGGTGATACAGACTTGTCAGTATGAAACAGGCTTCTTTGTTGTAGTTGTTTGTTCCTAAACCATGGAAACTATATTTTTCCATGAACGTGTTATGTCAGTGATTTTTATCTTGTTTCCAGCATCTGAAATGTTGGATGGCAATGCAGTTTCCAACATTTCCATGAGTTGTAAAACTGGCTTGCAATAGTTGTCTTGGAGAGGAACAAAAAGATGATTTCTCATCTCAAGTTCAATCAGCTGAATGGAGTATGTTTGAGTTGGTTGTGTGTGTGTGTGTGTATATATATATATATATATATATATATATATATATATATATATATATATATATATATATATATGTGTGTATATGTATATGCTTAAAGTAGTTATCGTAGCAGAGCGCAGTTGTAACGTGCTTTCCTTTTGAATTCAAGAGACTGTTTGAATGTTGGTGGATCTTCTGGTGGTGTTGTTTTTAAGATGTATATATTGACCTATTTCACAGAATGCATGATTGCAAAGTTATTTGAAACTGTAGTTTTATTGTTTGTTTTAAATACATTTTTTTTAATTGATATTCATAAACATTACAGTTTTTGTTATTTGATAAAATTACAGGAATGATAGAGCTGCTTTTGGTTCAGTTTTCTTAAATTCTTTAGTATGTATTTGTTTTTTTGCAGTTTATTTTTAACTTCATTGTCATCTTTGCTTTGTTGTGGAATTCTTACCTTCTCTTTTTCACTGCGCATAGTTAACTCTTTTCTTGTTTCCTTCATTCCATACTCGCTTCCCCACCCCCACCCCACTCCCTTCTTTTTCTTCATCTGCTGAAATGTTTGTTGGATTTTCTTTAGAAGTTTGGCAAACAGCTCATGTTATGTAGTTACGGACCGTTTTGAGCGGAATTAACCCAAACAAGACAGATGTGGTTGCTGGGGAAGATACAGGTTCCCTTCTATGGTATTGCCAGCAAAAGTAGAAACAAAGGATGGCTGGGCCAAAATGATCAGAGACTCCAAATTTGCATGCAAGGACTTCAGAGTGTAAAAAGGCTATTCATTGTATTTTTCAACCACCAGCGTCCTGTTTGGAGCTGATTGTGACAGTGATCACCACCACCTAGTCTCAATAATAATCAGACTCAAAGCCTTCAAACAAAACAAAGCCAGGCAGGCACCTAAGTTTGATGTAGAGAAATTGAAAAATCAAGACATTGCATCTGATTTTGAGAGTCGGCAATCGTTTCAAGGCTTTAATGCAGGACTGGACTTTAAACGACCAGTATTGAGAAGAAATCTGGGCAGATATGAAGAAGACCTACGCTGAAGTAGCAGAAGAAAAGTTAGGTAGGAAAAAAAGAAAACCAGCTAATCCCTGCATCAGCGAGAGTGATGGTTCTAGCCAAACACAAAAGCCAAGCTTGGAGATCTGGAAGAAAAGAAGAATACAGAAAACTCAAAAAAGAGAAATCAAGAGCAAAATTAGGAGAGAGAGAGAGAAATTGGCTGGAGGAAGAATGTGCAAACAAATGCGCAAAATGAATGCAGAAGGTCTAGCTATCCTCATTGGCACCCGTCAGAAACTTTCTCAGCTGCCTCCTTTTTCTCTCCCATTATGTAACACATCAGTCCCAATTTCTGATTCAGCTAAAAACCTTGGTGTCTGCATTGACTCTACCCTCTCCATGAACAACTTTGTTTCTCAAACTGCCAGATCCTGCTACTATCATCTCCATCGTATAAGGCTGATCAGGAAGTATCTCTCTGTCGAAACAACTGCAAAACTCGTTCTCTCCTTCATAATGTCTCGCATTGACTTGCAATTCACTCCTGTCTGGTCTTCCTGCCTCCACCATTCACATCCTACAGCGCATTCAAAACAATGCTGTACGCCTTGTACTCAAAAAGAAAAAAGCTGACCACATATCTCCTCTCCTGGCACAACTTCACTGGCTCCCTGTATCAAAGCGCATACAGTACAAACTAGACACCATGTGCTACAAAAGCCTCAATAACGCAGCCCCCGATTACCTGTCAAGCCTACTTGAGATCTATCTTCCCTCACGTACCCTCCGCTCTGCCTCCGATCCTCTGACTTTTCGCTTTCCACGCACTAAGCTCAATACCTATGGTCCACGAGCCTTCTCTGTTTCTGGTCCACTCTCCTGGAACAAACTTCCTCTCTCAGTCCGTCAGCAACCTACTTTTGTCTCCTTCAAGTCCGCTCTCAAAACTCACCTTTTCTCCTCCGCATAAAATCCTAACCTCACTCAACCCCCCCCCCCCCCTCTGCAGCCTGTCTCCGCTCGGAGGGAATCACATGGTTATAATATATAATTGTATATGCTATGCTCTCTATAATTTTCCATTGCTTTTATTCTTGCTTTTATTGCTTTTATTCTTTCTCCCCATTTATAGCCATGCGTGTGTGTGTGTGTGTGTGTGTGTGTGTGTGCGTGCGTGTGTGTGCGTGCGTGCGTGCTTACGTGTGTGTCTGCTTCAGCGCTTAGATTTGATTTTATCAAGATTTTGCGCTATATAAATATTGTAATTATTATTATTATTATGGATCTATTCCAACAGATAAAGAAAGTTCAATCCACTAGATTCCAACCCAGAAGTTAGTGCGTCAACAGCAAGGAAGGCACCACGCGGACTGAATCAGAGCATCTTATGAACAGATGGAATGAATATATGGGGCATCACATTTTAGTAACAACAGACCTCAAGACACTCTTATGTCCTGAGTTGAACGGTCCAGAATCATAACCAGAACCACTTCTAAGTGAAATTGAAGCAGCCATCAAGCAGTTAAAAACAAGAAAACCCCAGGAATTGATAACATTCCAGGAGAACTGTTAAAATATAGTGGAAAAGAAGGTCTGGAAGCATTGCACCATCTTTGCTGTAAAATCTGGAATACTCACCAGTGGCCGACAGATTGGAAACTTCAAGAATTTGTGATGCTTCACAAGAGTGGCAATGTCAAAGATTGCAACAACTACAGAACTTTCCCCTAATCAGCCACGCTAGTAAGATCCAGCTCATAATTCTTGACAGAAAATCAAATCGGGTCATACCCCATACGGCATAGTTGTCTTCGGCATTGAAGAAGTCAGATGGGTTCTTCTCTTACAGACCACTGGTTTATTTCATAGTGTTCCATGTTGTGATGCAGGTGCAAGTTTGGACAGCTGGGGCCAGGGAAATGTCAGTTTAATTCTCCCCATGGCTTCTGTCTGGGCAATGAACAGGACATCATTGTGGCTGACACCAACAATCATCGCATCCAGGTCTTTGAGAAGACGGGAGAATTTCGTGCACAGTTTGGCATTCCTGGTAAGAACACTGTGTGTATGTGCGTGCGTGCGTGTGTGTGTGTGTGTGTGTGAGAGAGAGAGATACTGGTGGTGATTTCCAGTCTTCTGATTTGAAGGCATTTCTGACAATACCACTGACAATTTGTTGTTTGCACAAAATTGTTTGTGGACTGCAGCCAACAAATTGCTGGCACTGACAGCTGCTTTTGCTTTTGGCTATTGCAGGGACAACAGGAGGAAAAGAGAGCCTCACCATGTAAGAGTTTCAGGATGGAATTACCCTCTGAACTGCCTGTAGTTGTAACATTCTTTTGTTAGTTGCAGAATTTTCACACAGCGTAACAAGTGTTTGACAACTGCATGGTGATTTTTACGGCAGTTCCAAAAAAAGTATTGTTGAAAATTGGCGAGTGTAATATGTTGAATTGTGTGGTAATGGGTATGCATTTTCATCATTTGTGAATGGCATACATTTTCATCGTTTGTGAACACCAAGAGAGGCAACAATCAAAACTTTGGTAGTGTCAGTATAAGCACATGTTGTCAAATGGAATAAAATGTCTTTTTGTTTCTTTTAGCAATAGAGAGTTACACGGTATATCAAGCAATCATTTTTACGCAGTTTCACAAAATGTTAGGCAAATGTAATGAGAAGCAAGCATGTGATGCAGTTTATAATGTTGGCTGCAGTAGTCAAAATTACAATTTCCACAGAGAGCATGCTCAGCAGACAATGCAAGGCAAGAAATATCATTTCATAGCAGCCACATGTGTATCTTTACATGCACATGTATTTATACTGTGCTTGTGCCAGTCTGACCACATACAGCGGTATGCGTCCAGTTCTCAAAATATTCCATAAGTTGCATATTGCAAAATTTTAAGATACCAGAAAGCAGCACAGTCGATACTTTATATTCTGTTTCCTTTCCCCCCCCCCAGATTGTACCATTTGTCCATATTTGGACATATACATTGTACAGATGGTGATTTACAATCTATAAATGCATGCAGAATAGGCCAGTTTGAAAACAGCTTTAAATATTTTGATTACACAGCTGAGTAAAAAATACATAGAAAACTGGTCTAAATCTCTACAGAAATTTGTGTAATAAGAGCTTGTTGATTTCAGGGCTTTAATGCTTATGTACACATAGTGAGGTCTTGTTGATTGCAGAACTCTGTTAATTCTTTATGCAGTAAGAGCTTGTTGATTTCAGGACTCTGTAAACGCTTTGTGTACTGAGAACTTATTAATTTCAGGACGCGAAGAAGGACAGCTGTGGTATCCTCGTAAGGTGGCTGTGATGCGGCCTTCTGGCAAATACGTTGTTTGTGACCGAGGCAACGAGCGTTCTCGTATGCAGATTTTCACACGCAATGGTCATTTTGTGAAGAAGATTGCCATTCGCTACATCGATATTGTGGCTGGACTGGCCATCACAGCTTCAGGTAAGCCAGTGGTAATGCTGCTGACATCAACACTGTATGTTGTAGTGATCTGGTTGTCAGTTTGTTATATTGACCTGGCTGTTGATGTTTTGTACTGACCTGGTTATAGGTGTATTGGCCTGGTTGTCCATGTATTTTACTGACCTGGTTGTCAGTGTATTGTGTTGACCTGGTTGTTGGTGTATAGTATTGATCTGGCTGTAAGTGTATAACATTAATTAGATTATGAGCTACGATCAGAGGTAAGAGAGAGTGTGTGTATTGCATGTGACCTCTGTATGTGTGTGTGCGAGTGTGTGTGTGTGTGTGCGTGCGTAAAAATTGGATGGAGTGGTTAATGCCAGGGGGGTATTCTTAGATTATGTGCATGTCCATGTATTGATATATGTACCTAATTTTCTTTTTTCATTTATTTAAAAAAAAAAATTCCTAGGTTCAAAGAGGTGTTGAGATGGCCCTGATCTGACTGTGCGATCAGCTGGACTGTAAACAATAGTGAAAATGACAGCTCAAAAATGTTCTGTGTTTGTGTATGTGTGCACACATTGTAGGTAACCTAATATGTGTATGTATGTTTGACAGGCCACATTGTTGCTGTGGATAGTGTGTCCCCCACTGTGTTTGTCATCTCTGAAGCGGGAGAACTGGTGAAATGGTTTGACTGCAGTGATTACATGCGTGAGCCATCGGATATTGCTGTCAGCAATAAGGAGTACTTTGTCTGTGATTTCAAGGTGAGCACTGGCCATTTTCACTTAACCCTTTGACTCCCGCACCCTGTCCACCAGCATCCTGCATCGTCAACCATGCTGGGAAAACAAAATCTTAAATCCTTTGACTCCTTCACCCTGTCCACCAACTTCCTGCAGGAAGCTGGTGTGTAGGGAAAGGGGAGTCAAAGGGTTAAGTTTTTGCAGTTGGTGGATAGGGTGCAGAAGTGAAAGGGTTAAAGCATCAATCTGACTATATGCATGCATTTATGCACTTAGTAGGTCTACGCATATGTTCACCTGGGAGATCAGAAAAACTCTCCTTTCTGCAGGAAGCTGGTGTATAGGGAGAGGGAATCAGAGGGTTAAGTTTTTGCAGTTGGTGGATAGGGTGCAGGAATCAATGGGTTTAAAAATGCGGGCTGGCTGGTGTATAGGGAGAGGGAGTCAATGGATTAAGGTTGGATGTCGATAACAACAAAAATGCCCATTCCAATGCACACACATCTTTTTAGTTGTGCACCTTTTTCCAGTCCGTAATAGAACTTTCCCACGTTCATACCTTTAGTTACACTTAACCCTTAAACATATGCACACAAACACGTGCTCTCACGTCCATGAATTGTATGCTGCACAGTTTGGTTATTACTCCAATCAAATGATACATAGCCAGTCTTTGTGGTTGTGTGTGTTGGTCTGTATATTTGAAAACCTTCATATTGGTGTGTCATTTCAGGGTCACTGTGTGGTGGTCTTCAATGAAGACGGGGGCTTTCTGCGTCGAATTGGCTGCGAAAACATCACCAACTATCCAAACGGAATCGACATTAGTGATGCTGGTGATGTCCTCATTGGAGACAGCCATGGCAACCGCTTCCATGTGGCCGTTTTCCAGCGGGATGGTTCTCTGATTGGAGAGTTCCAGTGCCCCTATGTTAAAGTGAGCCGTTGCTGCGGGCTGAAGATCACTTCTGAAGGATATATTGTCACTCTGGCTAAGAACAATCACCATGTCTTGGTGCTTAACACACTGTACATTGTGTGAAGATTAACATCCTGGGAATGATACGAGAAAAATTGGCCCGCCACATTGCTTTTCACATTTATTGTATCAAATTTTTTTCTTCTTTCTTTAAGGAAAATAAATCCTTTCACTCCCTTACTGACCACCATTTTCCTTGGAGGAAGCTTGTGGATAGGGTGAAGGAGTGAAGCGATTAAAAGGGGCCTGATTGCACCACCGTTGACAATGTGGCAAAGATAAGATCCTATGAGGCCTGTACCATGTTTTATAGTGGTTAGCCCTTCAGCCAAGGAACCTGACTGTATGGCTGTGAAGATACCATCAGCTCAGGGGAGTGAGATGGGGGCAATAGATGATGTATAACAGTTCAAGAAAATCTGTTTCTTTTATGCCTGTGTTGTCTTTGAATGGCGCTACATGAGGTAGCGCTGGGAGTGTATGTGTTTTGTGTCCGTTTCTTTTCTTTGGCCACAGAAAAAATGATTGAAAAAAATTATTAAAAAAAAGTTTAAAAGAAAAAACACAAATTGCAGTGTAGTGGTTGTTAGTTTTGTATGTTGTATGCAATATTGGGTGGATTGAGGGTGTGTCTCTTGTGTTGCCCTTATCCCATTCCTCTAAAGCTGATGTGAGAGATGTCTAACTTGCCCCGTCTCACGTTTATAATGATATATATATATATATACACATATACCTACATATAGAGTACATCCGCCACCATTTGGCCTCTGGAACTTTCGTAATTACGCACCATGTTGACTTGGCACTTACCTGACTGGGAGTGACAGCTTCCGATGTCGGCCCAGTCTGTTTTCATTGGCAGTAATTGTAGACTTTAATTGGAATGATGTGTCAGGGCTGTAGTAATCAGAATGATGGGTCAGGGCTATAGTTTAACCTTTTTAGTGTCTTGTTCATTTAAATAGCTATGCCTGCTGTGGCGCTGTTGAAGTGCTTTTGTTAGGTCACAAAGCAGTTATCACATCTTTTGTGACTGCTACAGTGTAACAGGACTTCGTACTTGAAAAGCAGTAGGTCTTAAGAAGATTAAGTGTTTTGATTGTGTGTGTGTGTGAGCAGATCGAGGTTGACACAGTTAAAATAATTACCAGCAATTTGGAGCGGGGGAGAAAGCAGCCTGGAGGTAGCAGAAGTGGGCGTCCAGGAAAGATTCATTTTAGCTAGAAATAGGCAAAATCCAATTTAGCATCTTGCCTCTCCAGAGTGGGCCATCCAAATCAATAGAATTGGACCAGCAAGAACTTGACCTGCGGCTTGCAAGTTGTAAGAGGTTTTAGTTGTCATGATGGGAGTGTTGCGTAATTGATGAGTTGGTGTGAGAGAGCAGGCAAGGGTGGGAAGAGTCAGTGGGTCAGGGTAATGATAAGACTGGGTTATGTCATTGATAGGTAGCAGAGCCATGAAGTTAATATGTGTATGAATTGAAAAGAAAAGTGTGCTTGTATGTGTGTCTGAAAAGGGATGGAGTAGGAACTATATGGGAAAAGGGTAGTAGTAAGCCCTCGGGCTTGGGATACAGTGAATGGTTACAAGTAGGTAGTCCACAAGTGTTGTGCATATGAGAATGATGATAAAATAACAATGGGTTCAGCCCAAGGAACTGGTGAGTTTTTCAGCTGGCCAACGTGGCGCATGTACTCTATACTTCTTTACATTGAATCGTATTATCTCTATTTACTGGATGTGCCAAGATATAACACAACTTAGTGATGGAGAGGGGGGAACCTACTTCCTTGGACTCTGCTTTTTCAGGGAAAGGGGAGAATTGTGTTTATATTTACAATCTCTAACCAGCCCCTGTTACAACATTTTATAAAAAAAAAAAGGCTTTTTTTCGTCCCTACAGAAACGTAGCAAAACTGATTTTAGAGCGCATCTTACAAAACTTTACGCGAACAGGTTGTTTTTATTATATTCTGTAGTTAATTGAATATCATTTACATTTACAAGGAACCCACTCCCTGTTTTGTCTTGTCGTTTTCCCCCCACTGCATTTTATTTTCTGCTGTGTGGTCGGTGTCATGATCAGTTTGCAAAATGTTTGGGGCAGTGTGCTTCTGAATCTCCCGTTGAAAAAGAAAAGCTGTTGCCTGTATGGGAGTTTTTATGTTTTTTGGGGGGGGGAGGGGGGTGGTTTTGTTTTTGTGTGTGTGTGTGTAGAAGACATGCTAGGTGAGACTCCAGGATTGTGCCAGTATGTAAGGCCAGGGTTCGTACAGGGTCCTAAAAGCTCAGAAAAGTTGTGGAAAAATGGGAAAACCTTTTCCAGACCTGGAAAAGTCTTGGTAAAAATCAGTTTTGGTTTGTAAGATAAAATTCAGTTTTGGTTTATAGGATCTGGAATTTTCAGAAGACTGTTCGTTCTCTTTTAACTTCAAGAGCAATGGACTGTTTAAACAGTGCACAAAAAAGTGGTGAAAATAACAAACAGATAAAATCGGAGACAAAATCATGATTACCATGTAGTGAACAAGTTTTGTAGATTGCCAGTTATCTCCCTTACTGATAGTTGGCATGCCCATGCAAAATTGCTAGTGTGCCATGTAGGCATCCACACCCTTCGGGTCACCAAGAGGTTAGGTGTAGTGTTTTAATATTTTAATAGCACGGACCGGGAGAATTTTAAGTGCGGGCCTGGAAAATGCACGAGTGGTATGGAAAAGGTTTGGGAAACGTCTAGAATTTTGTTTAGTCAAAATTTGTAAGAACCCTGTAGGGCTTCCACACAGGTATAGGGCTTAATGCTGTAATCAGTTGGGATCTTACGCATCATGTGGCATCTGATAATTTGCAATATAAGTGCAGAGACATCATTTCGAGATACTGAAGCAGAAAGTATGGGTATCTGCAGCTCGTTTACAGATGTTAGTGGATGTCGGCAACTTGAGGCCAACTTGCGTAGCTCATGGGCATGTGTCTGCCTCCTTGCAGTGATGCAGCTCATCTGAAGACTGGGGTTTCGTACACTTAAATGAATGTTTTATGTAGTGACATCCATAGTCATATTGCCTTTAATTTTACCATTTTGCTGTCCTAACAACTGACCGTGTGCTTTCCGCAATAGGTGCTTGATACATTTGGATTGATTCCTAATTTGAATTGTGCTTTACCCAAGTGATAACGGTCACATTCAGATTCAATTCAGTGCTGTACTTTAACTGAAAGGTAATTTTAAAGGTTTATGTGCGGCAAAACTGATTTCAAATGCTCTGTCTGGGATAGTAGATTAACTTAACTTTGGATATATATTTGTAATACTCAGCGCAAGATGTTATGCAAGTTCAGGTCACGTGTTTGGGAGGTGTTCAGCTATTAGTAGTTGTAGAATAATGATTTATGCCCATGACAGCTTGCATCCGCTTCTACGCATATTTTGTCTGTTAACGGACTGTAAGTTCACGACAGTTGCAGCGATTGTAAGTAAAGGTGTATTTTGTGGGGTAGGAGCAGGTTCTGTTAAGACACTATGTAAACGTTAGGACAGAGGATTTCAGGAAGTGTCCTTTCTCATCTCGGGTTTTGGGTAGAATAGGATATGAGGAAGTATCCTTTCTCAGCTTTTCTCATCTCATAATGAAATGAAAATGCTATCTATACATTCTGCATATGCACTTGCAAATTTTACTGCGCTCAAAAAGATTTGAATTTCTAATATTAACAATGTGCAAGTCAGTTATTCATTGAAATGAACCATACAAAATAGATGATAATTCATTATTTGCTTTTGTGTTTTGTTGTGTTGATCAGTTTATCCAATTTTCCTAAGCAAAACCAATAGGCAGAATTAATCTTAAGAGATAACCATGTGTAGGTACTGGGATTTTTCAACAGAATGAGAAAACCTTTTCCTTTCTTTTGAGGATTTGGAAAGAAGAGTGATGAGGGTGGCTTTTTTTTTTCTTTCTTTCTTTCTCTTTTTGGAGGGTCCAGATGTGCTCTAGAATGAAATTCACCAACTAATGATTAGGTGTCAAAGAATGACTGGGGAGGGTAGAGAAAAGAAAAACAAGGATCCAGATTGCAGTTCATTGGTATTCAAGATAGAGACTTTGCTTAGTTTAAGGTGACCATGTTCTCTTTCCTTGGTCACTTGAATTGTTTGCAGTGGAAGGGGGAGCTGGTTTGAAGGAAGATGGAAGTTTTAGGGTGTATTGGCCAGCACCTTCACCAGAGGATGTGAGCAATTTGAGCATTGAGTCGGTGTCTGTATGTCCCACAAACTGCATACATAGCCATTACATGTGTGTGTATATATATATTATACTATACATCTGTCTATATATATATATATTATACATATGAAAATATATTCATGTATTCAGAAAAACTGATTTCCCCCGTACATTTTCATAGTTTTCATAGGAAAAGGGTAGTTAAAAACCTGACCGCCTCGCGTTCATCAATATACACATTATGCAAAAGTGTATCTACTAGTCATTGGTTTTTCTTTAATTATGACTTAACTAATTTTTGTTTGAAGGTGTTGTTTTTTCTCCAAATTTAGTTTTTATTTTTGCTGTGCCTTAAAATTGATTTTTGATTTTTGCGCTTTTTGTTTAAAGTACTGGTGATGTGAGAATAGAAAAAAGCTTTACTTGAGACAACATTATTGGGAGGGGTACAATTGATGACTTGTTGTTTGATGGTTGTACCTGCATCGATTGTTAAATTGCATACACGCAGTTTGAGCTGAACGTGTATGCCAGAGAAAACATAAAGTGGGTATTTTATCACTTTATGGGCAACTTATTTCCCACCAGTTTGTTCAGTCTATATGCTTTTCAATCAAAAGTTGGACATATAAGAGTTCAGTGTGGCTTATAATATTCACTACTTATACTTGACACCTCAGTGGTTTGTGACATTTTATCTTTTTTTTTGAGTATGATTATATAACTTTAAAACAAGACTCATTTTTTATATCTAATCTATCAGAAATTCCAGAAACTATCCAATCATATTGTTTTAACAATATTGTTTATTAGTTCAGATTATTGAAAGTACAAAGGTAATCTGTTTTATTCATGTATACTCTTTGCAAATGTGTTGTGCAGATTTTCCCCCTCTCCCTTTCCCTTTCCCTCATTTTTGGAAGCTGAAGCAGAAAAATGTCCACCCTCTTGCACAGTTTTCAGTGTCTTGATAGTGTTATGAAGAAGAAACAGATGCTCCCTATTGAGCAAACAACTACCACACAAGGGGGCTTACACAGATTCTTTTTCCTCTCCATTTTGTCAGACAATCTAGATCTTTTTTACATTTTGTATATTATTAGTAGTATTGTTTAAAACCGATTGTCTTTATTCTAAAGATCAACAACGAGTTTATTGACATTTAAAGCCACTGTCTGGGATATTGATCTTCACTTACTGATTCTGCAGTTTAAGGTATTTTATTTATCTATTTACTGATTTGTTTATTTACTAATTTATTATTTTTTGGCATATGTATAGTGTACAGGGTATTTGACCATATTTGGTGAAGAATCATAAGGTTCAATGGGAGGGGTAGGAGCTCTGCTGTTTTGCCGGTGTGTCCAGATGAAAACGGACGAAGAGATGCAGTGCTCTGCATCTATCCCTTTTCACACCAATTTCACTTGGTTTTCCCCACCCCCTTGCCCCCATGGTGATTGACCATGGAACAAGTCATCATATTCTGGTTTTAAACAGTGTTAATGTTGCCTTTGCAGCCAAGATGACATTTATCAGGGCATACTTTTTTTTTGGTTTCATTTGATCATATATTATTACCTCTTTTTTTTTTTTTTTTTTTTTTTTTTAAACTGTTTTCCCCTTAAGATTTTATGAAAATAATTGTTGTTATACGAAGTTGGTGCTCTCATTTCTTTTCGTTGATTTTTTTTTCTTTTGATGTTGCAGTTGACTGTCCTTTCTTTGTGTTTTTCTTGGCCTCTTTCCTTTGCAGTCTCCTTGTGAGAGAGAACAGATTGTTGTGGGAAGGTTGCCATCCTGAGGGATGAGGTGATGTATGGAGGTCCCTCCCTCCCTGCTCTCTCATTCCCCATCTTTTCTGACAGTATTTTACCTGCATTGTCAAACTGCCTCCCTGCCTTTGTTTTTATTGACAGACAGGCAGTTTCATTTTGCATGTACCGCTAGTTGCTTTCATTTACTTCCGATGTATTATTTTTAAAAAAAAAATTTAACATCAAGAATTTGCAATGTTTATTTGATTGTTCTTACATTTCTTTATTGAAATTACTCAGATGACATTTCTTAGTTGGCTTGCATTATTAGGCCTCATAATAAGAAATGTTAAATGTGTACATTTGATTATACATACATAATTCCAGTTCAAATTAACGGTGTTTTACAGTGTTATTACAATTCTCAGAAGTTGATGTTTATAGATCTATTTTAACATTTATTACTAGTTACTGCTCTTTGTTAGAGTTCACCAAATGTTTATTAAAGTTCCATTTAAGAAGTGTTTTTCTCTTCCTCATTGTTTGAATATCGTAAAATTTTGCAAACATTTGACAGTTTTTGTTTTTTTGTTTTACCATTCCTTATTTGTGTTTAGATTGAAAAGTTTTGATTGCAATGATATTTGGGTAGGTCTTGTGCATGTATATACTTTTTTTTGTCATGCAGAAGACCTATTCTTCCCATCTCCCTGGCCCGGAGGGGTTCTCCAGTAGGACTGGCTTGTGCTAGTGTCCTTAACTCTTTGTCTTTGTCTTCTGTTCTTGTGTGTTGGTATGTTTGTTGACCTGTGCTGTTCTTATGTCCTTTGCTGGCACTTGGGGAGCTGTTTCCTCTTTTGGAGCAGTCTCCCATTAGCAAGATCCAGACAGATCCGATTCAGAGAGACCACGCCAAGACAGATTTGTGTAGCCATCAATTGATATAGATCTTTACCAAATTATTTTGACCATGTCCAGCCCACGATGGAAAGTTGAGTATTCTGAAGTTAAAGGCAATACAGAATATGTTTGAGAAACATGAACAGATTTCAGCAGCGTGTTGTTTGAAGACATAAACAGATTGTGGTGAAAAGCTTGGCCACAAATAAAGGTTAGGAAAAGCAGCATAGTAAATATAAATGCTATTCACAAAATCACAGTTCTGAAAACTGTCGAGATGTTGAAAAATGGAGTGTTAGAATGTGTTTGATCATATTGACTTTTGATGAAAAGTGAGATTGTTAGAAAGTTTGATCCTCTTGGGTGTGGATATAGAATTGTAGTGGCAGTAGAGAATATTGTCAGTCCTTGTAGTAGAGTGTTGTCAGCTGTGTTACATTTGTGACTGGTTTACGCAGTGTTTCCATGCTTGCTTCTCCTCGCTCCATCTCTGATGTGTTTGTGAGCCATGTACGTGTGTGGAGGGGGATGGGGCGAGTTTTGGCCAGTTTGGGAAGATTGGACTAGAGATGAAATTTGGACTGTTGATTACGGAAGGCCAAAGTGTAGGGTCAACAGACTGGAGCATGTTTACCAGACAATGTATAGGACTGCAGGATGTATGCAAGCTAGGATGTGTCTGTGTATATATCTGCTATCTGGAAACAAGCAGGCCATAGAACTTAGATGTACTAATGTGACAAAGCAATGTCGTCATTGAAATATGGGCCCTTTTCCTTCGCTGCACCTTGACGGGCATTTCAGTCGATGGCAAACTGAATGCTGTCTAGTCTGATTTATGATAACCAGTTGAAATCTGTGATTGTATTCTCAGTATCATCCTGCTGTCAGCTAGTGTTAATATACATGCACATAGGCTTCCTGCTGCCTTCTGCTTGGCTTGCATGTCATGATCATGAAAATAAGAGACAGAAAGTGCCCACTCAAACCTTTTTTGGGGGAGGGGTAGTGAGGGGAGAAAAGTCCATTTCTAGTTTGTCGTAATACAGTAGAGGAGGCCACTGAGAAGAAATTTGTTGTAGTGCAGTAAAGGAGGCCACTGAAAAGAAAGAAATTTGTGCAGAATGATTTCTTGGCTGTCGTTAACAGTATCAGTCACAGCTTGGTCTAAATACTATTGGCCCGACAAGAACTGCAAGCTTTCAGAGTGCTTTGAAAGGAGGAGGATTAGTATGGCTTGATTGTCTGGGTGGTGGTTCTAGAGAACAGGGTGAAGATGAATGTTGTCAGGAAGAAGGCTTGAATAGGGAAAAGAGACGAGAGAGAAGTTGGTGGGTGTACCTGTCCACCGTGGTGGGTGTGTGGACAGTGTGTGCTGTAACCGGTCACTAGAAGGGACTTAGAGCCCTGGGTGTGAGGTGGTGATGGTGGTGATAATGTGTGACGTGAGGGTCACAGTGTAGGCCCCCACCTGTCTTTGTGTCCTTTATTTACAATGGTGATGAAGAGACTTGTTGGTCTTGTTGTTTGATCTTAATGTATTCACTTGTCTTTTTTGCCTTCCTTTTTGGTTTGCTTTTGATGAATGGAAACCATTTACAGTCTATAGCAGTGTTCTGGTTGGGAGTTTTGTTTTGTTGGCAGCCTTTTTGTCTCCTTGTTGGAAAGGAAGTGCCATTGTTCTCTCCTGTTTCTTTCTGCCCTGACAGTAACTTGTTGGAGAGAAGGGCTGTCGTCAGCACAATATACACTAACTACAAACGTGTACTCTGTTATTATTTCTGATTTTCACTTCATGCTCTTTTTTGTCACACCTGGTGCAGACCAATTTTTGTAAGGGCATATTAGCTTTCATGATTTTGGTGATTCTCGTGTATGTAGTAGCATTTATTGGACATATCATTTAAAATCGAGTCGAGCATCAAAGGGAGAATTTTTCTCACAATGGAAAGAAATGAGTTGATTACATGTTAGAAAGAACTGGGCTTTTTTCTGCCTATTTTTAGTATTTGTCATTTTGTTCCCCTGTGTAAGATCTCAACTTGAAGCTAAAATAAAAAACAAAAACAAAAAAAAAACATGTCTTGCCATTATTTTCCTGTAAGTGTTCCAGAACAAACTTGAGGAGCTTCGGCAAATGTCGTTGCCATCATAGTGGGAGCAACATGACTGCCCTTGTCTTTCTGCTGCTTTTTTTTGTTTTTTGTTTTTTTTTCCCAAACAAACAACGAAAAGTGTTCCCCTACCCCCGTCTCCCTGTTGACAGTGTTTATGGGTGGTCTAATTCCTGTCTTTTCATTGTTGGATAGTTTGCTGACCAATTTTAGAACAGGAGATTTGTCAGTCCACAGTCACATATCATAAGTTGAACAGCCCTTAGTCTGTTCTATTTCCCATGGAATCGGACTTTTGCAGGTTGTGTTTAGACTTTGCAGTAAGAATCCTGAAAACATAATGAAAACTTTTTGTGAAGTTTGAAGGGTAAATAAGACGGACAAGATCGTTGCCAGGATCACCTGTATTTTAATTGCATCATGTACATGATTCAAAGAATTATCTAATCCCAAAGAATCAGAATAGATTGTATGTAAAACTGAGTTGCTTAACTTACAAAGTAGGTTTGGATGTTGGATGTGAGATTGGCTGACTATTACTCTGGACACTTGATTTCGCATCCAGGGACATTGTCAGCTTGATTATGTTGTCTTCTTGCAACCAGCAGTTTGACAGGCCCTGATTGAAACTTCCGAATCAGTACCAATAGCAACCTTTTACGGGAAAATATGCTTTGAGGTCAATGACTTCATTAATCACAAATGTTTTAATTTTAATATAAGCTGCATTGAACTGCTTGGGGTATTTTTGTTTTTTTATTTTTTTGTCATATTGAGATGAAGAAAAACATTTTGAAACTGGATTGCCTTTAAATTATATCAATATTTTTAAGCTTGAACAAATTTTATTCCTGTGCAGCGATGTTTATACACTCAATAAAACGCAAAGCCAGATGGCAAAGACCACCACTGGTAGGACTTGTTGAGAGAAATGGTTCAAGATAAACCAATAGGAGAGTTGTCGGTGTACATTGTGACAAATGTAGTGTTGGCATGTCTTCAGTCTCAACAGGTACCACCATGTCCAGTCACATCATCTGTAGTGTGAAGTTAAATGTATTTACAAGTTTTCCTATTTTCAGTGGTTGGTTGTATGTATGTTATTTTTTTTAAAGAATTTTTTCTTGTTTTTAGAATATATACACTCCCATGTATTTTTGTTGGGACTTTGCAAGATAGGTCTTCCTCCAGTTTCAAGAATGGAAGGGGCAGGGTGGGTTTCTTGTCAGGGAATGGCCCAGACTATAAAATGAAAGTAAAAATGAGGCAAGTCAAGTGACAACACCCTGTGTGCTACTGGCCCTTATCCCTCCATTGTTCTCGTGCTATTCACTAGCACAAGTGCTAGTATCTTTGTCAGTGGAGTGAAACATTCGGTTTTCCAATCACCTACCTCAGTGAAACAACACTAGTTTGACTTGTTTGTGTCCATGGGCTCCCTGTGTGGCAAGGAGGGGACTTGATACCATGGCTCCTATGTCACTTTTGAGCTGTGTCGATGAAGCCACTGTCACCCCCTGCCAGGGGTAGGAGTCACAATCCGTTACATGTACAGCAGTAGCAGTGGCTCATGCTCGTATCACTGTGTGAAGCAGTAAGCAGTGGCTTTTCAGAGTGGCAGGATTTTTTATAGCAACTCTGAGAACGGTAGGAAGGTTACATCAGGCATTCCCATGCCTTGTAGGAGATAATCTATGACAGCTTCACTTATTTTAGTTCATTGATGCAAAAAGCAAAATAAACAGGAACTGGCGTAGATTATGCACCAAGCCTGCGTAAATATGTGCTGATCATAACAGTTTGAAAAATCCTTTTACCAGTGCTCGGTGTCTGAATGTTTTTCTGGCTTCTCGTGTGATTACCTATGAGGGACATCAACATCCCCAAGTAGGTCAACAAGGCGAGGTCATTTATCAGTTGTGTCAATAAGCAAATTGGCTTTTTCTTTTGTTCTCTTGATACAAGAAGATATGGGTATTGTGATAAACTTGGTGATGGTGTATCACCCAGATCTTGCCTTGATTAAAAATCAAAGCCTTTCTACATTATTGGCTTATTATACACAGACAAGCTTTAATAGTGCTAGTAATAGAGTTGAGTTTGGGTAGAGGGTGTCTCTTTTTGACATCACTCTCTTCCCCCAGTAGCTTCTTGGCTCAGTACTCATTCAGTACATTGTCGCTGCCAGGAATTGTTGTCTCATGTGTTTATTCATCCTGTGATGATCCTGTATTACTTTTGGACTGGTCAGTCCTGGATTTTTACTATTGCACGTACTTGACATAACCACCCATACTGGTACAGGAATTGCTCCTCAGCTGGTACTGTGCAGTCTGATGTACAGCCCATGTTGGTACAGATTATTCCTCCATTAGTTGTACTCTGCAGCCTGAATTGCAGAAGACCTTGTGGCTTTGTCAGCCATTGAGTGCCATCTGCTTTTTGATCATATAATGCTTGTCTTAAAATTGACAGTAACACAAACTTTACAAATAAACAAAATGTGCATTGAAGACAACAGTCGGTGCTCATTTGTTTCGTTTTCTACACGCATTTAAAATGAATTTATGAATGAAGTTGGTGATGGATTTTCTCACCTTTGCATAAGATTTTATTTTCTTAGTGGGTATGATCGATTCGTTTTTGTAGATATTTTGTGTAATACATTTGTGGTCTCAAAGGCATAGTGCTTATGCATTTAAATATTTGTCTTTTAATAGAAAATTTGAAAGAACATTTTGGAACTTTCAGTTCCATTTAGACAGTGCAACATGCAGTGCATTCATACCAGTATGGGGATTGAAAGTGGTGGCAGTATACATGGTCATGTGTACTACAGTGCAGTAGTAAAAATGGCAGGCAGGTCAAGCTCTGATGGGCAGGAAGGGGGAGAGGAGGCCTGATGTCTGTCTGGTCTGCTATGCACGTGAGGGTTGGTGTGATTTTAAGATACAGCCCAGCCATTGACCAGTTCACAGGACTGCAGACAGTCGGCATCTAGTGGTAAATTATACTCGGACCATTTTTATCCTG
>CM060310.1:8878656-8891156 GCA_030674185.1 Monoplex corrugatus | reverse complement strand
ACTCTTTCCCTCTCTCTCTCCATATGTCTTCCTTTGCCTCTCATGTTTTTTTGAAGCGCTTGATCAACAGATATAAAAGTCAATATTTTATTACAGTTGATAACTTTTTTCACATTATAAAAAAATAATGTGGTACGTCTGTTGTTGTTGTTGTTGTTGTTGTTGTTATTATTGTTATTGTTGTTGTTGTTGTCCCTATGCCTATATCATATGTATAGACTAGCAAGGACCAACAATAAGACAGGTCTAACGGCATCTAATGCTAAAGATAAGAAAGAAAATGTTTCGAAGTTTGAACACTCTCTGTCTCTCTCTCTCTCTCTTTCTCTATCTGTCTCTGTCTCTCTCTCTCTCTTTCTTTCTCTCTCTGTCTCTCTCTCTCTGTCTCTCTCTCTCTCTCTTTGTCTCTCTTGGTCTCTCTCTTTCTGTCTGTCTGTCTCTCAGCTAAAAACCTTGGTGTCTGCATTGACTCTACCCTCTCCATGAACAACTTTGTTTCTCAAACTGCCAGATCTTGCTACTATCATCTCCATCGTATAAGCCTGATCAGGAAGTATCTCTCTGTCGAAACAACTGCAAAACTCGTTCTCTCCTTCATAATGTCTCGCATTGACTATTGCAATTCACTCCTGTCTGGTCTTCCTGCCTCCACCATTCACATCCTACAGCGCATTCAAAACAATGCTGTACGCCTTGTACTCAAAAAGAAAAAAGCTGACCACATATCTCCTCTCCTGGCACAACTTCACTGGCTCCCTGTATCAAAGCGCATACAGTACAAACTAGACACCATGTGCTACAAAAGCCTCAATAACGCAGCCCCCGATTACCTGTCAAGCCTACTTGAGATCTATGTTCCCTCACGTACCCTCCGCTCTGCCTCCGATCCTCTGACTTTTCGCTTTCCACGCACTAAGCTCAATACCTATGGTCCACGAGCCTTCTCTGTTTCTGGTCCACTCTCCTGGAACAAACTTCCTCTCTCAGTCCGTCAGCAACCTACTTTTGCCTCCTTCAAGTCCGCTCTCAAAACTCACCTTTTCTCCTCTGCATAAAATCCTAACCTCACTCAACCCCCCTCTGCAGCCTGTCTCCGCTCGGAGGGGAATCACTTTGTTTTAATATATAATTGTATATGATGTGCTCTCTGTGGTTTTCCATTGGTTTTATTCTTGCTTTTATTGCTTTTATTCTTTTCTCCCCATTTGTGGCCATGCATGTGTGTGTGTGTGTGTGTGTGTGCGTGCGTGCGTGCGTGCGTGTGTGCGTGTGTGTCTTTTCGGCGCTTGGATTTGATTTTGTCAAGATTTGCGCTATATAAATATTGTAATTATTATGTATGCATGTGCGTACGTATGTATGTATGTATGTATGTATGTATACGCTTAGATTTATATATGTATGTATGTATGCATGGATACGCTCAGCTTAGATTTATGTATGTAAGTATGTAAGCATGTATGTATGCATGTATACGCTCATATGTATGTAGGTATGTATGCATGTATACGCTCAGCGCTTAGATTTGATTTTGTCAAGATTTTGCGCTATATAAATAAAATATATTATTATTATTATTATTATTCTATTTCCTTCTTTCTGTCTCTGTCTGTCTGTCTGTCTGTCTCCCCCCATTCTCTCCCTTTTCTTTTTCTCTGTACTAGTGTGTGTGTTTGGGGGATGTATGTGTGCATGTGTTTGTGTATGCATATGTGTTTATCTCTGTGTGTGCGCACGCATGTGTGTGTATATGTGTGTGTGTGTGTGTGTGTGTGTGTGTGTGTGTGTGTTTCAGACAGTGAACTGTCCCCATACCTGTTGCTCTGTCCCTTCCCAAGTCCCACACGTCCACCATGTCCGACATCCTAAGGACCATACTGGACTGTTGTCACTACGCCATGGCTGTTCTCAAAGACTTCTCTCACAGAGTCCCGGGCACCATGGCCATCCAGTCCCTGGCAGTAGGATCCCTGGTGGGCTTTCTGGCCTTCCAGCTGATGAAGAAACGGTACCGCCTGCCTCCAGGACCCAGGCCCTTGCCCCTGCTGGGCAACCTGCTGAGTATGCTTGGTAAGGAACACTTTATGTCTGAAAACTGTTTTTGATTTTGTTCCTATGATTTACAAATGAAAGTAACGATCGAAAATGAAGAACTAGAAATGGTCGGTCACTACACCTACTTAGGCCAACGCATCTCAGCAGAATCCTCCTCCAAGAAATCAAACGTAGGATAACCCTTGGCTGGCAAGCGTTTGGAAGAGCAAGTTCGGTTTTCAAGAATGACAAAATTCCAACTGTCCTGAAACGAAGTGTACGACCAATGCTTTCTGCCCAAAGTCACCTACGGTGTAGAAACTTGGAATCTACGGGAAAAAAGTCGCTTTGAAATTAAGAACCATGCAGCGAGCACATGAAAGAATCATGCTTGATATCACCTGGAAAGATCGGAAAACGGCTCAGTGGATCAGAGAAAGAACAAAAGTGCGAGACATTCTGGAAACCATCAACAAACTGAAATGGAACTGGGCAGGTATCTTACTCGGAGAATGGGCAGTCGTTGAACAACAAAAACCATATTCTGAATACCAATAGACGGCACTTGCAATAGAGGAAGACAGAAAACTAGATGGAGAGACGACCTAGATGGATTTGACAAGAACTGGAGAGGAAAAGCGCTTGAACGAAGTGAATTGAAGCAGCTGGGGAAGGCCTACGTCCAACAACGGACTTTCGAAGGCTGAAAGATGAAAGATGATTTACAAATGTCCCACGTTTGCCTGGGTGTGGAATCACGACAGAGATATTTTATACGTTCCGCTGTCTCTCTTTTACCCCAGCTGTGAATAAATACCTGACCTTCTTCAAAGTTAGGGACGGTAAAACAGCGACAGAGAGAGAGAGAGACAGAGAGAGGGAGAGAGAGAGAGGGGGAGAGAGAGAGAGAGAGAGAGAAGAGTTTCTTCAAGAGGGATTCATATCACTCGAACAATTCCATATGTGCTCCACCCAAATCTGCCAATAATTTTTTGGGGGCAGACACCTGGACCTTGTTGCACTAAACCCGATGAACTGGCAAGGTCATGAAAAGGCGGGGTGTGGGGTGTGGGGGGTAGTGATGGTGGAGGACGAGATCTATGAAACACTAAGCTGACACTACCAGAATGATTGGAACATTAAGATGGGCAGCAAACAAGTCAGATTTTATATCATAGGAATGGGATTGAACTTAAGACATCAGATCTTGAGTCCACAGGTCCATCAACAGAACCAGCCAGCCCACAGAACATGTAGCCCACATAAGGGGGAGAGGAGGTGGGGTATTGAACAATGACATCCATAGGAGAGGAGATGGGCACTGCCCTCATAACGTTGGCACTGAGAAAAGTTGAAGTCTCTACCACCTCACTCCCATACAGTATCAGGTTTATCGTCAGTGATTTTTGTATAACGGTATTCCTTAAAATACAGACTCATTGCGTGTTGCACATAGTCAGAACTGTTATTGGAGCACAAACTGAGCTGTTAAAGGAGCTGACCACGGTCCACCATGATACTGCATCAGAGTCTGCATCTTTAGTGGGCGTGTGTGAACGTCCTATCGGTATACCCAGCGCTATCGGTATGGAAGCAGGTGTTTTCCGTCCCACACATACCGACTAACAACTCCTCCCCAGGTGCACCTAGCAGTGACAACGGGGTCTGTTACATGTATCTCATCACTGGCACCGGTGGTCAGCCAGCGCGTACAGCCATGCAAAAATGAATACATTCCATAAATTTATGTAGGGTCTACATTGCTATCGTGTTAGAAACATCGCAACATTGTTCATATAAAACGACCTATAAAAGATAACTTCTTTAGTGGTCATTAGATCGAAATAAACTGTCTATAGAAATGATGGTGGTTTTGAATAATTTGTTGGGGCTGCAAAAAAAAAAAAGTATCACCGTTTGCTGTAAAAGCAAAATGATGAAACGAAAAGAAGGGCGGGGTAGGGAGACCAGATTGTATCAAGCACTTTTAAGTAAGTGCCTTTCTAACTTAATTGTGACCTTTTAATTTTCACTATGTAAATATTTATAATCTTCCCAAGCAACACGTTGAAACGTTCAGCTTTAGATTTCGTAAATATCGTCGTGTATGTTGTTTTCAACGAAATGTACCGATAGGGCTAAGTATACCGATAGGGCTAAGTATACCAATAGGGCTCAGTATACCAATAGGGCTAAGTATACCGATAGGGCTGAGTATACCGATAGGGCTAAGTATACCAATAGGGTTAAGTATATCAATAGAGTTAAGTATACTGATAGGACTGAGTATACCAATAGGACTGAGTATACCGATAGGGCTAAGTATACCAATAGGGCTGAGTATACCGATAGGGCTAAGTATACTGATATGACTGAGTATACCGATAGGACTGAGTATACTGATAGGGCTGAGTATACCGACAGGGCTGAGTATACCGATAGGGTGGAGTATACCAATAGGCTGAGTATACCAACAGGGCTAAGTATACCGATAGGGCTAAGTATACTGATAGGGCTGAGTATACTGATAGGGCTGAGTATACCGATAGGGCTAAGTATACCAATAGGGCTGAGTATACCAATAGGGCTAAGTATACCGATAGGGCTAAGTATACCGATAGGGCGTAAACAGGCCTGCATGCTTGGTGTTTACATTTTCCCGTAAACCAGCCACTGACATGACTTACAAGATCTTTAACGTGCATATTTGATAATCTGCTTGCGTTTACACACAAAAGGGGTTTGGGCACTGGGCAGGTCTGCACACATGCTGACCTGGGAGACCTGAAAACCTTGTCCCATTTATCCCCACCCACCCCATCCCCTTGCGGAGGTGTCTTGGCGGACTGAACTTAGGGCCTTCAGATAGAAAGTTTGATGTTTACCCACTTGATGACGACACGGCCTGTCAAAAACAACTCGTAGCTCTGTAGACAGTACAAGGACGATTGTCTGATGGTGATTGTGCACCAGGTGACGAGCCGCTGTACATGACCTTGTCCCGCTGGGCCAAAGAGAAGTATGGACCTGTCGTCGCTATCTACTTTGGTCCTATCCTGACCGTCACCCTCAATGATCTGGAAACCATCAACGAGGCCCTGCTGGTCAAAGGTAAGTGATGTCTTTGTACGTGCTCGTTGTTGTAAGTACGTATGTATGTATGTATGTGTATGTGTGTATGTATGCATGTATGTGTGTGTATGTATGTATGTATGTGTGTATGTGTGTATGTATGTATGTATGTATGTAACATACATACATACATACACACATACACATACATGGTAGAAAGAAAGAAACTCTAGGGAGAGCTAGACAACAGAAGGTCTTCAGAGAAGTAACCCCCTTTAGACAAGTGTTTCGGCCCTGAATTCCTTACACTCTCGGGGGGCCGGGCCACATCCAGGTCATGACTCCTGGATGCCCTTGTGCTGTTGTCTATTTTTTTTTTTTTTTTTTTTTTTTCCCACGCCGGTGATCGAACCTGGGCGATTCTGCGCTTCAGAACTGCGGTACGCGGTTTTACCAATGTGCTAACGGGGCACACATCATCTGTAGGGAATTTAATCCTTATGAAGTTCACTTTTTTGGTTCCTCCTTGCCCAGATCCAGCTTGAGCTCCTTTCTGCTGCCTCTGCCATCGCTTTAAGGGCTCTAGTCCTCTTCTTCCCAGAAATGGCGAGTTGTTTCATGAGATCATTAGCGGAGGTGCCCACAAACCCTCTTGCCCCGACCTCTATGGCGAAGATTTTGACCCGCAGACCTGCTTTCTTCAGGGTGCTGGCAAGACCGGCAAGATATACTTAACCCTATTGGTATACTTAGCCCTATCGGTATACTCAGCCCTATCGGTATACTTAGCCCTATCGGTATACTGAGCCCTATTGGTATACTTAGCCCTATCGGTACATACATACATACACACATACACATACATACATACATGCATACATACATACATACATACACACACATACCTACATACACACACTACATACATACATACACACATACATACATACATACATACATCATACATACATACATACATACATACATGCAACAGTCGAGAGGAGTGGAGTGGGGGGTGGGGGTTGGAGTTTCTGTGTATTCAAGTAGAATTCATCATCGCACTTGGACACACTATCACCACCACAACTACCACATCACCATCATCAAAACTACCGTAAACTGCTGCCATCACCATCATCACCATCAACACCATTAACCAACACCATCATCACTAGCACCACTACCACCATCGTCAGCTAATATGATTATCCTGGATATTACACGCTATGTTGACGCAGGTAATGACTTTGCGGGAAGACCAAGGCTGCACTCCTTAGAAATGTTCAGCGAGGGTTCCAAAGACATCGCTTTTGCCGACTACAGCCCGGCCTGGAAGCTGCACCGCAAGATTGCCATGCGAGCCATCCAACACTACATGACCGGCTCCCACATCGAGGAGGTTGTGCATCAGGTCCTGACCATGGTGGCCGACAAAATGGCAGCAGAGCCCGGACCTTTCGACCCCCACCCGTACAACTCCACGCTCATGTTTGACATCATCGACTGCATCTGCTTCGGCGACGTCAAGAAATTGGACGACCCGTCCATCCAAAGGCTCATCTATATCTTCGATGAGGTTGCTACAGTGATGGGCAACGGGTTCTTCGAAGACATTATTCCTTTTCTTAGATACTGGCCGACCAGAAAGTTCCGATGGGTCCGCAGCGTGTATGGGGAGTTAGTGAACTACGTGAAGGAGAACGTGGAGAAACACCGTCAGACTTTCTCTCCTGACCACGTGCGTGACATCACTGACTGCATCCTGAAGGCCCAGATGGAGGCTGCACGTGAGGAGAGTGCAGAGGTCATGGCCATGTTTACTGACGTGCATGTGCGGCAGACGATCGCGGATCTGTACGGGGCAAGTGTGGACACAACTCGACTCACTCTGACCTGGACACTGTTGTTTTTGGCTGGACATCCTGAGGTAAGGACCATAGACATGGTATGCATACATACATACACACATACATACATACATACATACATACACACATACACACATACATACATACAGACATACATATACATACATACATACAAACATACACACATACACACATACACACATACACACATACATGTACATACATATACATACATACTACATACATACATACCTACATCATCATCAGATGCCCTGCCGCATGGCATTGGCGATCATGGACTTCCATCTGTCTCTATCTCTCGTTGCCCCTAGCATCTCCCCCACCCTCCTCGTCCCCAGCCACTCTGCAAGTCCGTCCAGCATTTTCTCCCTGGGTCTACCCGGTGCTCTCTTTCTCTCCAGCTTTCCCGTTGTGACCAGGTGCTCCAAATCCCCCTTCCTCATAAAATGGCCTATAAATGTTGCCTGTCTTTTCCTAATCTTCCTTATGAGTGATCTACTTGTGTCTGCCTCCATCAAGACTGTCTCGTTTCTTTTCTTTGCTGTCCATGGAACTCTCAACATTCTTCTTAGAAACCACATCTCGGCTGCCTCAATCTTGTTCTGGCTTTGTTTGATGACTGACCATGCCTCACATCCGTACAACAGTATTGGTTCTATATAACATTCAAGAACTCTCTTCCTGATGTTAATTGACAGGCATTTGTTGTAAGAATGCTTGTCATCTTCTTGAATGCTGTTTTGGCTTGGCCGATTCTGCCGGCTATTTCTGATGTGCATCTGCTGTCTGATGAAATGATCGGTCCAGGTATTTGAATTTATCAACCTGTGTCAAGGTTGTGCCATTTGCTGTTATTTTGCATGAGGGGATTTCATGTTTTTTACTGATTAGCATGACTTCAGTCTTCCTGCTGTTTAGCTGCAACCTCTTACCTTTGCTTTCTATTTCTAGTAGATTCATACGGTTTTGTAGGTCTCTTTCACTTTCTGCAATTAGCACGGTGTCATCTGCGTATCGAATGTTGTTCATCATTTTCCCTCCAACCTTTAATCCAGGGTCTTCTTCTAGGTTTCTCATGATGTTTTCGCCGTAAAGTGAAAACAGATCTGGTGAAAAAAAACAACCCTGTCTGACTCCTCTTTTGATATTTTGGAAAGAGCTTACATTGTTTTCTATTCTCATTGCAGCTATTTGTTCGCAGTACATATTTCTGATTATTCGTAGATCTTTTCCATCAACATTGAGTCTCTCCAGTTGGTTGATCAATTCATCATGTCTTACCCGATCGAAAGCCTTGGTGTAGTCAATAAAGCATAAATACAAATCCTTATTCATCTCATTTGACCTCTCTATAATAGTTCTTAGGACGTATAAGGCATTAATAGTTCCTTTCCCTTCCACAAATCCACACTGTTCTTCTGCTATTTCTCTTTTGATCCTATTCCTTGTCCTCATCATGATTATTCTTAACAGGATTTTTGTTACATGGCTCATCAAACTGATTGTGCGATGGAGTTCGCATTCTATAGCCCCTGTCTTCTTCGGAAGTGCAATGAAAATTGATTTTGACATATCTTTTTGGGGATTTTTCCAGTGTCGTAAATTTCATTTAGGAGGACTGTTATTTTTTCTATGCCAAATTCCTCCAGGGCTTCAATCATCTCTGTAGTAATGTCTGGTCCTTGGGCTTTTCCCGGTTTCGTCTTTTTCAGTGCTGCTCTAACTTCATATTTCATTATGGGTGGTCCTTCAAAGTTCTTTTTTATAATGTGTTCTTCGTTTCTGTCATCCTCAAAAAGGTCTTTAATGTACTCTCCCCATCTGTCTAATATTTTGTGTTTTTCCATGATAAGCGTGCCTTCTTTCGATTTCAAGCAACCAGTTGATGTGCATGTATTTTTTCTGTGGACAATTTCTTCAATTCGTCTGTACATACCCAGAGGATCCGTTTTGTGTCGGTCTTCCATTTCTTTGCACTTTGTTTTCAGCCAAGCTTCCTTAGCTTCATTGCACCTATTTCTGATCTCCTTGTTTATCTTCCTGTAGATCTCCTCATTTCTCTTTGCCTTCCTCCTTTCCTCCATCAAGCCCAAAATTTCATTAGTCATCCAGTTCTTTTTTGCTTTTCTATCTGCCTTAGGGATTTCCTCACAAGCTTCATTTATCGAATTCCTCAACTTTGTCCATTGTTCCTCACTGTAACAAGCGTCTTCCAGAGCATTGAATTTGTTTTGAGCATGTACATTAATTTTTTTACGTATCACTTCATCTGTCTTTAAGAGTCCAAGGTTTAATTTGATGTTGTTTTTGGTCTGTTTCCTTTTCCTCAATTCCTAAATCTTCCCACTACAGGATTGTGGTCACTGTTGCAGTCTGCGCCTGGTAGTGTTTTTGCTGACAGTAAAGAATTTCTAAATCTTTTGTTGATCAGGATGTAGTCAATCTGATTTTTGGTGTTATCTCCTGGACTCATCCAAGTCCATTTTCTTCTATTAGGTTGATCAAACCAGGTGTTTCCTACTATAAACTCATTCATCTGTGCCCATTCTACAAGTTTCTCACCCCTTTCATTTTGCGTACCTAGGCCATGAGGTCCAACTATATCCTCCACCCTATCCTGTTCCACTTTAGCATTAAAATCTCCCATTATTACAGTAACTTCTTGTGATTTACATTGGACTTTGGCCATCTCTAATACTTCGTAGAAGTTGTCGATGTCTTCCTGAGTACTTGCGTATGTTGATGCATACACCTGAATGATGTTGATATCAAATTGTTTGCCTCCAAACTTGACCAGCAAAACTCTGTTGAACACAGCCCAGTATCCCTTAACTGCTTTTGATTTGTCTTTGTCCATCATGATGCCTACTCCTCTTTCATGTGAGTTACCACCAGAGTATATTATTGTTTATTCTCTTGATGTTATCATACATACACACACACATACATACATAAATACACACACATACATACATACATACACACATACATACACACATACATACATACATGCATACATACGTACGTACGTACATACATACGTACATACGTACATACATACGTACATACGTACATACATACATACATAGTGTAAATACATACATACATACATACATACATACGTACATGCATACGTACATGCATACGCACGTATGTACACACATACATACATACACACATGCATGCATGCATACATACATACACAGATACATGCATACATACATACATACATACATACATACATACATACATACATACATACATACATACGTACATACATATATACATACATACGTACATACGTACATACATACATACATACGTACATGCATACGTACGCACGTACATACATACGTACTTACGTACGTGCATACATACATACATACATACATACATACATATATACATACATACATATATACATACAAATACGTACACACAAACAAACAAACATACGAACATACATACATACATATACATACGTACATACATACAAACGTGCATACATACATACAAATACATCCAAATACATACATACATACATACATACTACATACATACATACATACATACATACATACATACATATACACACATGCACACTACATACTACATACATACATTCGTATGTGCATACATATATTCATATGTACATACATACATACTCGCATGCACACACACCAACACACACACACCAACACACGCACGCACACACACACACACACACACACACTCTCTCTCTCTCTATCTCTCATTGACTCACTCTCTCACACCCCACATTCACTTTGCATGCATACATGCTCCTAAAAGAACTTCAGATGACAAAAGAATATAAACAGTGTAACATCACCACACGAGGTGTTTCAAACTGATTTTTGAAGGAGATAGAGACGAAGCCAAAAAAAAATAAATTAATTTGATACTGTCGCAGTGACTCCCCTCAATCTGTGCTGCTATTCTTCAGTATTAAAGTGTTTAAAGTGTCCAAACCAAATAACAGACACATCCCCCTAGTGAGTAAGAAACAATTCTCCTTTGTTTGAAAGAGAGGTTATTTTACAAGTGTGTCAGACGACCAGACAGACGGACAGACCAACAAAGACACAAGCAATTACACTACAACTCCGACAACTGGCATAACACCTTTCACCAAATATGATGACCTTTGAGGAGTGAAATGTCACCACAGCCAAACGACAGCGTGGCTTTCATTGTTCTTCCAGTTCCCCCTATAATGGGAAAGGCTGCTTGCAACTTGAAGTTGATGTGACCATCCCCTACCCAGTGGGTCACAGGTAGCTATAGTGGATGGCCTTCAGATATGGGGGTTAGTTGCGAAATTAGCAAGATTCGTCTGGACAAATAAGCAGCTTCTGGCCAACTGGCAAGACCACACCCAGAAAATACTGGACATGTCGGCCCTCCAACATTCTCGTTTTTTTGTTTGTTTGTTTGGTTGTTGTTTTTTTGTGCATAATTGAGACTTTTTTGGTCCCCTTCCGAAGGACTTGACGTTCAGTTCAACTTCCGGTCAAATTGAGTAGAAAATTGAAGGTCTCTAAGGGAAATGAACTCTGGAATCTCGAGTTTAGTTATTGGCAGTTGAACGTCTGAACCATCTCGCCACCTTTCTCCTTTAGAACTTCTTTTTCTTCTGTTATTTATTTTTTCTCTTCTTCTTGTTCTTCTTCTTCTTCTGTCTCTCTGTCTGTCTGTCTCTGTCTCTCTGTTTCTGTCTCTGTCTCTCTGTCTCTCTCTCTCCTTGCTCTCTCTCTCTCATTCTCTCTCTTTCTTGTCTCCCCTTTGTTCTAATACACTCACTCAGTATATGGCCTTCTCTACTTTCTGCAGCGTGTGCATGTTGCATTTATGATGTGTTGTTGTGGTGTTTATACAGCTCAGTTTGTCTGTTGCGTGTGGTTATGAGCGTAGTGTTGGATTTAGTGTGTTTCAATTTTGTTGTGTGTTGGAGTCAGACTCAAGAAGATCATTAATAAAGAAGATTATGAAAAGACAAGCAGCAATTATAGGATATTTCATGAGGAAAGGGGATTTAGAGCACCTGGTCACAACTGGAAATCTGGAGGGAAAGAGAACACCAGGTAGACCCAGGGAGAAAATATTGGACATACTTGAAGGGTGGCTGAGGACAGAGAGGATGGGAGATATACTTGCAGCGACAAGGGATAGCTTCGTATGGAGGGCCATGATCGCTAACGCCATGTGGCAGAGCACATGATGATGATGATAATGATGATATTGGAGTTAAGAACTTTTGCTTGTAGCGTATGTGTGCGCATTTTGATTCGTGACTTTTGAATTGTGTTGAAGATGAATGTCATATGACTGAATGTAAGGTCTGTTACTTGATTTCGCTTAACATTTTGCAGCGAATTGTACTTTGACTGTTTTTTGTGCCGTTTTTATTGATTTTGTTTACACCTAAGGACATTTTGATTTGATGTCAGTGTTCATGATAATAATAATTATAATGATATGTTTAGA
>CM060310.1:8806156-8873656 GCA_030674185.1 Monoplex corrugatus | reverse complement strand
TACATACTACACAACAAAATGCTAGAAACATCAGTCACTAACAACAATCACATCAGTACTAACACAACAAATGCCTAGAAATCAGTCACACACAACAAATGCTAGAACATCAGTACAACTAACACAACAAAAATGCCTAGAAACATCAGACATAACACAACAAAAATGCCTAGAAACATCAGTACACACAACACAACAAAAATGCCTAGAGACATCAGTACATACAACACAACAAAATGCTAGAAACATCAGTACACACTAACACAACAAAAATGCCTAGAAACATCAGTACATACTAACACAACAAAAATGCCTAGAAACATCAGTACATACAACACAACAAAAATGCTAGAAACATCAGTACATACAACACAACAAAAATGCCTAGAAACATCAGTACATACTAACACAACAAAAATGCCTAGAAACATCAGTACACACAACACAACAAAAAATACCTAGAAACATCAGTACATACTAACACAACAAAAATGCCTAGAAACATCAGTACATACTAACACAACAAAAAGCCTAGAAACATCAGTACATACAACACAACAAAAATACCTAGAAACATCAGTACATAACACAACAAAAATCCTAACACACATACATACTAACACTAAAAAATCAGAACATCACATAACACAACAAAAATACTAGAAACCAGTACATAAACACACAAAATACCTAGAACACAGTACATACTAACAACAAAAATGCCTAGAAACATCAGTACATACCAACACAACAAAATACCTAGAAACATCAGTACAATACAAACAAAAATGCCTAGAAACATCAGTACATACCAACACAACAAAAATACCTAGAAACATCAGTACATAACACAAAAATACCAGAACATCATACATAACAAACAAATACCTAGAAACATCAGTACATACCAACACAACAAAATACCTAGAAACATCAGTACAACCAACACTACAAAAATCCTAGAGACATCAGTACATACTAACACAACAAAATGCCTAGAAACATCAGTACATACCAACACAACAAAATACCTAGAAACATCAGTACTACTAACACAACAAAAATACCTAGAAACATCAGTACATACTAACACAACAAAAATGCCTAGAAACATCAGTACATACTAAAACAACAAAATGCCTAGAAACATAAGTAACACAACACTACAAAAATACCTAGAAACATCAGTACATACTAACACAATAAAAATGCTCAGACACATAAGTACAACAACAAAAATGCTCAGAAACATCAGCTGAAAATGGCTTTATACCTTAACTACCAAAATGACATGGCAATCGATTTGTCTTTCATTGTACAGATACTGAATGTTCTTAATTCAAAGACTGGACCAACCTCAGTATGTCTGAACTGTTTGTTGCTGTATTTTACAGACAGAGGAAGGGCTGGGTGGTAAATATCAAAGACTGGACCAACCTGAGTATGTCTGAGCTTGCTGTATTCCACAGACAGTGGAAGAGCTGGGTGGTAAATATCAAAGACTGGACCAACCTCAGTATGTCTGAACTTTCTGTATTCCACAGACAGTGGAAGAGCTGGGTGGTAAATATCAAAGACTGGACCAACCTCAGTATGTCTAAACTTCCTGTATTCCACAGACAGTGGAAGGGCTGGGTGGTAAATATCAAAGACTGGACAAACCTCAGTATGTCTGAACTTTCTGTATTCCACAGACAGAGGAAGGGCTGGGTGGTAAATATCAAAGACTGGACCAACCTCAGTATGTCTGAGCTTGCTGTATTCCACAGACAGTGGAAGAGCTGGGTGGTAAATATAAGACTGACAACCTGGTATGTTGACTTGCTGTATTCCACACAGGGAAGGCGTGTAATACAAGACTGACCAACCTCGTATTTCTGAACTTTCTGTATTCCACAGACAGTGGAAGAGCTGGGTGGTAAATATCAAAGACTGGACCAACCTCAGTATGTCTGAACTTTCTGTATTCCACACATAGTGGAAGGGCTGGGTGGTAAATATCAAAGACTGGACCAACCTCAGTATGTCTGAACTTTCTGTATTCCACAGACAGTGGAAGGGCTGGGTGGTAAATATCAAAGACTGGACCAACCTCAGTATGTCTGAACTGCTTGTTGCTGTACCCCAGAGACAGAGGAAGAGCTGGGTGGTAAATATCAAAGACTGGACCAACCTCAGCATGTCTGAACTGTTTGTTGCAGTACCCCACAGACAGATGGTGGATCCTGTTGATGTCTGCTGCTGTGTCCATCAGTCCCTCCAAGGATCACACTGGTCATGATGTTGATGATGATGATGATGATGATGATGATGATGATGATGATGATGATGATATGGTGGTGGTGGTGGTGACGACAATGATCATGTGTATGTATATGTGTGTTGGGGTGGGGGAAGGAGATGGTCGCATGTGTGTGTGCGTGCGTGCGTGTGTGTGTGTGTGTGTGTGTGTGTGTGTGTGTGTGTGTGTGTGTGTGTGTGTGTGTGTGTGTGTGTGTGTGTGTGAGTGCGCCCTCGTGTGTGCAAGCGATTATGAGCGTGCATATATGCGTATATGTTCACATGCTTGCGCATACCTACATGCATCTACCAACATGTTTTCAGGCCAGGTCAAGACCCCCAAACCAGACGGGTGGCTCCCATTCTCGGCAGGCCGGCGTGTCTGTTTTGGGGAGAGTGTGGCCAGATCAAAGCTCCTGCTCATCCTGGCTTGTCTCCTTCAGCGCTTCACCATCTCCCTACCCCCAGGCCAAATTTACAATCCCATCCAGAAAGGCGCTGGCATTATTTCCGACACCCCTGTTCCCTACAAGGTGGTCGTCACCCCTCGATAAGCCACTTCAGCGCAAGTTAAAGATCCCACAGCGACAAACGAGTTGTCCCTGGCAAAATTCTGTGGGAAAATTCGCCTTCATTATAGTAAGCAGTAAATTCACGCCTAAAGAAAAAAGAAATTAAACGGATGGCGCTGTACTGTGGCGACGTGTTGTTCCTAAGAAAGCAGCAGAACTTTACATGTTAAAACCATTGTAATGACACATAGATAAAACAAGATTAAAATAACATAAACGAATACATAATCTAGACAAGAATAGATTAATACAAATAATACATAAACGAATACATAATCTAAGTAGACAACAATAAGGATTAATACAAATAAATACATAAACGAATACGTAATTAGACAACAATAAGATTAATACAAATAAATACATAAACGAATACATAATCTAGACAACAATAAGGATTAATACAAATAATACATAAACGAATAATAATCTAGACAACAATAAGGATTAATACAAATAAATACATAACGAATACATAATCCAGACAACAATAAGATATCAAATTAAAAATACAATAGGTTACAATAAATACATAAACGAATACGTAATCTAGACAACAATAAGGATTAATACAAATAAATACATAAACGAATACATAATCCAGACAACAATAAAGATTTATACAAATAAGTAGCTAAACGAATACATAATCCAGACAATAAAGATTAATGCAACTAAATACATAAACGAATACATAACCAGACAACAATAAAGATTAATACAATAAATAAATAAACGAATACATAATCCAGACAACATAAAGATTAATACAAATAAATACATAAACGAATGCATAATCTTCTATCAGGTGGCTTGATGAAGCCTCAGCATACGACTTTTTTCCATTCAAGTGGAGTTAACCTTTTTCACTGATTAACCCTTTCACTTCCTTGTCCCGTTCAGCTTCCTGCAGGAAAGATGGTGAATTGGGTGTGGGAGTGTAGTAAGGATTTAAACTCCAGCCAACTGGAACACTGTTGGCGTTCATATGACGATAACCTCCAACCATCTAGCAACAGAAGATTGACATTCTTACACATAGCATGACAACACTTCATCTCGTGCACCTCACGCGCCACAAGCAACATGACATCATCACAGCTTGTGCACATCACGTAACTCTTGCAGTCTAGTCTGACATCTACTGAAACCCCACCCACCCCACTGGCAGTATGTCATTACGTCTATTATAAAACATTCCCACTAGCTGTTCACACCATCACATCTAATGCACAACATGCCCACTCGCTGTATGACGTCATCACATCTAATGTACACCACTGGCTGTACGACGTCATCACATCCAGTGTATAACACCCCAAAAATCGCAATATGACGTCATCAATCTAGTGTAAACCCCTACTCACTGTATGACGTCATCACATCTAATGTAAACGCCCATCTGTTGTATGACGTCATTACACTTAGTGTACAACACACCCACTCGCACTATGCCGTCGTCATGTCTTGTGCTTATCACTCGATGTTTGCAACGTGATGTCAGCACTATACACAAACATCCCCTGGCGCCTTGTATCAACATTTTGTGTTAGTATTTGTTCCTTTCTGATTTACTTACTTGTTTCGTTTTCTCCCCTGGGTATGCGGGGGCTCTTTCAATATAAAATATAGTATCCCCACTTTCAGGAAATTCGCTCCCACTCCATGAGTCGTTTTTTTTTTCTATTTTTGTAATTTAGGTTTTTACAATTCATTTGTATTTCACCTGCTTACTTTTAAGGATTTCGTTTCAGTTTAATACCTTAATGCTTATGTTGTATGCGTAGTGTAGCAAAGACTTGCTGTAAGACAGGTCCTTAGGGAACTAATGCTAATATCCCTGTGTACTAAAGTGGTTTACGGTTTGGCGTATGAAAACATTCAGTAATCAGATTGCAGCGATTGAAGAGATTCTTTACTTATCGCTTTTTGTGCCATATTCTCGTAAATTAATAATCTAGGAAAATTTTTTTCTAGGATCATTGCACCCAGGGAGGTTACCTATGCGCTCACCTTTTTTTTTTTTTCGTCCCATTTTTTGCGGCATCTTAATAGCCACAGAAACTGGCACAGTTTTTTTTTTACAATGCAATGATGATGATGTCGATGAAGATGATAATCATGATGCTATGGAGTTCCATCTAGGATTGAGACGGCGTGACAGGGCTGTACTCTACGCTTACTATCATAATATATCCTGGAGTCAACCAGGCCCGAGAGATACAGACACCTGCGGTGTTGGTCAGAAGATTTGAGCAACACCCTCAATGACGCATCCGTGAAGTGGATGAGACTCGACTGTGTGGTCCCAGTCTTCCCAATGAGCCCAAAGCACGCCCAGCTCTGGGTAGGAGCCAGTTAGAGCCGAAAAATCCCACAATGATTTTTGAAGGTACTGATACGGATTCGAACCCACAATCCACATCAGTACCTTCAAAAATCATTGTAGCGTCCTTAGTTATGTTTATATTTGTGTAGTGTCCTTAGTTATGTTATCATTTGTAGTGTCCTTAGTTATGTTTATAGTATATGTCCTTATTATTACATTGTAGTGTCTTAGTATTTTATATTTGTAGTGTCCTTAGTTATGTTTATATTTGTATAGTGTCCTTAGTTATGTTTATATTGTATATGTCCTTAGTTATGTTTATATTTGTAGTGTCCTTAGTTATGTTTATATTTGTAGTGTCCTTAGTTATGTTTATATGTGTATAATGTCCTTAGTTATGTTTATATTTGCAGTGTCCTTAGTTATGTTTATATATTGTAGTGTCTTAGTTATGTTTATATATTGTAGTGTCCTTAGTTATGTTTATATTTATAGTGTCCTTAGTTATGTTTATATTGTATAGTGTCCTTAGTTATGTTTATATTTGTATAATGTCCTTAGTTATGTTTATATTTGTAGTGTCCTTAGTTATGTTTATATTTGTATAGTGTCCTTAGTTATGTTTATATTTGTAAGTGTCCTTAGTTATGTTTATATTTGTAGTGTCCTTAGTTATGTTTATATTTGTATAGTGTCCTTAGTTATGTTTATATTTGTATAGTGTCCTTAGTTATGTTTATATTTGTAATGTCCTTAGTTATGTTTATATATTGTTAGTGTCCTTAGTTATGTTTATATTTGTATAGTGTCCTTAGTTATGTTTATATTTGTATAGTGTCCTTAGTTATGTTTATATTTGTATAATGTCCTTATTATGTTTATATTTGTAAGTGTCCTTAGTTATGTTTATATTTGTATAGTGTCCTTAGTTATGTTTATATTTGTATAGTGTCCTTAGTTATGTTTATATTTGTATAGTGTCCTTAGTTATGTTTATATTTGTATAGTGTCCTTAGTTATGTTTATATTTGTATAATGTCCTTAGTTATGTTTATATTTGTAAGTGTCCTTAGTTATGTTTATATTTGTATAATAGTCCTTAGTTATGTTTATATTTGTATAGTCCTTAGTTATGTTTATATTTGTAGTGTCCTTAGTTATGTTTATATTTGTAAGTGTCCTTAGTATGTTTAATATTTGTATAGTGTCCTTAGTTATGTTTATATTTGTAGTGTCCTTAGTTATGTTTATATTTGTATAATGTCCTTAGTTATGTTTATATATTTGTAGTGTCCTTAGTTATGTTTATATTTGTAATGTCCTTAGTTATGTTTAATTTGTATAGTATGCCTTAGTTATGTTTAATATTTGTTAATTGATAGCCTTAGTTATGTTTATATTTGTAGTGTCCTTAGTTATGTTTATATTTGTAGTGTCCTTAGTTATGTTTATATTTGTAAGTGTCCTTAGTTATGTTTATATTTGTAGTGTCCTTAGTTATTTTATATGTATGTTTTATGTTTATATTTTAGTGTCCTTAGTTATGTTTATATTGTATAATGTACCTTAGTTATGTTTATATTTGTAGTGTCCTTAGTTATGTTTATATTTGTATTGTCTTAGTTATGTTTATATTGTATAGTGTCCTTAGTTATGTTTATATTTGTATGTCCTTAGTTATGTTTATATTTGTAGTGTCCTTAGTTATGTTTATATTTGTATGTCCTTAGTTATGTTTATATTTGTAGTGTCCTTAGTTTATGTTTATATTTGTAGTGTCCTTAGTTATGTTTATATTTGTATATGCCTTAGTTATGTTTATATTTGTAAGTGTCCTTAGTTATGTTTATATTTGTAGTGTCCTTAGTTATTTATATTGTATATGTCCTTAGTTGTTATTTGTTATGTTTATTATGTTTTTTAGTGTCCTTAGTTAGTTTATATTTGTATATGTCCTTATTATGTTTTATTTGTTAGTTTGTTTATATTTTATGTTTAGTTAGTTTAATTTTATATTGTTATAGTTTTATTTTATGTTTTATATTTTATTCGTACAATTCTTATTTATGTATATTTTATAGTTCTTATTATGTATTATTATTATATATGTCCTTAGTATTGTAGTATTTATTGTTTGTTATGTTTAATTTGTATATATGTCTTGTTTATGTTTATATTGTATAGTGTCCTTAGTTATGTTTATATGTATTAGTCACTTATTATGTTTATATGTTATAGTGTCTTAGTTAGTTATATTTGATATGTCCTTAGTTATGTTTATTTTGTATAGTGTCCTTAGTTATGTTTATATTTGTAGTGTCCTATTAGTTATATTTTATATGTCTGTATGTTTTATATTTTATAGTGTCCTTAGTTATGTTTTATTTGAGTGTCCTTAGTTATGTTTATTATAATTCTTAGTTATGTTTATTTAGTTTTTTTTATATGTCTTAGTATGTTTATATGTCTTGTTTGTTATGTTTATATGTGTCCTTAGTTATGTTTATATTATGTAGTTCCTTAGTTAATGTTAGTAGTATTTGTAGTCCTAGTTTAGTTATGTTATATTTGTATGTGTTTTGTTATGTTTATATTTGTAGTGTCCTTAGTTATTGTTTATATTGTTAATGTACCTTAGTATGTTTATATTTGATATGTCTTAGTTATGTTTATATTTGTATGTCCTTAGTTATGTTTATATTTGTAGTGTCCTTAGTTATGTTTATATTTGATATTCTTATTATATTTATATTGTTAATGTCTTAGTTATGTTTATATTGTATGTCCTTAGTTATGTTATATTTGAATGTCCTTAGTTATGTTTATATTTGTATGTTCTTAGTTATGTTTATATTTGTTGTGTCCTTATTATGTTTTATTTTGTTATTCCTTAGTTTGTTTATATTTTAGTGTCCTTAGTTATGTTATATTTGTAGGTCCTTAGTTATGTTATTTTGTATAGTTGTCTTAGTTATGTTTATATTTGTATAGTGCCTTAGTTATGTTTATATTTGTATGTCTTAGTTATGTTTATATTTGTATGTCCTTAGTTATGTTTATATTTGTATAGGTCCTTATTATGTTTATATTGTAAATGTCCTTAGTTATGTTTATATTTGTAGTGTCCTTAGTTATGTTTATATGTGTATAATGTCCTTAGTTATGTTTATATTTGTATAGTGTCCTTAGTTATGTTTATATTTGTATAGTGTCCTTAGTTATGTTTATATTTGTATAGTGTCCTTAGTTATGTTTATATTTGTAGTGTCCTTAGTTATGTTTATATTTGTATAATGTCCTTAGTTATGTTTATATTTGTATAATGTCCTTTGTTATGTTTATATGTGTATATTATCGTTAGTTATGTTTATATTTGTATAGTGTCCTTTGTTATGTTTATATGTGTATAGTGTCCTTAGTTATGTTTATATTTGTATAATGTCCTTAGTTATGTTTATATTTGTATAATGTCCTTAGTTATGTTTATATTTGTATAATGTCCTTTGTTATGTTTATATTTGTATAATGTCCTTAGTTATGTTTATATTTGTATAATGTCCTTAGTTATGTTTATATTTGTATAGTGTCCTTTGTTATGTTTATATGTGTATAGTGTCCTTAGTTATGTTTATATTTGTATAATGTCCTTAGTTATGTTATCATTTGTAGAGTCCTTAGTTATGTTTATATTTGTATAATGTCCTTAGTTATGTTTATATTTGTATAGTGTCCTTACTTATGTTTATATCTGTATAATGTCCTTAGTTATGTATATATTTGTATAATGTCCTTAGTTATGTTTATATTTGTATAGTGTCCTTAGTTATGTTTATATTTGTATAATGTCCTCAGTTATGTTTATATTTGTAGTGTCCCTAGTTATGTTTATATTTGTATAATGTCCTTAGTTATGTTTATATTTGTATAGTGTCCTTAGTTATGTTTATATTTGTATAGTGTCCTTAGTTATGTTTATATTTGTATAATGTCCTTAGTTATGTATATATTTGTATTGTGTCCTTAGTTATGTTTATATTTGTGTAATGTCCTTAGTTATGTTTATATTTGTATAGTGTCCTTAGTTATGTTTATATTTGTAGTGTCCTTAGTTATGTTTATATTTGTATAGTGTCCTTAGTTATGTTTATATTTGTATTCAGGTTTGTTTTCTTTTAATCCCTTGGTGATAAATGGACTGAGCGGTCAACGCCTCGGTCAATATCCTTACTTCATGTGCATGAATCCATCATATACATTGAAAGATGTCTTCAGACGTGTATCATATACATTGAAAGCTGTCTTCAGACGTGTATCATATACATTGAAAGCTGTCTTCAGACGTGTATCATATACATTGAAAGCTGTCTTCAGATGTGTATCATATACATTGAAAGCTGTCTTCAGATGTATATCTTATGTATTGAAAGCTGTCTTCAGACGTGTATCATATACATTGAAAGCTGTCTTCAGACGTGTATCATATACATTGAAAGCTGTCTTCAGACGTGTATCATATACATTGATAGCTGTCTTCAGATGTGTATCATATACATTGAAAGCTGTCTTCAGATGTATATCTTATGTATTGAAAGCTGTCTTCAGACGTGTATCATATACATTGAAAGATGTCTTCAGACGTGTATCATATACATTGAAAGCTGTCTTCAGACGTGTATCATATACATTGAAAGATGTCTTCAGACGTGTATCATATACATTGAAAGATGTCTTCAGACGTGTATCATATACATTGAAAGCTGTCTTCAGACGTGTATCATATACATTGAAAGATGTCTTCAGACGTGTATCATATACATTGAAAGCTGTCTTCAGACGTGTATCATATATATTGAAAGCTGTCTTCAGACGTGTATCATATACATTGAAAGCTGTCTTCAGATGCATATCTTATGTATTGAAAGCTGTCTTCAGATGTATATCATATGCATTGAAAGCTGTCTTCAGATGAGGTCAAGGTCAAGGTTCAGCCGCCTCACAGGCACGGCTACCTCGCTGCGATTATTTGTGTGTGTGCACGGAGTTATATCGATTGTTGATGGCTAAAAGCAAGTGATTGTGTTTGTGAATGCTCCTGTTTCAGTATGTGGTGGTTTATAAATGCTTCGCTGCAAGCCAAGGTACTGTTTTCTTTGTGTATTTTATCTCTCCTACTCCACTTGAATTTTCAACTCAGCCCGCCATGTTTCTCGCCAGTGCACGTGCACCCTCCCCGCTCTGTCTCTCTCGCACTGCGTGCGTCTGCCTCACCACGCCCCGCTTCACAACCAGCTGTTGTGTCTACATATTCTTCAACTCGTGTGCAGTACAATCGGGACTGCTTGCTGTCATGTTGCCCCCCTGACTCGATCCTTGACCCTGACCTGGTTGAACACTTGAGATCGCTGAAAATCGGCCGAAATCTCCCCCGTCGTCGATCATGTCGTGGTGGAATGCGCAAGAGACGTACGATTCCAGTGGTCACTGATGTACATCAGCGTCATGGCAGCAGTGGTCTGCCTTCTGTTCCTGTCTATGATACCCATCCGTCCCCCAGACCGCTGTGCTCCAACCCTGATAACCTCATTCCTCTCACAGCCGGCAAAAAGAAACTACGCACTGACTCATTGACTCTTGCACTGTTCAATGCTCAGGCCCTCGGTACCAGACACGAGAAGAGATCCGCGATCAACTACTTCATCCATGACCACGTCGTCGATATCTTCGCCGTCAATGAAACCTGGTTTCAGCCTGTCGGGGATGAACCCAAGGAGAGGGATCTTGCTCCTCCCGGTCACCGTACACTCTCGTTCACTCGCAAAACTGGTCTCGGCGGCGGCATCGCTTTTGTTGTTGCCGAGTCCCTCCTACCCCGAATTACTACCAAGACTGACTTTAAATTCAAACACTCTACTTTTGAAATTGTCCAGCTCTCCCTCACTCTACCCCACCAGACTTTCCATCTGCTGTTCCTCTACCGTCCACCACCCAGCCCAAAGAACCAGCTTAAAAACCATGTGTTTGTAGAAGAGTTTCCAGACCTCCTTGCCTACTGTAACACCTTGAAAGGCTGTTTCATCATTGCAGGAGACTTTAATTTTCATTATAATGAACCTAACCAGACCCACACTGCTAAACTGATAAGCTCTTTGAACTCCTTTGGCTTGACCCAATCTATCGACACTCCAACCCACGAAAAAGGCAACATCCTCGATTGGGTTGTTCATAGAACTGACCAGTCCTTCATCAAATCCATTGAAATTGATTATACTCTTCCTTCGGATCATGTCTGTATCCTCGGCCAACTTTCAATGACCAAGCCTCCACCCCAAACTACCTATGTCATGGTCAGAAAACTAGTTGATATCAACACCGTCGTCTTCAACGAAGATCTCCTGGCCGCTCTTCAGTCCTGTCCTCCAGCCTCTGCTGACGACCTCAATCGGACTATTGGTGATCTGCTGGACATGCACGCCCCCGCCACCAGACGTAGGGTATCCCAGAGACCACCATCGCCCTGGTTTTCTGCCGTTGGCCCTGATCTTCTTAAGGCCAAGCGTGAACGCCGTCGTGCTGAAAGACGGTGGCTGAAGAACAGCATTACTATCAATAAACAGATTTTTCAGGCTGCCAACAAAACTGTCAATGCTATAGTTGACTCTGCTAAGTCTGCCTTTTACAATGCGAAAATTATTGCATGCTCTACATCAAAACAGCTATATTCCGTTACTAATACCCTCCTTGGCAAATCAGATAAATCTCCTCTCCCATCATGCTTTCCCCCTGCCCGTCTAGCACAACATTTTTCAGATTTTTTCATTGATAAAATTAGGTCCATCCGTTCCAGTCTTGACTCCCAGCCCATCTCTCAACCTCCTATTCCCGACCCTCTGTTTCAAGGCACACCACTTATTTCTTTTCAGCCTGCTTCTGAAACTACTATCCGCAATGTAATCCGCCATTCTGACATCAAGACCTGTGAGCTTGATCCTCTTCCAGCATCTATCTTAACACACTGCCTAGATACTTTGCTCCCTCACTTCACAACTGTCATCAACAATTCCCTGTCATCTGGTATCTTTCCCTTTTCCTTCAAATCTGCCCTGGTCAGACCTCTTTTAAAGAAACCTAGTCTTGACCCCAATAACCTCAAAAACTATCGACCTGTTTCCAACCTACCTTTCTTATCCAAAGTCCTTGAAAAAATTGTTCTCGCACAGATCTCTGATCATATCACCGCCAACAACCTCTCTTACCCTTATCAGTCGGCTTATCGCACTGGACACAGCCCTGAAACTGCTCTTGTAAAAATTGCAAATGATATTCTGACTGCTCTTGATCAAAATCAAATCTCTCTTCTATCTCTCCTTGATCTCTCGGCTGCATTCGACACTATCGACCATTCTATCATGCTCACACGTCTCCATAAAGTGTTTGGTATCTCTGACATCGCTCTGTCTTGGTTCCAGTCCTACCTTTCCAATCGCACTCAAACAGTCTCTGTCTGTTGTTCATCCTCTGCACCCGCTACCGTCCAGTTTGGTGTGCCCCAAGGCTCTGTTTTAGGTCCCATCCTATTTGTGCTGTACACACAACCCCTCTCTGAAATTATGCGACTTCACTCTATGTCCCATCATAGCTTTTCTGATGACAACCAACTCTATACTTCTGGTTCCCTCCCACAACTGCCCTCTATAATCAGACAAACCCAAGGCTGCATTTCTGATGTTCACTCCTGGATGACTGTAAACAAACTTCAACTCAACCCCATTAAAACTGAACTTAGCCTTATCTCTACCACCACATTGGCTAAGTGTTCTTCCCTTCCTCTGTCTGTCTCTCTGCTTGGATCTGACATTCCACTATCTTCCACTGTCCGCAATCTTGGAGTCACTCTTGATAACACCCTGTCCTTTGAAAAACACGTCCAGAATGTTTGCAGATTATGCTATCTTGAGATACGCAGAATTTCTTCTATTCGCAATATCCTCTCTGTCGAAGCCACCAAAACTCTCCTCTGTGCCTTTGTTCTCTCTCGTCTCGACTACTGCAACTCCCTCCTCTCGGGCTGTCCTTTCTCTCTCATTCAAAAGCTTCAAAAAGTCCAAAACAATGCTGCTAGGCTCATCTTCAGAAAATCTCGTTCCTCTCATGTCACTCCTCTTCTCAAATCTCTTCACTGGTTACCTGTTGAAAAGAGAATTCGCTACAAGATTGCTTTGTTATGTTTTAAGTCTCTCAACGGTCTTGCACCCCCTTACATCTCTGACCTCCTCCATCTGTACACCCCCTCTCGTCAACTTCGTTCCTCGGCTGATACTCGTACCTTCCGCATACCATTCTGTCGCACTAAAACTTATGGTCAACGCTCCTTTTCCTATCAGGCCCCTGTAATCTGGAATCAGCTCCCTGTCTCTGTTCGCCACTCTGCAACTCTCACTTCTTTCAAGTCCTCTCTGAAAACCCATCTCTTCCAGTCCCTCTCATGATACTTATAAAGACTCTACCACCTAACTTCCCCAAATCCCCCCCTTGTTGTCTTTTGAGCCTTGAATGTCGGCTGGTGTGTGTGTGCGTGTGTGTGTGTGTGTGTGTGTGTGTGTGTGTGTGTGTGTGTGTGTGTGTGTGTGTGTGTGTGTGTTTGGTTGTGTCTGCGTGATACCTGTAAGCGCTTAGGGCTCTTGTTTTCATCAGATTAGGCGCTATATAAATGCTCTTTATTATTATTATTATTATTATATCTTATGTATTGAAAGCTGTCTTCAGATGTATATCTTATGTATTGAAAGCTGTCTTCAGACGTATATCATATACATTGAAAGCTGTCTCCAGATGTATATCAGACATTGAAAACTGTCTTCAGATGTATATCACACATTGAAAACTGTCTTCAGATGTATATCACATATATTGAAAGCTGTCTTCAGAGTACATCACGTTGAAAGCTGTCTTCAGATGTTTACCATACATTGAAAGCTGTCTTCAGATGTATATCATACATTGAAAGCTGTCTTCAGATGTATATATGCGTTGAAAGCAGTCTTCAGACGTATATCATATACATTGAAAGCTGTCTTTAGATGTATAGCACACATTGTAAACTGTCTTCAAATGTATATCATGCGTTGATAGCTGTCTCCAGATGTGTATCATACATTGAAAGCTGTCTTCAGATGTATATCATACATTGAAAACTGTCTTTAGATGTAAATCACATACATTGAAAACTGTCTTCAGATGTATATCATACATTGAAAACTGTCTTCAGATGTATATTACACACATTGTCTTCAGATGTATATCACACATTGAAAACTGTCTTCAGATGTATATCACATATATTGAAACCTGTCTTCAGATGTATATCACACATTGAAAACTGTCTTCAGATGTATATCACATATATTGAAAGCTGTCTTCATATGTATATCACAGATTGAAAGCTGTCTTCAGATGTATATCACATATATTGAAAGCTGTCTTCAGATGTATATCATACATTGAAAGCTGTCTTGAGGTGTATATCATATGTATTGAAAACTGTCTTGAGATGTATATCACATACATTGAAAACTGTCTTCAGATGTATATCACATACATTGAAAACTGTCTTGAGATATATATCATACATTGAAACCTGTCTTCAGATGTATTTCATACATTGAAAGCTGTCTTGAGATGTATATCATACATTGAAAGCTGTCTTCAGATGTATATCACATACATTGAAAACTGTCTTCAGATGTCTATCATACATTGAAAACTGTCTTCAGATGTATATCACATGCATTGAAAGCTGTCTTCAGATGTATATCACGTTGAAAGCTGTCTTCAGAGGTATATCATGTTGAAAGCTGGCTTCAGATGTATATCATGTTGAAAGCTGTCTTCAGATGTATATCATACATTGAAAACTGTCTTCAGATGTATATCATGTTGAAAGCTGTCTTCAGATGTATATCACACATTGAAACCTGTCTTCAGATGTATATCACGTTGAAAGCTGTCGTCAGATGTATATCATACACTGAAAGCTGTCTTCAGATGTATATCACATACTTTGAAAGCTGTCTTCAGAGTATATCACGTTGAAAGCTGTTTTCAGATGTGTATTATACATTGAAAGCTGTTTTCAAATGTGTATCATACATTGAAAACTGTCTTCAGATGTATATCATATTGAAAGCTGTCTTCAGATGTGTATCATATGTATTGAAACTGGTTTGAGATGTACATCATATACACTGAAAATTGTCTTGAGATGTATATCATATACATTGAAAATTGTTTGAGATGTATATCATATACATTGAAAATTGTCTTGAGATGTATATCATATGTATTGAAAACTGTCTTGAGATGTATATCATATACATTGAAAATTGTCTTGAGATGTATATCACATACATTGAAAATTGTCTTGAGATGTATATCACATGCATTGAAAATTGTCTTGAGATGTATATCATATACATTGAAAATTGTCTTCAGATGTATGTCATATACATTGAAAATTGTCTTGACATGTATATCATATATATTGAAAATTGTCTTGAGATGTATGTCATATACATTGAAAATTGTCTTCAGATGTATATCATACATTGAAAATTGTCTTGAGATGTATATCACATACATTGAAAATTGTTTGAGATGTATATCATATACATTGAAAATTGTCTTGAGATGTATATCATATGTATTGAAAACTGTCTTGAGATGTATATCATATACATTGAAAATTGTCTTGAGATGTATATCACATACATTGAAAATTGTCTTGAGATGTATATCACATGCATTGAAAATTGTCTTGAGATGTATATCATATACATTGAAAATTGTCTTCAGATGTATGTCATATACATTGAAAATTGTCTTGAGATGTATATCATATGTATTGAAAACTGTCTTGAGATGTATATCATATACATTGAAAATTGTCTTCAGATGTATATCATACATTGAAAATTGTCTTGAGATGTATATCATATACATTGAAAATTGTCTTGAGATGTATATCACATACATTGAAAATCGTCTTGAGATGTATATCACATACATTGAAAATTGTCTTCAGATGTATATCACATACATTGAAAATTGTCTTGAAAATGTATATCACATACATTGAAAACTGTCTTCAGATGTACATCACATACATTGAAAGCTGTCTTGAGATGTATATCACACATTGAAAACTGTCTTCAGATGTATATCACATACATTGAAAGCTGTCTTCAGATGTATATCACATACATTGAAAACTGTCTTCAGATGTATATCACATACATTTAAAGTTGTCTTCAGATGTATATCACATACATTGAAAGCTGTCTTCAGATGTATATCACATACATTGAAACTGTCTTCAGATGTATATCACATACATTGAAAACTGTCTTCAGATGTATATCACATACATTGAAAAGTGTTCTTGAGATGTATATCACATACATTGAAAGCTGTCTTCAGATGTATATCACATAATTGAAAGCTGTCTTGAGATGTATATCACATACATTGAAAACTGTCTTGAGATGTATATCACATAAATTGAAAGCTGTCATGAGATGTATATCACATACATTGAAAACTGTCTTCAGATGTATATCACATACATTGAAAGCTGTCTTCAGATGTATATCACATACATTGAAAACTGTCTTCAGATGTATATCACATACATTGAAAACTGTCTTCAGATGTTTATCACATACATTGAAAATTGTCTTGAGATGTATATCACATACATTGAAAGCTGTCTTCAGATGTATATCATATACATTGAAAACTATCTTGAGATGTATATCACGTACATTGAAAGCTGTCTTGAGATGTATATCATACATTGAAAGCTGTCTTCAGATGTATATCATACATTGAAAACTGTCTTCAGATGTATATCACATACATTGAAAACTGTCTTCAGATGTATATCACATACATTGAAAACTGTCTTCAGATGTACATCACATACGTTGAAAACTGTCTTCAGATGTATATCAAATACGTGGAAAACTGTCTTGAGATGTATATCACATACATTGAAAGCTGTCTTGAGATGTATATCACATACATTGAAAACTGTCTTCAGATGTATATCACATACATTGAAAGCTGTCTTCAGATGTATTTCACATACATTGAAAGTTGTCTTCATATGTATGTCACATATATTAAAAACTGTCTTCAGATGTATATCACATACATTGAAAGCTGTCTTCAGATGTATATCATACATTGAAAGCTGTCTTCAGATGTATATCATGTTGAAAGCTGTCTTCAGATGTATATCATGTTGAAAGCTGTCTTCAGATGTATATCGTATATTGAAAGCCGTCTTCGGATCATTATCATAATTTATGCTGGAATCAAACGTGCATGTATGTGTGTAATAAATAAACAGAAGCATGATTCGTGAGTCTGTCGTAATATGGACATGCATGTAATAACATGGCGCCGTACATTTATCTATCTACAGTCGTAGGTAGGCTGGCAGTTGTACAGACATGTCTTCATGTTTGAATGTATGTATATATATGAATGTGTTTTGTCTTCTGTTCTGTTTTTGTTTATTTTTACTTTTACACCACACACACACACACACACACACACACACACACACACACACACACACACACACACACACACACACACACACACACACAAACGCAGCGGCGTGCACGCGCACATGTGTACATACACACACACACACATACATACATACATACATATATGTACATACACACATATACACATATACACACATACATACACACATACACGCACACACAACACATACACACACACATATATATTAATTATATATATATATATATATATTATACACATACATGCACACACTCATACACATACACACACACAAACACACATACACACGCACACGCACACACACAAACACACACATATACACACACACAAACACACACAAACACACTTATGTATACACACACAAACACACACACACCCATACACACGCACACACACCACACCCACACCCACAAACACATACACACACAAATTCACACACACAGACATACACACACACAAAAACACACACAAACACACACACACATACACACACATACACAAACACACACATACACACAACCACACGCACACACACAAACACACACAAACACACACACACAAACACACTCAAACACACACGCATACATACACACACCGCACAAACACACACACACAAACACACACACACACACAAACACACAAAACACATACACACAAACACACACACAAACACACACCCACACCCACACAAACACACACAAACACACACACATATACACACACAAACACACACACAAACACACTCACAAACACACACATACACACACACAAACACACACACAAATACACACACATACACACACACAAACACACACACACACACACAAACACAGAAACACAAACACACACACACGCATACACACACAAACACACAAACACACGCAAACACACAAACACACACACAAACACACCACACACAAACACACTCAAACACACACACACATACACACACACACACACAAACACACAAACACACACACACACAAAAACAACACACAAACACATACACACAAACACACACAAAAACACACACCCACACACACACAAACACACACAAACACATACACATATACACACACAAACACACACACAAACACACACACAAACACACTCACAAACACACACATACACACACACAAACACACACACAAACACACACACACACAAACACACACACACAAACACACACACACAAACACAAACACACGCACACACACAAACACACACAAACACACACACAAACACACAAACACACACAAACACACACACAAACACACACACACACAAACACACACACATACACACACCGTCTAATATCACTTAAAGTGAAAAGACGTTAAATCAAAGAATGAATGAACACATACACACAAACACACACACACACAAATACACACACACAAACACACACAAACACACACACAAACACATACACATACACGCACACAAACACAAACACACAAACACACACACACACATAGTGGGGAGCGGACTTGAGTGAAGTGGTGAACAAGGGAGAGTCATCGTACTCTTTTGTCCTTACTTTATGTGGACAAATCCATCGACATGTGTACCTAGTTTTCTTTTGCAGTTTTTTCCTCCAGTGAGGCATGGTGTACCTTTTTTGTTTTTGTTTTGTTTTTTGAGCTGGTTACAGCTCTGACCTGGATGGTTCAACACAGTCGGCTGGGCTTTTTAACCTTTGACTCCCGCACCCTGTACACCAGCAGCCTACATTGTCAACCATGCTAGCAAAGCTAAAACTTAATCCTTTGACTTCTCATCCTATCCACAAGCTTCCCGCAAAAAGCTGGTGGAATAGAGTGTGGGGAGTCAAAGAGTTAAGTTTTTGCAGTTGGTGGATAGGGTGCAGGGAGTTAAAGGGTTAAAGAGTTAAGTTTTAGCAGTTGGTAACTAAGTTAGGGTGCGGGGAGTCAAAGGGTTAAAGAGTTAAGTTTTTGCAGTTGGTGGATAGGGTGCAGGGAGTCAAAGGGTTAAGTTTTTGCAGTTGGTGGATAGGGTGCGGGGAGTCAAAGGGTTAAAGAGTTAAGTTTTTGCAGTTGGTCGGATAGGGTGTGGGGAGTCAAAGGGTTAAGTTTTGGCAGTTGGTGAATAGGATGCGGGGAGTCAAAGGGTTAAACAACAATAACAACAATCACACGTCTAGTTCCCCTTTCTCAAAGCCTGCTGCCAGCATCTAGGGTTTTGCGCAAGCCCAAGGAATCTGCCAAATCATTGCTGGCAGAATTGAGTGGAGCACGTACGGAATCATCAGAACGCGATGAATTCCTTTTGACCAAACTCCAAACTCGGGTTCATGCTACAGTAGAAATGCAGTCACTCCCGTGCCAATCGATCTTCCATTGTGCTCCACACTCATTCGAGACAATTGATGACCCTGAAAATGTTTTGTACAGTCGGCTGGGCTTCAAAACACTAACCATAACCTGGGCTGTAGGGTGTCGGTGCTGTAATCACCACGATTTACCTTCCCCATCCTCACCACCCCCTAAAGGAATGGAAATGGTTACCAAACGAAAGGAAAGTCTTGACGAGTTAGCCGCCATGACAAGGCCTACAAATCTTGTGCGAGTAGAGGTTGCAGCGTGGAGTTGCGTCCCTTCCATCGTTCGAATATGGTTCCCGATCTGGTGTATTATTTAACGTTGTATTATTTAACGTTCATGTATTATTCTATTCATCTATTTATTTCAGTGTGCACGTGCAAACGAAAGGATCCAGGGTTTATTGGATCGTTTTCAGATTTCTTTTCATTGTTTCATTTACTCACTGGTTTAAACAAACTTTCAGTGAAATTCACAAGATACGCAGTCATTATTTTTCAGTATACGTGTGCGCGAAGGAATACTCAGACTGGTTGGCTTTGTTCGAGTCATGGACTCTAGATCTAATGTCTGGAGTTCAATCCCAGCCCTCAACGTAAACTCTGAAATGTTCACTGCCCATCACAATGCTCCAACCATTCTGGTGGTGCCTCTTTAGTAGTATTTCACCGCTGAGGTTCTCCCCTCCCCATTTCAAGACTTTGCAAATGATTGAGAAAAGTGCAGTGGGCAGTTTTATCTATTTTAGTTCATTGTTTTATTGATCGATTGGTTTAGAGACCTTTATTCAATGAAATGCTTAAGATATTCGTTCATTATTCTTCAGTGTACGTGTGTATGGAAAAATACTCGGGCCATCGAGTCCTGGACTCCAGATCTATGTCAAGAGTTTAATCCCAGCCCTCAACATAAAATCTGGTCTGTTCGCTGTCTATCTCAATGTTCCAACCATTCTGGAGGTCTCACTATAGGTGTTTCATGGGTGTCATTCTCCCCTCTCCAAGACTTTGAAAACATGTATGTTTGTGCGCATTTTCAAGGAGTCTGCCAGATAATTACCGGCAGATATGGATGGAGTGCAAATGGAATTGTCCGAGTGCATTGATTCCCTGCTGAACGTATTTTAACTCTGAAAGAATTTGGAAAAATTTGGTCAACTTATCTAAGTGTTGCTCCATTGCCAAACCCACAGAAATTGTGGTCAGTGTAAGAGCTGGTATGAATGGCCACAGAATATGGAACGCTTGTTTATAACGTTATGATGATGAGAATGGAGATGATTGTGATGATGATGAGAATGGAGATGATTCTGATGATGATGAGAATGGAGATGATTGTGATGATGATGATGATGATAATGCTGATACAACGCTATGATGACGAGAATGGAGATGATTGTGATGATGATGAGAATGGAGATGATTGTGATGATGATGAGAATGGAGATGATTGTGATGATGACGAGAATTGAGATGATGATGAGAATTGAGATGATTGTGATGACGACGAGAATGGAGATGATTGTGATGATAATGATGATACAACGCTATGACGACGAGAATAGAGATGATTGTGATAATGATGAAAACAACGCTATGACGACGAGAATACAGATGATGGTGATGATGATACAACGTTATGACGACGAGAATGGAGATGATTGTGATGATGACGATGATGATGATAATGCTGATACAACGCATGACGACGAGAATAGAGATGATTGTGATGATGATGAGATGATGATGATAAAACGCTATGACGACGAGGATGGAGATGATTGTGATGATGATGATGATGATACAACGCTATGACGACGAGGATGGAGATGATTGTGATGATGATGATGATGATACAACGCTATGACGACAAGGATGGAGATGATTGTGATGATGATGATGATACAACGCTATGACAATGAGGATGGAGATGATTGTGATAATGATGATGATAGAAGATGATGATTGAATGATGATACAACGCTATGACGACAAGGATGGAGATGATTGTGATGATGATGATGATACAACGCTATGACGACGAGGATGGAGATGATTGTGATGATGATGATGATGATACAACGTTATGACGACGAGGATGGAGATGATTGTGATGATGATGATGATAATGCTGATACAACGTATGACGACGAGGAATGAGATGATTGTGATGATGATGATGATACAACGCTATGACGACGAGATAGAGAGATGATGATGATGATAGTGTAACATGAAGAGATGAGATGATTGTGATGATAATGCTGATACAACGCTATGACAACGAGAATAGAGATGATTGTGATGATAATGCTGATACAACGCTATGACAAAGAGAATGAGATGATTGTGATGATGATGAATGAATGTGAGATACAACGCTATGACGACGAGGATGGAGATGATGTGATGTGATGATAATGCTGATACAACGCTATGACAACGAGAATGAGATGATTGTGATGATAATGCTGATACAACGTATGACAACGAGATAGAGATGATTGTGATGATAATGCTGATACAACGCTATGACAACGAGAATAGAGATGATTGTGATGATAATGCTGATACAACGCTATGACAACGAGAATAGAGATGATTGTGATGATAATGCTGATACAACGCTATGACAACGAGGATGGAGATGATTGTGATGATGATGATAATGCTGATACAACGCTATGACAACGAGGATGGAGATGATTGTGATGATGATGATAATGCTGATACAACGCTATGACAACGAGGATGGAGATGATTGTGATGATAATGCTGATACAACGCTATGACAACGAGGAATGAGATGATTGTGATGATAATGCTGATACAACGCTATGACAACGAGATGAGATGATTGTGATGATAATGCTGATACAACGCTATGACAACGAGGATGAGATGATTGTGATGATAATGCTGATACAACGCTATGACGACGAGAATGGAGATGATTGTGATGATAATGCTGATACAACGCTATGACGACAGAATGAGAGATGTGATGATAATGCTGATACAACGCTATGACAGACGAGGATGAGAGATTGATTGTGATGATGATATGTGTAATCAACGCTATGAAGAGAATGAGATGATGATGATGTAATCGATAATACCTATGAGAAGGATGATGATGATGGATGATGATGATGAGTATGATGATGATATACACGTATGATGATGAGAATGATGATGATGATGATGATGATAGCTAGATACAACGCTTATGACGAGAGAATGGAGATGATTTGATGATATGCTATACAACGTTATGAGACGACAGAATAGTATGATGATGATGATGATGATGATGAATGCTGATACAACGCTATGACGAGAATGGATGGATGATGATGATGTATGATACAACGCTATGATGGATGAGATGTGATGATGATATGATGCTAATAAACGTATAAGATGAGAGAGAATGTGATTGATGATGATGATGATATGATGCTAATACAACGCTATATGAGATCGAGAATGGGATGAGTGATGATAAGCTAATACAACGCTATGAATGATGAGAATGGATGATGATGATGATGCTAATACAACTATGATGATGAGATGATGATGATATGCTAATACAACGCTATAAGAGAATGAGAATATGATGATGATGTATGCTGAAACAACGCTATGAATGATGAGAATGGTGATGATGATGAATGCTGATACAACGCTAGTGAGAATGTATGAGATGATGTGATGATAATGTATACAAGCTAATACAACCATATGATGATGAGAATGGATATGATGATGATGCTAATACAACGCTATAATGAGAGAATGGATGAGATGATGATGCTAATACAACGTATATATGATGAGAAATGGATGATGATGAGTAATACAACGCTATAATGATGAGAAATGTGATGATGATGATTGAGCTAATACAACGCTATGAATGATGAGAAATCAGTGATGAGATGATGATGCTAATACAACGCTATGAATGATGATGAATGGTGATGATGATGATGCTAATACAACGCTATATGATGAGAATGGTGATGATGATGATGCTAATACAACGCTATATGATGAGAATGATGATGAATGATGCTAATAAACGCTATAATGAGAATGGTGTGATGATGATGCTAATACAACGCTATGATGATGAGAATGGTGGTGATGATGATGCTAATACAACGCATATGATTGAGAATGTGGTGATGATGATGCTAATACAACGCTATGATGAAATGGATGATGATGAAGCTAATACAACGTATATGATGTGATGAAGTGGTGATGATGATGCTAATACAACGCTATAATGATGAGAATGGTGGTGATGATGATGCTAATACAACGCTATAATGATGAGAATGGATGTGAGATGATGCTAATACAACGCTATAATGATGAGAATGGTGATGATGATGATGCTAATACAACGCTATATGATGAGAATGGTGATGATGATGATGCTAATACAACGCTATGATGATGAGAATGGTGATGATGATGATGCTAATACAACGCTATGAATGATGAGAATGTGATGAGATGATGGATAATACAACGCTATGATGATGAGAATGGTGATGATGATGATGCTAAATACAACGCTATAATGATGAGAATGGTGATGATGATGATGCTAATACAACGCTATAATGATGAGAATGGTGATGATGATGATGCTAATACAACGCTATAATGATGAGAATGGTGATGATGATGTATGATGTATACAACGTATATGATGAGAATGATGAGATGATGATGATGCTAATACAACGCTATAATGATGAGAATGGTATGATGATGATGCTAATACAACGTTATATGATGAAATGGTGTGATGATGATGCTAATACAACGCTATGATGATGAGAATGGTGATGAAGCTAATACAACGTTATGATGATGAGAATGATGATGATGATGATGCTAATAAACGCTATAGATATGAGAATGGGATGATGATGATGCTAATACAACGCTATGATGATGAGAATGGTGGTATGATGATGCTAATACAACGCTATATGATGAGAATGGTGATGATGATGTGCTATACAACGTTGATGATAGAATGGTGATGATGATGCTAATACAGTATAATGATGTGTTGCAATACAACTATATGATGAGAATGGTGATGATGATGAATAACGCTAATGATGAGAAGGAGAGATGATGCTAATACAAGTTATGATGATGAAGGTGATGATATCTATACAACGTATGATGATGAAATGGGATGATGATGATGCTAATCAACGTATGATGATGAGAATGGTGAGATGATGATGCTAATACAACGTTATATGATGAGAATGGAGTGATGATGATGCTAATAAACGTTATATGATGAGAATGGATGATGATGATGCTAATACAACGTTATGATGATGAGAAAGATGTGATGATGATGCTAATACAACGTTAATGATAGAAATGGAATGATGATATGCTAATACAACGTTATAGTGAATGGAGAATGATGATGCTAATACAACGTATGATGATGAGAATGGTGATGATGATGCTAATAAACGTATGATGATGAGAATGGAGATGATGATGAGCTAATAAACGTTGCTAATACAACGTTATGATGATGAGAATAGTGATGATGATGATGCTTATACAACGTTATGATGATGAGAATGGTGATGATGATGCTAATACAACGTTATGATGATGAGAATGGTGATGATGATGATGCTAATACAACGTTATGATGATGAGATGGTGATGATGATGATGCTAATACAACGCTATGATGATGAGATGGTGATGATGATGATGATGCTAATACAACGTTATGATGATGAGAATGGAGATGATGATGATGCTAATACAATGCTATGATGATGAGAATGGTGATGATGATGATGCTAATACAACGTTATGATGATGAGAATAGTGATGATGATGATGCTTATACAACGTTATGATGATGAGAATGGTGATGATGATGCTAATACAACGTTATGATGATGAGAATGGTGATGATGATGATGCTAATACAACGTTATGATGATGAGAATGGTGATGATGATGATGCTAATACAACGTTATGATGATGAGAATAGTGATGATGATGATGCTAATGCAACGCTATGATGATGAGAATGGTGATGATGATGCTAATGCAACGCTATAATGATGAGAATGGTGATGATGATGATGCTAATACAACGTTATGATGATGAGAATGGTGGTGATGATGATGCTAATACAACGCTATGATGATGAGAATGGAGATGATGATGATGCTAATACGACGTTATGATGAGAATGGTGATGATGATGCTAATACAACGCTATGATGATGAGAATGGAGATGATGATGATGCTAATACAACGCTATGATGATGAGAATGGAGATGATGATGATGATAATACAACGCTATGATGAGAATGGTGATGATGAGATTCTAATACAACGCTATGATGAGAATGGTGATGATGATGCTAATACAACGCTATAATGATGAGAATGGTGATGATGATGATACTAATACAACGCTATGATGAGAATGGTGATGATGAGATGCTAATACAACGCTATGATGATGAGAATGGTGATGATGATGATACTAATGCAACGCTATGATGAGAATGGTGATGATGATGATACTAATACAACGCTATGATGATGAGAGTGGTGATGATGATGCTAATACAACGCTATAATGATGAGAATGGTGATGATGATGATACTAATACAACGCTATGATGAGAATGGTGATGATGAGATGCTAATACAACGCTATGATGAGAATGGTGATGATGATACTAATACAACGCTATTATGATGAGAATGGTGATGATGATACTAATACAACGCTATTATGATGAGAATGGAGATGATGATGATACTAATACAACGCTATGATGAGAATGGTGATGATGAGATGCTAATACAACGCTATGATGAGAATGGTGATGATGATACTAATACAACGCTATAATGATGAGAATGGAGATGATGATGATACTAATACAACGCTATGATGATGAGAATGGTGATGATGATGATACTAATACAACGCTATGATGAGAATGGTGATGATGAGATGCTAATACAACGCTATGATGAGAATGGTGATGATGATACTAATACAACGCTATTATGATGAGAATGGTGATGATGATACTAATACAACGCTATGATGATGAGAATGGTGATGATGATGCTAATACAACGTTATGATGATGAGAGTGGTGATGATGATGCTAATACAACGCTATGATGATGAGAATGGTGATGATGATGCTAATACAACGCTATTATGATGAGAATGGAGATGATGATACTAATACAACGCTATGATGATGAGAATGGAGATGATGATGCTACTACAACGCTATGATGATGAGAATGATGGTGATGATGATGCTAATACAACGTTATAATGAGATTGGAGATGATGACGCTAATACAACGCTATGATGATGAGAATGGAGATGATGACGCTAATACAACGCTATGATGATGAGAATGAAGATGATGACGCTAATACAACGTTATAATGATGAGAATGGAGATGATGACGCTAATACAACGTTATAATGATGAGAATGGAGATGATGACGCTAATACAACGCTATGATGATGAGAATGGAGATGATGATGCTAATACAACGCTATGATGATGAGAATGGAGATGATGACGCTAATACAACGTTATGATGATGACAATGGAGATGATGATGATGCTAATACAACGTTATAATGATGAGAATGGAGATGATGACGCTAATACAACGCTTTGATGATGAGAATGGAGATGATGATGCTAAAACAACGTTATGATGATGAGAATGGAGATGATGACGCTAATACAACGCAATGAGGAAGCCTGTGTGAATATATGTTGTACACACGATTTTAATACAAGCAAAGATGTGTAGGCAAGTGTTGCTGTGGATTTTTACATCACAAACAGCATAGGTGATGGAAAGAAAGAGAGGACTGGCAGAAATGTATATAGCAGTAGACTCAATAGGTCTGTATATGATTTTTTCACTCCTTACAACGTTATGATGATGAGAATGGTGGTGATGATGATGCTAATACAACGTTATGATGAGAATGGAGATGATGACGCTAATACAACGCAATGATGATGAGAATGGAGCTGATGACGCTAATACAATGCTATGATGATGAAAGAAGAAATGATTGTGATGATGATGCTATGAAGTTCCATTTCAGATTGAGGCAGCGTAAGAGGGCTGCACTTTATTCTTATTTTCATATTATATTCTGGCGCCTAACAGGCCCGAGAGATACACAAAGCGTAGTGTAGGCTATTCTTACAATGGCCAAACCATTTTGAAAATCTCCCTCTTTACACAAAAATTTTATTATAGAAAACCCGTACCCAGATTTTGTAATTCTAAAGGTCACAGCATCATCATCATCATCAGGTGCCTTGCCACATGGCGTTGGCGATCATGGCCCTCCATATGTATCTATCCCTTGTTGCCGCAAGCACATCTTAAGGTTACAGTGACCTTGAAGACGCATCAGATAAAATAAAATTTGACTGAAACGAGGACACTGGCAGACTGTCACAACAGTGAAAACAGAATGTAAATTGTTTTTATACTGTCCACTCCCATGTTTGTATAAACAGTGTGTGGTTTTCGTTCAGAGAGACATGTGCATTTGCAGATATCATCAACCAGTCCAAAGAAACAAAAAACAAAAACAAAACAAAAATGCGTGACCTCAGTCCACCCAGCTATAACTGAGAACCTGACCCTGTTTAGGGTTGGGGAAGATAATGCAGTGAGTGAGGTGGTACAGAATGCAAGCTTCTAAAAAGTATGAGAATATGGGGCAACTTTCGTTTTTCAAAGGTTGGAGCTAAAACTACTTTAAAACCAACAGCTCTCCCTTCATCCATATCACAGCCAGCTACACAAGGCACAACAAAGCCATTTTACTGTAAGGAAACGTTTAATGATCAAAAAAGAACAGTAGAAGTAATATGGTGTGATGTGCTAGAACAAAAATAAACACGTACACACAGTGAACCAAAATGGTTATCAATGGAATCAAAACGGTCATCAATGGAATCAAAACGGTCATCAATGGAAAATATGGATGATAAAGTGTCCAGACACACAAACCACTCAGTCACACCAAGTGGGAAATGGCATTGCTCTACCTCTTGTTGTTCATTCTCTCACCAGCCGGTCAGCAAAGCAGTGACCTGTCCAGTCCATTCCACCAGCTAAAAGACATGTCTTAATTCTTTCACTGCCCCATTCTGTCCACCAGCTTCTTGTAGGAAAATGGACAAGGTGAAGGAGTGAAAAAATCATATACAGACCTATTGAGCCTACTGCTATATACATTTCTGCCAGTCCTCTCTTTCTTGCCATCACTTATGCTGTTTGTGATGTAAAAATCCACAGCAACACTTGCCTACACATCTTTGCTTGTATTAAAATCGTGTGTACAACATATATTCACACAGGCTTCCTAAACTTTCAAAACACTATTCTACATCAGTACTATGTCTGGCTTCCTAAACTTTCAAAACACTATTCTTCTATATCTATCCAATGTCTTCAAACGACTGACAGTCACAAGTCAGAGCACGAATGCCAAGCCATTTCTAACGTCCTTAGAAACTCAGACAAGCCATGACGTTCAATGACGTGCCAGAACAGTTGGATGAGAAAACAGGACAAGATGTCAGTATGAGGACATTGTTGTCTATGCTTGGGTCCTATTCATGACTAACATTCATTCACTTGGCCATGTTGATGACTAATCATGACTACCATTCATTCACTTGGCCATGTTGATGACTAATCATGACTACCATTCATTCACTTGGCCATGTTGATGACATCTTACAAGTAAACATGAAGACACCGTATTATGCTCGAGTCATAACACACACACACATACACACAGACACACAGACACACACACAGACACACACGCACACACACACACACACACACTTGGTTAGCATGATGAAATCAACATGTCTGACACCTGAATAATAAAATATTGACTCATATGTCCATTGTAATTACAGTCAACAAGATGGCGTTGTGTTGCAAGTCCAGAACTTCTTCTTCAGCCCATCATTCTCCTGACTTTGAGACAAATAAACTACAGTGAAACATGTCTACATGTTGATAATTAACATGCTACAGTGTAACATTCCGACAATTGGCAGATTACAGTGTAACATGTTTACATATTGACGACAACAGGCTACAGTGTAAAATGTTTACATGTCAATTGACAATCAACAGGTTACAATGCAACATGTTTACATATTGATGACAACAGGCTACAGTGTAAAATGTTTACATGTCAAATTGACAATCAACAGTTTACAATGTAACATGTTGACAATCAACAGATTACAGTGTAAAATGTTTACATGCCGACAATCAACGGGTTACAATGTATCATGTTTACATGTCAAGTTGACTATCAACAGTTTACAGTGTAACATGTTGGCAATCAACAGGCTACAGTGTAACATGTTTACATGTTGTGTTGACAATCAACAGTTTACATGTAACATGTTTACACGTTGTGTTGACAAACACCACGCCACAACGGCACATGCTCACACAACTCCTAAAGCCAACATCACACAGAACAGATCTCAACCCCCTTTACAGCTGTTACACACATTAACAAGCCTTCGTCCTGTCTCACAGATCTTCTACCACCAAAGCAGCAGTCAGCCAAGTAACCTGCATAGTGTCAGGTAAAACGTGTACAAGCTTAAGTCTCTCATCTTTCAATTACCGTGTCCAACACCTCACTGTACCTGGCCTTAACGCACAGCCCTTTGCCTTCCTACACTATCAACTGCCAGCATCAGTCAACCGTCATCAACTGTCACGGTCACAATCATCACCCCCTCTCAACTGTCATGGCATCATCTCAATTATCGTATTAATCAGCAATGATAGTCATCACACTAACCAGCACTGACAGTCATCACACTAACCAGCACTACTACCATTCCCTAATTTTCAGCTTCTCAACATCAAGGACACAGAACATCCATAAAACTGAATCCTTCATTGTGTTAGGTCCTTTCTGGACCACATCACACCACCAACAGTCAACTTTAACAACAATAACAGCAATAACATTACAAGGGTGTACTGATAACAGATTTGCGTTACAATTAACAGACAATAACAGCAATAACATTACAAGGGTGTACTGATAACAGATTTGCGTTACAATTAACAGACAATAACAGCAATAACATTACAAGGGTGTACTGATAACAGATTTGCGTTACAATTAACAGGACAATAACAGCAATAACATTACAAGGGTGTATTGATAACAGACTTGCGTTACAATTAACAGGACTGTAATAGTAGATAACATTACAAGGGTGTACTGATAACAGATTTGCGTTACAATTAACAGGACAATAACAGCAACAACATTACAAGGGTGTATTGATAACAGATTACATTACAATTAACAGGACAATAACAGCAATAACATTACAAGGGTGTACTGATAACAGACTTGCATTACAATTAACAGAACAATAACATTACAAGGGTGTACTGATAACAGACTTGCATTACAATTAACAGGACAATAACAGCAATAACATTACAAGGGTGTACTGATAACAGACTTGCATTACAATTAACAGGACAATAACAGCAATACAATTACAAGGGTGTACTATAACAGACTTGCATTACAATTAACAGGACAATAACATTACAAGGGTGTACTATAACAGAGTTGCATTACAATTAACAGGACAATAACATTACAAGGGCGTACTGATAACAGACTTGCATTACAATTAACAGGACAATAACATTACAAGGGTGTACTGATAACAGAGTTGCATTACAATTAACAGGACAATAACATTACAAGGGTGTACTGATAACAGATTTGCGTTACAATTAACAGACAATAACAGCAATAACATTACAAGGGTGTACTGATAACAGATTTGCGTTACAATTAACAGGACAATAACAGCAATAACATTACAAGGGTGTATTGATAACAGACTTGCGTTACAATTAACAGGACTGTAATAGTAGATAACATTACAAGGGTGTACTGATAACAGATTTGCGTTACAATTAACAGGACAATAACAGCAACAACATTACAAGGGTGTATTGATAACAGATTACATTACAATTAACAGGACAATAACAGCAATAACATTACAAGGGTGTACTGATAACAGACTTGCATTACAATTAACAGAACAATAACATTACAAGGGTGTACTGATAACAGACTTGCATTACAATTAACAGGACAATAACAGCAATAACATTACAAGGTGTACTGATAACAGACTTGCATTACAATTAACAGGACAATAACAGCAATACAATTACAAGGGTGTACTATAACAGACTTGCATTACAATTAACAGGACAATAACATTACAAGGGTGTACTATAACAGAGTTGCATTACAATTAACAGGACAATAACATTACAAGGGCGTACTGATAACAGACTTGCATTACAATTAACAAGACAATAACATTACAAGGGTGTACTGATAACAGAGTTGCATTACAATTAACAGGACAATAACATTACAAGGGTGTACTGATAACAGACTTGCATTACAATTAACAGGACAATAACAGCAATAACATTACAAGGGTGTACTGATAACAGATTACATTACAAGGGTGTACTGATAACAGAGTTGCATTACAAGGGTGTACTGATAACAGACTGCATTACAATTAACAGGACAATAACAGCAATAACATTACAAGGGTGTACTGTTAGCAGAGTTCCATTACAAAGGTGTACTGATAACAGACTGCATTACAATGAACAGGACAATAACAGCAATAACATTACAAGGGTGTACTATAACAGACTGCATTACAATTAACAGGACAATAACAGCAATAACATTACAAGGGTGTACTGATAACAGACTGCATTACAATTAACAGGACAATAACAGCAATAACATTACAAGGGTGTACTATAACAGACTGCATTACAATTAACAGGACAATAACAGCAATAACAAAACAAGGGTGTACTGATAATAACAGCAATAACATTACAATAACAGCAATAACATTACAAAGGTGTACGGATAACAGAATTGTATTATAATTAACAGGACAATAACAGCAATAACATTACAAAGGTGTACTGATAACAGAATTGTATTACAATTAACAGGACAATAACAGCAATAACATTACAAGGGTGTACTATAACAGACTGCATTACAATGAACAGGACAACAACAGCAATAACATTACAAGGGTGTACTATAACAGACTGCATTATAATTAAGAGGACAATAACAGCAATAACATTACAAAGGTGTACTGATAACAGACTTGCATTACAATTAACAGGAAACAATAACAATAACATTACAAGGGTGTATGATAACAGACTGCATTATAATTAAGAGCACAACAATAACAATAACATTACAAGGGTGTACTGATAACAGACTGCATTATAACTAACAGGACAACAATAACATTACAAAGGTGTACTGATAACAGACTGCATTATAATTAAGAGGACAACAATAACAATAACATTACAAAGGTGTACTGATAACAGACTTGCATTACAATTAACAGGACAACAACAGCAATAACATTACAAGGGTGTACTGATAACAGAATTGTATTATAATTAACAGGACTGTAATAGTGATAACATTACAAGGGCGTACTAATAGCAGACTTAATTACAAATAACAGGACAATAATAGCAGATAACATTACAAGAGTGTAATGACAAGACTACACTGGAAATAACAGGACAATAATAGCGATAACATTACAAGGGTGTACTGACAACAGACTGCATTATAATGAACAGAACAGTAATAGCAATAACATTACAGAGATGTACCGAAAACAACACAGACCACATCATAATAAACAGGCACACTAACAAATTACCAATGACGACACTTCAAAAAGATCAGGTCACAAGAGACAGAACTGTTCACCAACACCGCAACCAACTGGACACAAACAACATACAAAAGGTGCTGGGGTCCTTGACCAACTCTTCATACTGACCTATGGCATTATCTACAAGGGCAAGCATCCAAGACTAGCATCAGACGGTCATTCTTACTCTCCTGATGTCATCACTCAACACGTGACCTGACCTACACAACACAGGCAGACAGTGGCCATGATAAGTGATGTATCCACTTACCTGATGTCATCACTGACGTGACCTACACAACACAGGCAGACAGTGGCCATAATGAGAGATGTATCCACTCACCTGATGTCATCACTGACCTGACCTACATAACACAGTGGCCATGATGCGTGATACATCCATTAACCTGATAACGGCCATTTGTCAACGACTGTCTTCACTCTGACAGGTGCAGCATACAGCTAGTTACCTGTACTCTACCTCACACAACACTGTGTACAAGCCACTATACGTCACTGAACACACTGTACAAAGAACTGTGTACTCTACCTCACATAACATACTCCATGAACTACTGCACCTCACACAACACACTGTACAAAGAACTGTGTACTCTACCTCACATAACATACTCCATGAACTACTGCACCTCACACAACACACTGTAGCTGTGTACTCTACCTCACATAACATACTCCATGAACTACTGCACCTCACACAACATACTGTACAAACTTTCTGCACCACACCAACAGTTGCTCTTAAGGTTAACCAAATCCTCAGTGATACATTTACGGATATCTAAGAGAAACATACCTGATAATCTATTTTTTATGGATTTCTAAGAGAGAAGCATACCTGATAACCTATTTTTTTTTATGGATTTCTAAGAGAGAAACATACCTGATAACCTATTTTTTATGGATTTCTAAGGGAGAAACATACCTGACAGTCTATTTTCATAATAATAATTACAATATTTATATAGCGCAAAATCTTGATAAAATCAAATCTAAGCGCTGAAGCAGACACACACGCAGGCACGCACGCTTGCACGCACACATACAGACACACACACACACACACACACACACACACACACACCCACACACACGCATGGCTATAAATGGGGAGAAAGAATAAAAGCAATAAAAGCAAGAATAAAAGCAATGGAAAATTATAGAGAGCATAGCATACAATTATATATTATAACCATGTGATTCCCTCCGAGCGGAGACAGGCTGCAGAGGGGAGGGTTGAGTGAGGTTAGGATTTTATGCAGGAGAGAAAAGGTGAGTTTTGAGAGCGGACTTGAAGGAGACAAAAGTAGGTTGCTGACGGACTGAGAGAGGAAGTTTGTTCCAGGAGAGTGGACCAGAAACAGAGAAGGCTCGTGGACCATAGGTATTGAGCTTAGTGCGTGGAAAGCGAAGAGTCAGAGGATCAGAGGCAGAGCGGAGGGTACGTGAGGGAACATAGATCTCAAGTAGGCTTGACAGGTAATCGGGGGCTGCGTTATTGAGGCTTTTGTAGCACATGGTGTCTAGTTTGTACTGTATGCGCTTTGATACAGGGAGCCAGTGAAGTTGTGCCAGGAGAGGAGATATGTGGTCAGCTTTTTTCTTTTTGAGTACAAGGCGTGCAGCATTGTTTTGAATGCGCTGTAGGATGTGAATGAATTTCTAAAGGTGAAATGTGCCTGATAATCTATTCTTTATGAATTCTTAAGCGAGAAACACACCTGATAATCTATTCTTTACGGATTTCTAGAGGAGAAACATACCTGACAATCTATTCCTTTTGGATTTCTAGAGGAGAAAAACATACCTGATAATCCATTCCTTATGGATTTCTAGAGGAGAAACATACCAGATAATCTCTATTTTTTACGGATTTCTAAAGGAGGAAAAATCTGATAATCTGTTCTTTAAGGATTTCCAAAGAAATATACCTGATAATCCATTCTTTATGGATTTCTAAGGAGAAACTTACCTGATACTCTATTCTTTATGGAATTCTAAAAAAGAATCATATCCGATGTTCTTCATGATTTCTAAGAAAGAAACAAACCTGATAATGTTCTTTATGGATTTCTTTAAGGGAGAAACATACCTGATAATCTGTTTTTATGGATTTCTTTAAGATAGAAACATACCCGATAACCTTTTCTTTCTGTTTTCAATACATGTCAACATCTTTCACACACTGCCGTCCGGATTGTGAGTAGTTCGAAGTAATGCTGTCCTGTTCTTGCGAATCCTGTCCAATTTTCAATGTATCACCCTTAGACAGTATCACTTTCTGTTTCACCCCGTTTCACATCCTCCCCCCCCCCCCTGTGCAAATTTACCATCCTTCTCCATCATCTCCTTGCTACTGTCCTGCCCTCCCCCCCCCCCTGCCCCACCTTCATTGATTGGCGTACATGGGAGGTGGCCTCAGCTACTTGTAGCAATCTGTCAACAGCTGTTGCCGACATAACGTTAAAAGGCCTTGTGTCTACGATAAAAGGGACATCAGGATGCACTGTTATCACCATGTTGCATACAAACACGTAATGGTACAGTAAACATGAAATAAATAAGGAGGAGGAATACGGAGAAAGAGACTACACTCAGTATTAAGCACATTCATCATCATCATCATCATCATGTGCCATGCCACATAGTGTTGGCAATCATGGCCCTGCATACAAATCTATCTTTTGTTGCTGCAAGTATGTCTCCTACTCTTTCCGTCCCCATCCACTCTGCACATTTCTACACTATAAACCATCTTGAAATAAATAAACGGGAAGAATACAGAGAAAGAAACTATACACGATGTTAAGCACATTACGACATAATAACCATCACGAAATACATTAAGAGGGAAGAATACAGAGAAAGAAACTATACACGATGTTAAGCACATTATCATACAATAAACCAATATGAAATAAATAAGAGAAGAACACAGAGAAAGAAACTATACACGATGTTAAACACATCATCACATAATAAACCATCATTAAATAAATAAGAAGGAAGAATGCAGAGAAAGAAACTATACAAAATGTTATAAACAACACGAAATGATAAACTGTCAAAGAAGAAATGAGCAGGAAGAACAAACACGAAGAAAATATATATACAATGCTATTTCTTACAACAGAAGGTTCATAGACACACTTTCCACATGACTTTTCTTTGCATATGGGCAACACAGCTTGTGTACGCTTTCACTAACTTCTCTGGAACATGGCTAGACTATGGAACTGCACCATATATTGCCAATCTCAACACCACACACGATCCTGAACCCACACACACACACAGAGTAACACGTGACATGACTAACTGGAAGTTCAGTGAAGCACATTAAAGACCAACTGCCAAGTGTGGCAGTTCAGGGAAGACGTTTGCACATAACGGGGAAAAAAAAAACACACGTAACTTATCACAATTACAAAAGGAATGTTTGTTCAGAGAAACACAAAAAGCTATGTTAAAGTAGTGTGTAAATGAAATCGCATAGAGGACATATCGAGTGGGACAATGACAGGCTTCAGCAGTCTAAGTACAAATCCATCAGATCTACATATGTCCGGAGTCAAGTACAAGGCTTTCAATTGCTCCTATCGACTGAGCTCTTGGTCCTGTGAATTTATCAAGCTTTCATAACTTCGTTGTGTCAAATCATCCAGCAAGCTTTCACAACGGTTGGTTGTGTCCACACATCAAGCAAGCTTTTAGAACTTTTCGTTGTGTGTGTCAACTCATCAATTTTCACAACGGTTGTTGTGTGTTCACCATCATTTCACAACGGTTGGTTGTGTGTGTCAACTCGCCAATTTCACACGGTTGGTTGTGTGTGTGTCAACTCGCAAAGTTTTCACAACGGTTGGTTGTGTGTGTCAACTCGTCAAGTTTTCACAACGGTGGTCGTGTGTGTCAACTCATCAAGTTTTCACAACGGTGTGTGTGTGTGTCAACTCGTCAAGTTTTCACAACGGTTGTCGTGTGTGTCAACTCATCAAGTTTTCACAACGTTGTGTGTGTGTGTCAACTCGTCAGTTTCACAACGGTTGTCGTGTGTGTCACTCATCAAGTTTTCACAACGGTTGTGTGTGTGTGTCACTCGTCAAGTTTTCACAACGTTGTGTGTGTGTGTCAACTCATCAATTTCACAACTGTTCGTTGTGTGTGTCAACTCGCCAAATTTTCACAACGGTTGTTGTGTGTGTCAACTCATCAAGTTTTCACAACGATTGGTTGTGTGTGTCAACTCGTCAAGTTTTCACAACTGTTCGTTGTGTGTGACAAACGGTTGGTTGTGTTGTCAACTCATCAGTTTCAAACTTTGTTGTGTCAATCATCCGAAGTTTCAAACGGTTGGTGTGTGTCAACTCAAGTCAAGTTTTCACAACGGTTGTTGTGTGTGTCAACTCATCAAGTTTTCACAACGGTTGGTTGTGTGTGTCAACTCATCAAGTTTTCACAACGGTTGGTTGTGTGTGTCAACTCATCAAGTTTTCACAACGGTTGGTGTGTGTGTCAACTCGTCAAGTTTTCACAACGGTTGGTCGTGTGTGTCAACTCATCAAGTTTTCACAACGGTTGGTTGTGTGTGTCAACTCGTCAAGTTTTCACAACGGTTGGTCGTGTGTGTCAACTCATCAAGTTTTCACAACGGTTGTTGTGTGTGTCAACTCGTCAAGTTTTCACAACGGTTGGTTGTGTGTGTCAACTCATCAAGTTTTCACAACGGTTGTTGTGTGTGTCAACTCATCAAGTTTTCACAACGGTTGGTTGTGTGTGTCAACTCATCAAGTTTTCACAACGGTTAATAGTGTCAACTCATCAAGTTTTCACAACGGTTGGTGTGTGTGTCAACTCATCAAGTTTTCACAACGGTTAATAGTGTCAACTCATCAAGTTTTCACAACGGTTAATAGTGTCAACTTGTCAACCCATCAAACAACCATTTCAGAACTGATCGTCGTGTCTTAAATGTTCAGAGATGATAGTTGTATTGACAAAAGCTTTCAGAACTATCGACGTATTTATGAAATATGTTGTGTATGACTTTTACCGGACTGTCAATATATTACTGCTACTATTACAAGAACAATTCATAGTCATTCTGTGACACAGAGCAAGGTCACTGCACCAGGCATGCTATATAGTAGTGAGGCAGTTGATGGTGAAGATCATTTGATCTGTGAAAAATCACGCCATGCTGTGCTGCTCAATAACAAGAATTAAATGATTATATTCTGTACAACAGAATGAAGCGGGACGGGGGGTGGTGGGGGGGGGGAGTCAGAAGGGTGGCAGTGCAGTACTACAATGACGTTTGCTTTTAATAGACAAGGGACTGGACGACACACACCACACACACACACACACACACAAAACAATCCAAGAGAATCTGACAATAGTATCAATATCTCAAGATATCTTGTTTTAATGCTTCTTTGAGCAACACTCTAGTTCTTATATACTCTGAGAGTGGTAGGACTTTAAACTCGAACAAAACAAAGCAGAACGACGAATGCAACTATTGCAGTCTGCTAGACTCATCCACCCTACGGGACCTCAGCTGGTCGTCCCTCCATGACTCATGACAACAGTGGCCGCATGGAAAAATGGTTTTACACAGTCCAACAATGGACAACAGACATCTGCTCGCCATTCTTTAACCACTTCATGTTTTGATGACTTCATTGCCCACTTCAAACAGATATGAATGATTTCCATACACACACAACTGTTTACATCAGGCGGTCTGACCTCGTGTAATTTAAAGATTAATCAGAAGGTCAGCAATTAAACGGCCAACTAATCACTAAACCAACTAATTAAAAAAACAATTAGATGGCCAGTAATTAAGTGGTCAACTAACGAAAGGCCACTTTGAAGCGTTGGGTTTCAGACGTCAAACGTTCCGAAAGCAGCAGTAGCCACTCATCCATCCACCCCACCCCAATCCCTACACCTTTCAAGTCACAACAAACGGACATGTCAAGTGTCAACAGCAAGTAGCCAATGTTCATGTTAACAGTGGGGGGGGGGGGGGGGGGAACAAGCCAAAAACTGAGGCAGAACACAGGCCAAGATCATGGCAAGAACAATAATTGTTTCAGGACAAATGTCACTCTATTTACAGGTATGTACAAACAAGCTGAACATCACGTAACAGCCTGACCATCACACTCAACAACATGACAACCTCACTCAACAAGAACTTAATCACCACACTCAATAACAACTTGACTATCACACTCAACAACATGACAACCTCACTCAATTACAACTTAACAACTACACTCAATAACAACTTAACCATCATACTCAACAACATGATAACCACACTCAATAACAACTTAACAACCTCACTCAATAACAACTTAACCATCATACTCAACATGATAACCACACTCAATAACAATTTACACTCAATAACAACTTAACCATCACTCAACATTTGTTTTCAAACAGTTACCACTCGCCAACCTGTCACTCAACACACGCATTCTGTAACAATGGGATTTTCAACAGGGTAAGTGGCGAACTTGAAATGAACAACATGTGACAAATAACAGCCTCAGAAACGACATGTGGAGAACAAAATGCTTCATGTCAGCTTGTATGGAATGTACCTGAACGCCCCAGGAACACAAAGATGAAATATGAAGACTTGCTGTGGCCGCTTCATCAGTTCTGGCAATGTACAAGAGATGTTCCACACTTCTGTATGTAATGGGGTTATGCGCTTTCGTTGTCCGAGGCCAAAGCATCAAAAAGATTCAATGTATCTGCTGAACGGATCGTTTTATCAACATCATTACAAGCACAGGTAGCAAAGTCTGACATAGTGAATGATTTTCGTGTCAACAGCATCATTAACACAGGTAGCAAATACAAACGCAACATTGTCACAACGGATTATTTTTGTCGCTGTCATTATCATCAACATGTCACATGAGGAATACAGATATCAGTTTCGTAAGGTCACTTGCAGCAATAGGACCAACATGTGGCTCATCATCGGAGTGTATGGAAGACATAAGATTCACAAGGCAATGTGAACATTAAGGAAATGAAACGAAATAAAAAAAAAAATAAGAAAAACATCCCACCACCAAACAATCAGCAGCAGGCAACAGAGAGGGAAGTTTTGTTAAGTCCTACCACATGCCCACCACCACTGTCAACCACAGCCTCCCATCACTTGTATGTCACGTGTATCTGCTGTATTTAACGTCTATAAACTTTACGTAACAGCTATTGACTGTATGCAGCATCTAATTGGTTTTTGTCGATACACCCCGCAAGTCACGTGATTAACCTTGCCCAATTGTCTTCCCGGGTGGTCAGATCAGCACAGAGGACAGATACCGTGACTTGTGGCCTTAAAGTGCTCAATGGAGGACATAACTCGTACCTTAAGTGCAGGATGGAAGACATTATTTTGTGACCTTCAGACGCAGAATGGAGGACACAAATTGTGACTTTTAATGCTGAATGGAGGACACAAATATCTGCTCACCATGCCTGATTGCACGCATCTTTTGTTGACAGACATCTGCTTCAAATGATGTCTTTTACCATTACAGTGTTTCACAACAATCACAAAGAACACAATCATTTTAAAGAGTTCTGATCTACAACGAGCCTGAAGGTGTTTTGATATGAATCAATGCATTCAGACATACCGATTAGCAGATCTCTGGTCACTTGGGTATACGTACAGATCCCTTAAAACCCAACAGCCAATGCTCCAACAGACCTCTCTCAATTCAAAAGGAAGCATCTGTGTTGTCGTCATGTAACTTTCTGTATAGAGATTCTGTTGTACAATTGTGTTTTTCAATGGTTCGTTGAAAAACAGTCGAAGAGCGGATAAGAAGTGAGTGGTGGTTTTGGACAAGATGGCGGCTGACAAGTTGTAATACTAGAAACAAAGCAATAGGGCTATATGGGACAACTATGAAGCTGCTACAGACATTTCTACTGGCTATATTAACATAATATCCAGCTGTGACAACTATGAACGTCAGTGCTACTTTTAAGATTTCTACAGGCCATGTACTGTCAGATGGCTGGGTGATTGTCGTTACACGTGTCATCTATTCAACAAGTCATCCCAAACCAATGGAGCCTTAACTAGAAGAAGCACTGTTCTGGGGTGATACGGCCATTTCTGTCTTCAGACCTGAGGTTTGGATCAATCCCACTCCTCATCACTCTATGTAATGTACAGGGACAAAGATACACACCAGACTTACAATCAATAAACGTACGTCCCCACAGGTATCTTGTGTTCTGATATACTGAGACCCCATTTATCATGGGTCTTGACAAGGCAACGTCAGATGGGCAGAGGGTTTGGGTTTGGGCAATGCATGCTCATAGACGACTTCTTGTCAAAGACACGTCTGTCTTACCACAGACCCATACTGAAAACAAAACCGTTTTTGCTGCTAGTTAAACAAACGATTTTTATGTAGCTATCATCCCCCCCCCCCCCCACCCCTGTGCTGAAGAATGATATGTGCTAAAAGTTGTTCTACGTCTACCAGGCTTACTACACTACTGCACAATCATCCTGATGTGTTCTCAGCCAGCTGCCACCGACATCATGATCAACCGTTATAACGACTGTTCGATGACAGCTTGCAGCCAAGATGTTACAGTTGGATGGAAAGACCTTTCAACTACCAAATTGTCAGGTGTTAGGTGTAAGGCGAGTGCAGAAAGACATTTCTACTACCAAACTGTCAGGTGCTAGGTGTAAGACGAGTTCACTATAATGTAGGGGTGTGAGGGTGTTAAGGGAGGGTCCACTATTTGGCTGCAGGGTGTAAGAAACTGATCTGCTACCAAGGTTAGGGGAGTGAAAGAGGTCCCACCACCACCACCACCACCAAGTTCACACCAGCTACATCTAACCACTATACCATGCACAACTATCTTACTGGTGTTTGGGTGGGGGACACATGTATGATAGACCACTCCCACAACCAACATGCTGACAGCAGTCAGTGCAGACTACTCATGACTACAGACACACACAACAACAACAAAAGACACGTACAAACACCAGAGTATCGCAACAATTCATGGGTGTATTTCTACAATTATGTTGACACACTACGGGGCAGCTGAAGAGGGGTCAGCGTTTTTGAGGGCTGTGAGGTTGTTCATCATTTGACGGTTCTTCTCCTGAATGTTCATCACCATACGTTCGCGGTACAGCACCGAGTGAAGGCTTCATCAGCCGAGGCTCCAATCCGGGCAAAGAGGTCACTGCACGGCGACGGGCGGGCAAGGCACACCCATGGTGTGAGCAGCGGGTGGGGCCATGATTGCGGGCTGGTAGGCAGTGCAGGGCGGGGCTGGACCGTACCCCTGGGGGTTCATCACATAGACCACCTGCCCCTGGGACAGGCTGGCAGCGTGGCTCTGGCCCTGGGGTGGCGTGGCAGGGAGGCTGGTGAAACCTGTAGAGTGAGAGGAGTACATGTAAAAACACTGCTTCCCACCACCAGCTACAGCGCTAGGCCCTCCGGCCGCATGCAAGGCGGGGGCAGGGGGAGGGGGCGGCATGCTCGTGGAAGCGGGGAAAGCGGGCGGCACAGAGACAGAGAGAGAAGAGACAGACACCCGAGGAGACATACCAGCGGAAGCCACTACTTTACTGGACAAGGGTCGAGCCAGCTCTTCCGGCCGTCTGTCGAGGCCTGAGGAGGCTGGACCCTTGCCCAGAGACCCAGCACCAGCCACTACAGGCACCAGCTTGCCCTCTGCACCCCGCGGGGGGGACAAGGAAGTGGGGGCAGGGCGGGGCGGGAGTAAGCAGCTGCGGGGGGCAAAACGGAAGCGGAAGGCAGAGAGGTGTAGACGACGCTAACGGGGGTGGGCCCCCCAGAGGCCTGCATGACGGGAGGCGGGGGCACCATGAGGGGTGGGGGGTGGGTGGTGGCGGTGAAGGTGGCCAGGCCGTTGTCATCCACCATGATGGTGTCGTAGGGATGTGGCGTGGGATAGAAGCACTGAGCGTCAGCGTTGAGGGCGCTGCAAGCCTCCCCCTGCTCCAGGGCCAGGACGTCCTGCGGGGTGAGGTGCATGTAGATGGGTTGTCCCTCACACCGCGCCTTGGCCGCGCTGTTCTCCGCCAGCAGCACCTGGAATCGGGGCGGGATGTCCTTGATGGGTTTGATCAGCTTGTGCGGCCCATACATGTAGTACTTACGTTTCCCCTTTCCCCTGCCCCCCTTCTCGCTCCCACCCTCGTCCCCCTGCGTGGAGCCGGAGTCGTCGTCCGTGCGGTTACTGGCCAGGTCGGCATCCTCCTCCCCACCCTGTCCCCCGTCCCCATTGCTGGTGAAACCGCTGTCCGACACGTCACTCGACAGCTCCATGCACTCACCCCTGCCCCCACCCTCCGACCCCCGCCCTCTGCTGCCCGAGGGTATGGCCGACGTTTTGCCTGTGGCGGTGTGCTGGGCGTGGCCCTTGCTTTTAGGGGGGAAGGGAGGGTTGGGGACAGCAAAGGACCCACCCTGCTCCACAGGCAGGTACAGAGAGGAGGTGGGGGGGCAGCCTCCCATCAGTTGTGGCAGTGGTGATGACGTCATGTAACTCTGCTGAGGCTGCTGGGCTTGTTGCTGCTGCTGCTGCTGCATGGTGGCGCTGATGCGAAAATACTGAAACACAACAACCACAAGGTATTTAGACATGGTAACCCCAAATACTGAAATACAACAACCACAAGGTACTTAGACATGGTAACCCCAAATACTGAAACACAGTAACCACAAGGTATTTAGACATGGTAACCCCAAATATTGAAACACAACAACCACACGGTACTTAGACACGGTAACCCCAAATACTGAAACACAGCAACCACAAGGTACTTAGACACGGTAACCCCAAATATTGAAATACAGCAACCACAAGGTACTTAGACACGGTAACCCCACCCCAAATACTGAAACACAGCAACCACAAGGTACTTAGACATGGTAACCCCAAATACTGAAACACAGCAACCACAAGGTACTTAGACACGGTAACCCCAAATACTGAAACACAGCAACCACAAGGTACTTAGACACGGTAACCCCAAATACTGAAATACAACAAGGTTGTTAGACACGGTAACCCCAAATACTGAAACACAACAACCACAAGGTACTTAGACATGGTAACCCCAAATATTGAAACACAGCAACCACAAGGTACTTAGACATGGTAACCCCAAATACTGAAACACAGCAACCACAAGGTATTTAGACATGGTAACCCCAAATACTGAAACACAACAACCACAAGGTACTTAAGACATGGTAACCCCAAATACTGAAACACAGCAACCACAAGGTACTTAAGACACGGTAACCCCAAATACTGAAACACAGCAACCACAAGGTACTTAGACACGGTAACCCCAAATACTGAAACACAACAACCACAAGGTACTTAGACACGGTAACCCCAAATACTGAAACATAACAACCACAAGGTACTTAGACATGGTAACCCCAAATATTGAAACACAGCAACCACAAGGTACTTAGACATGGTAACCCCAAATACTGAAACACAGCAACCACAAGGTACTTAGACACGGTAACCCCACCCAAATACTGAAACACAGCAACCACAAGGTACTTAGACATGGTAACCCCAAATACTGAAACACAGCAACCACAAGGTACTTAGACACGGTAACCCCAAATACTGAAACACAGCAACCACAAGGTATTTAGACATGGTAACCCCAAATACTGAAACACAACAACCACAAGGTACTTAAGACATGGTAACCCCAAATACTGAAACACAGCAACCACAAGGTACTTAAGACATGGTAACCCCAAATACTGAAACACAGCAACCACAAGGTACTTAAGACATGGTAACCCCAAATACTGAAACACAGCAACCACAAGGTACTTAAGACATGGTAACCCCAAATACTGAAACATAACAACCACAAGGTACTTAGACATGGTAACCCCAAATATTGAAACACAGCAACCACAAGGTACTTAGACATGGTAACCCCAAATACTGAAACACAGCAACCACAAGGTATTTAGACATGGTAACCCCAAATACTGAAACACAACAACCACAAGGTACTTAAGACATGGTAACCCCAAATACTGAAACACAGCAACCACAAGGTACTTAAGACACGGTAACCCCAAATACTGAAACACAGCAACCACAAGGTACTTAGACACGGTAACCCCAAATACTGAAACACAACAACCACAAGGTACTTAGACACGGTAACCCCAAATACTGAAACATAACAACCACAAGGTACTTAGACATGGTAACCCCAAATATTGAAACACAGCAACCACAAGGTACTTAGACATGGTAACCCCAAATACTGAAACACAGCAACCACAAGGTATTTAGACATGGTAACCCCAAATACTGAAACACAACAACCACAAGGTACTTAAGACATGGTAACCCCAAATACTGAAACACAGCAACCACAAGGTACTTAAGACATGGTAACCCCAAATACTGAAACACAGCAACCACAAGGTACTTAAGACATGGTAACCCCAAATACTGAAACACAGCAACCACAAGGTACTTAAGACATGGTAACCCCAAATACTGAAACACAGCAACCACAAGGTACTTAAGACACGGTAACCCCAAATACTGAAACACAGCAACCACAAGGTACTTAGACACGGTAACCCCAAATACTGAAACACAGCAACCACAAGGTACTTAGACACGGTAACCCCAAACACTGAAACACAGAAACCGCAAAGTACTTAGACATGGTAACCCCAAATACTGAAACACAACAACCACAAGTTACAGTTTCAGTTTCTCAAGATGACGTCTCCGCGCTCGGAACGAATTCCATATGCACTAACGTCACTGGTGCTACGTGATGGTGATCACAACACAACTAGCTATTCTGTATAAACTTGTCTCACATGACAGAAAAACACCCCCCACCAGTCAATGCACAAATGCTCAGTTGTCTATCAACTAGGTAGCAAGACACTTAGACATGGTAACCCAAAATACTGAAACATAGCAACCACAAGGCACTTAGACATAACCTAAAATACTGAAGTATTATCACAAAACACTTTTTGAAACATAGAAGCATTAGATCCCACTGGACCGGCCTTACAGTTAACCCTTGCTACTCTACAAAGAACAATGTAGCATACGAACACACAACACACACAATGTCAAAAAAGTCGTAAAGATGAAATATGATCCGATATTGACTTCGGTATGCCAAGTGGTCGAGCCCTCAAAAATGGAGAGAGAGGGGGGGGGGGGGAAGAGGGAGGGAGAGAGAGAGAGAGAGAGAGAGAGAGAGAGAGAGAGGAGAGAGAGAGAGAGAGAGAGAGACGGTACATGTAAAGCAAATACCTGTCAACCCCAAACAGTAACAACAAAGACGATAAGAAAATAAAACAACAGTAGTAGCAATTCCCTCTGTGTTACAACACACACACACACACACACACACACAAACACAAATATATATATATATATATATATATATATATATCACACACACACACATATATATATATATATATATATATATATATATATATATATATATATATATATCAAAGGAAAGTATCAAAGGAAAAGAAAACAGGCAGGGAAGCAAAAACTACTACCGAGGGTGGAGGAAGACACAACTATGATTATGATAGAAATAGAGGAATCAAAACACATACAGCATTAAAGAATGTATACAAATTAATTACAATAAAATACCGACTTCCAAATGTAAACCGATGCACTACACAAGCATGAGTGATAAGGCAGAGACACAAGCAAAACAAATACATATCAACCCACAAAAACTCAACAAGAAAAGTATTATTCTCATTATTCTTATTGTTTAAACCCCAGCCAACTGTACAGAGCCATATCAGGGATATAACCATTTCAAAACGTACACAACATCTGGTTGAAAATAAAAACTGGAAAAGAAATTTAAGTACACATGTCAATGCATGCGCACACAAAACCTAAGATAATGCCCCTGGCGTGGACCATTCATTCCAATTTATCACCAGATGATTTCAAAAAGCAAACCTGAATACAAATGTGAACATATAACTAAGGACATTAAAGTACATATACAAAATGGAATACATTACCTAAAACTGTTCCTGCACTGCACATTCCCTTAGAGCCAAACACACAGTCAATACATATACCTAATCATCAATCCCAAAAGTATGTACGGTTTTATATAAGACATACGGGTGAATGGACCAGCAAGGTAGAAAATGATAGGAAGTGATGACAGAAAGCAAAGGAGGAAGGAGGAAGGAAGAAACAAAGGCAGTGACAGAAAAGCGGAGACTTCTAGCACAGAATTTCCTTGGGGATACCAGACGTCTATTTATACTGAAAGAGCACTCGGCATCCGTACAGGGAAGGGGGGTGGGGGAGGAGAGAGGCAACAAGAAATGTGCAACACAGAAAAAATACGATTTTTCTAAGTAATAACAAATCAGAGGGGGGAGGGGGGAGAGGCAACAAGAAAAGTGCAACAAAGAAAAAACAATTTTTCTAAATAATGACAATCATAATAAAAAAAATCTTATCTGTATCTCTATTACATATGTATACATGTCTACATCTGAATCTATCGACATAATTATCTATATGTATGTCATATGTATCTATCAGCGCGCGCGCACGTGTGTGAGTCTGTGTGTGTGTGTGTGTGTGTGTGTGTGTGTGTGTGTGTGTGCGTGTGTGTGTGTGTGTGTGTGTGTGTGTGTGTGTGTGTGTGTGTGTGTGTGTGTGTGTGGTGTGTGTGTGTGTGTGTGTGTGTTGTGCATGTGTGTATATGTGCGTGTCCTTTATACATATATAGTTTATGTATGTTCATATATATCACATCTATACACAGAGGAAAAGACGACAGTAAAGGAAGCACTAGAAGACAGCAAGGAAGCTTTAAAAACAAACAAGAGAGAGTGCGATGTGCAGACATATCAACTCTAACGCTATGATGAAAACGGATAAACCATAACACACACAGAGTTAAAGAATGTACAAAAATCAATTAAAATGAATAATCAACTCTTGCATGCAAATCGATCAAGCGCATCATGAAAGCATGAGAGACAAAGGGCGACACACAAAATGAAATTCATGTCGATAAGTAAACCATAAATGGAGAAATCTACCAGTTCCAATCAACAGGAAGGGAGTAAACAGATAAAAGAAAGAGATCTAGTATATTAACAGCTTAGAATTCAAATAAAAACGAAATCGTGTGTAAAAATGAGTCTAAGGATTTCTTTATTCGCACAGTGTGCGCAGACCTAGAAGAACAGCTTCAGGAAGCTGGTGGAAAGGGTGAGGGAATCAAAGGTGTTAAGTTTTTGCTTTGCCAGCATGATTGGCAATACAGGATGCTGGTGGACAGGATGCGGGAGTCAAAGGATTAAATTAACTTCTTGTGTCATTTTTCATGGAGAGTATTTGTGCATCTTTCGTTTAAAGATGTTAAATGATGTGCATCACCATGTCGGCGGGCACTGTCATTCCACAGACAAGTACCAGGAGATGTATGTATTTGTCTAATCTTGGTCTTGGAAGATAAAGGTTGCGTCTTGAATTTGTGTAGTGTGTTTGACATGGGGTAAATCGTTCTGTTAAGTATTTTGGAAGAAGACCTGCGTACATTTTCGTACATTTGCGTGGTTTTCTTGTACCTAAGTTGGTTTTTAAATCATAGTATTACCGCTTTTTTAGGTTTGTTGTTGGAGTGCTGGCAGTATTTGAAATTTTTCCTGCTCCTCTGTGCAGTTTTTTTTTAACAGTATTTGAAATTTTTCCTGCTCCTCTGTGCAGTTTTTTTTTAACAGTATTTGAATTTTTCCTGCTCCTCTGTGCAGATTTTTTTTAACAGTATTTGAAATTTTTCCTGCTCCTCTGTGCAGATTTTTTTTAACAGTATTTGAAATTTTTCCTGCTCCTCTGTGCAGATTTTTTTTAACAGTATTTGAAATTTTTCCTGCTCCTCTGTGCAGATTTTTTTTAACAGTATTTGAAATTTTTCCTGCTCCTCTGTGCAGATTTTTTTTAACAGAACTCCATTGCGATCACCCCAAACTGTTGACGCAAAACCAAGATGGGAAATGTAAAATGGGGCAGGGGTTTGTTTAATGAGGGACGGGATGTTTTGTATTCTCCCTTCTGTGTTGATAAGAATGACAGTCTAATAGAACGTAATGAATTCTTAGAGCTTTACTCAGATGATCAATGCATCATTCTTATGGAGAGCTTTACTCAGATGATCAATGCATCATTCTTATGGAGAGCTTTACTCAGATGATCAATGCATCATTCTTATGGAGAGCTTTACTCAGATGATCAATGCATCATTCTTATGGAGAGCTTTACTCAGATGATCAATGCATCATTCTTATGGAGAGCTTTACTCAGATGATCAATGCATCATTCTTATGGACAGTGTTACTCAGATGATCAACACATCACTCTTATGGACAGTTTTACTCAGATGATCAACGCATCACTCTTATGGACAGTTTTACTCAGATGATCAACGCATCATTCTTATGGAGAGCTTTACTCAGATGATCAACGCATCACTCTTATGGACAGTTTTACTCAGATGATCAATGCATCATTCTTATGGAGAGCTTTACTCAGATGATCAACGCATCACTCTTATGGACAGTTTTACTCAGATGATCAATGCATCATTCTTATGGAGAGTTTTACTGAGATAATCAACGCATCATTCTTATGGACAGTTTTACTCAGATGATCAACGCATCATTCTTATGGAGAGCTTTACTCAGATGATCAACGCATCACTCTTATGGACAGTTTTACTCAGATGATCAATGCATCATTCTTATGGAGAGCTTTACTCAGATGATCAACGCATCACTCTTATGGACAGTTTTACTCAAGATGATCAACGCATCACTCTTATGGACAGTTTTACTCAGATGATCAACACATCATTCTTATGGAGAGCTTTACTCAGATGATCAACACATCACTCTTATGGAGAGATTTACTCAGATGATCAACACATTCTTATGGAGAGCTTTACTCAGATGATCAACGCATCACTCTTATGGACAGTTTTACTCAGATGATCAATGCATCATTCTTATGGAGAGTTTTACTGAGATAATCAACGCATCATTCTTATGGACAGTTTTACTCAGATGATCAACGCATCATTCTTATGGAGAGCTTTACTCAGATGATCAACGCATCACTCTTATGGACAGTTTTACTCAGATGATCAATGCATCATTCTTATGGAGAGCTTTACTCAGATGATCAACGCATCACTCTTATGGACAGTTTTACTCAAGATGATCACGCATCACTCTTATGGACAGTTTTACTCAGATGATCAACACATCATTCTTATGGAGAGCTTTACTCAGATGATCAACACATCACTCTTATGGAGAGATTTACTCAGATGATCAACACATTCTTATGGAGAGCTTTACTCAGATGATCAACGCATCACTCTTATGGAGAGCTTTACTCAGATGATCAACGCATCACTCTTATGGAGAGCTTTACTCAGATGATCAACGCATCACTCTTATGGAGAGCTTTACTCAGATGATCAACGCATCACTCTTATGGAGAGCTTTACTCAGATGATCAATCATCACTCTTATGGAGAGTTTTACTCAGATGATCAAGATCACTCTTATTGGAGCTTTACTCAGATGATCAACGCATCACTCTTATGGAGAGTTTTACTCAGATGATCAACCATCATCTTATGGAGAGTTTATCAGATGATCAATGCATCACTCTTATGGAGAGCTTTTACTCAGATGATCAACACATCACTCTTATGGACAGTTTTACTCAGATGATCAACGCATCACTCTTATGGAGAGCTTTACTCAGATGATCAACACATCATTCTTATGGACAGTTTTACTCAGATGATCAAAATCATCATTCTTATGGACAGTTTTACTCAGATGATCAACGCATCACTCTTATGGAGAGTTTTACTCAGATGATCAACGCATCATTCTTATGGACAGTTTTACTCAGATGATCAATGCATCATTCTTATGGACAGTTTTACTCAGATGATCAACGCATCACTCTTATGGAGAGTTTTACTCAGATGATCAACGCATCATTCTTATGGGAGTTTTACTCAGATGATCAATGCATCATTCTTATGGACAGTTTTACTCAGATGATCAACGCATCACTCTTATGGACAGTTTTACTGAGATGATCAACGCATCATCTTATGGAGAGCTTTACTCAGATGATCAATGCATCATTCTTATGGAGAGTTTTACTCAGATAATCAACGCATCATTTTATGGAAGTTTTTACTCAGATGATCAATGCATCATTCTTATGGACAGTTTTACTCAGATGATCAACACATCATTCTTATGGAGAGTTTTACTCAGATGATCAATGCATCATTCTTATGGAGAGTTTTACTCAGATGATCAACACATCATTCTTATGGACAGTTTTACTCAGATGATCAATGCATCATTGTTATGGACAGTTTTACTCAGATGATCAACGCATCACTCTTATGGACAGTTTACTGAGATAATCAACGCATCATTTATGGAGAGTTTTACTCAGATGATCAACGCATCATTTATGGAGAGTTTTACTCAGATGATCAATGCATCATTCTTTAGGACAGTTTTACTGAGATAATCAACGCATCATTCTTATGGAGAGCTTTACTCAGATGATCAATGCATCATTCTTATGGGACAGTTTTACTCAGATGATCAACGCATCACTCTTAGGGACAAGTTTTACTGAGATAATCAACGCATCACATTTAGGGAGAAATTTACTGAGATGATCAACGCATCACATTTAGGAGAAATTTACTGAGATGATCAACGCATCACATTTAGGGAGAATTTTACTGAGATGATCAAACGCATCACACTTAATAAGAGTTTTCCTGAGATAATCAACGCATCACTCTTATGGCGACTTACACTTTTGCCTAAGATGATCAATATATCACTATCATCTTCGTTTTCAAACAATATATCACTATCATCTTCGTTTTCAAACAAAGAACTTTTTAACTCTCTGACTCCCGAACCCTGTCCAACAGCATCTTGCATTGTCAACCATGCTAGCAAAGCAAAAACAACCCTTTGACTCCCTCACCCTATCCATCAGCTTCCTGCAGGAAGCTGGTGGGAAGGTAAGGCAGTCAAAGTTTAAGTTTTTGCAACTGGTAGATAAGGTGTGGGTATCAAAGGGTTAAACTTCAGAGCTTCACTATCGTTATCAACTTTAAATTTTATGACATCAGTATCATCCCCATATTCACAGATATCACATTAAACTTCATTCTATCATTTCCATTTTCATAAAAAAAATTTAAAAAATAAAAAATAAAATCACCTTCAACTCAGTAACACCGCCATCACTCCTAAACCACAACAGCAATCAGAAAAATTGTCCCAGACTTTGTGAGCCTTCTAATACTTCTTCTAATGCCGACATCGCTTTCAAAGGGTTTGGAGGTGTGTTGGAGGCAAATGACGATGGTTTTATTTCCCTACGATCGATAGAAGTTATTTATATATTAGCTAAAAAGCCGTTTTCAAGCTCATATAACCTACAAGTCATTTTTCAAACTTGCCGTTCGTATGATCGACATACCTGCCAAAAACTAAGAAATACTGAAAACGTGACACATAACAAATCAATAATACAGCACACTGAACATGTGGAGATCAACGATTAACGTTTGCTGTATTAATCAAAGGACATAACTCCTGAGAATTATCTCCCATGTTGTATAGAACTTCTCACATTCAACACAGCTTGCGCCACCCACTCAGTCAGCATAGAAGCAGCTTGCTGTACTGAAGAGAGAGAGAGAGGATAGAGAGTGAGAGAGAGACGAGAGAGAGAGAGAGACAGAGAGAGACAGAGAGAAGAGAAAAGACAGAGAGGGAGAGGCAGGCAGACAGAGAGAGAGACAGACAGCAGAGACAGAGAGAGGGAGAGGCAGACAGAGGAGAGAGGAGAGACAGACACAGACAAGACAGAGACGGACAGAGAGCGAAAGAGACAGACGGACAGAGAGAGAGAGCGCGAAGAGAGACAGACGGACAGAGAGAGAGAGCGCGAGAGAGACAGACAGACTGAGGGAGAGAAAGAGACAGACACAGAGAGAGACACAGATGGAGAGAGAAAGAGGGAGAGAGAGAGGAGACAGACAGACAGACAGACAGACACACACACAGAGACAGAGAGAACTGAAATGAGTGGCGTAAGGAATATAATAAAGGCGGCACAGAAGACGGATAGGACGAAAAATTCCTCCACCCCCCCCCACCCCCCAAAAAAAACAACAACAACAACAACAATCAAATCAACACTATATGGATCGTGACGGTCGTATTGATTAATTCTACGCTCACGACAGACGGAATAGTTGTTCAAACATGACAGATGCATCAGTTGCAATGATCACCAGCACAGACTACTATTCCAACCAACCAACCAAACCCCAATGACAACAACAGCAATTCAATTCATATTGCTTATAGCCCAGCCGACCACTACAGCCAATCAGGGTAACAACAGCAGGACTGTTGTTGATGAAACGTGACAGATGCATCAGTCGTACCATCACACACCAGCATTTCCAGCGACTAGTCGAGCCACCATCATCGCAATGACAACAAGACCAGGACAGTAAATATTGTATTGACTGATCTAAAACAGACGACGGGAGTGTTCGTGGTGAAACATGATAGGCGCGTCAGTTTGGACTTATTGTCTCATCACCTGTCGTCATTATTAACGGACAACACTATTGATCCTCCGTGAGGAGCTCGAGCCTGGTTCAAGTAGGATTTATCACACTCGGACAACTCCATACGCGCTCCATCCAAAAACTTCCTCAGCCTTGCAAAACATTATGCGCTGAGAAGGTTTTGAACTGGAAGTGGAACCTGTAACGTTCAGGTTTATATTGCTAATAACCCAGCCGACTACTAGAGCCATATCAGGGCTAACACCAAATTTTAAAAAAAACAAAAAAACTCACGTTTAGTTAAAAAGACAGCAAATAAAACTAAGCTCACATTTATTCTCTCAAGTCCTAAATGTATTCAAGTTGGTTTTTTCCCCATACGTAGAATCATCATATAAAATGAAATCTATTAATCTCTTGTAAAAACTTGAAAACGGCACACGGAGGAACATCTGTGAAGAGGTTCTTCTGGGAGTCTGTCGTACAGTGCTTATATAGATCTTTATACAGTGCTTATATAGATCTCACATCGTGAAAATCCAAGCATTCAGTATGAAGGAGTTTGATGCTGAGTGACTGGTCACATGAGGTACACCATGATGCCTCTTGTGAAGGATGTGTGACCTGCCTTTCTTTCCAGGCCTTCTGCAGCATGATGATATGCCACCTGATTCCGGTCTTCACGCAGGCCACCACAGCATCAAGCCAGATGCCAGACCACTGAAATCTGCGGCCTGTCTCAGGATCAAACCCACGACCCTGCATCATCATCATGATACTCTGACCAACTGGGGTAACGGACCATCAAAAACCACTTTTAATTTTTTTTTTTTTTAAATCATTAAAAAAAACCAAAAAAACGGCCCGCCCGCCTAAGGGTCAATACATCATGCCTATGGCGCTCAAACCAACTGGACTCAAAAATACGAATCCTGAAAATTTTTATTTGGCCTGTTTCAATGTATGGTTGCGAAGCCTGGACACTAAGAAAAGACGAATAATATAAAATCAATGCAGCAGAAATGTGGCTCTACAGACTTCTCAGAGTCAAATGGACAGAAGAACAAATGAAAGCGTGTTAAAGGAAATGAATGTCAGGCGCCAACTGCTGACAGAGATCAACAAAAGACAGTTGAAATGCATCATGTGTATGGCACCCAAACCAGCTGGACTGACGGGACCACAAAGAAACTGACGCACCACGACAACAAAGGCAGCTGTACCTGGCCAAGTGATTTCCACAATCCACCTGAACAGGTAACCAAAACTTAACGCAGGAAAAAAGAAACGGTCAAGAGTACGATTGCACCGTGGCGACGTGAGTTCGCTACGAGCCTAACAATCTTAATTGTACACCGTGAAGATCGAGCAACAAAAAATCGCTACAAACCGCGACAATGATATTCACAATCATCACAACAATGATATGAACAATCGCCACAAACCACAACAATGATATTAACAATCGCCACAAACCACAATGATATTAACAATCACCACAACAATGATATTAACAATCACCACAACAATGATATTAAAAATCACCACAATATTAACAATCGCCACAAACCACCACAATATTAACAATCACCACAACAATGATATTAACAATCGCCACAACAATGATATTCACAATGGCCACAACAGTGATATTCACAATCATCACAACAATGATATTCACAATCGCCACAAACCACAACAATGATATTAACAATCGCCACAACAACGATATTCACAATCGCCACAACAACGATATTCACAATCGCCACAACAATGATATTCACAATCATCACAACAATGATATTCACAATCGCCACAAACCACAACAATGATATTAACAATCACCACAACAACGATATTCACAATTACCACAACAATGATATTAACAATCACCACAACAATATTAACAATCACCACAACAATGATACTCACAATCATCACAACAATGATATTAACAATCGCCACAAACCACAACAATGATATTAACAATCACCACAATCATATTCACAATCACCACAACAATATTAACAATCGCCACAACAACGATATTAACAATCGCCACAACAATGATATTAACAATCGCCACAACAATGATATTAACAATCACCACAACAATGATATTCACAATCATCACAACAATGATATTAACAATCGCCACAAACCACAACAATGAATCACCACAACAATGATATTAACAATCACCACAACAACGATATTCACAATCACCACAACAATGATATTCACAATCACCACCACAATATTAACAATCGCCACAACAATGATATTAACAATCACCACAACAATATTAACAATCACCACAACAATATTAACAATCACCACAACAATGATATTCACAATCGCCACAACAATGATATTAACAATCGCCACAAACCACAACAATGATATTAACAATCGCCACAACAATGATATTAACAATCATCACAACAATGATATTCACAATCACCACAACAATGATATTAACAATCGCCACAACAATGATATTAACAATCACCACAACAATATTAACAATCGCCACAACAATGATATTAACAATCGCCACAACAATGATATTCAAAATCACCACAACATTGATATCAACAATCGCCACAACAATATTTACAATCGCCACAAACCACAACAATGATATTAACAATCGCCACAAACCAAAACAATGATATTAACAATCATCACAACAATGATATTAACAATCGCCACAAACCACAACAATGACATTCACAATCACCACAACAATGATATTCACAATCACCACAACAATGATATTAACAATCGCCACAACAATGATATTCAAAATCACCACAACAATGATATTAAATTATTTACAATCATCACAACAATGAAATTCACAATCACCACAACAATGATATTCACAATCATCACAACAATGATATTCAAAACCACCACAACAATGATATTCACAATCATCACAACAATGAAATTCACAATCACCACAACAATGATATTCACAATCACCACAACAATGATATTCAAAACCACCACAACAATGATATTCACAATCATCACAACAATGAAATTCACAATCACCACAAACCATAACAACGAGATTCAGTCACCATAAATCACAACAATGACATTCACGACAAACCAATGATGTTCACAATCATCACAGATCCATACAAATGATATTAGCTACAAAATAAAATCATAATCACCACAGACCACAACAACAATATTCACACAAACTACGAAACCTAACAATCATACTCACAACCACCACAAAAACCCGACGACGATAGTAATCTATTCCGGTGGTTTTTGCGAGCAACGAACAACGACAAAACGTCACACTCTGTATTAACCGTTAATCAATGGCATCACGTCAACTGCATGAATCAGCAGCTGTGACCCTGATTCAACCACTGATTCAATCACTGTTAGTACTGCGCGTTTGTCTGCAGCAGCTGACGACAGAGTCCAAACTGGCCACACTATGGACAGGTAAGTATATGTGTATTGTTGCTAGTCACACTATGGACAGGGTATGTACCTGTGTACTATTGCTGATCACACTAAGGACAGATATGTATCTGTTATTGCTAGTCACACTATGGACAGGTATGTACCTGTGTACTATCGCTGATCACACTATGGGCAGATATGTATCTGTTATTGCTAGTCACACTATGGACAGGTATGTATCTGTGTACTACTGCTGATCACACTATGGACAGATATGTATCTGTGTTATTGCTAGTCACACTATGGACAGGTATGTACCTGTGTACTATCGCTGATCACACTATGGACAGATATGTATCTGTTATTGCTAGTCACACTATGGACAGGTATGTACCTGTGTACTATTGCTGATCACATTATGGACAGGTACGTATGTATCTGTGTGTTATTGCTAGTCACACTATGGACAGGCGTATACATGTGTACTATTGCTAGTCACACTATGGACAGCCGTGTACCTGTGTACTATTACTAGTCACGCTATGGACAGAGGTCACACTATGTACAGATATGTACCTGTGTACTATACTGCTAGTCACACTATGGACAGGTATGTACTTGTGCACTGTTGCTAGTCACCATGGACAGGGGTAACACTATGTACAGATATGTACCTGTGTACTACTGCTAGTCACACTATGGACAGGTATGTACCTGTGTATTATTGCTAGCCGCACTATGGACAGGTATGTACCTGTGTACTATTGCAAGCCATACTATGGACAGGTATTACCTGTGTATTATTGCTAGTCACACTATGGACACACATGTACCTAAGCACTGTTGCTAATTACACTATAGACAACAATGTACCTTTGTACTATTACAAGTTAAAAGAGGCTTTGAACATAGTCTAGTTAGTCACACCATGGATAAGTATGGACTTGTGCACTGTAATTCAAAGCTAAGAGAGGATATGCAACTACCTGTACTGATATCTGTACCTGTGTTATCACATCCAGTGACTATGTAGGGACACAGACTACCTGTACTGATGTCTGTACCTGTGTCATCACACCCAGTGACTATATAGGGACACAGACTACCTGTACTGATGTCTGTACCTGTGTCATCACATCCAGTGACTATGTAGGGACACAGACTACCTGTACTGATGTCTGTACCTGTGTCATCACATCCAGTGACTATGTGGGGACACAGACTACCTGTACTGATGTCTGTACCTGTGTCATCACATCCAGTGACTATGTAGGGACACAGACTACCTGTACTGATGTCTGTACCTGTGTCATCACATCCAGTGGCTATGTAGGGACACAGACTACCTGTACTGATGTCTGTACCTGTGTCATCACATCCAGTGACTATGTAGGGACACAGACTACCTGTACTGATGTCTGTACCTGTGTCATCACATCCAGTGATTATGTAGGGACACCAGACTACCTGTACTGATGTCTGTACCTGTGTCATCACATCCAGTGGCTATGTAGGGACACCAGACTACCTGTACTGATGTCTGTACCTGTGTCATCACATCCAGTGACTATGTAGGGACACAGACTACCTGTACTGATGTCTGTACCTGTGTCATCACATCCAGTGATTATGTAGGGACACCAGACTACCTCAGTACCTGTACTGATGTCTGTACCTGTGTCATCACATCCAGTGGCTATGTAGGGACACCAGACTACCTGTACTGATGTCTGTACCTGTGTCATCACATCCAGTGACTATGTAGGGACACAGACTACCTGTACTGATGTCTGTACCTGTGTTATCACACCCAGTGACTATGTAGGGACACCAGACTACCTCAGTACCTGTACTGATGTCTGTACCTGTGTCATCACATCCAGTGACTATGTAGGGACACAGACTACCTGTACTGATGTCTGTACCTGTGTTATCACACCCAGTGACTATGTAGGGACACCAGACTACCTGTACTGATGTCTGTACTTGTATCATCACATCCAGTGACTATGTAGGGACACATACTACCTGTACTGATGTTTGTACCTGTGTTATCACACCCAGTGACTATGTAGGGACACCAGACTACCTGTACTGATGTCTGTACCTGTGTCATCACATCCAGTGACTATGTAGGGACACCAGACTACCTGTACTGATTTCTGTACCTGTAGATCACATCCAGTGATTATGTAGGGACACCAGACTACCTGTACTGATGTCTGTACCTGTGTTATCACATCCAGTGACTATGTAGGGACACAGACTACCTGTACTGATGTCTGTACCTGTGTCATCACATCCAGTGACTATGTAGGGACACAGACTACCTGTACTGATGTCTGTACCTGTGTCATCACATCCAGTGGCTATGTAGGGACACAGACTACCTGTACTGATGTCTGTACCTGTGTTATCACATCCAGTGACTATGTAGGGACACAGACTACCTGTACTGATGTCTGTACCTGTGTCATCACATCCAGTGACTATGTAGGGACACAGACTACCTGTACTGATGTCTGTACCTGTGTCATCACATCCAGTGACTATGTAGGGACACAGACTACCTGTACTGATGTCTGTACCTGTGTTATCACACCCAGTGACTATGTAGGGACACCAGACTACCTGTACTGATGTCTGTACCTGTGTCATCACATCCAGTGACTATGTAGGGACACAGACTACCTGTATTGATGTCTGTACCTGTGTCATCACATCCAGTGACCATGTAGGGACACAGACTACCTGTACTGAAGTCTGTACCTGTGTCATCACATCCAGTGACCATGTAGGGACACCAGACTACCTGTACTGATGTCTGTACCTGTGTCATCACATCCAGTGACTATGTGGGGACACCAGACTACCTGTACTGATGTCTGTACCTGTGTCATCACATCCAGTGACCATGTGGGACACCAGACTACCTGTACTGATGTCTGTACCTGTAGATCACATCCAGTGACCATGTAGGGACACCAGACTACCTGTACTGATGTCTGTACCTGTGTCATCACATCCAGTGACCATGTAGGGACACCACACTACCTGTACTGATGTCTGTACCTGTGTCATCACATCCAGTGTCCACATAGGGACACAGACTACCTGTACTGATGTCTGTACCTGTGTCATCACATCCAGTGACTATGTAGGGACACCAGACTACCTGTACTGATGTCTGTACCTGTGTCATCACATCCAGTGACTATGTAGGGACACAGACTACCTGTACTGATGTCTGTACCTGTGTCATCACATCCAGTGACCATGTAGGGACACAGACTACCTGTACTGATGTCTGTACCTGTGTCATCACATCCAGTGACTATGTAAGGACACAGACTACCTGTACTGATGTCTGTACCTGTGTCATCACATCCAGTGACCATGTAGGGACACAGACTACCTGTACTGATGTCTGTACCTGTGTAATCACACCCAGTGACTATGTAGGGCCACAGACTACCTGTACTGATATCTGTACCTGTGAATCACATCCAGTGACCACATAGGGACACCAGACTAATAACGCCTATATCTTGATGGGATGGGAGTTTATAGGCGAAATTATATGGTCTTGATATTCAGTAAAAGAAATGGTAATGACCATATATATACAATAGGAACAGTGTAAGTCTCTTTATATATATATATATAATGTGTGTGTGTGTGTGTGTGTGTGTGTGTGTGTGTGTGTGTGTTGTGTGTGTGTGTGTGTGTTTGTGTGTGTTTGTGTGTGTGTGTGTGTGTGTAAGAAGAAAAAATGTAGTGTCTTTATATACACACGAGGAGACGGAAGCCAATTAAGTTGAAAGTTGAGGGACAGGATAATGTATAACAGAAAAGAGTCATTTCAGTCACAATGGTTAAAAAAATCCGCAAAAGCACAAACAACGCAGTTAACTTACTGAGCAAAGGAGAGGGAAGAAGTAGTTAACTCATGAGCTCATGCAGTTCAACTAATGAGCAATAGAGAGAGGCCAGGGACACTTTACACACAATAGACAGGTTTCACTATATAAACAATGGAAAGATTTCACCTTACGAACAATGCAAAAGTTCCATTTTTTGAAGAATGGTAAAATTTCAATCTGAGGGGAAAAAAGCAACAAAGGTTTCAATTTAGGAAAAATGAAAAGGTTTCAACTTAAGAAAAAAAATGGAAAGATTTCACTTTATGAATATTAAAAAATTTCGCTTCATAAACAAGGAAAAGGTTTCAGTTTATGGAAGAAGGGAAAGTTACATTTGATAAAAAAAAAAAAAAAGGAAAGGTTTGACCTTATGAACAAGGAAAATGTCGGTCGTTAACTGCAAAGTAACGGCAAATGTTTATTGTGCGCAACCACTTTACGAATACTAAAAGCTTGTACAGTGTATGCAGTCACGTTAAACGCAATCACAGCTTGTTCACAGTATGAAGTCACTTTAAACAAATTACTAGCTAGTACTGTATGCAAGATGAGAATAGAGACAAGAGAGAGGAAGTGGGCTGGGAGACCCAAATGCAGCAGCTGCAGTGATGGGGTGTGACAACCGACACTAACGACATTGTGGTGACACTGCCATCTATAAACTGACAACACAACACAACACACGCCACAATAAAACAACCAACACACCACATAACAAACACACCATCCTCAATAACACACAACACAACACACTGCCACAATAAAACAACACAACACAACACACTGCCATCAAAAACACAACACAACACACATGCCATCAATAAAACACACAACACAACACACTGCCATCAATAAAACAACACAACACAACACACTGCCATCAATAAAACACACAACACCACACACTGCCATCAATAAAACAACACAACACAACACACTCCCATCAAAAAACAACACAACACAACACACTCCATCAATAAAACAACACAACACAAAACACTCCATCAATAAAACAACACACAAAACACTGCCATCAATAAAACAACACAACACAACTACCATCAATAAAACAACACAACACAACACACTGCCATCAATAAACAACACAACAACACACTGCCATCAATAAAACAACACAACACAACAACACCATCAATAAACAACACAACACAACATACTCATCAATAAAACAACACAACACAACACTACCATCAATAAAAAACACAACACAACAATCATCAATAAACAACAACAACATCCATCAATAAAACAACACAACACACACACTGCCATCATAAAACACACAACACAACACATCCATCAATAAAACAACACAACACAACAACTGCCATCAATAAAACAACACAACACAACACACTCCATCAATAAAACAACACAACACAACACTGCCATCAATAAAACAACAACAAACACAACACACAACCATCAATAAAACAACACAACACAACACACTACCATCAAAAAACAACAAAACACACTCATCAAAAACCAAACACACTGACCATCAATAAAACAACAAACAACACACACACTGCCATCAATAAAAACAACACAACACAACACACAGCATCAATAAAACAACACAACACACTGCCATCAATAAAACAACACACACAACCACCATCAAAACAACAACACCACTGCCATCAATAAAAACACAACAACACACTACAATCAAAAACAACACAACACACCACTGCCATCGCAAACAACCAAACTCACAAAAAAAAAGTATAACCAGACACATCACATCAATAAAACAACACACACACAATGCATTCATAAAACAAAAACACCACGAACAATAAAACATAAAATAAAATCAATCTAAAAAAACACAAGTCATTAAAAAAAAACAACAAAAAAAAAATAAAACACAAAAAAATTCCTTCATAAACAAATCAAAAAAGAACTGATAAAAAAAAAAAAAAAAATTGCCTATAACAAAAAATGCTCTAATCAAATAACCAAAATCCACATACAACAAACTACATCATACAAACACACACTGCACATAAACACAAACAATACTACAACACAAAAAATGACAAAAAAACCAACACACTGCAATTTAAACACACAACACATGTACACTCCACAAACTACACCCACAAAACAACACAAACCACCACATAAAAAACAACAAAACACCATCAATAAACAACACAACACACATGCATCAATAAACAACACAACAACCCGCCATAAAAACAACCAACACAACACACTGCCATCATAAAACAACACAACAACAAAACAACAACAACACAGCCATCAATAAACAACAAACACACGCCATCAATAAACAACACAACACACACTGCCATCAATAAACAACAAACACAAACACCCATCAATAAACAACACAACAAACACCCACAATAAACAACACAACACAAACACGCCATCAAAAACAACACACACATCCACATAAACACACAACACACCACCATCATAAAACAACACAACACACTGCCATCAATAAAACAACACAACCACAACCATCAATAAACAACAAACACACAACTGCCATCAATAAAACAACAACACAACACACATCAATAAAACAACACAACACAACAACCCACAATAAAACAACACAACACACACCTCCATCAATAAAACAACACAACACACAGCATCAAAAACAACACAACACATAACAAAAACCACATATAAAACACAACAACCCATCAATAAACAAACAAACACTGCCATCAATAAAACACAACAAACACTGCCATCAATAAAACAACACAACAACACCCCATCATAAAACAACACAACACAACAACTCCTCAAAACAACAACAACACACTCATCATAAAACAACACACACACTCCATCATAAAACAACACAACACCCTAAAAACACACTCACAAAAAACAACACAAAAACAAAAAAAACTACAAAAAACAACACACACACTGCATCATAAAAAACCACGCACAAAAACAAACACACCTCATAAAAAAACAACACAAAAAACACACTGCCATCAATAAAACACACAACACACTCACATAAACCAACAACACACTGCCACAATAAAACAAACACACAAACACAATGCATCAATAAAACAACAAACAACACACTCCACAATAAAACAACACAACAACACACCCATCAATAAAACAAACAACGCATAATAAAAACAACCAACACACTGCCATCAATAAACAACAACACACACCTCATAAAACAACACAACACACTCCATCAATAAAACAACAAACAAAACTGCCATCAATAAAACAACAAAACACACAATAAACAACCAACCCCATCAATAAAACAACACAACACACCAATCACAACAACATGCCATCAATAAAACAACACAACACACTCCATCAATAAAACACACAAACACAAAACACACCACAATAAACAACACAACACACACACGCACAATAAAACAACCAACACCTCCAAAAAAACACAACACTAAAAAAACAACAACTACATCAATAAACACAACAACACACTCCATCATAATCACTAAAACAACACACACAATACAAACACTCATCAAAAACCAATAAACAACACACACACCATAATAAAAACAACACAACACAACCACTGCCATCAATAAAAACACAACACAACACACATCAAAACCACAAAAAACAACTCACAAAACAACATCCACAAAAAATAAAACAACAACAAACACACTGCCATCAATAAAAAACCAACATCTTAACACAACACACACATACATCAATAAAACAACACAACACACACCTGCATCAATAAAACAACACAAACACACTGCCATCAATAAACAAACACACAACACACTGCCATCAATAAAACAACACAACACAACACACATACACATAACACATAAACAAACAACACACCTCAATAAAAAAACACAACACACGCCATCAATAAAACAACACAACACAACACCTCCATCAATAAAACAACACAACAACACTGCCATCAAAAAAACAACACAACAAAACAACACCACAATAAACACAACAAAACAACAACACGCCTCAATAAAAAACACACAAACACACTGCCATCAATAAAACAACACAAACCAAAAACAACAACACAACTCCATCAATAAAACAACACAACAAACACATCCATCAATAAAACAAAACACAACACAACACACTACACAACAATAAAACAACAACACAACACAACACCTGCCATCAATAAAAACACACAAAACAACACACTGCCATCAATAAAACAAACACAACTGCCATAAAAACAACAACACAACACACTGCCACAATAAAACACACAACACAACACACTGCCATCAAAAAACAACACAACACACCACAATGCATCAAAAAAAAAACTGATCAACAACAACAACACACTCCATCAATAAAAAACAAACACAACACACGCCTCAATAAAAACAACACAAACACTGCCATCAAAAACAAACACAACACACTGCCACAATAAAACAACAACACACAACCAACAAAAAACAACACCATCAATAAACAACACAACACAACACCTCAAAAAACAACACAACACACCCATCAAAAAACAACAACACACACAACACACACTGCCACAAAAACAACACAACACAACACAAAACAACACAAAAACAACCACAAAACAACACAACACACTGCCATCAAAAAACACAACAACGCACATAAACACACACACCGCCATCAATAAAAAAACACACACAAAACAAACAAACACACATGCCATCAATAAAACAAACAACACAACACACTACCATCAATAAAACAACACAACACAACACACTGCCATCAATAAAACAAAACGCACCGCCATCAATAAAACAACACAACGCACCGCCATCAATAAAACAACACAACGCACCGCCATCAATAAAACAACACAACACACTACCATCAATAAAAGAAAACGCACCGCCATCAATAAAACAACACAACATACTGCCATCATGAAATTGACAGTACAACACAAGCTGCCCACATATTGACAAGTCATACATGTTTATCTCCCCCTGGTGCAGCACACCTGTCTAACACGGCCGTTTACATGTATCATGTTCAAGTACCATCGTGTTTTGTGTTACTACTATTCACGTGTTCATGTCACTGTGTACCTGTCCATGTCACCTTGATCAGCATCGCAGGGTGTAAGAGAGAGGAGTGATAGGACAAAATGTCCCTGAATATAGTCAACAGGGTGTAATGTCCTGGCCCAGGAAAAACAGTATGACACTGTCA
>CM060310.1:8773656-8803656 GCA_030674185.1 Monoplex corrugatus | reverse complement strand
CTACACCTCGGTGTGTGCTAAAGGACAACTTGTACCTTTTATAGGTCTCTACCACCTCACTCACCTACGACCTCCGGGTTACGGGACAAGTTTAATATTTTTACCCGTACAGTCTGATATCGATTTTCTTCAGCTCTGTTAAAAAGGTTATACCCACACGACTGCGCGGTCGATGTTCTTTACCTGCACCAAACGATAGGTCAAACACACTGCTGCGTCTATCTCCTACCTCCAGTGCAAAACTTTGTAGGCCAAGTTCAATATCCTGTATTATCACACTCAATAATCCCCCGAAACGTTTCGTCTGACGCGCTGTTGTCTCAGTATCCTACGAAACTGCAGGTCAGTTGTTTACTTTAAGTAAACACAGGCTGAATACACAGCATTGTCAGACTGGCTATACAAACAGTAACAACTTATTTTATCTTCAAACGTTTGTCATACCGCAGTGTTTAAACGAAGAAAAATCGGATTCTCGCCGTGTCAATCAATTCTTAACGAGGAAAACCGGTGTTTTCAGCGTGAACTTTTCACGTCAAGGGAAGGTAACAAACTGACATGTTCTCGGTGTAAATTATATGCTGAAGTTTGTACAGACGTTGTCCAAGAGGGGTTCAACGTACTCGTACAAGTCCATACATGCTCCACTCAAATCTGCAAGCAATTATCAGATAAGACCTTTTAAGCCTGCACAAAACCCCCACGCAAGGTTACGTCTTTAAATGGGAAGGGGAATGAGATCTATTAATCCTTTGACTCCCGCACCCGATCCACCAGCTGCAAAATCTTAACCTCTTATCGACACCCTCAACCTTATATCCAAAGCTTCCTGCATGAATCTGTGGATAGGGTGAGGAAGTCAAAGGGTTAAGTTTTTGCTTTGCTATCACTGATGACGATGCAGGATGCTAGTGGATAGGTTGAGGGAGTCAAAGGGTTAAACACTGACGCCACCAGGATAACTGAAACATTAAGATGGACAAGGAATCACGCCAGTTTTTATACCGTGTTGGACACTGAACTCGACGCATCGCATCCTGACTCTACAGTTCTATCCACCGGCACAAATACTGCAGTGGCCCATCTACAACTAGATTGTATATATCAGAACCAGTCTCCGTGGTGTGTAGTGGTTAATGCAACGGATTACTGACTAGAAGGCTGTGGGTTCGAATCCCCGTCAGTCCCTTCAAAACTATATCACTGTGGGATTTTTCGGCTCAAATCGGTCCAACCCACAGTTGGGCGTGCTATGGGCTCGTTGGGAAGACTGGGGACCACACAGTCGAGTCTCATCTACTTCACGATGCGTCATCTAGGGTGTTGCTCAAATCTTTTGCCACCACCTCAGGTTTCTGTATCTCTCGGGCCTGGTTGACGCCAGGAGTACAACCCAGTCACGCAGTCTCGATCCTAGATGGAACTCCATAGCATAATGATTGTCATCCCAATCGACATCATTACCGCATTGTTGAAAAAATCATTAAAAAAAATACTATGCCAGCTTCTGTGGCCATTAAGATGGCGTAGAAAACGGGACGGAAAAAAAGGTGAGCACAAAGATAACTTCCATGAGTGCCATGATCGTAACTTTTTTTTATATATATCAGATGCTGGAGAGGGCACAGGGACCTATGAAACATTGGCAATAAGATGGGCAGCCAACAAATTAACATTTCACGTTGTGGAATGAGACTGAACTAAAGGCATTCTCTTTCGAAAAAAGAACGAACCAGTCTGTGATTTAAAACGCACTCACGCACGCACACACATACACAAACACACAAGAAAAGAAACACACACACACACACACACACACAAAGAAAAAGACACAAGCACCCACACACAAAAGAAAACCCACACACACACACACACACACACACACACTGAACACACACAGTCCCACACATAGAACTGACCACACACAGACCTGAACACACACAGTCCCACACACAAAGAACTGAACACACACAGCCCTAACAGTCAGCTGTTGTGACGTCACATCTCCAATAAACCACAAGCACTCGGCGCTGAAAACACCAAACTTCTCCGACACACATGAAATAGTGAACATTCTTACAGCACAACAACACACTCACAACCAAGCTTTTTTTATGTTTTATCTTACTCTCAATAATAATAATGACTACCTGTATAGCGCCTTGTCTCGTTAAGGCGTAAACGTTTCACACAAGCGGTAGTAACAGAGGTAGACACAGGCAGAGTAAATGCATGTCAACACTTACCGCTAAGGAACAAAAGTAAGAAGAGAAATACACTGCATTTAATAAAGACGGAGCGTGTAAAAAGATATCACCTCAAAACTCTGATGGGACAAAAACTGATTTTATTTTCCAATGGTAAAGACAATGACACAATACACCAGAGAGAGGGGGAAGAGATCCTATGTGTGGTGTGTGTGTGCGTGCGTTTGAATGCGCGCACGCGCGGTGTGTGTGTGTGTGTGTGTGTGTGTGTGGTGTGTGTGTGTGGTGGGTGCGTGCGTGCGTATGTGCGTACGCGTGTGTGTGTGTGTGCGTGCGCGTGTGTGTAAGTGTACGTGTAAGACAACAGACAAGAGGACAACAGATAAGACAGAGGGAGGGGTAGGGAAGATAAGAGGACAGACAAAGACAGATAACGGTGGGCATTCATTTACTAAAACATAATACAGATCCAAGACGACCAACTAGATAGCCGTAAAAAATAAACAGAAGGGGAAATACACGCAAAAAGCAAAGCAAAACTAGACAAAACAAAACACACATAGTATATGAAAAACACATAATGGAGGGTATTTATTTATCAAAACATAATACAGATGCAATACGACCAACTAGACAGCCGCCAAAATTAACACAAGAGCAGAATACGCGCCCAAATCACGGCAAAAACTGTTATTTTTGTTTAAAGCCCAGCCGACTGTGTAGAGCCATATCAGGGCAATAACCATTTCAGCAAAACAAAACAAAACAAAACAGAACACCTACACAGTATAAGAAACGTACAGAGATGCGATAAGACCATCTCCACGCCCAACCCTAACAGACGGCTGTGTTTACATAATTACTCACCTCCACAAACTCTCAAGTTACGTGCAGCACTTAACAGAACACACCACAAACCCTAATCACACGCTATACTTCTAAGTTACGTGCACACTTAACAGAACACACCCACAAACCCTAATCACACGCTATGCTTCTAAGTTACGTGCAGCACTTAACAGAACACACCCACAAACCCAATCACAAGCTATACTTCTAAGTTACGTGCTGCACTTAACAGAACACACCACAAACCTAATCACACCATCCTCTAATTACGTGCACACTTAACAAACACACAAACCTAGCTACACTATACTTCAAAGTTACGTGCAGCACTTAACAGAACACACCCATAAACCCTAACTACAAGCTATACTTCTACAACTACTCACCTCCACTCCAAGGTTGAAGAAATAACGCAGTGTGTTCATATCTGAAACAGAATGCAAACAAGTGACATCAACAATTGTTCATATTGGACCACTCGTCGACAGGACACCTAACAAGAAGGCAATGATTACAGTTAATACAGGTAAGACAACACGTTCACAGTACTATTAGATGGTGTCAGACGGGATATATTCACACCTCACCATCGACAAGACACCATAAAGTACAGGTAAGAGAAAACAAAGGCTAAGGCTCACAGTGCTAGATCTTCAGACCGCATCACAACCTCATCTTCATTAACAGTGAAGATTAACAATTACAGGTAAGACAGAACACCTATATGCTCACAGTACTAGATGGTGTCAGACGGGACCATTCACACCTCACCATCAATACACCATCAATGACAGGTCAGACAACACAAAGGCTGCTGCTTACAGAGCTTGATCTTCAGATCGCATCACACCTCACCTTCATTAACAAGACGCCTGACAAGAAGGTTAACAATTATAGGTAAGACAGAACAAAGGCTACTGCATCACATCTCACCGTCATCGACAAGACACCTATCATAAGATAGAACAAACTACATGCTTACAGTGCTAGACGTCGTCAGACGGCACCATTCACACCTTACCATCCACTACACACCTGACAATTACAGGTAAGACAGAACAAAACTATATGCTTACAGTGCTTGAGATCGTCAGACGGGACCCGCAGGAAAGCAGGGACAAGGACTAAATGGCGTTTAGCTGGCCTATCCACACTCTACAGACAAGACGACGCAGGTGTGTCTCATTGATCCATCCTCTACCTCAACGGCAAGCAGGGCGAAGGGGGCGAGGCAAGGAGGGAGACAGGGGGGGGGGGGGGGGGGGAGAAGCTTAAACATAGCCTTGCCGTCAAGCCATGTTGCACACATTAGCTATCGATTCCTTATAAGGCAGCTTCTTTCCACAAAATCAAAGTGTCCCCAACACATCATTTCCATAAGAGATCCCTTACTCATTGCATCGCTCACCACCCCCTTCCTTATTTACTGTACTGCTCACCACCCACTTCCTTATTTACTGTACTGCTCACCACCCCCCTCCTTATTTATTGTACTGCTCATCACCCCCATCCTTAATTACTGCGCTGCTCATCACTAGTATCCGTCCAATCAAATATGCCGGGTGCCAGGGGGGGGGGGGGGGGGTGACAGAGTGGGAGGAACAAAACTAAAAGGGGAGGGGATATAGAGGTAGGGAAGGGATGATAAAGGGTAGGAACAAAGGGCATGACAAAGAAGAGTGAATTATACGGACAAAGAAGGGTGAATGACGACAGAGAAGGGTGAATAAGGACAAAGAAGAGTGAATAAGGACAAAGGATGAATGCGGACAAAGAAGGGTGAATACAGACAAAGAAGGGAGGATGTTAAGGACAAAAGTGAACTAGGACAAAGAAAGATGAACGATAAGAACAAAGGACGAATGACAAGGACAAAGAAGGGTGAATATGGACAAAGGGTGGGGTTTAAGGACAAAAAGTAAATAAGGACAAAGAAGGATGAATGATAAGGACACTGATATTGTTGTTTAAAGCCCAGCGGACTGCGTAGAGCCATATCAGGGCTATCACCGTTTCAAAACATACAAAACTTCAACAGCATGAAAAATGAAAAGAAAATTAAGTACACATGTGAATCCACTCGCGCACATAATCTAAGGAAATGCCCCTGGCGTTGACCAATCCGTCCAATTTATCGTACAGGGGATTTAAAAAACACACCTGAACACAAAATTAAGCATACCCCAGGACACCAAAACATACAAAAAAACTAAATAAATTACCAAAAATATTTCTTCCGCATATCTTACCTCCCGAGAGCCAAAATAATAATTAAAAAACGGACAGAGAAGGATGAATAAGGTGGCTGTAAAGACAAAAGTGAACAAGGACAAATAAAGATGAATGACAAGGACAAAGAAGGGTGAATACGGACAAAGAAGGACGGATGTTAAGGACAAAAGTGAACAAGGACAAAGAAGGCTGAACGATAAGGACAGAGAAGGGTGACTAAGGACAGAGAAGGGTGAATGATAAGGACAAAGGATGACTAAGGACAGAGAAGGGTGAATAAGGACAGAGAAGGGTGACTAAGGAAAAAGAAGGGTGAATAAGGACAGAGAAGGGTGAATAAGGAAGAGAATGGTGAATAAGGACAGAAAAGGATGAACAAGGACAGAAAAGGGTGAATAAGGCCAGAGAAGGGTGAATAAGGCCAGAGAAGGGTGAATAAGGCCAGAGAAGGGCGAATAAGGACAGAGAAGGGTGAATAAGGACAAAGGATGACTAAGGACAGAGAAGGGTGACTAAGGACAGAGAGTGGTGACTAAGGACAGAGAAGGGTGAACAAGGACAGAGAAGGGTGACTAAGGACAGAGAAGGGTGACTAAGGACAGAGAAGGGTGAACAAGGACAGAGAAGGGTGAACAAGGACATAGGATGATAAGGACAGAGAGGGTGAATGATAAGGACAGGACAAAGAATGAATGATAAGGACAGGACAAAGAATGAATGATAAGGACAGGACAAAGAATGAATAAGGACAGGACAAAGAATGAATGATAAGGACAGAACAGACAAGGGTGAATGATAAGGACAGGACAAAGAATGAATGATAAGGACAGGACAAAGAATGAATGATAAGGACAGGACAAAGAATGAATAAGGACAGGACAAAGAATGAATGATAAGGTCAGAACAGACAAGGGTGAATGATAAGGACAGGACAAAGAATGAATAAGGACAGGACAAAGAATGAATGATAAGGTCAGAACAGACAAGGGTGAATGATAAGGACAGGACAAAGAATGAATAAGGACAGGACAAAGAATGAATGATAAGGTCAGAACAGACAAGGGTGAATGATAAGGACAGGACAAAGAATGAATAAGGACAGGACAAAGAATGAATGATAAGGACAGGACAGAGGAGTGGATGATAAGGACAGGACACAAAATGAATGATAAGGACAGAACAGAAAAGGATGAACGATGAGTACAGGTCAAAGATGAGTGATAAGGTAAGGGCAGAGAATGGTAACAGATAAGGACAGAAGAGAGAAGGGTGATTGATAAGGCAGAAGACAAGACTGAGAAGATTTCATAAGGGCAGCAAGATAAGATTACGAGGAAGGGCAGGACAGGGAAGTATGACTGATAAGAAAGGGTAGGGCACAAGAGTGGATATCAAAGGTAAGGTAAGGTAAGGTAAGTAATAAACTTTTCCCGGGGCAAACAAAGCAGCACTGTTCATATTTTGTTTCATGGCTGCTTGATCCAAAAAAAAAAAAGTCTGTAACCTCTGACAGTTGGGTAGACTTGGAAGCCACGCACGAGTGATATTCACACCATGCAAATCTGTGTCGGACTGAAAGGCGAGTGATGTACCTCTGCGCCTCTCATCTCACTCTGTATACCCTTGTAGCACAGCCTTAAACCAATCTTGTCAACCCTGACCCAACAGAGCTAAGTTGTCTCCTGACCTGAGGTCCACTGCAAACAGGAGACTTTGCTCTAGTGTCTATTCCCAATATGCCAAAAATTCGGCTGAGAGTCTAGCTGGAAATACCCGATAACCCAGCAATATGGTGTCAGAAGGTACAACATAAAAAGTGACGGAACATTTAGTGGTACTGCTTTTCACTGTCACTCGGCATACTGGACACGTGGGGAGGGGAGGAGAGATAGGGCATCCTTGTTTTCCTTCACTTCAAGGCTCAAGAAAATGGCAAGTACCACATCTGACCTACACCTACCAACAAGTTATGAAACAGAATAGCAGTCCTTCAATGGATCCCCACCCATTATAGGATACCAAAAAAAAACGATACGGTGCATGAGCCGGCGAAGAGAAAGTGCCCAGGAAGAGAAGACAACAGCGTCAGCTACAGCGAGAAGAGGAGCATTATCAGACCACTTCTCATGCCATGAGCAGACAGAGGATACCACCAACTTTCGTCCAGAGAGCAAGTGGTCATGATGACCGTCCGCACCAGCAACAACAGCTCAAAAAAACACCAGATCTGCAAACTCGATTACTTCTGTGGCAGGGAAGACCCAGAAACCTTAATTAGTACAGCAGCGCGATGTTGCCTCTATCAAGTTGAGCGACAGGCGACATGGCTGCCAACAACTCCACCACCATGCAGCCGGTAGGGACTGGATGTGTGTGTGTGGGGGGGGGGGGTGGCCTTCATCACTATGGCCTGATCATGCAGACTGCCAACGACAGAAGAAGAAGAAGAAGGATTCTCCACTTCTTTATGCTCGGTTCTGAAAGTCAACGTCCGTACATGCATGCATTACACCGATCAGCATGACCTGTCCTACTCCAGGCACCAAAATAACGGCACAGGCTGGGGGAAGGGGGGGGGGTAAAACAACAATAACAACAGATGCGTACTTAGAGGCAACAAGACAGGCAATCTTGCTGAATGACGTAAAGAATCTCAGCAAACCAGTCAGCCAACCTCCAGGAACCTCTCCATGCAACAAACCTAAATGCAAGACTTGTCCTTTCTTGTGCTCAGCCACCACAGTCAAAGGCCCCAAATCTCATAGGAGAATTACAAAACATTTCAACTGTCAAACTTATAACATTGTCTACTTGATCAGCTGCTCTAAATGTTCCCAATTGTATATTGGTGAAACTGGACGCACCCTTGACACACGTTTCAAAGAACACTTGGCTGATATCCGCCACCAAAGGGATAAAACTATCCCCAATCACTTCAACCAATCAGACCACTCAATCAATGACATCCTAATGAAAGGTCTGTGGCTTCTACACAATAACAGCACCATAGACAGGAAAGACAGAGAATCCCACCTCATAGATAAACTTGGAACACGCAAACCACATGGTCTTAACGACAAACCATGAGTAACAAAATTCAGACATGCCGTTTCATGTCTCTTCCTGTTCCCACGCCTACCAGATTCTTGGCACCGGGCACAATCTACTCCCTTATCTCTTGGCTCTTGCCCTGTGCCTTCTTCAGAACAGGGCTATACCGATATAGCATGGCCACTTCTCAAAATTGCAGAACTTATCTCACTTCCCTTTTGACATCACAGTTGCCTCCCCTCTCCCTTTTCTTACTACTGCTCATGATGACATGGGCATTCCATCTCTTACCCACTGGACGAGGCGGCAGGGAAGTTTTTAGTCCCGTTTTTATTATCCATTGTTTGGTGTCTGTGATTTGTCTGTGACCGTGCGTTCGCGCTTGACAAAGGCTAGTTGGCCGAAAATTTGCGCTTGTTTTGTTTTGTCTTGTTGGAGATGCGCTTACATTGATTTTCTTGTTCTTCTGGTTTGTGTTTGCTTGGGCGCAGGCAGTCACTCTTGTTTTGGATCTTGTAAAGATAGTGTTATCTCAAACAAATCAATCACACCTCTTCGAAGCAACTCAACCAATACTGAAATAAACGAGATATCGATAGCACACGTCGGCTTCTTTACATCTCAGGAGATGATAGTCTGCACCAGGAGGCGTTGTGGTCATGACGTGCACTTTCTGCTGTGGCTGTGCAGGCCAATTCTTGAGTGGCAATCTCTGTCACATCTTCCACATACAAATTGAGTCGCTATTGTCTGGTTTCTGGAACGTTGCTTGCGAAGAGCCCTTTTCTCATCTGCGCTTTCTGCTCTCCTCCTCTCCGCATTCACAACGCCTTGCTGAACGGCTGTCCTTCACGCTGCCCTGTCTTCCGCCAGAGTCTCCCAAGAGCCTGGGTCAATCCCTGAGCTTCTAAGGTCCCTTTTGCATGCGTCTACAAAGCGTAGCTGTGGGCTTCCTGGAGTTCGCTTCCGGTTTGCCAGTTCGCCGTAGAGAACGTCTTTTGGTATGCGTCCATCCTCCATTCGACGCACATGGCCAAGCCAGCGTAGTCGGCGTTGGCTTAGAAGGGCAAAGATGGTCTGTAGGCCCGCACAACGGAGGACCTCTGTGTTGGTCACCTTGTCTTGCCATTGGATGCCGAGGATGCGTCGCAAGCTGCGGAGATGGAAAATGTTGAACCTCTTTTCTTGGCTGGCGTATGTGGTCCAGGCTTCACTTGAGTAGAGAAGTGTGCTCAAAACACATGCTCTGTACACCTGCATTTTGGTGTTCGCAGTGAGACTGCTGTTGGACCAGACCCGCTTGTTCAGTTTAGCCATAACAGATGAGGCCTTTGCAATTCTGGCGCTGATTTCAGCGTCCAGAGAGAGGTTGTCACTTATGGTGGACCCCAAGTACTGAACTTTGTGGACAGTATTGAGGTCGTAGTCTCCAATGTGTAGAGATGGTGGTTCTTCACAGCCTTGGCCTAAGATCTCAGTTTTCTTCAAGCACACACTGTTTAAGATAAAGCAAAATAAAGTAACCATCTATCCAAATACATCCTCTATACACGCATCATACAAGCACACCTCTTTATCGCTGCAACAAAGTGTATCTTCTGTATCTGTATGATCTTACTTCCTGTACTGGACTCGCACTTGAATGAATAAAAACATTTCTAGAAGAGGGGCTGGGGGTAGGGACAGCCTGTTCGTCATACCTTTTCATTTCACACGTCACAGGGAAATACAAACAAAATAGAAATAAACAGAAACAGAAAAACAACTACCACCAACCAAACAACAACGACCAACCAATCAAACAACGATAGAACAAATTCAAATCACCTCACAAAAGAAATCACAATTTCACTTGCATCAAGAGAATGTTTGTTGCAGCACCAACAGCACTAATACTACGTGATGTAAGGTATCAAATTAATTGTCATGGCACACGCTGTAGACCTGTCAGTGATGTGGGTCCCACCCAGCACCCCCGGGTGTTTCTTGAGAACTTATCAGAAGGATGTTACGCTGAAGCTGTCGGCCGATTCCATAAGCACCAACACAAATACCACGTGATAGAAGATCTAAATTAATCATGGCACATGCTACAGGTCTGCCTATGAATCCTACACGCTGAGGTCTTTAGGTTCTACTTATGGTATAGTTTCTACCTTCCCTGTTCCTCCCCACCCTCCCAAAAATAATGGAAGACAATCATTCTGCACAGTTTTATGTATCAAGAGACTGACACCAACAGAAGTTTAACTGTGTGGACACCGGCCCACACACAACTGAAAGTTGGGAGAACAGGGTGACAATAGTCTGATGTTCACACCTGGCTCATTCACCAAAAGACAATATAGACACTTTTGTTCGAAATACTGCGCTGCTAACATGTAATGTTTCAAATACATGTTCATGTGATCTAGATTTTACATCGATTTTTTTCCATACAAAATGCAATTGTCTTGTATATTTGTATCATGCTGGCCTTGTACTAATGAAAGCTCGTATCACGCGCGCATGCCAGTACGCACACACACACATACACAAAGAGAGCGAGGGAGGGAGGGAGGGAGGCAGAGGCAGAGGCAGAGTGAGTGAGTGAGTGAGTGAGTGAGAGAGAGAGAGAGAGACAGACAGACAGACAGACAGACAGACAGACAGACAGAGACAGAACATGTAAGCGTGTGCGAGTGGTTACCAGTCAGAGGCAGGTCTTTGCCACATGGATCCTGTGAGGGGGCCCAGGCCAGGTTGACCTGTCCCATACTGCTGGCGTACGGCACGTTCACCACAGGGATCCAGTACACCACCCCGCCTGACCCAGGTCCTTGTCCGACCGGGCTAGCGGCCACGCTGCTCATGGGGGGCTGGGAGGGGAGGGGCATGGAGGAGGACAGCATACAGTAGCCCGCCCCTCCCGCCTCTAGGGTGTCGGCCACGCCCACGCACTCCACACTGACAGGCTGGGAGGTGACGGCCGTCACTGTTGACTGACTGCACACGGGTCCACTTCGACTGTAAATAAAGTCACTCGTTCGTTCATCGCCACTCTCCACTCTACCCTTGACACTTGACCATTTTCTCAACTTTCTGTAATGTACAACAATACTCTCTCTTTTTCCGGTGTCAGTTTTACGTCCTCTTTTTCTTTGAATAGTACCTTACTCGATCAACTCTCCATAGACACTATTTAAGTCATGTCTCTCTCAACTCTGGACACTTGTCAATCGACCAACTCACCACAAAGTATTAAACTCTCCAATCACATGAAAAAGACAATGGAATACTACCGAACCAATGACTTGGCACAAAGTGTAAAAGAATCAGTCAGTTACCTAAAGGACAAACCACACACGCGCGCGCGCGCGCGCGCCAGCGTATGCACGCTCTGCAGAATACTGCTGCAACTGCCTGCATTAGGGAAAACTGTTCAAGGTCCTTAGTTATTCGTACACGTTACATAGTCTAACTCTGGCAATGACAACAGCTCACAATTACATCATAAGGAAAGTCAGAAATATTCAATATAGAGCGAACACAAGCCAACCAATTACGTGGCAGAGGTCTTCAGATAACCTATCAACGATAGTCCAATATTTAATCATACGTCACAATGCTACTGACACTAATCACGCGACATCAGATTGTCAGAAACAAGCGATTGATTTTTGTCGCTCCTGTGTTTTTGTGTGTGACAATTTTTGATATTTAAAAGAAGTGGAGTGGAATTATGCTATAAAGGGAGATTAGCCAGTCCATAATGTGGGATTACCTACCTTGTGAAAAGTAAGCTATGTTTAATTTAAAAAGTGAACTGTGATTTTGATTTTGAAGTCAGAGAGCTAACAATTTTGACAAGGCAGAACGTATTTCTGACTTGTTTGTGTGGTACTTACCGAGTACTTTATTGTTGAAATGTTCTCGGTGAACAGTGATTTTGATTTTGAAGTCAGAGAGTTGAACAATTTTTTACAAAGCAGAACGTGTTTCTGACTTGTCTGAGTGGTGCTGTTGAATGTTTTATTGGATTCACCTGGCAGTCATGGTAATAGATAAACTTATTGGTTTACAGTGTGAAGAGTTTCGAATGTGATTATTTAGTCTGTAGTATGATCTCTACGAAGAAGAAAATACTGATTGCCAGAGGTTTGTGTAAAAAAGGACTTAAAGGTCAGATCATTTCTATGTCGCAATATTGCAATTGTGACTATAAGAGATTAAAGATAACTGAAACATTGTACTGAAGAAAAGGCTTTTGTAACTTAAGGGCGATTCTGATTACCCTAATGTGAATTAGTTTTGGCTTTTAGTTTTAGGAAATGCGACAAGATGGCTTTTAAGTCAGCATTTCTACTGTATATAATACATTTACTCTCTGTTCTAATGAGAAATAAAACATCAACTAGACGATTAATTATGTGAGAAGTTATTTCCCTAATTTCTGTAAAATAAAAAGGGGGAACTTTTCTCCATGTCTGTTGCTGTGAGAGTCCATTGCATAACAAGAGTCTTGGTACAATTGGTCAGGGTTAATTTTTCAGAAAAATAGAAGGCAAAAGCAGACAAGGAAGGAATCAGGAAAACACGAAAATAGAATCAGAACGCGTATTTAATACAACCAGACAAGATAAATTTTCGGCCAACTGGCCTTCGTCAAGCGTAAATGATCACACACAAACACAAAATTAGGAGAAAAAGACTGAAACTTCTCCTGCTTCGTCCAGAGAGAGAAGAGGACTAAAATGACTAGGAAGGAGATTCACACAAGGATGAGCTACATACCTGGCTGTGGCGGCGGGTCTGGGACTGCGAACAGGAGCAGCGGGGGGTGCCTGATAGTCCGCAGCACCAGGCATGGTGTTCTGTAAACAATTTATGGGATGGTCAGTCTCCTTACTCTTTACACCTCACATCAGTTCTTTTACTCCACACACACCTTACATCAGTTCTTTTACTCCACACACGTCTTACATCAGTTCTTTTACTCCACACACACCTTACATCAGTTCTTTTACTCCACACCCCCACACACTTTACCAACACCTACATCAGTTCTTTTACTCCACACACCTTACATCAGTTCTTTTACTCCACACACGTCTGACATCAGTTTTTACTCCACACACACCTGACATCAGTTTTTTACTCCACACACACCTTACTCAGTTTTTACTCCACACACACCTTACATCAGTTCTTTTACTCCACACACACGCTTACATCAGTTCTTTTAACCTCCAACAACACGTCTTACATCAGTTCTTTTACTCCACACACACCTGACATCAGTTTTTTTACTCCACACACGTCTTACATCAGTTTTTTTACTCCACACACACCTTACATCAGTTCTTTTACTCCCCACACACTACTCACTACCGTCCCTTACATCAGTTTTTTACTCCACACACACCTTACATCAGTTCTTTTACTACCACACTACACCTTTACCAATACAAGTTTTTTACTCCACACACACCTTACATCAGTTCTTTTACTCCACACACTCTTACATCAGTTCTTTTACTCACACACACCTTACATCAGTTCTTTTACTCTCACACACGTCTACATCAGTTCTTTTACTCCACACACACCTGACATCAGTTCTTTTACTCCACACACGTCTTACATCAGTTCTTTTACTCCACACACACCTACATCAGTTCTTTTACTCCACACACGTCTTACATCAGTTCTTTTACTCCACACACCTTACATCAGTTCTTTTACTCCACACACGTCTTACATCAGTTCTTTTACTCCACACACAACCTGACATCAGTTTTTTACTCCACACACACCTTACGATCAGTTTTTTACTCCACACACCTTACATCAGTTCTTTTACTCCACACACGTCTTACATCAGTTCTTTTACTCCCACACATCCCTTACATCAGTTCTTTTACTCCACACACGTCTTACATCAGTTCTTTTACTCCACACAACGTCTTACATAAGTTCTTTTACTCCACACACGTCTTACATCAGTTCTTTTACTCCACACACACGTCTTACATCAGTTCTTTTACTCCACACACTACCGTCTTACATCAGTTCTCTTTTACTCCACACACACCTTACATCAGTTCTTTTACTCCAACACCACACATCCCACACAGTCTTACATCAGTTCTTTTACTCCACACACGTCTTACATCAGTTCTTTTACTCCACACACACCTACATCAGTTTTTACTCCACACACACCTTACGTCAGTTTTTACTCCACACACACCTTACATCAGTTCTTTTACTCCACACACACCTTACATCAGTTCTTTTACTCCACACACGTCTTACATCAGTTCTTTTACTCCACACACACCTTACATCAGTTCTTTACTCCACACACGTCTTACATCAGTTCTTTTACTCCACACACGTCTTACATCAGTTCTTTTACTCCACACACGTCTTACATCATTCTTTATCCACACGTCTTACATCAGTTCTTTTACTCCACACACGATCTTACATCATTCTTTTACTCCACACACACCTTACATCAGTTCTTTTACTCCACACACGTCTTACATCAGTTCTTTTACTCCACACACACCTTACATCAGTTCTTACTCCACCTCTACAAGTTTTTACTCCACACACTCTACATAGTTCTTTTACTCCACACACTCTACATCGTCTTTTACCACCACACTACATCAGTTCTTTTACTCCACACACGTCTTACATCAGTTCTTTTACTCCACACACGTCTTACATCAGTTCTTTTACTCCACACACCTACATCAGTTTTTACTCACATCATGTCTTTTACTCCACACACGTCTTACATCAGTTTTTTATACTCCACACACGTCTTACATCAGTTCTTTTACTCCACACACAACCTTACATCAGTTCTTTTACTCCACACACACCTTACATCAGTTCTTTTACTCCACACACGTCTTACATCAGTTCTTTTACTCCACACACGTCTTACATCAGTTCTTTTACTCCACACACACCCTTACATCAGTTTTTTACTCCACACACACCTTACATCAGTTCTTTTACTCCACACACACTTACATCAGTCTTTTACTCCACACACGTCTTACATCAGTTCTTTTACTCCACACACCTACATCAGTTTTTACTCCACACACACCTTACTCATTTTTACTCCACACACCCTTACATCAGTTCTTTTACTCCACACACACCTTACATCAGTTCTTTACTCCACACACACCTTACATCAGTTCTTTACTCCACACACACCTACATCAGTCTTTACTCCACACACACCTTACATCAGTTCTTTTACTCCACACACGTCTTACATCAGTTCTTTTACTCCACACACACCTTACATCAGTTTTTACTCCACAACACCTTACTCAGTTTTACTCCACACAGTTCATCATTTTTACTCCACACACACCTTACATCAGTTCTTTTACTCCACACACGTCTTACATCAGTTTTTACTCCACACACGTCTTACATCAGTTCTTTTACTCCACACACACCTTACATCAGTTCTTTTACTCCACACACGTCTTACATCAGTTCTTTTACTCCACACACACCTTACATCAGTTTTTTACTCCACACACGTCTTACATCAGTTCTTTTACTCCACACACACGTCTTACATCAGCTTTTACTCCACACACGTCTTACATCAGTTCGTTTGCTCCACACACGTCTTACATCAGTTCTTTTACTCCACACACGTCTTACATCAGTTCTTTTACTCCACACACGTCTTACATCAGCTCTTTTACTCCACACACACCTTACATCAGTTCTTTTACTCCACACACGTCTTACATCAGCTCCTTTACTCCACACATGTCTTACATCAGCTCTTTTACTCCACACACGTCTTACATCAGCTCCTTTACTCCAAACTTCACATCAGCTTCTTTACTCCACACATCTTACATCAGCTTCTTTACTCCACATATCTCACATCAGCGCCTTTACTCCACTCACACCAGTTCCTTTACTCTAAAAACACCTCCTAATCACCTACTGTTATCCCTTTCACTCCCCATTCTTATCCACCAGCTCCGTGTATGTAGACAGTGCGAGACAGTTACAAGACTAATGTGTTGGTCAGTGTATTAAATTTTGACCTCTTTCCCACCCGTCTACCATGGCCGTTAATGCTGTTTCAGTATCATGAGAGATGTAACTCACAAGCGCTAGCAGCACCTATAGTTGTACAAGACTGAATGCCTACGCGACTAACGCACGTTTACTTGCATTGGACTTTTATATCGGGAGGCTTTCATCACATTCCAGATCGTTCCATAATGTGCTCCACCCACTCTTGTAGCAATCATTTGACAGAACCTTTGTACATGGGCTGTTTGGTTCTTTTGAAAGAACCGGGGACTCGACATATGAGACCTCGATTTCCATCCTGTCAGCAACATTTAAAAACTGCCTGTTTGTTGCCCATCTTAATGTTTCCATTGTTCTGATGGAGTTAGATTAGTTTCATAGGTCTCTTCTCCCTCCCCACCCCACTCCCCACCCCAGCCACTTCCCCATTTCAAGACCTCGCCAGCACACAGATGTCATGCACAGATAATCGCTGGCAGATTTGGGTGGAGCGCGTCTCAGATTGCTCAAGTGTGATGAAACCCTCCCTCTTGGCAAACTCCAAAGCATGGTGATAGTGGTTCTGTGAAATGGTACCCACCAAGACGTTACGTTTGCTTGCTTGCTTGCTTGCACGCTTGCTTGCTTGCCTGTTTTGTGGTATCTTGTGGTGCAACCTACTTATGTATTTACTTGCTTGCTTGCTTGGTGGCGTCTTGAGTTGCAATATACTTGCTATATGTGTTTACTTGCTTGCCTGCTTGAGGGTATCTTGTGGTGCAATGTACCTGTCCGTAAGTATGCTTGCTTGCTTGCCTGCTTAGAGCTATAGTGGAATGTATTTATTTATTTTTACTTGCTTGCCTGCTATTAATTGTGGTCAATGTTATTTACTGTTCTTGTGCTAATTGTGTGCAATGACTTGTATGTTTATTGCTGCTTAGTGCTATATGGCAATGTACTTGTTTTTTACTTGCCTGCTTAGTGCTATATTGTTGCAATGCACTTGTTTATGTTACTTGCTTGCCTTATGCTATATGTGTGCAATGCACGTTATGTTTACTTGCTGCTAGCTATATTTGGTGCAAGCATTTATGTTTACTTGCCTGCTTATGCAATTGGTGCAACGCACTTGTTAGTTACTTGCCTGTTAGTGCTATTTGGTGCAAGCACTATTATGTTCTTGCCTGCTTAGCTTATGGGTGCGTGCACTGTAGTTCTTCCGTAGTGCATTTTGTCTGCACTATTTATGTTACTTGCCTGCTTAGGTATTTGGTGCAATGCACTTGTTTATGTTTACTTGCTGCTTAGAGCTAATTGTGGTGCGTCATGTTTATGTTTACTGCTTGCCTGCTTAGTGCTATATTGTGTGCAATGCACTTGTTATGTTACTTGCTGCTTAGTGCTATATTGTGGTGCAATGCACTTGTTTATGTTTACTTGCCTGCTTAGTGCTATATTGTGGGCAATGCATTTGTTTACATTTACTTGCTTCCTGCTTAGTGCTACACTGTACTGAAATGTATTTGTTTATGTGTTGACTTGCTTGCCTGCTTGGTGGCATCTTCTCACGGTGTACGGTCCTGTCCCGTGATCAACTAGTTCAGTTCAACGTTCTTGCTTTTATGTAGCGTCTTCAAATGGTGGCGGGGGGGGGGGGGGGGGGGGGGGCGGGGGCGGGGGCGGGGGCGGAGCCGGATGGGAAGGGTATTGTGTTCAGCGCATCAAAATGTGAACAACTGAATGAAACACATGTGTATCTAATCTATGTCAATGACGACAGAGCACAGTGAATGTCATTAACAGTGACGACATAAGAATATTATAGTGACGACGGGAGTATGCAATGAACGTCCGACGTGACGACATATAAATGTCGATAGTAACGACGGAGTATGCAAAGAACGTTCATGAATGACGAATAAGAATTTAGTGCGACGGGAGTGGGAGAAGTCACTGACAGTGCGACATAAGAATATGATAGGACGACGGAGGTAGCAATGAACGTCACGACGTGACGACATATAAATATAGTGACGACGGGAGTATGCAATAACGCACAATGTGAACATATAATGTCAAGTGACGACGGAGATGCAATCAACTGTCACTACAGTGACGACATATAAATGTGATAGTGACGACGGGAGTATGCAATCAACGTCACTGACAGTGACGACATATAAATGTGATAGTGACGACGGGGGTATGCAATCAACGTCACTGACAGTGACGACATAAAATGTATAGTGACGACGGAGTATGCAATGAACGTCACTGACAGTGACGACATAAGAATATTATAGTGACGACGGGAGTATGCAATGAACGTCACCGACAGTGACGACATAAGAATATGATAGTGACGACGGGAGTATGCAATGAACGTCACCGACAGTGACGACATATAAATGTGATAGTGACGACGGGAGCATGCAATCAACGTCACAAACTGTGACGACATATAAATGTGATAGTGACGACGGGAGTATGCAATCAACGTCACTGACAGTGACGACATATAAATGTGATAGTGACGACGGGAGTATGCAATCAACGTCACTGACAGTGACGACATATAAATGTGATAGTGACGACGGGAGTATGCAATCAACGTCACTGACAATGACGACATATAAATGTGATAGTGACGACGGAGTATGCAATGAACGTCACTGACAGTGACGACATATAAATGTGATAGTGACGAAGGAGTATGCAATTAATCTCACTGACAATGACGACATATAAATGTGATAGTGACGAAGGAGCATGCTATTAATGTCACTGACAATGACGACATATAAATGTGATAGTGACGAAGGAGCATGTTATTAATGTCACTGACAATGACGACATATAAATGTGATAGTGACGAAGGAGCATGCTATTAATGTCACTGATAATGACGACATATAAATGTGATAGTGACGAAGGAGCATGCTATTAATCGTCACTGACAATGACGACATATAAATGTGATAGTGACGAAGGAGCATGCTATTAATGTCACTGACAATGACGACATATAAATGTGATAGTGACGAAGGAGCATGCTATTAACGTCACTGACAATGACGACATATAAATGTGATAGTGACGAAGGAGCATGCAATTAATGTCACTGACAATGACGACATATGAACGTGACAGTGACGACAGAGCATGCAATATCACTGGCACTGACGACATATGAATAATGAAAGTGACGACAGAGCACAATAAATGTCACCGATGTAACATTTAGAACGCTGACACAGTGCAAAGAATGATGACCTTCACAACAGTCACACACAACTTATTCGCTTACCTTTCTCCTTCGGCCACGTCTGTCTCCAAACGGTACGGGACCTGCACACACACAAACCAACATTTTTAAACTGGTTGGTTCTTGGCCCCTACCATCTTCTTACTTGTACATATTTCGCATTCTTTTGACTATGAAGGGGAGAGACAGAGACAGACAGACACAGACAGCGAGACAGACAGACAGACAGAGAGAGAGAGAGAGAGAGAGAGAGAGAGAGAGAGAGAGAGAGAGAAACAGTCAGAGAGAAACAGTCAGAGAGACAGACAGACGGACACACAACACAGTGAAAGAGGGGGGAACGGGGAGCAAGGGAGCGATTAAAAAAAAGAGCTAAGGAGGGGGGTGGGGGAGAGATGGATGATGGAGCGACGACGATGACGACGACGACGATGATGTGTTGATCTGGGAGATCAGAAAAATCTCCACCAAGAAGGACAAGAAAGAAAGAGAGGGAGGTAGAAAGGGACACGTACGGACGGGTGGATGTTTCATTCTAACATAAGCCCCTGCCCGTCGAACACACCAGAAAAGGAAACGCTTGTTTTAAATGTCTGATCTTGGTCTTGGAAGGTGGTGGTTGTTGTTGATTTAATTTGTGTAGTCGTTTGGCGGGAGTAAACAGCTCTGTTTTAGTCTCTGGGGACGGATCTATGTACAATTTTGTGCATCTGTGTGTTTTTGTTATACTCAAGTTCGACATAGAATATTTGGTCTGTGGTCTGGTAGCTGTCAGTTGTTAAAAAAATGTCTTGCTCTTCTGTGGGAACTTTTTTTTTCGTGTGCATCTTCTTTTCTCTCTTATTTCAATTTTTAACATCTTCACTGTGGATAAAGACCTTACCGGCGCAGAGCTTTGCGCTGGCTCAAGGAGTCTGCCAGGTACTGACAGATTTGGGTGTAGCACATATGGAATTGCCCAAGTACGATGAATTCTCCAAACTCACCACACTGCTCGCTGCAAGACAGGCAGAAAGTGAAAACTGGAGATCACTGACGAGTATGATCCTGCAGAAAGCCAAATGTCACTATTTCATTTCCTCACACTATCCACCAGCATTCAGCAGGCACTGAATGTAACCTTTTTTTACTTCCAACCATATCCACCAACACCTTGCAAAAAGATACCAAATGTAACCATTTCGCTCCCTCACCCTATCTACCAGCATTCAGCAAGATACCAAACGTAACCATTTCACTCCCTCACCCTATCCACCAGCATCCAGCACAATGCCAAATGTAACCATTTCCACTCCCTCACCCTTTCCACCAGCATCCAGCAAGATACCAAATGTAAGCATTTCACTCCCTCACCCTATCCACCAGATTTCAGCAAGATACCAAACGTAACCATTTCACTCCCTCACCCTATCCACCAGCAGCCAGCAAGATACCAAATGTAACCATTTCCACTCCCTCACCCTATCCACCAGCATCCAGCAAGATATCAAATGTCACCATTTCCACTCCCTCACCCTATCCACCAGCATCCAGCACGATGCCAAATGTAACCATTTCCACTCCCTCACCCTATCCACCAGCATCCAGCAAGACACCAAATGTCACCACTTCCACTCCCTCACCCTATCCACCAGCATCCAGCAAGACATCAAATGTCACAATTTCACTCCTGATTTCCCCCATCTTATCCAATATCTGGAACACGTAGTTTAACTTTCATTCCCTAACCCTATCCACCAGCATCTGGAACACGTAATTTACTTCACTCCTTCATTCTATCCACCAGTGTCCTGTGTGATGCTAAATATAACTTTCATTCATTCACTGATCATATCTACCAGCATCAGGAATGCATAATTTATCAAATTCACTCCCTCATTCTATCCACCAGTGTCCTGTGGGATGCTAAATGTAACCCTTTCACTCCCTGACCCTATCTACCAGCATCAGGAATACGTAATTTAACCTTTCCACTCTCTTACCCTATCCAACAGTATCTTGCAGAATGCCAAATGTAACCCTTTCATTCCCTGAATGTATCCACCAGCATCTGGAATACGCAATTCAACCATTTCACTCTCTCACCCTATCTGCCAGCATCTGGAATACAAAATTTAACCATTTCACTCTCTCATCCTATCTGCCAGCATCTGGAATACGTAATCCAACCATTTCACTCTCACCCTATTTGCCAGCATCTGGAATACGTAATCCAACCATTTCTCTCTCTCACCCTATCTGCCAGATCTGGAATACGTAATCCAACCATTTCACTCTCTCACCCTATCTGCCAATATCCTGCAGGATATCATATGTAAGCCTTTCACCTCTTCACATTACCCACCAGCATCCAGCACTTTTTCTTACTCATCTCACCCTTTTCTTTGTCCTTTTGCAGAAGCTGGTGGAAAGGGTGAGAAGTGAAAGCGTTATGCATACAGAGAAAACCGGCAGCCTTGTCAGGAAACATTTTCACAGTAAAACGCCGGGCAGGAAGACAAGAAGGCTATCGACTAGAAATGGAGACAGCTTTGTATTATTACTTTTCAGTCATACACACATGGTCAACACTTGATAAAGTGTCAAAGAATGAAATAAAATGTGCTGCTAGTTCTTTCCTCCACCCCCCTCTCTCTGTGTCCACACACACACACACACACACACACACACACACACCATGTACTTATTTTTCTTTTTTTCGTACGAATAAGAACGAAGACAAAAAATGTGGGTTGGGGCCGTAGCAAAATAGACCATTGATTTATCTCGTGTGTGTGTGTGTGTGTGTGTGTGTGTGTGTGTGTGTGTGTGTGTGTGTGTGTGTGTGTGTGTGTGTGTGTGTGTGTGTGTGTGTGTGCGGGCGCGCGCGCGCGCCAGAGATAGATAGAGATAGAGAGAGAGAGAAATGTGGGGGGCCGCAGCAAAATAGACCATTGATTTATCTCGTGTGTGTGTGTGTGTGTGTGTGTGTGTGTGTGTGTGTGTGTGTGTGTGTGCGCGCGCACGCGCGCATGCGTTGCTTGTGTATGTACGTGCGTGCGTGCGCGTGTGTGTGTAAAACAAATGGTGGTTGTCATGGTGGTCTTTCAGTGTCAGAGAGCCGTATGAGCGGAATCCGTTAGACAACGGACTAGCCTAATAATCTGTAGAAACGTTACATTCTGGGTGTTTTAGTATTTCAATACTTGTGTGATGCAAGTTTGATGATGTATCAGCTCCCACAAGAAGTCGACGTGTTTATTAATACTGGCAGATTTGTCTCTGAGCAGTTATGAGAATGACGTCATTCGTGGTGTAAGCCCAATGGATGCAAACTTTCATTTGGAGATTTGGAACAAGTTTTGTAGTTTATTCCATCGTACAAAATTCAACATTTCAAACAAGTTCTGCGTTCTATCGTATAAATACATACTTCTTTAAAAAGATTTTTTAAGTTTTCGATTCTCTACAATAGCTTGTAGTGCTGTACTGTACATTTTGGTAATTCTGAACAAATGGTGAAGATGTCTATTTGTCTCCCTCCCGTCTGTCTCCATCATATGTATAGATCATGACGACTGTTGTTTGCAGAGACAGAAGTGTAAGTGTAACGGTAATGTGACCTTACATCCTTGTGCCTCCGGTAACTAGGGCTGTGTAATGCTCTCATCATTGCGTGGCGATGAGGATGGATTTATTATCTGAGAGAGACGTATGGCAGAGTGATTGCGCATCGTTTTAACCCAACAACAGATAATAATAATAATATTGGACATTTGTTGAGCGCCTTCCTCCCTCACAAGGAGGGAGCACAAGGCGCTTCACATAATAGACGCACAGAACAGCCACAAATAGTGTACACATATAACATAAGACATATGGACAGATATGTCACACTTCATACTGCAAAACACATCATACCGCATAATACCACATGATAACATAATAACACATCTCATACCACATCACTACACACAAATATGGAAAGGAAAACAGAACTATGCATGACAACAAAACACCCACACACCCACACACACACACACACACACACACACACACACCACACACACACACACACACACAGCATGCACCTCTTCAACAATGGATAAGGAGGAATGATAGAATCAAGAGTGAATATGGAGTGTTGTCTCAGATGTAACAGTTTGAACGTGCTCTGTTTCTTCTTCCTCCTCGGCGCGTTCGTTTCCTTGGCAAACAGAACCAATCTCCAATTCACGCAGCCGAGAGACAAGGTCAGAGGTCAATGGAGCAGCAGGAATCGCAACCAGTTCATCGCGAGAATAGTAAACAGAAGCGAGGCAGTGCGCTCACCGGACAACAGCTGCCGATGGGGTAACGTGAAGCAAGCTGGAGATCTATTAACGGTGATGGATGTGCCACTGGGTATGGAACACGACAATTTGGGAGGGGTGTGCTTGTGTGTGTTGTGTTGTGTTGGTTGTGTATTGTTGTGTGTGGTGTGCGCGTGCGTGCGTGCGTGCGTGTGTGTTCCGAGAGAGAGAGAGAGAGAGTGTATGTGTGTGTGTGTGTGTGTGTGTGTGTGGTGTGTGTGTGTGTGTGTGTGTGTGTGTGTGTTGAGAGACACAGAGAGAGAGGGGAGTGTGTGTGTGTGTGGTGTGTGTGTGTGTGTGTGTGTGTGTGTGTGTGTTGTGTGTGTGTGTGTGTGTGTGTGTGTGTGTGTGTGTGTGTGTGTTTTGTGAGATAGAGAAAGTGAATGTGTGTGTATGCGTGCGTGCTTGTGATTGTGTGTGCGAGCGTGTGTGCGAGCGTATGTGCGAGCGTGCGTGTGTGTGTGTGTGTGTGTGTGTGTGTGTGTGTGTGTGTGTGTGTGTGTGTGTGGCGCGCGCGGCGCGCGTTGAGACAGATTGTGTGTGTGTGTGTGTGTATGCGTGTGTGTGTATGCGAGTGTGTGTGTGCGTGTGTGTGTGTGTGTGTGTGTGTGTGTGTGTGTGTGTGTGTGTGTGTGTGTGTGTGTGTGTGTGTGTGTGTGTGCGAGCGTGCGTGTGTATCCAACATGATGAAAAATAAAATTATTATCATTATTTTCATTAGTGTTTAAAGCCAGCCAACTGCATGGATTCATATCATGGCTGTAACCATCTCAAACAAAACAGACACGTCTAAACACACTGATGGCCCAGGACAAACAAAAACCTGGAAAGGAATGTCAAATATACACATCACTGTATTCACGCCAAAAAAAACATTGTAAGGATATGCCTCTGGCGTTCGCCATTTCACCGATTCACGACGATAATTAAAAAAATGAATACAAATGTATTAACATAACAGAGTACACAAAACACACGTAAAAACTATCAACCAAAGGACATAACTCTTGAGAGTCACGTAGGAATTATCTCCCATGTTGTGGAACTTCTCAAATCTAACATAGTTTGCGCTACCCATTCAGCTAAGTACACAAAAACCATGTAAAAACTGTTACTGTTATTTTTGTTTAAACCCCATCCAACTGTGTTGAGCCATATCAGCGCTATAACCGTTTTAAAACAACACAATACTTCATCAGGAAAAAAAAAAGGAAAAGAAAATTAAGTACACATATCAATGCATTCGCGCTCATATTCTAAAGAGATGCCCCTGGCGTTGATCACTCCGTCCAGTTTATCACACAGGGGATTTAAAAAACATACCTCAGTACAAATTGAAACATAAGTAAGGGCATTAAAACATATATAAAACAGGCCTAAATTACCTAAAATCGCTTCCGCATATCCCACTTCCTTTGAGGCAAAAATACACTTTATACATATACCCAATTATCAATCCTAAGAGAAAGTGCCTATGACTTTATCGAATACATACAGGTGAATGGACCAGCAAGGCAGAAAATGATAAAAAGAAATGACAAAAAGCAAAGGAGGAAGAAAGAAACAACAGTGACAAAAATGAGGAAATTTCTAGCGCTAATTTCCAGAAAGTGAGGATACTATTTATTCTGAAAGAGCTCTCGGCATACCCGCGGGGGTACGTAAAAGACTGATCTATAGCACATAACGTTGCCACTACGTGCAACTTGCATTTCTTTTGAGCTAAAATGCAATTAATACATGTACCAAACCATCAACCCTTAAGCACGTAAAGGCTTTACAGAAGGCATAAAGTTGAACTGACCAGCAAGGCAGAAAAGAAGAAAAGAAGATATGGCTGAAAGCACAGGAGTCCAAAACAAAGAGTGACAGAAAAGAGAAAATCGAGTTAACACCGAAGAGTGAAGAAAAGATTTCCAGCAAAGAATTTCCAGAAGGTGGAGACATCATTTACAGTGGAAAAAAAACCTGACATCCCCACATGGAAAACAAAACGAAACAAAACAAAACAAAACAAAAAACAAAAAAAAAACCAGCGCAGACACACACTGGTCATCCAACATAAAAAAAAAAATACACATTTGGCATACATGTTCGCATTCGTCCGAATAATGCAAAAAAAAATACAAATAAAAAAAAAATAAAAAGGGAGGGGGGAAGACAAATGTTACGTACGATTTCATCTGTACGCTTGTGCGTTCGTGTTTTGTGTCTTCATCAGTTAGACCTGTTACTTTAAGGGTGAAGCGCACTGTCAGTCTCATATTTCCAGTGGCTCAGTTTACAGTACATGTACATACTGCTAATGTCAATACAGCCTTGTATTCTGTGAGGCTCAGTTACTAACTCAATGACAGCCATTGGAGTATTCTTGTTTTTGAGGCTGAGTTACTACTGCAATGACAGCCTTGTATTCTGTAAGGCTCAGTTACTAACTCAATGACAGCCATGTATTCTGTGAGGCTCAATTACTACTGCAATGACAGCCTTGTATTCTGTAAGGCTCAGTTACTAACTCAATGACAGCCATGTATTCTGTGAGGCTCAATTACTACTGCAATGACAGCCTTGTATTCTGTAAGGCTCAGTTACTAGCGCAATGACAGTCATGCATTCTGTGAGGCTCAATTACTACTGCAATGACAGCCTTGTACTCTGTGAGGCTAAATTACTACTGCAATGACAGCCATGTATTCTGTAAGGCTCAGTTACTAGCGCAATGACAGTCATGCATTCTGTGAGGCTCAATTACTACTGCAATGACAGCCATGTATTCTGTAAGGCTCAGTTACTAGCGCAATGACAGTCATGCATTCTGTGAGGCTCATTACTACTGCAATGACAGCCTTGTATTCTGTAAGGCTCAGTTACTACGCAATGACAGTCATGTATTCTGTGAGGCTCAGTTACTAACTCAATGACAGCTTGTATTCTGTGAGGCTCAGTTACTAACTCAATGACAGCCTTGTACTCTGTGAGGCTCAGTTACCAGTGCAATGTCAGCTTGTATTCTGTGAGGCTCAGTTACTAGTGCAATGACAGCCTTGTATTCTGTGAGGCTCAGTTACTAGTGCAATGTCAGCTTTGTATTCTGTAAGGCTCAGTTACTAGTGCAATGACAGCCTTGTATTCTGTGAGGTCAGTTATACTGCATGACAGCTGATTGTAGCTCAGTTACTAGTGCAATGTCAGCATTGTATTATATGAGGCTTACCAGTGCAATTTCAGCTCCGCATTCTGTAAGGTTCAGTTACTAGTGCAATGTCAGCCTTGTATTCTGTGTTCTTCAGGTAGGGAAGGAAAGGGGGGGGGGGGGGCAGACAGGTGTCGACGTACGTGTGTGCAGCGTAGAAAGTTCACACTAAATAATAAAATGACAGTTTCATACGCAAGATATATGGGCCATAAAGTTCACGGCACAAGGTGACCAGACTGTACCACTCCCTACCTTCTCCACCTTCCCCACCGCTTTACCGCACAACACAAGGTGAGGAGGATGCAGAAACTTTTTTTTTCTTTCTTTTTTCTCTAAATTTCGAGAATTTAATTTTGTCACTTTATAGGCATACGACAGTTAATCTCCCTTAACTTTCATCTAGGAACTTAGGATATACCCTCCAACAGCACTTTACAGTTCAGTGCTATATGAGAAGTAGCAACCATTTTATCTTTATTCTATGTAACCCTGTGAGATCTCTCCCGGATTTACTGATTCCACCCTGACCATTGTGGGATAATCACTGCTTTTTACCAGACAGTAATATCACCAGCCATTTCTGGCTGAAGTAATATTACCAAAATCAGAGACGTGGAAGAGTTTAAATGAGGAATCTTTATCCGCCGTGTCCACGAAAGGAACACACAAACAGGACCATAAAACCGGTTTACTCTCAAACTCAGCATTTTTCAGTGATCAAAGAAAACACGAATTTCATCCAGCTTTCAACTTCTCTACACTGCCTTAGGAAAAGGGAGGAGGCAGGTAATTTAAAGGCTTTGTGTACGGGGGGCGAGTGGGAAAGGTCGCGTTTCTAAGAAAGTGAGGGAACGAATGACAGACGGACAAACAGAGAAGAAGGGACGAGTGGGGAAGAGGGCGAAAGAGAGAGACTGAAAGCGAGTAAGTGGGGATGAGTAGGGCTATCTGAAAGTGAGCAAGCTGGTGACAGGAAGGACAGAATAAGTGGTGGAGAAGGGACAGAGAGAGCGAGAGGAGGGAGGAAGAGAGAGGCAGAGAGAGAGAGAGAGAGGTATCGGGGGGAGAAAGGAAGGGAATGACAGCAGGCAGGCAGTCAGATTATCAGAATGACAGACCTAGCGTACAAACAACTGTATCGCTACTTACCTAACTCTGCTATGGGGAAGCTTTGGGAGACGACACCTACAACACATAAATCACTTTTTAGTTCAGAGAACGATAAGATTGAATCAACCAAAATTGATTTTCGAAATCTAAAAATAGCTTGTCACGAACATGCCTAAAATCGTGTCTGTTAAGATTTCTCTCACATAAATGAAAACATAGCAAGCTTCCTACTACACTAACCCTAGACACAATAACCATACCCCCCCCCCCCCCCCCCCTGGCCCAACATGCTGCTGAGTAGGCCTCTCTACATGGCGTTAAATGGCAACGTTCGGGCAGTCAACACACGCATGTTCGCTCTTGGTTTCTTTGTCTACATACACATGCCATTTTGGACAAATTAATTACACATGCCATTTTGGACAAATTAATAACTCTTTATAGTACTTAACAATCTCACCAAAAACATTTTGACAGGTACTAGAGCTATTCCAAAACGTACCTGAAATTTTCTCATAATCTGATTCAGACATAGTCGCAAGCTGAGATTTAACGGCTATTCTGAATTCCTTGACTTTCGAAGGATTACTGCCAGCCAGGTTTTGCTTTAAAAAACAGACGTCGCACCGTTTTAATCATTGTTACTGGGGTGTTTTCTTTTGTTTTGTTTTGTGTTTTTAGTCCAGCCGACTGCACAGAGCGACTTCAGGCTACAAACATTTAAAACATATACAGTATTTCAATAGGACAAAAAAGTAAAAGAAAATTAAGTACACATATCAAAGCATTCTTGCACATAATCTAAGGAGATAACCCTGGCGTTGACCACTCCGTCAAATTTATCATACAGGGGATTAAAAAAACATATCTGAATACAAATCTAACCATAACTAAGGATACTAAAACATGTATAAAAACGGGCCTGAATTACCTTAAATTGCTTCCACATTATCTCATTCCCTAGAGCCAAAAATGCACTTATTGATTTTGTACGAAGTTCTTTAAGAAACAGTGAAGAAAATAAAGCAAGGAGGTGATCATGCTTATTTTTACGATGGGCAAGACGGGCCGCAGATTTCTAAATAGCCGGAGGCATGCGATAAGAAGCGGGCAAGACATGATGCCGACAGTTACAATAATCGGTACAAGACAAGTTAAGAAAGTCGCGAGTTTCGATGGCAGTGCTCCAAAAAGTTCGAAAAGATAAGGCGGAACAGAACTGAAACGTCAGCGTCGACAATAACATCGATTGACAGATTTGGGTAATGAATTTCTGCATGGCGAGTTGAGGATTAAGAACATCGCCAAGGTTCTTGACTGAATCGGAAAATACAATAGTGTTGTCCCCTAGCTGAACAGAACAAACTTTTACTGTACAAAGGTTTGTGTTTGGTGCAAAACAGCATTGCTTCAGTCTTCTCTCCCTTCAACTGTAACTTATTCTGCATCCAATTCTAGATCTTAAACGTACCGTAAGTCAGAAGCTTCGGAAAGAAGAGCTCTAGATTGTCAGGAAATACACTGTTGAAAAGCTAGGAGTCATCAGGATGAAAATGATATCTGATGTTCAGAAATCAGAACTAACTCGCCTCTACTAAACTCTGCGCCCTGGTGATACAGAATCCTAACCCCCCCACCGTCTTTTTCAAAGAACTGTTGTTGTTGATGATGTTGAGTATTTTACAAGTTGATGGTATC
>CM060310.1:8723656-8768656 GCA_030674185.1 Monoplex corrugatus | reverse complement strand
GCACTAGAAAAGGGATCACTACGTTAGGGGGCTTCGTAGACAGTGTCCTCAGTACATTAAATCATAACATGGCACTGCTGAACTCGACAAAGGTCATGTATAAAAAAAGTTATTAAAATAATTTAATCCACAAAGTGACCCTGCAGCAAAGAAAAGTTGCCTTTAGTGGGTGGTGTCCTCATACCAGCATGATATTGCTGGACCTACGATCGATACTGAACTTTCAAATGAATAACTGAACTTGGTAGTGTGCTGAAGACCTGGGTTCAAAGCCACTGAAGCTGCGTAGAAGATGAGGCAGAAAAAAATCAAAAGACAAAAGTGTTCATATAAAACTCATCTTGTTAAGATAGAAGTGTTAATCCTTTGGACTCCCGCATCCTCTACACCAACTGCTAAAACTTTTAACCCTTTGATTCCTTCATCCTATCCACCAGGTAAACTTAACTCTCGGACTCCCTCACCCTACCCACCAGCTAAACTTAACCCTTTGACTCCCTCACCCTATCCACCAGCTTCATGCAGGGAGCTGGCGGATAGGGTGAGGGAATAAAACGTTAAGTTTTTGCTTTGCTACCACGGTTGACAATACAGGATGCTGATGGACAGTTAAGCAAAATTCACCTCGTTAGGGGAAAGGGTTAACACAGAACTCACCAGGTTAAGACAAAAGGGTTAACACAGAACACACCATGTTAAGAAAAAAACTTTTAACACAGAACTCACCAAGGTAAGACACAGGGCTACTACAGAACTCAGCACATTAAAAAGGGTTAATACAGAACTGCCTTTGTTACGACAAAACGTTACCACAAAACTCACCTTGTTTGACAGCACTGAGCGGAAGAGGACGTAAGCAGCTGTATGAGACGGTTTTCCTGTAACACAACCATGTTTCTCTTTATTACACGTATGCACTTTTCTCTGTATTACAGAACTAAAACAATCTATCATTCAATAAAGGCAGCTTCCATCACAATCCTATACTAATATTAAAAACATAAAAAAATGAAACTCTATCCAAACAACGCATGATTTAGATCACAAATTTCCTTTAATACCAAAGGAAATAAGAGGGAATCAGGGAGAATTTTAAATATCAACTAAGTAACATAACTCTTGAGAGTCACGGAGTTATCTCCCATGTAGAATTTCTCAAACCCAACACAGTTTGCGCTACCCATTCAGCTAGCATAGACGCAGCCACAAAGCATAAAATGGTAAGCTCAGAACATTCTCTACCCATTCAGCTAGCATAGACGCAGCCACAAAGCATAAAGTGGTATGCTCAGAACAAGGAATGTTCTGAGCTTACCACTTTAGCTTTGTGGCTGCGTCTATGCTAGCTGAATGGGGAGCGCAAACTGTGTTGGGTTTGAGAAATTCTCCATGGGAGATAAACTCCGTGACTCTCAAGAGTTATGTTATTTAGTTGAAACTTCCTTTAGTAAGAAAAAAAGTCTCTCCGACAACTGGCCATTACACTTAGGATAATCTGTTAAGAACTGCCCATTTACCAAACCGCAAATTGATAAACTGGTCAAATAATACCCTTTATTCTCTATTTGATCGCCAGCGCGCATGCGGGCGCGCGCACATACACACACACACTCTCTCTCTCAAACATACACACACACACCATCGTGGAACATACAGAAGCAAATCACCAATCCCTGAAAACCAATCTCATAACAAGGATTGTGATTAATCCCCAACACAAAAAAGAAACAAGATAACCGTGTCCATGTTTTACTTTTCTATTTCTGTAAAATGTTTAATTCACAAGATAAACTCCCAATGTCAAGATCACACGAACCAAACAGTCAAGTGTAGAATTCAGTAATTTTCATGGAAGATATTTGCACAGCGCATTCTCGGGTATTTGTGACAATATTTACGTTACGTTTTCACTATTGTGACCGTCTACCACAGTCCACCTTCACGCGAAGTTATATTTTAACCGGGTTGTCGTTTTTAATGTGGTGTTAGCCCTGATACGGCTCTAGTAGTCAGCTGGCTTAGCAATATAACTGAACTAATTTGAAGTCAGATATTTAAATAGAAAAATCTGATGTCGAAAATGCATAAGAATGAACTGTCGACTTTCAATGAGCTTCTTCAGGTCAAGTAACCTTACATAGTACAAAATCTGGATTGTCCGGGAAAAAATTGGCATAAGAATGGAAAATGATCGACTTTTTCAACTGAATCTTCTTCAAGGTCACAGTAACCTTACATAGTACAAAATCTGGATTGTCTGGGAAAAATTGCATAAGAATGGATGCTGATAGGTTTGACCGACTTTTTTTTTCCCTTGCACTTAATGAAGAAGACAATACAAAAGCACATATGTGAACAGACGTTAAAAGAAATAACGAACGAACAATACAAAAGTAAGATCGCCAGGTTTAGGGCTAAATGATTAAAGCAGACAACTCGTGTACTTTGCCGACTCCGTTGAGCTGGACATTACCCCCTCTCCCCCCCCCCCCCCCACAAGTCATGAAAAAGAAAATTATCCTCACCCCACTCCCTCATCTCTAGGTCTGTCTCCTTCTCCCCTTTCCTCCCTCCTTTACTAGTTTTATGCAAGATCATACACATTAAGGAAAGAGAGGGGCAGAATGGTTCAGACATTCGCCTGTCAGTAAGCAAACTCCAGGTTTCACAGTTCGTTTCCCGTTGAAGCCTCGACTCTTCTTTTCAGTTTGACCGGAAAATCGAACTGAACGTCTAGTCCTTCGGAAGGGAACGAAAAACGAGTCGGACTCGTGTGCCTTCTGGCCTGCACACGCTAAAGATCTCACAGCACTTGGAAAACCGTGAACAGCAGGCTTCGCCTGCTTGGTATATAAAACATTGGAGAGAGAAGTTCGTTTCCCAGGACCCTCCAGTTGAAGGCCAATTAGCCTTTCTTGCATTCTAAAGTCTTGGTAAAAAAAATATTGGGTGGCGCTGCACTGCGGCAACACGCTCTCAAAGGGAAGAGCAGCCTGCTAAATCCACCGGATTCATGAATTAAATTATTTACAAAACCCAATTCGTACTATCCTTCCAATCTGCCTGAACGGGTATGTACCACTCCCAGAGAACCGGATACACGCGTGCGGCCTCCACCAGACTACTCAGATTGAACGAATACCCGACATTCTGCCCCTTTAAGTTAGGGAACGTAAAGCGACCAGGCAGAGGCGATGACCCCGGTAAAGCTGGCGTCTACCAACCCAATCCCCTAAGACCTCGGGGTTAGAGGGAAATATAACCTTCACCTAATGTAAATGGGAATAAAACTTTTACTTGAATTATCCAAAACAATGCGACTGCCCGTGATCATAAACAGGAACCACAAAAACACGAAAATAGAATCAGAACGCGTATTTGATACAACCAGACATGACAGGCGAAACTTTTTGGCCAACTGGCCTTTGTCAAGCGTAAACTTAGGATCACGAAAGAACAAACAACAAACAGTGGACGAGGCAGCAGAGAATTTTGTCTTTGTCTCCTTATTTTTTTCTTTTTTATTTGTTGTTTGTTCTTTTATGATCTAAAGTTTACGCTTGACAAAGGCGTTGGCCGAAAATTTGCGCCTGTCTTGTGTAGTTGTATTATAACACGTGTTCTGATTTTATTTTCCTGTTTTTCTGGAGGGAAAAGTTAGACCATGCGCCTGCCCAGCGCCATGACCTGGAACACAATGATGTCCCAAGCCGACATTTACTGACCTTGCGCTGCTGACCTTGAAGAAGACGATGTCATGTGACTCCTACAACGGAAGTTACATCTCGCACAACGGACCACAGTGCACACACGTACTACATGATCAGTCTGACCACACACACACACACACACACACACTCTGAGGTGTAACGAAAGGAATCAAGACCTACCACAACTGAAGTGAACAGAGATCTGGGGTAACACACAAACTTTCTGGAGCAAAACATTAATGTTGGCCCTCCATGGGCGAATGCAGGATGTGAAAAAAGTAATAATGTGGATATGCCACGACTGCAGAAAACCGCACGAGTCCTTGTTTCTTATAACGTAGTAACAACAATGGGAAACAACTCTGTGAACTTCCTATGCTGAATGAACTAAGAACACAAAGATCAGGTTACAAGAAGTTTATACATATACATGTAGGTCCGTGACGAAGAACAATCCAGTCACAAATCAAGGGAGATAATATCGCCTTTTTTCTTTCCAACAAAGGATTTCAGGTTGAAAAAGTCGCACTACGGTCACGGAATTGTCGGTCTTTGCTTTTCACAGAAAAGACGCGTTGCCATGAGCAAAGATGTGCAAATAAGTACGAAAACACTGTACCGTCCCTTTACGCCTACAGACAGCAGGCAAGGCAAGGCAGGCAGGTAGGTTGTAAGAATTTATAAATGGAAAAAAAAAACTGCTACACGTCCTGGCCTTTTATAGCAGCCGCCAGGTCCAACACACGTGCCACCGTTCGGTCAGGGCCATGGCGAGGGCTGCTCAGCTCTCAGGGACCCAGCTCAAGACGGGCCAGTCAGCTTATAACTGCAGCAGCAGCCGGCGGGGAGGGGAGGGGGTAAGAGAGGAGGGAGAGAGAGAGGGAGAGAGAGAGGAGAGGAGAGGAGAGAAGGAGAAGAGAGAGAGAAGGTGTGAGAAAGGGAGACAGACAGAAGGAAGACAGAGACAGGGACAGACACAGAAGACAGAGAGAGGGGGGAGAGAGAGAGGGAGAGACAGAGGGGGAGAGAGAGAGGGAGAAGACAGAGAGGGAGAGACAGAGAGGGAGAGAGAGCGAGAGAGAGACAGACAGCGAGAAGAGGCGGGGGAAAGGGGGACAGAACGAGAGACAGCGAGAGAGAGAGAGAGAGAGAGAGAGAGAGAGAGAGAGAGAGAGAGAAGACTGCTACAGGCCTCGTGCCCTTGTTCGAACACCTCAAACGGTGGTCGTCTGCAAAAGATACGCAGTCGACAGCTTACCTGTCGTCTTCATCAATATCCTCCTTCCTAGATCCTTACTACCCACACACAACCCCTTCCCCCCCCCCCCCCTTCATCAATGTGTCAACATCAGCACTTCATAACTTGAACGGTGTCTCCACCTGGGTTGTTTCCCCCCTCCCTCTCCATCTGGGTTGTTCCCCCCTCCCCGTCTTTTGTCTTATCCCGCTATGTCAATTGTACAAGTTGCACGCGCATCTCTACTGCAGGCAAAGCAGCAACACATGACAACACTACGGAGCCTGCTTGGTTTTGTCATAAAATGAAGAGGAGGGAGGGAGGGGGGTAAGAGCTCCGAAGATGATAATCTAACGTCTGCTTATCGCTGTAGGATGGGTGGAGAAGACTGAGGAGTCCCGTCTCCTCCCCACCTCCACTTTATTTTTTCCCATTAATATACGTACTCAGTATTTTCAATAAACCGATGAAACACACAGCATATCTTACTCATAATACACCGCACATTCATCCTTATGCTTTCCATCCAAATCTGCTATCAATGATAAAGCAGATTCCCTGAGCCTGCGTTAAAACCCTTTGCGCTGGTAAGATCTAGAAATACTAGTATAAGATACAAAACCCAAGACCTGGCCAGCTCATGGGTTTATGTGGAGATTCACGCCCTGTGCCATGATCATTCTGGATCTTCTCCATCACATGGCACCAGCGGCGTTAGTGCATATGGAATTCATTCCGAGCACGGTGACATCTTTAGAAACTGAAACTGCAATGGGGAAGGGGGAGGATAGGACCAATCAAACACAAAGCTGAACCACCAGGATGATCAATGTTAACAGTTAGGATGGGCTGCGAATAGGCCAAATTTGCAGATTAGGAATGAACTTATAAGCTGTGATCTATTTAAATGTCTGGTCCGATGGACTCTTCCAGGTTCGAAATATTACTGAGCCTATGGCACCTTTCTTAGGGAAGGCATTCAGTATGGAAAAAAAAATTTTTTTAACCAAGACACTACATATTCCACTGGTGCACGTTTCAAAAGATGGCCGCAAAAACTTGGCATAAAAAAATGATGGTCGATGTTTCAAACATGGCCACATACATTTGACACTAACCAGCTGAATCCTCCATTGTTGTTTCACAAAGATGGCCACACAGATCGGACAATACAAAACTACATCTACCATGGGCTGATGTTTCAAACATGGCCACCAGACCTGAAACTACTTTTTCCATTGTTCTTTCACAAACATGGCCACTGCCACTTAGAAGCTACATTCTCCATTGTTCTTTCACAAAGATTGCCACTACCATTTAGAAGCTACAGCCTTCATTGGTTGATCCTTCAAAGATGGCCACTAGCACTTAGAAGCTACAGCCTTCATTGGTTGATGCTTCAAAGATGGCCACTAGCACTTAGAAACTACATCCTTCATTGTTTATGTTTCACAAAGATGGCCACTGCCACTAAGAAACTACATCATTCATTGGTTGATCTTTCAAAGATGGCCACTGCCACTACGAAACTACATCCTCCATTGGTTGATGTTTCAAAGATGGCCACAAGCACTTAGAAACTACAGCTTTCACTGGTTGATCTTTCAAAGATGGCCACTGCTACTACGCAACTAAATCCTTCATTGTTGGTGTTTCCAAGTTGGCCACCACCACTTAGAAACTACAGCTTTCATTGGCTGATGTTTTAAAGATGGCCACCAGTACTACTTAGAAACTACAGCTTTCACTGGTTGATGTTTCAAAGATGGCCCCCAACACTTAGAAACTACAGCTTTCATTGGTTGATGTTTCAAAGATGGCCCCCAGCACTTAGAAACTACAGCTTTCATTGGTTGATGTTTCAAAGATGGCCCCAGCACTTAGAAACTACAGCTTTCATTGGTTGATGTTTCAAAGATGGCCCCCAACACTTAGAAACTACAGCTTTCCTTGGTTGATAATTCAAAGATGGCCACACAATCTGGTACCGAGAAACTACATCCTCCATTTTTGCCACGAACAAAACTAACTACGCAAACAACGATCACTGTGATATTACTCACAGAGGCCGTCATGTACAGCCATTGTAGTCTCATTTCTAACCTCTTCTGTGGTACTGAAAGCTTATTCGAAAACATAAATAAAAAGAAACAAACAAAATCAATACCCCATTAACGTCACAAAACACGTACTTAAAATGACGTTGGTGGACGTATAGCAAATGCCAAGCGGTCGTGCCACACGGGACTTGCTCTAAAAATATTAGGTCACTATCTGACGGTCACAACAGCCGAATGATCAAGATAACGGACTTCCAATCGTATAGTCTAGGTTCGAATCTGCTTGGGGACCACCTGCCAGGGAAATGGTGAATTTTTTCCCGATCTCCCAGGCCAACCAAACACACGTGCAAACCTACAAGAGATTGAACACCCTTCATGTGTCTACGCACTTAATCAATACGCACACTTTCAAACACATACTCAGTCATGCAAATGTTCGATGGCTTGAAGAAACACGAAAATGCCCATCATGTACATCCACTGAAAGCAGATGGAGTATGCAAACTGTGCAGCATTATAACACACGCACAGTGTAAGCCAAACATTAAGTTCAGTGCTAAACTATCTTAAAACAGGGGCGCATTTCATCGACAAAGTTTAAAATCTCTCCTATGGGTATGTGACTGAAGACCCCCATGTGCCCCCCCCCCCCCCCCCCACTGTCCCTGTCCACTAACACGTCAATAGGTGATGGGTTCAGTAACTAGAAAAGGTATAGAGGCGAGAGAGAGGAGTGGTCGTTGCCTCACGAAGCCAACCTAAGCAGGTAGGTTTGAATTGAACTTGCTCAAAAAGGTACACTGCCAGGTCAATAGCTAACCTTACTTTACTCTGTAAACTCCTCGCAACATGTTAATAAACGTTTAACTTAAAGTCACAAGGGAGAGAAGGAGGGGCCACAGACCACGGTAAGGGGACATCTGTGACTTGTGCTTCCCCCCCCCCCTCGCACACACACACACACACACTCGTTGCGTACGGCGATTTGTGAGCAGTACAGAAGCCAGCTGTTCTAAAGGGATCAATGCCTTAACCGCTGTTGCCCGGCCCTTCAATCCCACGTCTTTGAACACTGATACCCACCCTCTTTCTTCCACCTACCCCTAACCGTTAGGGGCAATTCAACATCAGTTAGGGGCAGTTAACCGTTAGGGATAACCAACAACCGCTACGGACAACCAACAACCGTTAAGGACGACCAACAACCGTTAGGGACGACCAACAACCGTTAGGGATGACCAACAACCGTTAGGGACAACCAACAACAGTTAGGGACAACCTACAACCGTTAGGGACAACCAACAACAGTTAGGGACAACCAACAACAGTTAGGGACTACCTACAACCGTTAGGGACGACCAACAACCGTTAGGGATAACCAACAACCGTTAGGGACAACCAACAACCGTTAGGGATAACCAACAACCGTTAGGGACGACCAACAACCGTTAGGGACAACCAACAACCGTTAGGGACAACCAACAACCTAACTAGGGACAACCAACAACCGTTAGGGACGACCAACAACCTAACTAGGGACAACAAACAACCGTTAGGGACAACCTACAACCGTTAGGGACGACCAACAACAGTTAGGGACAACCAACCGTTAGGGACTACCAACAACCGTTAGGGACGACCAACAACCGTTAGGGACAACCAACAACCGTTAGGGACAACCAACAACCGTTAGGGACGACCAACAACCGCTACGGACAACCTACAACCGTTAGGGACGACCAACAACCGTTAGGGACAACCGTTAGGGACAACCAACAACCGTTAGGGACAACCAACAACCTAACTAGGGACAACCAACAACCGTTAGGGACGACCAACAACCTAACTAGGGACAACAAACAACCGTTAGGGACAACCTACAACCGTTAGGGACGACCAACAACAGTTAGGGACAACCAACCGTTAGGGACTACCAACAACCGTTAGGGACGACCAACAACCGTTAGGGACAACCAACAACCGTTAGGGACAACCAACAACCGTTAGGGACGACCAACAACCGCTACGGACAACCTACAACCGTTAGGGACGACCAACAACCGTTAGGGACAACCGTTAGGGACAACCAACAACCGTTAGGGACAACCAACAACGTCCCAACCGTTAGGGACAACCAACAACCGTTAGGGACGACCAACAACCATTAGGGACAACCAACAACCGTCAAGGACAACCAACAACCGTTAGGGACAACCAACAACCGTTAGGGACGACTAACAACCGTTAGGGACGACCAACAACCGTTAGGGACGACCAACAACCGTTAGGGACGACCAACAACCGTTAGGGACAACCAACAACCGTTAGGGACAACCAACAGCCGTAAGGGACGACCAACAACCGTTAGGGACAACCAACAACCGTTAGGGACAACCAAAAACCGTTAGGGACGACCACCAACCATTAGGGACGACTAACAACCGTTAGGGACAACCAACAACCGTTAGGGACAACCAAAAACCGTTAGGGACAACCAACAACCGTTAGGGACAACCAACAACCGTTAGGGACAACCAAAAACCGTTAGGGACAACCAACAACCATTAGGGACGACCAACAACCGTTAGGGACGACCAACAACCGTTAGGGACAACCAACAACCATTAGGGACGACCAACAACCGTTAGGGACAACCAACAGTTGGGACAACCAACAACCGTTAGGGACAACCAAAAACCGTTAGGGACAACCAAAAACCGTTAGGGATGACCAACAACCATTAGGGACGACGAACAATCGTTAGGGACAACCAACAACCGTTAGGGACGGCCAACAACCGTTAGGGACGACCAACAACCATTAGGGACAACCAACAACCGTTAGGGATGACTAACAACCGTTAGGGACAACCAACAACCGTTAAGGACGGCCAACAACCGTTAGGGACGACCAACAACCATTAGGGACAACCAACAACCGTTAGGGACGACTAACAACCGTTAGGGACAACCAACAACCGTTAGGGACAACCAACAACCGTTAGGGACGACTAACAACCGTTAGGGACAACCAACAACCGTTAGGGACGACTAACCACCGTTAGGGACAACCAACAACCGTTAGGGACGACTAACAACCGTTAGGGACAACCAACAACCGTTAGGGACGACTAACAACCGTTAGGGACGACCAACAACCGTTAGGGACAACCAACAACCATTAGGGACGACCAACAACCGTTAGGACAACCAACAACCGTTAGGGACAACCAACAACCGTTAGGGACAACCAAAAACCGTTAGGGACAACCAAAAACCGTTAGGGATGACCAACAACCATTAGGGACGACGAACAATCGTTAGGGACAACCAACAACCGTTAGGGACGGCCAACAACCGTTAGGGACGACCAACAACCATTAGGGACAACCAACAACCGTTAGGGACGACTAACAACCGTTAGGGACAACCAACAACCGTTAGGGACGGCCAACAACCGTTAGGGACGACCAACAACCATTAGGGACAACCAACACAAGGACAACAAACAACCGTCAAGGGCAACCAAAAAAGGTGTTAGGGGTAATTAACCATATATGGGAAACCAACAACTAACAGGGGCAATTAACTGCTACAGTCAACCAACAACAGTTAGGGGCACATAACTGTTTCGGGACAGTTAACCGTTTGGGAAAACCAACAACCATCTCGGAAAATTAACGTTAGGGACAACCAACAACTGTTGGGAACAATTAACCGTTAGGACAATTAACCGTTATTGGCAACCACCAACTGTTAGAAACAATATAACCATTACGATCAATTAACCGTTAAAGCATTAACCGTTAGAGGCAATCAACAAATGTTGGGAGCAATTAACCGTTAGGACAATTAACCGTTATTGGCAACCAAAATCCGTTAGGAACAATTAACCGTTAGGACAATCAACCGTTATTGGCAACCAAAACCCGTTAGGAACAATTAAGCGTTAGGAACAATTAATCGCCAGGACAATTAACCGTTATTGTCAACCAAAAAAAACCGTTAGGAACGATTAACCATTACAACAATTAACCGTTAGGGACAAAGGACAATTAACCGTTAGGACAACCTTACAAACCATCGGGATATATAACACTAAACTGATCGTGACACTGACGTGTGGGCGCCCACCACCTCGGGGCTCTTAATTTAAGCCACTGTGGCTTATGTTTCCACCCAACGGCTATTGGCTAGTCTATCAGGATAACGGTATGTTTCCACCCAACGGCTATTGGCTAGTCTATCAGGATACGGATAAGTTATATATTTGCAGTAAGCATGCTGAAAAACTATTTGCTCTGAAAAAAAAATTGAACCAAGTTCGGAAATAATATCATATCAGAAAGGACAACGCTTGTGTGTGTGTTGTGTGTTGTGTGTTGTGTGCGTGTGTGTGTGTGTTGTGTGTGTGTGTGTGTGTGTGTGTGTGTGTGTGTGTGGTGTGTGTGTGTGTATGTGTTGTGTGTGTGTGTGTGTGTGTGTGTGTGTGTGTGTGTGTGTGTGTGTGTGTGTGTGTGTGTGTGTGTGTGTGTGTGTGTGTGTGTGTGTGTGTGTGTGTGTGTGTATACATGTTTAAGCTTTGAACAATTCAAAATAATCATGCCAGGAAGAACAATATATTTTCATGACACGAAAAATGAACAAAAACGAAAAGGCACACTGGCAAAGACCACAATAAAATTGCAAGACGCTGATGAAATCAAGGGACTGAAAATTGTACGATCCTGTTCATCAAGCCACTGATGTTAAATCGAGCTAAATGTTTTGTTTACGGTTAAGATAAAATGGCATTTCTTTGTATCACTCTTCCAGGTCAACACATGAGCACACCTACTGGTGCCTGAACGCCCTTCAGGAGTAAACGCACGGAGAAACCTACAGAATTTCGTCAACGTCAACTCTTTTGTTGCCATGAGCTCGTTAAGTGTACTGGCTGCTTATTCCTCATGGAAGTTCAATATATTGCGTCATCTGAAAAACTAGCATCCAGATCACTGCTCACGGTTAGGTCAGTGGCGAGAAAATTCCTGCTGGCTATGAAACGAACTTGGAATCTGTCGCCTTACTGGCAAGTGTTTTAATTAACCACTAGGCCAAATTGGGTCATCATTGCATGCATTAACGTTTCTGTACAAGAAAACTGTATAAAGGCTTATGCGTGGATAAAAAAAGGATTAAAAATAAGAAAAACAAGCCCTTGGTATTTAATTTATGTACGCGTTAGAATCTGGTTTGTTTAATCACGTGAGACAGCTCCATTTCAACTAGCTGTGGTCACATACCTGGGAAAGGAGAATCGACGTGGAAGAGGAGGGACCCTTCAACTTTCATAGCTGGCTTGTGAAGAACGGTCCTCTTACCAATCTATCTTCCACCGATTTGGGCACAAGTACGACTGTGCCTATTAATCAATTAAATGACGATCTTTACACCTGATGAACTCAGTAACTGTGCCTACTGATTAAATTTGGGGCAACCACGATCTTTATACCCCGATGAACACACAGACTATGCCTTTAAATTAATTATATCTGGGACAACTACGATCTTTACACCTGGTGAACACAATGACTGCGCCTGTTAATCCAATTGGGACAACCACAATCTTTACATCTGATGAACACACTGACTGTGCCTATTAATCAACTAGATTTGGGACAACCAGACTTTCACACCTGACGAACTCAGCGACTGCACCTATTTATCTATTAAATTTTGGACAAGTATAACTTTACAGCCGACAAACTCAGTAAGAGAATTAAAATTTATTTAATCAAGAGCTGGCAACTTCTTTGAACTATTCGACCACCGTGAAGACTATAATCCCACTCTCCATCTGCTTCCAATTTTGAGTATCAAATTCCTTCACGTGCTTGATCACACAGCACTACCACCACGCTTGGCTAGCAGCTCTCTGACCCCCCCCCCCCCCAACTTGCCCTCGCATACAAACTTTCTCTCTCCTCCTGTCTCCTCTCCCCCCCACCTCCTAAGTCGAACGATTTGTAACACCAGCTGAGCGAGTGTTGAGTATAGCGATTTAAAGGATTTAAAAACAGAGGGAGCCAACAGCTGTGTCCGTTAAACTTACCGCTCCTCCCTGCTGACACAATCTGCCTATCAACAGACGTCACTGTGCCATTTCTACTTTCTACTAACGTCACTGGGCCATTTCTACTTTCTACTAAAGCCACTGTGCCATGTCTACTATCCAATAACGCTACTGTGCCATTTCTACTTTCTACTATTAACGTCACTGTGCCATTTCTACTTTCTACTATTAACGTCACTGTGCCATTTCTACTTTGTACTAACGTCACTGTGCCATTTCTACTTTCTACTAATGTCACTGTGCCTTTGTGCCATTTCTACTTTCTGCTAACGCCACTGTGCCATTTCTGCTTTCAACTACCGTCACTGTGCCATTTCTACTTTCTACTAATGTCACTGTGCCATTGTGCCATTTCTACTTTCTACTAACGTCACTGTGCCAGTTCTACTTTCTACTAACATCACTGCGCCATTTCCACTTTCTACTAATGTCACTGTGCCATTGTGCAACGATTTGTACACGTCACTGTGCTGAGTTTGAGTTCTTAACTAAACATCAACTGCCAACAGCTTTCCCTTTAAACTTAATTCACTGTGACATAATTTTGCTTACAACGTCACTGTGCCATTTCTATTTCTACTAACGTCACTGTGCCTCTTTTACTAACATCACTGGGCCATTTCTATTTCTACTAAAGTCACTGTACCATTTCTACTATCATAACCTCACTGTGCCATTTCTACTTTCTACATAACGTCACTGTCCATTTCTACTTTCTACTATAACGTCACTGTGCCATTTCTACTTTGTACTAACGTCACTGTCCATTTCTACTATACATGCTTTCATTCTACTTTTTAACACCACTGTACCATTTCTGCTTTCTACTAACCGCACTGTACCATTTCTACTTTCTATAATGTCACTGTGCCATTTCTACTTTCTACTAACGTCACTGTGCCATTTCTACTTTCTACTAAACCACTGCGCCATTTCTCACTTCACTAACGCACTGTGCCATTTCTACTTTCTACTAAGTCACGTGCAGTCTACTTTACTGCCATTGCTTTCTACTTTCTACTAACGTCACTGTGCCATTTCTACTTTCTACTACGTCACTGTGCCATTCTACTTTCTACTAAGTCACTGTGCCCTTTCTACTTTCTACTAACGTCACTGTGCCAGTTCTACTTTCTACTAACGTCACTGTGCCATTTCTATTCTTTTTACATCACTGTGCCATTTCTACTTTCTACTAACATCACTGTGCTTTTACTTTCTACACCCCCATTTTTTTTCCATTCATTTTCTACTGGCTCATATCATCACGTCGTCAGCGTTACTGGCCGTGTCATTCTTAATGGTACATTTTATTTTTTTTATTGGTTGCATTAAGTCATCGTCATCAACTATGTCATTCTCACTGGCTGAATTTAGGTTTTACTGGTTGAACCGGGTCAACTTCACTAGTTGTCACATTCCTAATGATTGAATTGGGGCAACGTCACTGGCTCTGTCATCATTATTATCAGCTAGATCTAGTTTTTGTTTGTTTGTTTGTTTTGTTTCTTTCTTTCTTGTTGATTTGGGTTACTGTCATCAGCTTTGTAATTCGTACCAGCTGAGTTCCATCTTCTCACTGATAGAATTGGGTCAACGCTACTAGCTGGGTCATTCCTATTGGCTGAATTGGGTCAACGTCATCAGCTGGGTCAATCTTACTGGTTGTACTGGGTCAATGTCACTAGCTGTATCATTCTTACTGATTGAATTGGGTCAACGAACGTCACTGGCCGAGTCATTCCTACTGGTTGAATTGGGTCGACATCACCAACTGTGTTATTCTTATTGCCTGAATTGGATCAACGTCACCAGGTGTGTCAATGTTACATTGTCACCAGCTATGTTATTTTTCTTGATCGGATTTTCCTTTTTGTCAAATACTATGTACTCTCCATACCAGTACAGAAAGGAAGAGGACACAATAATGTATCCTCAACAATGGACACAATGTTGGGTTCAAATAAACAGGGAATCGTGGGCTCCACGACTTCCAGTCTTTTGCATTCGTAATTCCTCAGTGGTCCACTCCTTTGACACATGTTTGGCAATCAGCAAAAGACAGCGGGGCCTCAACTCTGTTGATTTGAGTGTCAGATTCACAATGATTGTGGGTTTGAACTATAGGGTGACGACATTTAACCTCGCCTTGTGACTGCTTATCTGAACTGTTGTTCTGGAAGTGTTAGTGTGGGAGTCTAAGCCCCCCCCCCTCCCCGGTGGTGTCAGTGTAGGACTCTAAGTCACCCTGGTATTATCAACGTGGGATTCTGTAATCCCACCTACCACACTGGTGGTATCAGTGTAAAATGCTGTAACCCCCCACTCCCCTGGATGGTAACATTGTTGGATTCTGTAAATCCCCCTTCCTGGTGGTATCAGTGTAGGACTCTGTAAAAAAAAAAACCACACTCATGGTTTCAGAGTGGGATTCTGTAACCACCCCCACCCACCTGGTGGTATCTGTAGGATTCTGTAACCACCCCACCCCCCTGGTGGTATCTGTAGGATTCTGTAACCACCACCCCACACCTGGTGGTATCTGTAGGATTCTGTAACCACCATCCCCACCCCTGGTGGTATCAGTGTAGGATTCTGTAACCACCATCCCCACCCCTGGTGGTATCAGTGTAGGATTCTGTAACCACCATCCCCACCCCTGGTGGTATCAGTGTAGGATTCTGTAACCACCATCCCCCACCCTGGTGGTATCTGTAGGATTCTGTAACCACCATCCCCACCCCTGGTGGTAAAGTGTAGGATTCTGTAACCACCATCCCCACCCCTGGTGGTATCAGTGTAGGATTCTGTAACCACCATCCCCACCCCTGGTGGTAAAGTGTAGGATTCTGTAACCACCATCCCCACCCCTGGTGGTATCAGTGTAGGATTCTGTAACCACCATCCCCACCCCTGGTGGTATCAGTGTAGGATTCTGTAACCACCATCCCCACCCCTGGTGGTATCAGTGTAGGATTCTGTAACCACCATCCCCACCCCTGGTGGTATCTGTAGGATTCTGTAACCACCATCCCCACCCCTGGTGGTAAAGTGTAGGATTCTGTAACCACCATCCCCACACCTGGTGGTATCTGTAGGATTCTGTAACCACCATCCCCACACCTGGTGGTATCTGTAGGATTCTGTAACCACCACCCCACACCTGGTGGTATCTGTAGGATTCTGTAACCACTCCACCCCCCTGGTGGTATCAGTGTAGGATTCTGACCTCTCCCCCTCCCTGAAGGTGTCAGTGTGAGATTCTATAAGCCCCCGCTGGTGGTGTCAGCGTAGGATTCTTTAACACCCCCCTCCCCGGTGGTGTCAGCGTAGGATTCTTTAACACCCCCCTCCCCGGTGGTGTCAGCGTAGGATTCTTTAACACCCCCCTCCCCAGTGGTGTCAGCGCAGGATTCTGAAAGCCTCTTGGTGGTGTTAGTGTAGGATTCTGTAAGTCCTGGGATGATTATCCCCGTCGGCCGCACTAGCTGAGGTGAATGCAGAAGTAAAGGTGGACCAAATGAATCAACCAACCCTATGGCAGGCCCCGCTGATCACAGCACCATGCTGATAAAACAGGAGTTCTGGGTTCCACTCTCAGGTGGGCTACAGGTGTTACGAGGAATGACCGACTATTCATAGAGCCGCACAATCAAGATTGCACATTCAAGATTCCATGTCTCCAACTGTAATTCTTTCTTAAAGCCCAGCCGACTGCGCGGCATCACATCAGGGCTATAACCATCTCAACATATACACCATATCTCAAAGGAGAAAAAAAGAAAACGTGGAAAAGAAAATTAAGTATACACATATCAATGCATTTACGCACACGATCTTAGGATATGTCCCTGGCGTTGACCATTCCGTCCAATATAATCACCAAAGGATTTAAAAATTCAAGCCTGAATACAAATACACATATAACTTCATCATCATCATCAGGTGCCCTGCCGCATGGCGTTGGCGACCATGGACTTCCATCCATCTCTATCTCTCGTTGCCCCTAGCATCTCCCCCACCCTCCTCATCCCCAGCCACTCTGCAAGTCCGTCCAGCAATCTCTCCCTGGGTCTACCTGGTGCTCTCTTTCCCGCCAGCTTTCCCGTTGTGACCAGGTGCTCCAAATCCCCCTTCCTCATAAAATGGCCTATAAATGTTGCCTGTCTTTTCCTGATCTTCCTTATGAGTGATCTACTTGTGTCTGCCTCCATCAAGACTGTCTCGTTTACTGTTGTACGGATGCAAGGCGTGGACAATCAGCAAGCAAAGCCAGAACAAGATTGAGGCAGCCGAGATGTGGTTTCTAAGAAGAATGTTGAGAGTTCCATGGACAGCAAAGAAAACATTATAACTTAAAGACACTAAAACATATATCTAAACGGGCCCAAATTAATTCAAACTGCCTCTGCACATCATATTTCCCAAGAGCCAAAAACACACTTAAAATATGTATCCAACTATCAATCCTGAGACTGTATGCAAGTCTTTGTAAGGCTTTATACAACACGTACAGGTGAATGGACCAGCAAGGCAGAAAGTGATTAGAAGAAATGACAAAGCAAAGGAGCAGGGCAGTAGAAGAGGAAATTTCTAGCACAAACTTTCCAGAAGGTGGGGATACTATTTATACTGAAAGAGATACCGGCATCCCAAGCTCGATCCCGCCTTACAACATAATGTTGGCTTGTTTGCAGGGTCATCTTCACACTCCCATTGGTCCCATCACCCTTCCTATTTCAAGACTTTGCCAGCGCGTAGGGTTTTGAGCAGGTTCATGCGGTTTGCCAAGTAACACATGGCAGATTTGGGTGGGGCGCGTATGGGATTGTCTGAGTGCCATGAATCCTCTGAACAGACTTCAGACTGCACAGACCACAGATTTCAGTTTCAGTTTCTCAAGATGACGTCTCCGCGCTCGGAACGAATTCCATATGCACTAACGTCACAGGTGCCACGTGTACTGTGACCGTGGCACAAGCCTTAAGCCTGCGCAAAAACGCATGAGCTGCCAGGTCTCAGGCCCTACTAGACACGTCTTTACTCAATATGGCACACAGAGAAAATGGACAGTACTCACTTTTCGCCCAGTTCCTCAATGAAGACGACCACAGGTCCCTTGGGTTCATTTATCTCCTGTACGTGGGCATTGTACAGCGTGGCGTTAGGGTTGTCTTCTCCAGCTGAACCTGTCACACACAACAGCATCTCTTTGTGTCACACACAGCACCTCTTTACACAATATGTCACACACAGCACCTCTTTACACAATATGTCCCACACAGCACGCATCTCCTTATGTCACACAGCACCTCTTTAAACAATATGTCCCATACTGCACGCACCTCTTTAGTTACACACAGAACCTCTTTACACATATGTCCATCGCACGCACTCTTTATGTCACACCAGCACCTCTTTACACAATATGTCCATACTGCACGCACATCTTTATGTCACACACAGCACCTCTTTACATAATATGTCCCATACAGCACGCACCTCTACACATACGTCTCATACAGCACGCACTCTTTACACAATATGTCCCATACAACACGCACCTCTTTACAATGTCCCATACAGCACGCACCTCTACACAATATGTCCCATACAACAGACCTCTTATGTCACAACAGCACGCACCTCTTTATGTCACACACAGCACCTCTTTACACAATATGTCCCATACAGCACGCACTCTTTAACAACATGTCCCATACAGCACTCCTCTTTACACAACATGTCTATACAACACGCACCTCTTATGTCACACACAGCACGCACTCTTTATGTCACACACAGCACCTCTTTACACATATGTCCCATACAGCACGCACCTCTTTACACAATATATCCCTTACACACGCACCTCTTTACAAATATGTCCCATACAACACGCACCTCTTTACAAAATATGTCCATACAACACGCACCTCTTTACACAATATGTCCATACACACGCACCTCTTTACACAACTTGTCCCATACAACACGCACCTCTTTACACAATATGTCCCATACAGCACGCACCTCTTTACACAATATGTCCCTTACAACACGCACCTCTTCACACAACATGTCCAAACAACACGCACTTCTTCACACATGTCACACACAGCACACACCTCTTTATTCAATATGTCCCGTACAACACGGACCTCCGTCACACACAACACGCACCTCTTTACACAACATGTCACACACAGCACACTCCTCTTTACACAATATGTCCAATACAACACGCACCTCTTTACACAACATGTCCCATACAACACGCACCTCTTCACACAACATGTCCATTAAAACACGCACCTCTTTACACATGTCCTATACAACACGCACCTCTTTACACATGTCCTATACAACACGCACCTCTTTACACATGTCCTATACAACACGCACCTCTTTACACATGTCCTATACAACACGCACCTCTTTACACATGTCCATACAACAGCACCACTTTGTCACACACAGCACCTCTTTACAAATATGTCCATACAGCACGCACCTCTTTACACAACATGTCCCATACAACACGCACCTCTTTACACAACATGTCCATACAACACGCACCTCTTTACACAACATGTCCCATACAACACGCACCTCTTTACACAATATGTCCCATACAGCACGCACCTCTTTACACAACATGTCCCATACAACACGCACCTCTTTATGTCACACAAGCACCTCTTTACACAATATGTCCCATACAACACGCACCTCTTTACACAACATGTCCCATACAGCACGCACCTCTTTATGTCACACACAGCACCCTTTACATAACATGTCCCATACAACACGCACCTCTTTACACATGTCCCATACAACACGCACCTCTTTACACAATGTCCCATACAACACGCACCTCTTTACACAATGTCCCTACAACACGCACCTCTTTACACAACATGTCCCATACAACACGCACCTCTTTATGTCACACACAGCACCTCTTCAACAACATGTCCATACAACACGCACCTCTTTACACACATGTCCCATACAACACGCACCTCTTTACACAATATGTCCCATACAGCACGCATCTCTATGTCACACACAGCACCTCTTTACACAACATGTCCCATACAACACGCACCTCTTCACACATGTCCCATACAACACGCACCTCTTCACACAACATGTCCTATACAACACGCACCTCTTACACATTGTCCCATACAACACGCACCTCTTTACACAATATGTCCCATAAAATACGCACCTCTTCACACAACATGTCCCATACAACACGCACCTCTTCACAAACATGTCCCATACAACACGCACCTCTTTACACAATATGTCCCATACAACACGCACCTCTTACACAATATGTCCCATACAACACGCACCTCTTCACACAATATGTCCCATACAACACGCACCTCTTTACACAACATGTCCCATACAGCACGCACCTCTTTACACAACATGTCCCATACAACACACACCTCTTTACACAATATGTCCCATACAGCACGCACCTCTTTACACAATATGTCCCATACAGCACGCACCTCTTTACACAACATGTCCCATACAACACGCACCTCTGTACACAACATGTCCCATACAACACGCACCTCTTTACACAATATGTCCCATACAACACGCACCTCTTTACACAATGTCCCATACAGCACGCACCTCTTACACAATATGTCCCATACAACACGCACCTCTTTATGTCACACACAGCACCTCTTCAACAACATGTCCCATACAGCACGCACATCTTTACACAACATGTCCCATACAACACGCACCTCTTCACACATGTCCCATACAAAACGCACCTCTTTACACAACATGTCCCATACAACACACACCTCTTTACACAACATGTCCCATACAACACACACCTCTTTACACAATATGTCCCATACAACACGCACCTCTTCACACAATATGTCCCATACAACACGCACCTCTTTACACAATATGTCCCATACAACACACACCTCTTTACACAACATGTTCCATACAACACACACCTCTTTACACAACATGTCCCATACAGCACGCACCTCTTTACACAACATGTCCCATACAACACGCACCTCTTTACACAACATGTCCCATACAACACACACCTCTTTACAAAATATATCCCATACAGCACGCACCTCTTTATGTCACACATAGCACCTCTTTACACAACAAGTCCCATACAACACGCACCTCTTTACACAACATGTCCCATACAACACACACCTCTTTACAAAATATGTCCCGTACAGCACGCACCTCTTTATGTCACACACAGCACCTCTTTACACAACAAGTCCCATACAACACGCACCTCTTTACACATGTCCCATACAACACACACCTCTTTACAAAATGTCCCATACAGCACGCACCTCTTTATGTCACACACAGCACCTCTTTACACAATATGTCCCATACAACACGCACCTCTCTATACAACATGTCCCATACAGCACGCACCTCTTTACACAACATGTCCCATACAGCACGCACTTCTTTACACAACATGTCCCATACAGCACGCACCTCTTTACACATGTCCCATACAGCACGCACCTCTTTACACAACATGTCCCATACAGCACACACCTCTTTACACAGCATGTCCCATACAGCACGCACCTCTTTCACTGTTTCACGGTTTATTTTACTGCAAAATGCTACGTTCTTTTTTTTTTTTTTACCGAAAATGTTCACACAAGAAAACTATTCTGAAACTCATTTCAAAAAGTAACATCAGACCGATCTTTGTAATTTAAAATTTCAGAATCATTAGTTCACAGTCCTGTTAATGCATTATTTTAACTTTATGCAGTTTATGTTTTAGTGTTAAAATTTCCCCTCACATTGTTGAAATTGTTACTAATGTTATTGTTAAGATTTCGTTCCATTTTTCTATTCTACCACCTATTAATGACTTCTTACTCTGTCTCCCCTCTGCCGCAATCCAACCCGTCCAACTATCGTTCTCCGTTTTATTTTATCTATATTTTTTTCTTCCCACTCCACCCCCCTCCCCGTCTAATATCACTTATAGTGAAAAGACGTTAAATAAAAGAACGAACGAACCTCTTTATGTCACACACAGCACCCACCTCTTTACACAACATGTCACACACAGCACGCACCTCTTTACACAACATGTCACACACAGCACGCACCCCTTTACACAACATGTCACACACAGCACGCACCTCTTTACACATGTCCCATACAGCACGCACCTCTTTACACATCACACACAGCACGCACATCTTTACACAACATGTCACACACAGCACGCACATCTTTACACATGTCCCATACAGCACGCACCTCTTTACACATCACAAGAAAAACAAACTTTCAACATCTCAATTCTTTGATGAATTACCTGATTTTCTTGATTTTTGTGTTGATTGTCAAGGCAGTATTGTTCTAGCTGGTGATTTTAATATCCATGTAAATGATACTTCTGATTTTAATGCCAGAAAATTTCTTGATCAGCTTGACATATACGGTCTTAAACAGACTGTTAGTGGACCCACGCAGAGCTGTGGAAATACTCTCGACCTTGTCATATGTAGAGATGACGATAACCTTGTTTTGTCAACTCGTGTCCATCATGATCTTTCTTCTGACCATTTTTCAATTTTGTCTTATCTAGCAGCTGAAAAGCCTAAACGTAAAGCAAAGCTTGTGTCCACTCGCTCTATTAGTAAAATTGACCAAGACAAGTTCGCTGATGATCTTTCTCAGTCTGTGACCACCGTTATGTCAGTGTCCGATTTGAACAGTTCCCTTGCCGCTGTTTTTGACAAGCATGCGCCTGTACGTCAACGAAAAGTCCGGGACGGAAAGCCTACCCCGTGGTACGGCGCTGTCGCTGATCAGCTTCGTCAGCTGAAGAGAGAGCGTAGGCGTGCCGAGCGCTGTTGGCAGTCATCACGGTTAACAGTACACAAACAAATCTATGACGCAGCAAAGCAAACGGTTGCAGATTGCGTACACGACGCGAAAACAGCTTTTTATTCTTCGCTAGTGTCCAGTTCTACCACTTGTAAACAACTCTTTCACAATATGTCCTCGCTTCTTGGAAAAATCAAACCTGTGTCTCTTCCCACTGTGTCCGATGTCAAACTGCTCCCACACATTTTTGCCGATTTTTTCCATAAGAAAATTCTCAAGATCCGTGACAGTTTTCCACCATTTCAAAGTACTGGTTCAAACACTGTGTCGTTTTCTGGCTCACCACTTGTAAATTTCATTCCAGTTTCTGAAGACCTTGTCCGGAAGACCATTCTTAAGACTCCCCCTAAATCATGTGAACTTGATCCCATTCCAACCAAACTTCTCTTTCAACATGTGGATCTTCTCTTGCCGACCATTACAAACATCATGAATCAGTCTATTACCACTGGAATTGTTCCCCGTGAATTTAAGACTGCCATTGTTAAGCCCTTGCTGAAAAAATCTAACCTCAACAAAAATGACCTGAAAAATTACAGACCGATTTCCAATCTTCCATTTCTTTCTAAACTGCTTGAACGTCTGATTCTAGACCAGCTTTTCTCCCATCTCTCATCCCATAACCTCCTTAGTCCTCACCAATCCGCTTACAGGCCAGGGCACAGCACAGAAACTGTTCTGCTTCGTATTCTCAATGATCTTTTGACCTCCCTGGATCAAAACAAAATTTCTATTCTTCTCCTTTTGGATCTTTCAGCTGCTTTCGATACTATTGACCATGAAATTTTGCTTTCCCGTTTGGAAAACAACTTTGGAATTCAAAAATCTGCTTTACACTGGTTTCGATCTTATCTTTCAGAAAGAAAGCAAACCGTACTTGTCGACGGAAACAAATCTTCTGAGCTGCCTTTGGATTTTGGCGTGCCTCAAGGCTCTGTTCTGGGTCCTGTGCTTTTCATATTGTATACTTCTCCTCTGACCCACCTTATTGACTCATATTCCATCCGTCATGAAATGTATGCGGACGATACCCAGCTCAATCATACTGATTCTCCTTCTAACTACGATCATCTAGTTCAGTCTCTTCAGAACTGCGTTTCTGAAGTAAAATCCTGGATGTATGAAAATCGACTTAAGTTGAATGATGACAAGACTGAAGCCCTTCGTGTTTCTCCATTGCCTGCAGATCTTTCTTCTCTGCCTTCCACTATTACTGTCGGTAATACCGCTATTGCTTTTTCTGATTGCGTTCGTGACCTCGGTTTTGTCTTTGACCATAACCTCTCCATGCACCAGCACATCATCAAAACATGTCAGGCTGCATACATCGAACTTAGACGCATTAATTCTATTAGACACTACCTTACATTAGACGCAACCAAGACGTTAGTTACTGCATGCATTCTGTCTAGGTTAGATTATTGCAATTCACTCCTTGCGGGTTGCCCTCAGAAACATCTCAAACATTTGCAACAAGTCCAGAACTCTGCAGCTAAACTCATCTTCAAGGCACGTAGGTCACAGCACTGCACACCCCTGTTTCAGACACTGCACTGGCTCCCGGTTGAACAAAGAATAAAATACAAGATTTGCTGCCTTTGTTATCACATCATTTCTGGAACTGCTCCTGACTATCTCTCTGAACTCTTGACTGTCTACGTACCTTCTCGATCACTCCGCTCTTCTGTGGATGACAAGAAGTTTCGTGTGCCAAAATATAACAGAGAAACTCACGGTGGTAGAGCCTTTGCAGTTTTTGCTGTTCAGACATGGAACTTGTTGCCTCAGTCCGTCCGCCACTCTAAAACTCTAACATCTTTCAAAACAAGTTTAAAAACTTACTTCTTTAAACAGTGTTTTTCCTGATTTTGGCTAGTGGGTTGATCCTGCTTGACATTCTGGATGAAATTGTGCACAATGGGGTGTATGCCAGTGTGTGTGTGTGTGTGTGTGTGTGTGTGTGTGTGTGTGTGTGTGTGTGTGTGTGTGTGTGTGTGTGATGTGTGGCTGTGTGTGTGTGGGTGTTGTGTGTGTGTGTTTGAAAATGGGGGGAGAGGGGTGGGCGGGGAGGGGGTGAGAGGGAGAGAGATTATTTGGTGTGTCTGTGTGGTTGTTGATTTCCTGTGGATAGTTTTTGATTGTATTGTAGCCTGTTATTTGGTTTATATATGTATGGTTTACTGATGTAAAGCGCTTTGAGGTTTCGGAAAGCGCTCTATAAATGCACTATTATTATTATTATTATTATCACACACAGCACGCACATCTTTACACAACATGTCACACACAACACGCACATCTTTACACATGTCCCATACAGCACGCACCTCTTTACACAACATGTCTCACACTGCACGCACCTCTTTACACATGTCCCATACAGCACGCACCTCTTTACACATCATGTCACACACCTCACGCATCTCTTTACACAACATGTCACACACAGCACGCATCTCCTTACTCAATATGCCACACACAGCACACACCTCTTTACTCAACATGTCACAAACAGCAGGCACCTCTTTACTCAATATGCCACGCACAGCACGCACCTCTTTACTCAATATGTCACACAGAGCACGCACCTCTTTACTCAATATCTCACATACAGCACGCATCTCTTTACTCAATATCTCACATACAGCACGCACCTCTTTACTCAATATTTCACATACAGCACGCACCTCTTTACTCAATATGTCACATACAGCACGCACCTCTTTACTCAATGTCACACACAGCACACACCTCTTTACTCAATATCTCACATACAGCACGCACCTCTTTACTCAATATCTTACATACAGCACGCACCTCTTTACTCAATATGTCACATACAGCACGCACCTCTTTACTCAATATCTCACACAGCACCTCTTTACACAATGTCACACACAGCACACGCCTCCTTAATGTCAAACAGCACGCACCTCCTTACTCAATATGTCACACACAGCACCTCTTTACACAATACGTCACACAGCACCTCTTTACACAATGTCACACACAGCACCTCTTTACTCAATTATGTCACACACAGCACCTCTTTACACAATACGTCACACACACAACCTCTTTACACAATACGTCACACACAGCACCTCTTTACACAATACGTCACACACAGCACCTCTTTACTTAATATGTCACACAAGCACCTCTTTACACAATACGTCACACACAGCACCTCTTTACTTAATATGTCACATACAGCACGAATCTCTTTACTCAATTATGTCACACACAGCACCTCTTTACTTAATGTCACACATACAGCACCTCTTTACACAATACGTCACACACAGCACCTCTTTACACAATACGTCACACACAGCACCTCTTTACACAATACGTAATATGTCACACACAGCACCTCTTTACACAATACGTCACACACAGCACCTCTTTACTTAATATGTCACATACAGCACGAACCTCTTTACTCAATTATGTCACACACAGCACCTCTTTACACAATGTCACATACAACACCTCTTTACTTAATGTGTCACATACAGCATGAACCTCTTTACTCAATGTCACATACAGCACCTGTTTACTCAATGTCACATACAGCACGCACCTCTTTACTCAATGTCACATACAGCACCTGTTTACTCAATGTCACATACAACACCTCTTTACTTAATGTGTCACATACAGCACGCACCTCTTTACTCAATGTCACATACAACACCTCTTTACTTAATGTGTCACATACAGCACGCACCTCTTTACTCAATATGTCACATACAACACCTGTTTACTCAATGTCACATACAGCACACACCCCTTTACTCAATGTCACATACAGCACCTCTTTACTCAATGTCACATACAGCACACACCTCTTTACTCAATGTCACATACAGCACACACCTCTTTACTCAATGTCACATACAGCACACACCTCTTTACTCAATATGTCACATACAGCACACACCTCTTTACTCAATGTGTCACATACAGCACACACCTCTTTACTCAATGTCACATACAGCACACACCTCTTTACTCAATGTCACATACAGCACACACCTCTTTACTCAATGTCACATACAGCACACACCTCTTTACTCAATGTCACATACAGCACACACCTCTTTACTCAATATGTCACATACAGCACCTCTTTACTCAATGTCACATACAGCACACACCTCTTTACTCAATGTCACATACAGCACCTGTTTACTCAATGTCACATACAGCACGCACTTTTGTACTCAATGTCACATACAGAATAATATCTTAACTCAATATATCACACATTTACTCAATATTTTCTAGAGAGCACGTGTGTCTTCACTCAATGTCCCGTATACAGCACGCACCTGTTTACGAAGTACGTCATACACAGCAGGCATCTCTTCATGACTATAATCTTGTATCATGTAGCAGTGTACTATACTGCTTTGTACAGCACAGGTTTTGTGTTGTACTGTACCTAGTGTACTTCCATCTGCTATTGCATCAGTACATAATGGACACGTCATTGCATTCTCTGAAATATTCTCGTCTCGACCACAATGCGTTGCAATGTTGTTTTTTTCTTCTTTTGTTTTTTTCTATCCACATCTTAACTCTGTCGTATTGTTCTCGATATGTCTTACCAATATCTAACAACGAATTAAATATTTAGTTCTAGAAAGAAAATATTTTATTATAATGCAGAAAGTCGTTCCAATTTTGCCACCTGGAATCAATTGGCCTTTGACATGGTCCACGCAAAAAAAAATACAATCCTTTAAATTTTTAACTCCTGGTTTAACCAGACAAATCCAAAACTGTCCTGAAACAATAACTTGCATGTACCTTGTATCGCAGTAGTTTTATCAACTGATTCTAATTCCATCAACATTTTACATGCTTTAAATGGCATACTGCTTTCGTCTATATATAAAATGCTTTAATTAGTATCTCATATAATGCTCACGAGTTTATATAAATCGATAGCACCCTATCTCTCACAAACTAGATCATTTGGTGTAATGTGCACACATACACAAATACTTCTGATGCCATATAAATGTATTTTTTTAACCTGCTTCGTGTAGATCCCACAATTCAGCACCACACTGAACAACAGGTTGTACACAAACGGTTTAAAAACTAGTTTCATGGAGTTACTTTAAGCATATACAAGTTCTATACAATATACAGCATCTACGTTTAGGTCATGACAAGCTGTTACAGAACCAAACCGTGCAGAAAAGTACAGTCAAAGGTATGTATAATAATTCATAACAATTATCATCAATTGAAATACCATCTCTCCCTTGCTGCCAAGTAAAACCTTTTCTAAATAAAAAAAAAAAGGGGGAGAGGGGACAGAGAGAGAGAGAGAGAGAGAGAGAGACAGAGAGAGAGACAGACAGACAGACAGGCAGACAGACAGTAACAGAAAGATCATATACACACATAACACGTACATTACACACACACGCGCACACACATGCATACATACAAGCGCACGCGCTTTCAATAAAAAGATACTGCTATATATTTCAAACAGGCTGACCAATTTCTGTCGCCGTTTTGAAAATGTCCTTTATGCCAATTTTTTTCAAAAACAGAATTTAGTTTGTCCATTTTGATGGTGTGTGCACTTGTTTATTTATCCGCTCTGTGTGTGTATGTGTGTGTGTGTGTGTGTGTGTGTGTGTGTGTGTGTGTGTGTGTGTGTGTGTGTGTGTGTGTGTGTCCTTTGATTGAACGTCTTTTTTTTCACTGAGTGATATTATCGAATGCGTGCGTGCGTGCGTGCGTGCGTGCGTGCGTGTGTGTGTGTACTGGCTATGTTATAAAATAATTCGGTCTACACGTTTTGTTTGCGCCCCGCCGGAATTGTTACTCAGCTTTGTCAGAAGGAAACGACGTGCACAACCCCGTGTTTACATTTCATTTAATCGTATCACGGATCATGAGTAGGAAGGGAGACGATTGAACGAGCCAGCGGAATGAAAGTAACTCTGTTGTCCACCAGTACAAATTTTCAGCACACTAGCGAAAACTTCCATATCTACCGTTCTGAATGTAGTAATATCAAAACAGGAATTAAAAGGGGAGAGGACCGTGCGCGAGCGCGCGAGACAGACAGACAGAGACACAGACTGAGACAGAGAGAGAGAGAGAGAGAGAGAGAGAGAGAGAGAGAGAGAAGACGGGAGAAAAAGGAAGGAAGAGAAAGGTTCAGCGACGGAGAAAAATAGAAAGCGTCTCTCTCTCTCTCTCTCTCTCTCTCTCTCTCTCTCTCTCTCTCTCTCTCTCTCTCTCTCTCTCTCCCTCTGTGTGTGTGTGTGTGTGTGTGTGTGTGTGTGTGTGTGTGTGCGTGTGTGTGCGCGTGTGCACGCGCACGCGCGTACGTGCATGAGCACGCGCGTGTACAAGTAAGAAGAGAGCGAAAAGAGCTTAAGAATATGACAACGTTTCAATCCAACACTCTAAACCACTCACTCACCTGCACCGTCAACAGTGATCTTTGCCAGAAGAGCACACAACGACACCAACACTCCGCCACAAAGTCTTGCTGGCAAACTCACAACATACACATAATAAATACACACACACCTGTCCACAATATATATTTACCTTTCACTGGTAACATCAGAATTCTGTTTACCAGCTGTAATCCCCCGACAGCCACAGCCCCATCCCAATCCCCTTTTCACCCACACACGTCAAAGCAAGACATTGGCTGTGCAGCAAAACTTCTTTCATTACCACTGAAGCAAGCAGTCGGTAATGATCAACACGAACCACACATTTTGCATTTGGATTGGAATCCTTTACAACCTTAGTGCGTCAACCACGTACAGTGACTGTGTCAAAACTGTATGAATTATGCACGGGTGGATGCGACACTCCACACAGCTATTTATTTTTGTTTGTACACGAGGGGAAAGGGATCCACCCAAATCTCCTGCTGATCCACCCCATTCACAGCCAGCGGGAGTTCAGGGTGCAGCCCGTCTTTCCCACGGTAATTTCATCGCATGTTCTAAGAAATGCATTTAAAGCAACAATTACCGTGTTACACTTGCGCTGTGTGTGTGTGTGTGTGTGTGTGTGTGTGTGTGTGTGTGTGTGTGTGTGTGTGTGTGTGTGTGTGTAAGAGAGAGAGAGAGAGAGTGCGCGTGTATGTGTCTATATGAATGAGTAAGTGTGTGTCTGTGTGTCTGTGTGTGTGTGTGTGTGTGTGCGTGCGTGCGTGTGCCTGTGTGTGATGTGCGAAAATGAGTCTTCTGGGGGTGAAAATGCTGACTTTTTCTTCTTTCTTGGATTTACCATGTTAACTTTGGGGTGCTACTTGTGTGGTGTGGTGTGATGTGATGTGGTGTGATGTGGTGTGGTGTGTGTGTTAAAAAGAGAGAGAGAGAGAGTGTATGTGTGTGTGTGTGTGTGTGTGTGTGTGTGTGTGTGTGTGTGTGTGTGTGTGTGTGTGTGTGTGTGTTGTGTGTGTGTGTGTGTGTGTGTGTATACGAAAAACAGTCTTCTTGGTGTAAAGATATCGACATTTTTTTTCCTTGGATTTACTGTATGGATTTGGGGTTTTTCTACCCGGGAAATGCGCGTTGCTGCAGTGCAGCGCTACCCATTTCTTTCTGTATGCAAATATTTTTGTTCATCTATGAAAGTGTATTTTGCCACAGAATTCTGCCAAGGACAAGAACTGTTGTCCTGGGATCTTAAACGTGTGCTGAGTGCGTGCTACACACGAAATCTCGGGTTTATCATTCCATCTGAAAAGACTACCACATACACCACCACATCAGATCTATCGGACAAGCACCTGGACCATCACATAAAATCTACAGGACAAGCACCTAGACCATCACAAAATATATTGGACTAGCACCTAGACCATCATATAAAATCTACTAGACTAGCGCCTAGACCATCACATAAAATATACTGGACAAGCACCTAGACCATCACATAAAATCTAGACTAGCACCTAGACCATCAAATAAAATATATTGGACAAGCACCTAGACATCACAAAATCTGGACTAGCACCTAGACCATCACATAAAATCTATTGGACTAGCACCCAGACTACATAAAATCTATTGGACAAGCACCTAGACCATCACAAAATCTATTGGACTAGCACCCAGACTACATAAAATCTATTGGACAAGCACCTGGACCATCACATAAAATCTATTGGACTAGCACCTAGACCATCACATATATCTATTGGACTAGCACCCAGACTACATAAAATCTATTGCACAAGCACCTAGACCATCACATAAAATCTATTGGACTAGCACCTAGACCATCACATAAATCTATTGGACAAGCACCTAGACCATCACATAAAATCTATTGCACAAGCACCTAGACCATCACATAAAATCTATTGGACTAGCACCTAGACCATCACATAAAATCTATTGGACAAGCACCTAGACCATCACATAAAATCTATTGAACAAGCACCTAGACCATCACATAAAATCTATTGGACTAGCACCTAGACCATCACATAAATCTATTGAACAAGCACCTAGACCATCACATAAAATCTATTGGACAAGCACCTAGATCATCACATAAAATCTATTGAACAAGCAGACCATCACATAAAATCTATTGGACCAACATCTAGACCATCACATAAAATCTACTGGACAAGCACCCAGACATCACATAAAATCTACTGGACTAGCACCTAGACCATCACATAAAATCTACTGGACTAGCACCTAGACCATCACATAAAATCTACTGGAAAAGCACCTAGACCATCACATAAAATCTACTGGAAAAGCACCTAGACCATCACATAAAATCTACTGGAAAAGCACCTAGACTATCACATAAAATCTTGGACAAGCACCAAGACATCACATAAAATCTATTGGACAAGCACCACCACGTACGTTTATGGACAATACAGGTTCTACAGGTCAACATTCAGTTAGTCAACCTGTCACATGTCGCTGTACTGCAGGTCCTTATTTCACCAACATGTTCAAGGACAATATACGTTCTACAGGTCAACATTCAGTCATCAGATACCTGCCACTGTAATGCAGGTCCTTATTTCACCTACATGTTCATGGACAGTACAGATTCTGCAGGTCAATTCAGTCATCAAAGTCAGGTATCCATCACCTGTCGCTGTTCTAAAAACAAACAAAAACAAAAACCAAAGCACTCCAAGAACAGTCAAACAACGTAGATCAGTGCAACTAGCGGTGTCAAGAAACCGGATCGGCAATCAACACACCAAAGCACAGGTACTGTTCTGCGCCCTTCACAACAAAGTAGCGAGTGAAAAATGTCCATCAGTTACGTTCAGAGGAACCAATATAGAGCGAACAAAAACCTTGGCATCAATGTTGATAGAATGTTAACCTTCAGAAAACATGTGGAAACCACTACATTCAAATGTAAAAAATGTTTTTCAATCCTAAAAGCAATGGCAGCTAAAGGCATTGAGCAACATCATCTTTTTCAACTATCCCAAGCTGTATTACCGAGTCATCGATTATGGACCGGGCCTCACTACGTTGTCACAGACAAACCTGCTAAAATAGAAATACAAAACGAAGCAATGAGAGTGACTCTCGGAACCACACTATGCGATACCTGCTCGACCTTCCTTCAATACAGTCAAGACACAAAACAGAACAGGTAAAGGCACATTTCAGGGCATTGGACAACCCAGAAAACCACCTCCTCCAGATAGTCGGAACAGCAAAAGGCAACAGACTCCAACGTGGAAAATCATGGATGGGGCAGGCAGAACACTCCATTCAGCATGTATGTCAACTGACAGAACTCAAAGGGACAAAGGAATGGGGAAAACATCTAAACTGTTTCAACAATCTGTACAAAACTATCATACCCAAAAATCTAGGGAGACACTGTCGCGAATGGCCAGAATGGAAAACTAATGCAGAAATTAAGCTACTTATGGAGCAACTAAGCTGCAACCACAAAGATGTAATCATATACATGGATGGCTCAGTCACCAATAACAAATCTGGATGGGGCTTCACTGTCAAACAGAATGGAAACACCAAACATGAAGAAAACGCTACATATGATATCACAACCTCCAAACTAACGATGAAAATTGAGGCAGTCACACATGCACTACAATGGTTAACTTCACTGGACGACGACATGAAAGAAAGTCAAGCCTTCATCCTGACTGACTCGATGGCTCTACTTCAAAAAGTGCAAAATGGAGTAGGGACCCCAGAATGGCAACAAAGCAATGAACAGTATGAACCTAAAAAATCTCACGTGGATCTACTGCCCTGGACACGCTGGTATCAGGGAAATGAACGGGCCGATAAACTTGCAGGCAATGCCACTACAACAAAAATTCCCCATCTGGGAAGTCTGAGGTCCTTAGACGCTTTAAATCATACCTTCATGAACAAAATGTGAGTCATCATACCGTCGAAAGTCTTACCCAAAAAGGGACAGACAGAGGAAGTGGCCAGAAATCCACTATGTAGGAAAAACAAGATTATCATTAATCAGACCAACATTGGTATCACCTCAAAAGTAACACTGCACAAACTCTTACAGCGTGGAATGGAAAGCGTTTGGGATTTTCTTGAAACATAGATAAAGGAAAAGTGAAGAAAAGAAAAAGGCAACTGAAGACCAAGCAAGTTTGCAAACCGTGTCTGTGTGTGTGTGTGTGTGTGTGGGCTGTTTGTTGACTGTTATCCAGATATGTCTGCAAGTTTGTCATGATATATATATGGGCGTTTCCTCTTTGTTGTCGGCCATCATGCTGTGTCGATGTATGATTGTATGTGTGTATGTCTGTGTGCAGGTATGTGGATACATGCATGTATTTACTATTGTTATTTTCATCTCTTACCTGTTTATCTATCTACATGCTCTTTTATTTTGTATTTATTTATTCACCTACTCACTTATTGCTTATTCACTTACTTACTCACATACGATGATAAGAAAATATTGTCTTCAACTAGTTGATAGCATTTGGGCACTGACTGGGGGGGGGGGGGGGGTCTTATGTGAGACGAGTTTATACAGAATAGCTAGTTGTGGTTTGATTCAGACTTATTTATTTATTTACTTTATATATATAAACATTTTCCTTTTCTGAAGATAAGATACACAGACACACATGTCATTTATATGTAACCAAGATTATTCCAGTGGTAGGCTGATAAAATACCAGTATAAAATATAGACTAAGTAAAACATAGTCTAGGTAGGGCCTCAGGACCTGGCCAGCTCATGGCTTTATGTGCAGGCTTTAAGGCTTGCGCCATGAACACCATGCACATGGCACCTGTGACGTTAGTGCATATGGAATTCGTTCCGAGCAGGGAGACGTCATCTTGAGAAACTGAAACTGAAACTGAAACTGAAAGCTATGGTGCCAGTCCCCGTTTCATGAATGTGGTAACAGATGATTCAATTCCTGGAGGTCAACACTCCATCATCAGGCGCCTGTCACTATAGTGCAGGTCCTTTTTCACCAGTATGTTAATGGACAATACAGGTTCTACAGTTAAACATTCAGTCATCAGATACCTGCCACTGTACTTGTAGGTCCTTGTTTCACCACTACGTTAATGGACGACACAGGTTCTGCAGGTCAACATTAAGTCAGATACCTGTCACCAGTCTCAGTAATGCGGGTCCCTGTTTCACCAATACACTGACACATAACACAGGTTTCGCAGGTCAACACTAGGTCATTAGATACCTGTCATATAACGCAGTTGTCTTTTTCACCAACACGCTAAAGGGCAATACAGGTTCTAAGGTCAACAGTCGGTTATCAGCAGTCAGATGTGGTGGTCAAGAACACTGCCCCTTCTGCAGATGTGGTCCTAGTATTTTACACACCTCTTCTCTCAGAACCTGTCAGCCACGATGTCCAGTTTTCGTGTTTTTTGGTCCACTGCAAGGTCAGTACCGTTGGCCCATGAAGCACAGTCCACCGTTGTTGTGATGGACAACACAGTTTCTGCTGTTAGTGTCCAAGCTTTTCACAGACATGCTCACTCTAAGCACGTCTTCAACACAGTCCAGTTTCTTTGGAGTCAGTCGCCTTGGTCAGTATTGTTATCTCAAGTAGAATAACGCTGTTATAGTGAGGTACAATATGGTTCTGCTGTAAACTGAACCTGACTATCTGTACCCACACCATGTCAAAGGATCCATCACTTAAGGTTCTACAGTCAAGTGTCCCAGCCTTTTATAGACATGCTCGCTTCCGACGTTTCACTTACTTTACTATGTCAAGTTTCCTGTTACGCCAATCGCATGATCACAACCGTCAACTGGTCAAGCACGCGCTGTACCGTTAGGTACCGAAACACACACACACACACACACACACACACACACACGCACGCACACACGCACACACACACGCACGCACGCACGCACGCACGCACGCACGCACGCACGCACGCACGCACACATACATACACACGGTGGAAGATGATGTCCGAGAGGAAGGCAGGATCGGAAGACGACCACCATGATGCCCCGAGGACAGAACAAAAGTAGACTGTTGATAGCGAGTGATGGGAATCTGTTGTCTAACTGCCAGGGGCAAAGGGCTTCCTACTGTTTGTGAGATGATGGTGATGGCAGCCACAGGGAAATCACTTGTCAGATGATCCCAGTGCAAAATCACAAGGATGTCGTGATCCTGAAGGAAATCACTTGCTATATACTTGCTACACTATCAGACTCATCTTGCAACTGGTAATGTCCTGTCTTCATACAACCTGCTGTTGTACAGTCGGCTCACTCGTTAGAATGACTGGGCTTCCACGTGTTACTACTCCCCCAAGATTTGTCTGTACGGGACCGTCAGTTTTGAAAGTGGTCAAATTTTAACAAGAAAACGAAATTGTCCAACTCGGGGGAGGAAAAAAAAACATCACCCGAGCTTTACAGCAAAATTTCACATGATGTAACGTACTCAAAAGTCTGACTCGGTAAATAAATGTTCAAATAACCTTACCGCAGATGGGAACGACAAATATGACACTGACATCACCAGAATCGATCAAGGCATCAAGGCGAGCAGTGAACAAACCTGCATTTAACGTTGTCAGTTGGATTAAACTCAATACGTAAAGAGTCACCCAATTTTTATCTCCCCACCCCCCTACCTTCACACACACACACACACACACACACATATATATATATATATATATATATACACGCTAGCGCGCGCGTACACAGACAAAAGTGGGTGGGAGATACTGAAGAATGAATGGTCATCAAAGATGGGTATCCTACGCCGATCACTATCGCAGACGACAAAAACAGAGATGTGACCACTGTCACGTCACGAGGCAAGGCCTGGAGCGATAGAGGACATCACATACATGATCACACCATCATCACCACCATCACAATCCCAACATCACGATATAGGCCATCACATACATGATCACACCATCACAATCCCAACATCACGATATAGGACATCCACATAACATAATCACACACATTATCACCACCATCACAATTACCAACCATCACGATATAGGACATCACATACATGATCACACCATTACAATCCCAACATCACGATATAGGACATCACATACATGATCACACCATTACAATCCCAACATCACGATATAGGACATCACATACATGATCACACCATTACAATCCCAACATCACGATATAGGACATCACATACATGATTACACCATCACAATCCCAACATCACGATATAGGACATCACATACATGATTACACCATCACAATCCCAACATCACGAAAATCACATACATGATCACACCATCACAATTCCAACATCACGATACAGGACATCACATACATGATCACACCATCACAATCCCAACATCACGAAATAGGACATCACATACATGATCACACCATCACAATCCCAACATCACGATATAGGACATCACATACATGATTACACCATCACAATCCCAACATCACGAAACATCACATACATGATCACACCATCACAATTCCAACATCACGATACAGGACATCACATACATGATCACACCATCACAATCCCAACATCACGATATAGGACATCACATACATGATCACACCATCACCACCACCATTACGATTCCAACATCACTATCATCGCTTCCTGCCCTGCACCAATAGAGACTGTGAAGGGTTGGGGACTGACTGACACAAGTATCATTGTAAAGGGTTGACAGGGTACAATACGTTGGGGACTGACTGACACAAGTATCACTGTAAAGGGTTGACAGGGTACAATACGTTGGGGACTGACTGACACAAGTATCATTGTAAAGGGTTGACAGGTTACAATTCGTTGGGGACTGACTGACACAAATATCATTGTAAAGGGTTGACAGGTTACAATTCGTTGGGGATTGACTGACACAAGTATCATTGTAAAGGGTTGACAGGTTACAATACGTCGGGGACTCACTGACACAAGTATCATTGTAAAGGGTTGATAGGTTACAATTCGTTGGGGACTGACTGACACAAGTATCATTGTAAAGGGTTGACAGGTTACAATACGTTGGGGACTGACTGACACAAGTATCATTGTAAAGGGTTGACAGGTTACAATACGTTGGGGACTGACTGACACAAGTATCATTGTAAAGGGTTGACAGGTTACAATACGTTGGGGGCTGACTCATACAAGTATCACTGTAAAGGGTTGACAGGTTACAATACGCTGGGGGCTGACTCATACAAGTATCACTGTAAAGGGTTGACAGGTTACAATACGTTGGGGGCTGACTGATACAAGTCTCGTTGTGAATGGTAACATGTTACAATACGTTGGGTACTGACTGACATAAGTTTCAGTATGATGGGTCTGGGTGAGATGTTACAATATGTTGGAGACTGACCGCTGACTCGCTGTGAAGGGCTAGGGGTTACAATATGTTGGAGATTGATACAAGTCTCATTGCGAAGGGTGAGGGGCTACAATACGCTGGGGATTGATACAAGTCTCATTGCGAAGGGTGAGGGGTTACACTGCGCTGGGGATTGATACAAGTCTCATTGTGAAGGGTGAGGGATTACTACTATATGTTGCAAGAATACACAAAAATTACCGTGAAGGTGAAGCGTCACTGTACGTTGTAGACTGACTAATCTCACTGCTGAAGGGTAAACGGTTACAAGATGTACGAGACTTGAGATCTCATTTTGAAAGATACGGGGTCAAGACATTCTCTACTGACTGATCTCATTGTAATGGATAAGGGAGTTAAGATGTTTGAGACCAACAGACCTCATTATGAAGGATAAAGGGTTTAGATAATGTAGACTTGATCTCTTTGTGATGGTCAAAAGACTTATTGCTACAAATCTCCTCTTCGTTTTTCGCAAACCTATTTTAATATTAGAATTTGTTCAAGACGGACTCACAGATCTTTGCAAGTCATACTTGTGTTCTATCAAAATCAGTGAACAATTATAACTGTTGTTCTTGGCGAATTCTTTGTGTGTTTCCATGACGGATGAGCTGATGTCTTGTTCTCTGAGGCCAGCGTTATCATGACCAAACAACTGCCCTATGTTTGTTTTTAAACTTACACGTGTATACGAGTAATAACTGCCCTATGTTTGTTTTCAAACTCACACGTGTATACGATTAATAACTGCCCTATGTTTGTTTTTAAACTTACACGTGTATACGAGTAATAACTGCCCTATGTTTTTAAACTTACACGTGTATACGAGTAATAACTGCCCTATGTTTTTAAACTTACACGTGTATACGAGTAATAACTGCCCTATGTTTCTAAACTTACGTGTATACGAGTAAAACTGCCCTATGTTTGTTTTTAAACTTACACGTTTACGCAAGTAATAACTGCCTGTTTTTAAACTTACACGTGTATACGAGTAATAACTGCCCTATGTTTGTTTTTAAACTTACACGTGTATACGAGTAATAACTGCCGTATGTTTTAAACTCACACGAGTATACGAGTAAGAACTGCCCTGTTTGTTTTGTAAACTCACACGTGTATACGAGTAATAACTGCCCTGTTTGTTTTTAAACTTACACGTGTATACGAGTAATAACTGCCCTATGTTTGTTTTGAAACTTACACGTGTATAAGAGTAATAACTGCCCATTGTTGTTTTTAAACTCACACGTGTTATACGTAGTAATAACTGCCCTATCTTTGTTTTTAAACTTGCACGTGTATACGAGTAATAACTGCCCTATGTTTGCTTTTAAACTCGCAGTTATACGAGTAATAACTGCCGTATGTTTTTAAACTCACACGAGTATACGAGTAATAACTGCCCTGTTTTGTTTTTAAACTTACACGTGTATACGAGTAACAACTGCCCTATGTTTGTTTTTAAACTTACACGTGTATACGAGTAATTCCTGAATGTGCTGAACGAGTCATTCATTTCGGGTCAATATTCCCGGATACACAGCCAAGAAATATCGGGAAACGATACGAAACAAATGTATTCATCATACAAATACGGAAAAGAAAAAAAACGAAAAGCAAGCGGTAAACCAGAGATCGAACGAGAGGGGGGGGGGGGGGGGAGAGGAGAGAGAGAGAAGAGACAGAGACAGACAGAGACAATGAATGAAGCAGAGACGGAGGGAAGAGAATGAGAGAGGGAGGGAGACAGTGAGGGAAGGAGGGAGACAGTGAGAGGGAGGAGATAGAGACACAGAGAGGGGGAGTAAAGGAAAGGGTGGGAAGAGAGAGATTGAAAGAGACAGAGACAGAGAAATATAAAGTGTGTGTGTGTGTGTGTGTGTGTGTGTGTGTGTGTGTGTGTGTGTGTGTGTGTGTGTGGTGTGTGTGTGTGTGCGTGAGCGTGTGCGTGAGCGTTGTGCGTGAGCGTGTGTGTGTGAGCGTGTGTGTGAGCGTGTGTATGTGTGTGTGTGTGTGTGTGTGTGTGTGTGTGTGTGTGTGTGTGTGTGTGTGTGTGTGTGTGTGTGTGGGGTGAAAGAGAGAGACTGACAGAGAGAGGGGACGCAGAGAGAAAGAGGGAGTGAGAGAGGGAGGGAAAGCGAGATAACGAGAGAGGGGGAGGGAGGGAGAAAAAGTGGTTAACACAAATCAAATTTTGACAGGTTATCCAAACACCGTTGATCAATACAATTTTTATCCAGTTGCGCAACTGGTGGAGAGTGGGGTGGGGTGGGGTGGGTGGGGAGGAGAGAGGGAGGGGTAAAGCGAAGACAGATGGCGGGGGTGGGGGGTGACAAATTTTCCTCAAGGGTCACACCGACCTCTACGGACAGACGCACTCGGCGTTGTGCACCAACGTAAAACAAAACAAAAAACAGGAACAACAAAAACGAATATCTAGTACAAGAAATCAACTCCTAAAAAAAACGTCGATTTCAATGCTGAAAAACCAATCATTAAAAACAGTGTACTATTCGCTCTCTATGTGACAGCACAGAAAACCAGCACTGTTGCAAAGAGACAATACTGGGGAACTAGGCAGAGGGTGTGCTTTCATAACAGAACGTAGCCACAGGCCCCAAAGCGGCGAACAGATACACATACAGATACGACAACATCACAAACCATCACAACCCGGAAACATTTTGATGAGGCGCATGACTTGGGCCGTTAGATGACGTCACCAGCACGTGCACCTGATGGACAAAAATTACCCTTTCACACCTACGCCTTAACAGGACGGAGCGTCTAACAGGCTGTTCTTGCGGTTTGATTCATTAACGCTCGCTCGCTCGCTCCTCCTCTCTCTCTCTCTCTCTTCTCTCTCTCTCCCTCCTCTCCTCCTCCCTCCCCACCAACTTCCACAAGATACCAAGTGACCCAAGTCTATCATACTTTCACCTGTCATCAGGTAAATGGAGGTCTGTGCAGCCAACAAGAGTTTTCACCCGATACTGACAAGGATACCATCTGGCTTGAGAGAATAAATGTGTGTATGTCGCCTATAGTCCACCTGGTCGTCAATGAATATCAGTCCCTGTCAGGTTAAGAAGTCCACCCAGCTGTCAATAGGTGTACCAGTCCCTGTCTGGATACAGAAGTCAGCCATCTTGAGTGTTGATGGATACTAGTCTTTGAGTCTTTGTCATGTCAGAAGTCCGCTCTGTTGTCCATGGATACCAGTCCTTGTCAAGGTACAGAAGTCCACCCAGTTGTGTGTCAATGGGTATCAGACCCTGTCAGGATACAGAAGTCCACCCAGTTGTGTGTCAATGGGTACCAGTCCCTGTCAGGATACAGAAGTCCACCCAGTTGTGTGTCAATGGGTACCAGTCTTTGTCAAGATACAGAAGTCCACCCAGTTGTGTGTCAATGGGTACCAGTCCCTGTCCGGATCAGAAGTCCACCAGTTGTGTGTCAATGGTATCAGACCCTGTCAGATCAGAGTCCACCAGTTGTGTGTCAATGGGTACCAGTCCTTGTCAAGATACAGAAGTCCACCCAGTTGTGTGTCAATTGGTACCAGTCCCTGTCCGGATACAGAAGTCCACCCAGCTGGGTGTCAATGGGTACCCGTCCCTGTCAGGATACAGAAGTCCACCCAGTTGTGTGTCAATGGGTATCAGACCCTGTCAGGATACAGAAGTCCACCCAGTGTGTGTCAATGGGTACCAGTCCTTGTCAAGATACAGAAGTCCACCAGTTGTGTGTCAATTGGTACGTCCCTGTCGATACAGAAGTCCACCAGCTGGTGTCAATGGGTACCGTCCTGTCAGGATACAGAAATCCACCCTGTTCTGTGTCAGTGGGTACCACACCGCAAGGACACAATGTCACCGCTGTGTGTCAATGGGTACCAGATCTTTCAGGATTAATAAGTCCACTCAATTGTCAATGGGTACCATTCCCCGTCAGGGTACAAAAGTCCACCCAGTTGTATGTCAAGGATACCAGACCCTGTCAGGACACATAAATCCACCCCGTTGTGTGTCAATGGGTACCATTCCCTGTCAGGATACGGAAGTCCACCCTGTTGTGTGTCAACGGATACCAGTCCCTGTCAAGACACCTAAGTCCACCCAGTTGTCACTGGGTACCAGTCCTTGTCGGGATACAGTCCACCAAGTGGCGTGACAATGGGTGCCAGCCCCTATCAGGATATGCAAGTCCACCCAGTTGTGTCAATGGGTACCAGCCCCTATCAGGATATACAAGTCCACCCAGCTGTGTGTCAATGGGTACAGCCCTTCGATATCAAGTCCACCAGTTGTGTCAATGAGTACAATCCTGTCAGGATATACAAGTCCACCCAGTTGTGTCATGGGTCCAACCTGTCAGGATATACAAGTCACCCAGCTGTGTGTCAATGGTACCAGCCTCTATCAGGATATACAAGTCCACCCAGCTGTGTGTCAATGGGTACCAGCCCCTCTCAGGATAACAAGTCCACCCAGTTGTGTCAATGAGTACCAATCCTGTCAGGATATACAAGTCCACCCAGCTGTGTGTCAATGGGTAGCACACCTTGTCAGAATACAAAAATCCACCCTGTTCGATGTCATGATACAGAAATCCTTGTCAGGATACAGAAGTCCACCCAGTTGTGTGTCAATGGATACCAGTCACTGTCAGGACTAAGGAAGTCAAGCTGGCTGAAAGGAACAGGATCCAAATCGTCCACACAGAGCAGTCCTACATGTGCTATTGTAAAAAAAGTTTTGGCTGAATAATAATTTGCCCCAGAAACAACCAAAGATGTGTTCTACCTTGAAAGCTAGACACAAACTGGAAATTACGTTTAATCAAAAAAAAAAAAAAAAAAAAAAAAAACAGCAACAACAAAACTGAAACTGAAATTATGATGAAATCCAAAACAAGTGTGACTGCCCGTGTTCATGCAAACAGGAACCAGAAAAAAACACGAAAGAAGAATAAGAACGCGTATTTACTACAACAAGACAAGACAGGCGCCGTATTTAATACAACAAACAGAAGACAGGCGCCTGTCTTGCCTTGTATTTAATACGCGTTCTTATTCTTCTTTCGTGTTTTTTCTGGTTCCTCAAATCATTACCCTGAGGAGCGCCGTCTCAGTACTATGATATAGGCGGTACGCATACTGGGCAAAGCAAATCACTGGCTGTCAGATAAGAAAAGTTGTTGTAAAACAATTTCTCGATGATCTACGAGAAAAATGCCAAGTCTGATACTGAGTGAATGTTTTTCAAATTATTGCAAGACTACATTTCCTCTGAGGAGGCGTAATAACACCTTTTTGAAACGAGAAGCGTGATAGTAAACATTCATTCACAATACTGGTAACGATGGGAGGATCTAATCAAAGCACTCCAGAAGCAAAGACGTATGGATAGGATCAAGAGAACAAGTAGATGGTTTGGACTTTGAAATTATCGCTCGGAGTTATGCTCTGAAAGGTGTAAATGTTGACACAACAGGAAGCACTAAATATCGAAAGACAAGTTGTAAATCAAGGAATTGTTTTCAAAGTCTGAGCGAATATCACAAATTTACGGAGAAAGAAGTGTCACACACACAACGCACACGCGCAAACACACACACACGCGCACACACACACACACACACACACCACACACACACACCACACACACACACACACACACACGACACACACACAAGCAGTTGGGTAAAGAATGGGGAGGAACGATTTCTGACGACTACAAAGACTGCCACATATGAAAGCAATCAAGCCATACAAACGTGATTACAAGTGTGATGTCCAGAAAAGAGTGGATTACCATGATCAGCAAAGCTTCCTGGATATACCTGCAGTCCTGTCCTCAACCAAACAATCCCAACTGCCTGCTATCAGGTCTGGCTACCTGAGGAACGATGGCCAACAGTGGACAGCCCGAGTTGTGTCAACAGTTCACAAGGATGTAGGGTCAAACAATTCACGTTTCACTGACGACAACGATATCTCTTCCAAACTTGGGCCAACTCAGTCCAGAACAGTATTACCGATCTTCGCGTATGTTGATTTGCACGCCTAAATTCATCTTTTTTTCCTCTATATTGAACTGTTGCAGATTAAAAGAAAAGAAAAAAAGAAAAAGAATGGCTAAGGTTGACTGGTTATATGTAGTTAGTTGTGTGTGTGTGTGTGTGTGTGTGTGTGTGTGTGTGTGTGTGTGTGTGTGTGTGCTTCTCTCTCTCACTCACACACACACACACACATACACACACACACACACACACACACACATACACACACACACACACACACACACACACACACACCACACACACACACACACACACACACACACACCCAAGTGATGGAAGACAGAGAGAAGGAAGGACGTATTTAAAAATTTGCATATTTTCAGATTGTTCGGGAAACAGGATTAAAAAAAACAACATTACCTTTGAAATCAGACTGTTAACTCCGCGTCAGTGGATACACAACAGATACGAAAATAGTTGTAAATAGTTATTATATCGAAATGAAAACAATTGTAAATATTCATTACATTGATTAATTTGAAAAATTAAGCTTAAAAGTCGGAAAAGAAAATACAGTACATAGTTATTATGCGTTTCCGTTCATCAAAACTTCGTAAACGTGCAATCTTCGTAAACTTGTGATATCAGGTGGACGTTACGGTACGTACAGACACGACCAATTTTTGTTATGAGAAAGTTTCATTTCATTTAAGAATCAATAAATGAACACTTTCCCCCTGTAATGTGGTATCTGGATTCAAATTTGGGGTAGCTGTGTATTCAAAACGACTGGCTGTTATTCCCCAAAACAGTTTTAACAAATTTTCAGTTATTTTATTTTATCATTAGCTGCCTGGTTCAATTGCTTGAGCCGCGTGGACATGGTATGTATTTCCTGGATAGAGAAAAACCCACCAAACAAATAAACAAACAAAAAGACACACACACACACACACACACACACACACACACACACACACACACACACACACACACACACACAC
>CM060310.1:8693656-8716156 GCA_030674185.1 Monoplex corrugatus | reverse complement strand
TCAGAAGTTCTTAATGACTTAAACACTTAAACACAGTCAGAGTCCATAATGATTTTAATTACTGTCAGAAGTTCTTAAGTTCTTAATGATTTAAACACAGTCAGAAGTTCTTTATGACTTAAACACAGTCAGAAGTCCATAATGACTTTAACTACTGTCAGAAGTTCTTAATGACTTAAACACTTAAACACAGTCAGAAGTCCATAATGACTTTAAACACAGTCAGAAGTTCTTAATGATTTAGACTACAGTCAAAAGTCCCTGACAGAGTGCTGTGGCGTTAGGGACCAGCAAGGGATACCGATCCATCCTGTGTTGTTGATGTTATGTTATGTTATCCAGATTGGCCTTGGGCGGGTGGTCAGTGCAAGTCCACTGAACGCAGTTTCTATCTGTCGTATGGGGGACACGGCGTCAGGAAAGACAGTTGATAAATATCTTTGGTTTGAGGCAATCACACACACACACACACACACACACACACACACACACACACACACACACACACGCCCGCGCGCGCGCGCATGCGCACGGGTCCATCTCTTTATCACTGGCACACACTAACATAGTTGACCCTGCATCACTGATAGGTACACACCAACATGCACACACACACAAATGCGCGCGCACGCGCATATACACAATGTGCCCATATCTCCACAGACACACGCACGCACGCATGATATTACACGCGCGCGCGCACACACACACACACACACACACACACACACACACACACACACACATACGGCACTCCAAGTAAATCTGATTTATCCAACATTCAGTTTCACTCATCACTGTCTTGAGTGTGTCCACGAAACGACATTATCATAATATGGGCGCAAAGACAACCATCTTCCGACAGACCAACAAAATCATACACACGTATCCAGACTATCAATGTGTTTGGCTCTATATACGCAGGCAAAAAGTTTCCCCCCCCCCCCCCCCCACACACACACACTTTATTTGTAGCCTGATAGATTACTGATAAATTAACGACACCTTACGCTGGCCCCGTCAGCACTGTTGGTCAGAGCGCCAAGCTCTAGATAACACCAGGGGTCCTCGGTTCAACCCCCAGGTAGGCCAAAGGTTTCCTTCAGGGGGCAGTCACAGATGAAGAGATACCAGTGCACTATAACATCGCCACAGTTGTTTCAATGACACACTGACGCAAAAGATAGACACAGAACCCCACAGGCTAGGTGGAAACTTAACCCTTTGACTCCTACATCCTGTCCACCAAGACCCTATATTGTCAACCATGTTAGCAAAGCAAAAACTTAATCCTTTGACTCCTACGTCCTGTCCACCAACATCCTGCAGTGTCAACCATGTTAGCAAAGCAAAAACGTAATCCTCTGACTCCCTCACCTTATCCACCAGCTTCCTGCAAGAACCTGGTGGATAGGGTGAGAGAGAGTCAAAGTTGCACGAAGCTGGTGGGTAAGTTGAGTCAAAGGGTTAAAGGTTTTCCAGCTAGTGGATATGGTGCGGAAGTCATAGGGTTAAGACCCTGCCAGCGTGTGGGGCTTATGAGCAGGCTTCTCGCTTATGCCATGATATTTTGGATCTTCTCTATCACATGGCATCTGTGACGTCTGTGCCCACGGAATTTATCCCAAGCGTGGACCCGCTATCTTGAGATACGAAATCGAAACTACATGAATCATGCAAACACAGAATTTCAAGCTGGCACCAGCACCGAGAAGCTTGAATTAGTCTTCTCTCTCTCTAGATCACAACTGCCGATTTGATCAGGTTTCGCAGTTGTCTAAAAACAGATGAACACCACAACATTACACGCCATACAACGGCCCACAACCAACGAAGCATGAACATGGCTGTTTTCTGTGTCTAAACACGAAATTGTAAACAACACTACCAAAGACGGGGGACCCTTCAAACCTTCTTATGACAGTGACGGATCTACAAACATGTTCCTTTCTAACATTTGCCAGTCTTACTACAGATCCATAGCGGTACAGCAATCAAGACTTCACCATTGGACAACGGAGCAGTGACGGAGGAAAACACTAATCATCTCTATAGCAACATCGATTTGTACAGACACAGAGTCAGGAGGGAGAAGGAAAGACGACGGACAGACAGAGCAAGGAAGGAAAGAGTTGAGAGGACAGAGAGACAGAGACAAAAAGGGAAGGAAGGAAGGAGCGGAAGGACAGGCCGGCAGTGACAGCTAAGTAGACACGTGAAGATAGACAGAAGACAGTGAAGCAGGTAAGAGGGAAGACAGACAGGACAGCTAGGTAAGGGAGAGACAGTGACAGCTAAGGTAGAAGGGACAGACAGTGACAGCTAAGTAAGAAGGACAGACAGACAGTGACAGCTAAGGTAAGAAGGGAAGACAGACAGTGACAGCTAAGGTGAAGAAGGACAGACAGAGACAAGAGAATGACAGCTAGTAAGAGGAGAGACAGACAGTGACAGCTAAGGTAAGAAGGACAGACAGACAGTGACAGCTAAGGTAAGAAGGGAGGACAGAGACATGACAGCTAGGTAAGAAGGGAAGACAGACAGTGACAGCTAAGGTAAGAAGGAGACAGACAGTGACAGCTAAGGTAAGAAAGCGACAGCAAGACAGACAGTGACAGCTAAGGTAAGAAGGGAGAGACAGACAGTGACAGCTAAGGTAAGAAGGGAGAGACAGACATGACAGCTAAGGTAAGAAGGGAGAAGCAGACAGTGACAGCTAAGGTAAGAAGGGAGAGACAGACAGTGACAGCTAGGTAAGAAGGGAGAGACAGAAGTGACAGCTAAGGTAAGAAGGGAAGACAGACAACAGTGACAGCTAAGGTAAGAAGGGAGAAGACAGACAATGACAGCTAAGGTAAGAAGGGAGAGACAGACAATGAAGCAAGGTAAGAGGGAGAGAACAGAAGTGACAGCTAAGGTAAGAAGGGACAGACACAAAAGGTGAAAGACTAAGGTAAGGGGGGGAGTAGGGGAGAGACAGACAATGACAGCTAAGGAAGAAGGAGAGAGACAGACAGTGACAGCTAAGGTAAGAAAGGGAGTAGAAAGACAGACAGTGACAGCTAAGGTAAGAAGGGAGAGACAGACATGACAGCTAAGGTAAGAAGGGAGAGACAGACATGACAGCTAAGGTAAGAGAGCAGGACAGTAGAGAACAGACAGTGAAGCTAAGGTAAGAAGTGGGACAGACATGACAGCTAAGGTAAGAAGGGAGACAGACAGTGACAGCTAAGGTAAGAAGGGAGAGACAGACATGACAGCTAAGGTAAGAAGGAGAGACAGACATGACAGCTAAGGTAAGAAGGGAGACAGACAGTGACACTAAGGTAAGAAGGGAAGACAGACATGACAGCTAAGGTAAGAAGGGAAGACAGACAGGACAGCTAAGGTAAGAAGGGAGAGACAGACAGTGACAGCTAAGGTAAGAAGGGAGACGAAGACATGACAGCTAAGGTAAGAAGGGAGACGACAGACATGACACTAAGGTAAGAAGGGAGAGACAGACAGTGACACTAAGGTAAGAAGGGAGACAGACAGTGACAGCTAAGGTAAGAAGGGGAGACAGACATGACAGCTAAGGTAAGAAGGGAGAGACAGACATGACAGCTAAGGTAAGAAGGGAGAGACAGACATGACAGCTAAGGTAAGAAGGGAGAGACAGACATGACAGCTAAGGTAAGAAGGGAAGACAGACACTGACAGCTAAGGTAAGAAGGGAGAGACAGACAATGACAGCTAAGGTAAGAAGGGAGAGACAGACAGTGACAGCTAAGGTAATAAGGGAGAGACAGACATGACAGCTAAGGTAAGAAGGGAGAGACAGACAATGACAGCTAAGGTAAGAAGGGAGAGACAGACACTGACAGCTAAGGTAAGAAGGGAGAGACAGACAATGACAGCTAAGGTAAGAAGGGAGAGACAGACAGTGACAGCTAAGGTAAGAAGGGAGAGACAGACAATGACAGCTAAGGTAAGAAGGGAGAGACAGACAATGACAGCTAAGGTAAGAAGGGAAGACAGACAGACAATGACAGCTAAGGTAAGAAGGGAGAGACAGAAAATGACAGCTAAGGTAAGAAGGAAAAGACAATGACAGCTAAGGTAAGAAGGGAGAGACAGACAGACAATGACAGCTAAGGTAAGAAGGGAGAGACAGACAATGACAGCTAAGGTAAGAAGGGAGAGACAGACAATGACAGCTAAGGTAAGAAGGAGAGACAGACATGACAGCTAAGGTAAGAAGGAGAGACAGACAGTGACAGCTAAGGTAAGAAGGGAGAGACAGACAGACAATGACAGCTAAGGTAAGAAGGGAGAGACAGACAGTGACAGCTAAGGTAAGAAGGGAGAGACAGACAGTGACAGCTAAGGTAAGAAGGGAGACACAGACAATCTTCTTCTTCTTGTCTAACGCCGTCAAACGTGGAGACCAGATCTCATGACGAAATCGGCAGTCTTCTGCAACGCCTCCACACAGCCATGCAGCTTCTCCAGGAGTCCGGCAGGCTCTGGCCAGATCTCGTCCCTCAGCTTCCGTAGACCAGGGCAGTCCTGCAATATGTGCTCGGCTGTCTGCTCTGCCAGTCCACAGGAGCAGAGTGGAGAGGGTGCAAGGCGGAGCTTTCTGGACATGTGGTGATTTAAGCGGTTATGTCCAGTTCGTAGGCGGAATATGGTGACTTGCTGTTGCCTGGACAGCTGGTGGTAACTGTCCTCCGCCTGTGGCTGGTTGTGCAGGGACCTGATGATGGTGGTCATCTCTGCAAAGGTCACAGGGTTGTCTTCCTGCTCTTGGCTGGCACCCTCCTTTGCTGCTCTATCTGCTGCATCATTGCCAGCAATGCCGCAGTGTGCTGGCACCCACTGCAGTACTGTTCTTGGGCTCTTGATGTCTTGTAGAGCTTCCTGCAGACGGGGCTGTTTGTTGTTCTGCAGGGCTTCAAGAACAGATCTGGCATCAGTCAGAAAGACGACGGGTGTTAGTTCGTCTGTGATCTGCTTGATGGTGTCGTCGCAGCAAGAGTCAGGGCCTCCACTTCCGCTCGGTAGTTGCTGCAGTGCATTCCGTAGGTGCTGCCTTCGTCAACTGCCATCCATCGGGGAGTTGGATGTTCACGCCAGCTCCGCCTCTTTTGGTAGCGTCCGTGGCAGACCCGTCTTTGAAGGCATGTATCCACGCTGCTTTGGGGTACCTTTCCTCCATCATGGCCAGTGTCAAGGACCTCTTGCTGACATCACTGTGTTCATCCTTGTGGCCGAGGTAGGGGACTGAGGTGCAGATGGTAATGCGCTCCTGTCTTCTCTCCCAAGGTGGTGGTTCACTGGTGGTGTCGAGTGGTTCCACCTTGGTTGGTAGGGAGTCTTTGTGTTTTCTTTGCACAGCTTTTGATTCTCTGACGAAACTGGATCTCTTCAGTCTCCCAGATGTCGCTTCTTGGATTCTTTTGTTCATAGGATGTTCTTTGAGGCCTGGACTTTGGTGAGGTGGGTCAGGGTTTTCTTCTCTCTTCTTTTGCTCAGTGGAGGGATGCCCGTAGTCACCTCCATCTTTTGAATGGGTGTTGATCTCATTGCCCCAGTGATGATGCGCAGTGCTTGGTTCTGGACCCTGTCAAGCTTTTGGTGGTGGGTCTGTGCTGCCGTCATCCAGGAGCTGGAGCCGTACTCGAGGTGTGGACGTACGGTGCCTTGGTACACAGTCTTCAAGATGTTTTCGTTTGCCCCCCATTGTGTTCCAGCCAGCTTCCGCATGATGTTGAGCTTTCTCCGGGCTTTTGCTTCTGCTGTCTGAATATGTGCATTCCATGTAAGCCTTTTGTCGAAAGTTACTCCCAGGTATGTTTGTTGGTCTTCAAACCGCAGTGGAGTGCCTCCGAGAGTCAGTCTATGCATCTTGGCTTTGGTGGAGAGGGAGAACAGGGTGGCCGCAGACTTGTCTTTGTTGATGGTAATACACCAGGTGTTGGCCCAATCTGCGAGTCCGTCCAGGGCGAGCTGCATTCGGTAGGTAGCGGTCGTAGCATGCTCTTCAGTGCTCCAAAGTACCAGATCATCGGCGTACAGGGCGGCATGGACACCCTTTGGGAGCTCTGCAGTCAGGTCGTTGATGAAGAGGATGAAGAGCGTCGGAGACAAGACTCCTCCCTGTGGTACTCCGTGTCTCAGTAGCACTCTTCGGCCTTTGTACCCGTCCACAACAACTCTTGCTCGTCGGTTGTGGAGATAGGACTTCGTCCATTGGTACATGTTCCCGTGTATGCCACTTCGGAGCAGTTTGACCAGGAGGCCATCCTTCCAAACTTTGTCGAAGGCCCTCTGTAGATCAATGAAGGCTGACAGGACAACCCTTTGACCTTGGAAGGCATCTTCGATCACCTGGGCAAGATGGGTAGTCTGATCCTCGGTGCTCCTGTACCTCCGGAATCCTTGTTGTCCTTAAAAAGCCTCAATGGTGCCCAAGGACGGGAACATCATGCGAGTAAGGGGCGCATCAAACCCCTAGCCCGGGGGGTTTCCCCGTCATCAAACCCCCCTGTGCTCCCAGGGCAGGCGTACGACAGGTCTAAGGGAGAGGGTAACCCGACGAAAAACCAGAAGTGTGAAGACGGAGATGCCAGGCCAGACGGCGCACTTCAACGGACCATGACATCACGCACACACAGCATATAAGGACGTGGGAGACAGACAATGACAGCTAAGGTAAGAAGGGAGAGACAGACAATGACAGCTAAGGTAAGAAGGGAGAGACAGACAGTGACAGCTAAGGTAAGAAGGGAGAGACAGACAGTGACAGCTAAGGTAAGAAGGGACAGACAGACAGTGACAGCTAAGGTAAGAAGGGAAGGACACTGACAGCTAAGGTAAGAAGGGAGAGACAGACAGTGACAACTAAGGTAAGAAGGGAGAGACAGACAATGACAGCTAAGGTAAGAAGGGAGAGAACAGACAGTGACAGCTAAGGTAAGAAGGGAGAGACAGACAGTGACAGCTAAGGTAAGAAGGGAGAGACAGACAATGACAGCTAAGGTAAGAAGGAGAGAGACAGACAGACAGTGACAGCTGAGAAGGAAGAAGACATGAAGTAGGTAAAGGGAGACAGACAGTACCTAAGTAAGAGAGACAGCTAAGCTAGGTAGAAAGGGAGAGACAGACAGTGACAGCTAAGGTAAGAAGGGAGAAGGACAGACACTGACAGCTAAGGTAAGATGGGAGAGACAGACACTGACAACTAAGGTAAGAAGGGACAGACAGACAATGACAGCTAAGGTAAGAAGGGAAGACAGACAGTGACAGCTAAGGTAAGAAGGGAGAGACAGAGACATCACAGCTAAGGTAAGAAGAGACCGACAAGTGAAGCTAAGGTAAGAAGGAGAAGGAGACAGACACTGACAGCTAAGGTAAGAGAGAGACCGACAGTGACAGCTAAGGTAAGAAGGGAGAGACAGACAATGACAGCTAAGGTAAGAAGGAGAGAGAGACGGACAGATGACAAGACTAAGGTAAGGAGAGACAGACAGTGACAGCTAAGGTAAGAGGAGAGACAGGACAGTGACAGCTAAGGTAAGGGAGAGGACAGACAGACAGTGACAGCTAAGGTAAGAGAAGACAGACAGACAGTGACAGCTAAGTAGTAAGGAGAGACAGACAGTGACAGCTAAGGTAAGGAGAGACAGACAGTGACAGCTAAGGTAAGGAGAGCAGACAAGTGACAGCTAAGGTAAGGGAAGAGAGACAGACAGTGACAGCTAAGGTAAGGAGAGACAGACAGACCAGTGACAGCTAAGGTAAGAAGGGAGAGACAGACAGTGAACAGCATAAGGCAAGACAGATGCAGTGGAAGGGACAGACACAGACAGCTAAGGTAAGAAGAGACCGACAGTGACAGCTAAGGTAAGAAGAGGGAGAGACAGACAGTGACAGCTAAGGTAAGAAGGGAAGAGACAGACAGTGACAGCTAAGGTAAGAAGGGAGAGACGAAACAGTGACAGCTAAGGTAAGAAGGGAGAGGACAGACAGTGACAGCTAAGATAAGAATGGAGAGACAGACAGTGACAGCTAAGGTAAGAAGGGACAGACAGACAGTGACAGCTAAGGTAAGAAGGGGACAGACAGACAGTGACAGCTAAGGTAAGAAGGGAAGAGACAGACAGTGACAGCTAAGGTAAGAAGGGAAGACAGACAGACAGTGACAGCTAAGGTAAGAAGGGAAAGACCGACAGTCATCCACACACACACACACACACACACACACACACACACACACACACACACACACACACACACACACACACACACACACACACACACACACACACACACACACAACTAACCTGACACTTGTCACCAGGACAGAAAACACCGTATAGACCTCTGCCTTGTAGACGAAGTTTGATTTCTGAAACAAACACATCCTCAACATCATCATAATCACAATCATCATCACAATCATCATATTCAGTTTCAGTTATTAAGAAAGTCTCCACGCTCATGATAAATTCCACATGCACTGAGGCCACAGATGGAAGTGATGGAGAAGATCCAAGTCATCATGGCAATAGCCAAAAGTGCTGGCAAGGTTCTGAGGTCCTATCATTTCTCTGGGTCCTACCCAGGGTAAGGGTTTCGTGTCCGTCTTTATATCAGTCTGTCACTGGAACGACCTTGGCTATGTAGAGAAGGACTCGTCCAGTTCCTTAACCTGGTACCTCTTGTACATCAACACTGATAAAGTGTATTCCAGCGAGTGTACCCTAGCTCATCATCCTCCGTGTGTGTGTGTGTGTGTGTGTGTGTGTGTGTGTGTGTGTGTGTGTGTGTGTGTGTGGTGTGTGTGTGTGTGTGTGTTTGTGTGTGTGTGTGTGTGTGCGCGCATCTGTGTCTGTGTGTGTGTGTGCTTGTGTGTGTGGCGCGCGCGCGCAGCACGCATATTGTTTGTTCTGTTTATAACCTGTCAAGTCACCCATGTGTGTGTTAACCATCTTCTGTTGGTACAAGAATTTTAGAGAAAGTACTGATTAGAGAGAAATTGCTGACCAAGGTAGGCATACCTATCAGGTGAGGTCAGAGAGAGAAATACCTTCTGTGCATATAGAATGTGAGAGTGGAGCACTGATATTCCCTCAGTGTACATCACGGTCTTGGTGAAGCGCTGAATGTTAGAAGCTGTGTACGGCGCTACAATGTTACAATCCCTTTGCATTTTGACCAAGTAAGTTATCTTTGGATATTGGATAGGAAGATTTTATTACACAATAGGTTAAGGTTTAGAATGAGCTGCTGATTGGTTTGACTGTATCTAGTTCGGCGATCCCGTCCTCTCGTCTATCCCCACTACTGTTGATGATGTGGGAAGTACAAAGTTATCCATATTCTTCCTTTCCCAGATTCTGTGCCGAGGTATGGTAAAAACTACGGTCATCCCTAATAGACATGGTCGAAATTGAAGGCGCTCAGTCCCCAGATATTCGGCAGAAGCGAGTCGACATCCCAAGCCCCATGACACTTGATGGAGATGACAGTTGGTAAGGGGAGACACAAACCATACTTGGTGGTGATATCCCTTTGATATTTGATGGACATGCAACCCCCCTCCCCCCCCCCCCCCCCACTCAGCCCCCTTTGATATATTCCTGTAGAGTGCAACGATTATGCTTTTGACACCGATTGTTTACTGTATATAAGTGAAATTAGTAGTAGTAGGAGTAGTAGTAGTAGTAAGTCTTCCAGCATCTGCACAATGCTAAAAGTACGAAAGTGTTACGTCCAATGCGATCACCACATCCACCCAATCCCTACCTTCTCCCCCACCTATCTCCCATTTACACTACTACTCCACAAATATTAATTTACTGAATCCTTTCTCCCTAAACCCTGTCCACTGGCTTCCTGCATGAGACGGTTAGTCTTGCAACATCCTGAACATATTCACCAACTTATCGGCAGCTTCCAGGCAGCTGATGGACAGGCTGAGGATGTTGAAAGGGTTACACGCTCTCTACTTCAAACACCTGATGCAGGTGAAGAAGTATCAGTCAAAATGATAAACTGCACTCTACACTATCATATACACTTTACGATCATCACTCTCACCTCTACAGAATTTACCACTTACACTCTACACTATCATATACACTTTTACTATCATCAATCTCTCCTCTACAGAATTTTATCACACTCTATAATAATAATAATAATAATTACAATATTTATATAGCGCAAAATCTTGATAAAATCAAATCTAAGCGCTGAAGCAGACACACACGCACGCACGCACGCACACGCACCACGCACGCACGCACGCACGCACGCACACACACAAAAACACACACACGCATGGCTATAAATGGGGAGAAAGTAAAAGCAATGGAAAATTATAGAGAGCATAGCATATACAATTATATATTATAACCATGTGATTCCCCTCCGAGCGGAGACAGGCTGCAGAGGGGGGGGGGGGGGGTTGAGTGAGGTTAGGATTTTATGCAGAGGAGAAAAGGTGAGTTTTGAGAGCGGACTTGAAGGAGACAAAAGTAGGTTGCTGACGGACTGAGAGAGGAAGTTTGTTCCAGGAGAGTGGACCAGAAACAGAGAAGGCTCGTGGACCATAGGTATTGAGCTTAGTGCGTGGAAAGCGAAAAGTCAGAGGATCGGAGGGTACGTGAGGGAAGATAGATCTCAAGTAGGCTTGACAGGTAATCGGGGGCTGCGTTATTGAGGCTTTTGTAGCACATGGTGTCTAGTTTGTACTGTATGCGCTTTGATACAGGGAGCCAGTGATACACACTTTACTATCATCAATCTCTCCTCTACATAATTTTATCACTTACACTGTACACTTTGGCTGTCATCACTCTCTCCTCTACAGAATTTTATCACTTACACTCAACACTATCATATACACTCTTATTATCATCACTCTCCCCTCTACAGAATTTGATCACTTACACACTAACATATACACTCTTACTATCATCACTCTCCCCTCTACAGAATTTGATCACTTACACACTAACATATACACTCTTATTATCATCACTCTCCCCTCTACAGAATTTGATCACTTACACACTAACATATACACTCTCATTATCATCACTCTCCCCTCTACAGAATTTGATCACTTACTCTAACATATACACTCTTACTATCATCACTCTCCCCTCTACAGAATTTGATTACTTACACACTAACATATACACTCTTATTATCATCACTCTCCCCTCTACAGAATTTGATCACTTACACTAACATATACACTCTTATTATCATCACTCTCCCCTCTACAGAATTTGATCACTTACACTCTAACATATACACTCTTATTATCATCACTCTCCCCTCTACAGAATTTGATCACTTACACTCTAACATATACACTCTTACTATCATCACTCTCCCCTCTACAGAATTTGATCACTTACACTAACATATACACTCTTATTATCATCACTCTCCCCTCTACAGAATTTGATCACTTACACTCTAACATATACACTCTTATTATCATCACTCTCCCTCTACAGAATTTGATTACTTACACTAACATATACACTCTTATTATCATCACTCTCCCCTCTACAGAATTTGATCACTTACACTCTAACATATACACTCTTATTATCATCACTCTCCCCTCTACAGAATTTGATTACTTACACTAACATATATACTCTTATATCATCACTCTCCCCTCTACAGAATTTGATCACTTACACTAACATATCACACTCTTACTATCATCACTTCCCCTCTACAGAATTTGATTACTTACACTAACATATACACTCTACTATCATCACTGTCTCTTCTACAGAATTTGATCACTTACACTAACATATACACTCTTACTATCATCACTCTCCCCTCTACAGAATTTGATCACTTACACTCTAACATATACACTCTTACTATCATCACTCTCCCCTCTACAGAATTTGATTACTTACACTCTAACATATACACTCTTACTATCATCACTCTCCCCTCTACAGAATTTGATCACTTACACTCTAACATATACACTCTTACTATCATCACTCTCCCCTCTACAGAATTTGATCACTTACAGTAACATATACACTCTTACTATCATCACTGTCTCTTCTACAGAATTTGATTACTTACACACTAACATATACACTCTTATTATCATCACTCTCCCCTCTACAGAATTTGATTACTTACACTAACATATACACTCTTACTATCATCACTCTCCCCTCTACAGAATTTGATTACTTACACACTAACATATACACTCTTACTATCATCACTCTCCCCTCTACAGAATTTGATTACTTACACTAACATATACACTCTTATTATCATCACTCTCCCCTCTACAGAATTTGATCACTTACACACTAACATATACACTCTTACTATCATCACTCTCCCCTCTACAGAATTTGATCACTTACACACTAACATATACACTCTTATTATCATCACTCTCCCCTCTACAGAATTTGATCACTTACACTCTAACATATACACTCTTATTATCATCACTCTCCCCTCTACAGAATTTGATCACTTACACTCTACACTATCATGTATACCTTTACTGTCATCACTCTATAGAATTTGATTACTTACACTCTACCTATTATATACACATTTACGATCATCACTCTCTCCTCTATAGAAACTACCACACACACAACGCTCTCCAATCTTCACGCGGGCGAGCTGGCTGGCTCGAGTTCAATTCTACCCAGCAACAACAACAAAATTGACTGTTCAATGCCTATCTTATTGCTTCAATCATACCGGTGATGTCAGCTTTGTATCAACATCGTTTTATAAGGTATGCCCCCTACCCCTCCCCCTACCCCACTCTCCATCCCACACCCAACCACGCCCTCATTTCAAAACCTTGCCAGCGCATAGGATTTTGAGCACGTTCAATGAATCTGCCAGATAACTGCTGGCAGATTTGGGTAAAGCGCATAACGCATTGCCCAAGCGAGTTGAATCCCTCTTGAACTCAAAACTGTAAACCACTCGACTGATCAACCTAACCCTACACCCCACAGAAATTAGTGGTCCACTAACTCCTTTGGTTAGAGTGTAGTACTGGTAATGCAGGATCTTGGGTTTGAACCTCAGAAGGCACAGGTTAGTACGTGGGTTACCTAGCTCTGTTGACAGAGCCGTGGCCTCAAGATCTGATATCTCAAGTCCACAACATACAAATTGACCCATTTGCTGCCCATCTTAATGCTCCGGTCAGTGTGGTGGTGTCAACTTTAATGTTTCATGGGTCCACCTGTCCACCTTCCTACCTGCCTGCTTCCACTTCCATTTCAAGACAGCACCTGCGCACAGGGTTTGGGGCAAGTTTTAGGAATCTGTCTGGTTATCACTGATAAATCTGGATGGAGCGCATATAAAATATCCGTGCGTGATGAATTTTTCTTGAAAAAAAACTCAAAACCTCTTCCAAACCTTGCTGTACGTGTAGTAGTAGTATAATCAATTCCACGCACACACGTTTATTCATACGCCCTCCACTGTAAACAATCTGACGCCATCTCCCTTATATCAATCATGGCTGAACACACACACTCTCCTTCGCGTAATCAATGGCACAATCCCCACTTCTTAACACGCGCTGCACGTGCAAGTAGCATCATCCCTTTCACGTTCTACAGTATCTTTTTATACTGTCTCCACCGAACATAAACTATCACTAAGCACACTCCGCCCACTTCTCAACATGTTGCAATTGCGAGTAGTATCACTTTCCTGTTCTATATTATCCATGCTTTCCGCTGGACACAAACTATCACTAGCACCCCCTCCCCACTTCTCATCGCTGGCTGCACAAAAGCATATCAGGGTTTATGCGCAGGCTTTAGGTATATCATCATCATCATCATCAGGTGCCCTGCCGCATGGCGTTGGCGATCATGGACTTCCATCTGTCTCTATCTCTTGTTGCTCAAGCATCTCTTCCACCCTCCTTGTCTTCAGCCACTCCGCAAGTCCGTCTAGTATTTTCTCCCTGGGTCTACCTGATGCTCTCTTTCCCTCCAGCTTTCCCGTTGTGACCAGGTGCTCCAAATCCCCTTCCTCATAAAATGGCCTATAAATGTTGCCTATCTTTTCCTAATCTTCCTAATGAATGATCTACCTGTGTCTGCCTCCATCAAGACTGTCTCGTTTGTTTTCTTTGCTGTGCATGGAACTCTCAACATTCTCCTTAGAAACCACATCTCGGCTGCTTCAATCTTGTTCTGGCTTTGCTTGTTGACTGTCCACGCCTCACAACCGTACAACAGTATTGGTTCTATATAACATTCAAGAACTCTCTTCCTGACATTAATTGATAGGCATTTGTTGGTAAGAATGCTTGTCATCTTCTTGAATGCTGTTTTGGCTTGGCCGATTCTGCTGGCTATTTCTGATGTGCATCTGTCGTCTGATGAAATGATCGTTCCCAGGTATTTAAACTTATCAACCTGTCTCAAGGTCGTGCTGTTTGCTGTTATTTTGCATGAGGGGATTTCATGTTTTTTACTGATCACCATGACTTCAGTCTTCCTGCTGTTTAGTTCCAACTCCTTACCTTTGCTGTCTATTTCTAGTATACTCACACGGTTTTGTAGGTCCCTTTCATTTTCTGCAATTAGCACGGTGTCATCTGCGTATCGAATGTTATTTATCATTTTTCCTCCAACCTTTAATCCAGGGTCTTCTTCTTGGTATATATCATTCTTAATTTGGAATTCTCTTTCCATAACATTCGCAGTGTCAGTGCATATGAAAATATGTTAAGTGCTCAGTACTTATGTTCAGAGATAATTTCGACGAGAGAGTGCCACTGACTGATTACAGTGGAGAGTGTGTAAGTAACAGTGTAAGCTTGCCACTGATCTGGACACTACTTCACTCCTGAGAAAGCCACTGATTCAAATCTTATGTCTCGTGTTCAATCCCATCGTCCTACAACACGAACACTGGCCTGCTCAATGCTCATCTTAATGCTCGAATCATTCTGGTGGTGTCATCACTCTACAGAATTTGATCACTTACACTCTACACTATTACATACACTTTTACGATCATCACTCTCTCCTCTATAGAAACTACCACAACACAACGCTCTCCAATCTGCACGCCGGCTGGCTGGCTCGAGTTCAATTCTATCCAGCAACAACAACAAAACTGACTGTTCAATGCCTATCTTATTGCTTCAATCATACCGGTGGTGTCAGCTTACAGTGTTTCATAGATCCCTCCTTCTCTTTCCCCACACATCACTACTTCAAGATCTCGCCAGCGCACATGGTTGAGCGCAGGTTCGAGAGCTCTGTCAGATAACTGCTGACAAATCTGAGTGGAGCGCATATGGAATTGTTCAAGTGTGACCACTACTCTTGAAAAGAAATTCCAAACTCCATTCTTCGTAGAGAAGCAGTACTAATTTTGATGTATTTGTATTGCCATTTTGCTGGGATTATATTTTGTGTGTCTTGCCGATTGCTGATACTAGACTTGATCCGTGTTAGGACTGCCACTTAGCAAGGACCGTACTTTGTGTCTCTGCAGTTAATTGCTGATACTAGACTTGATCCGTGTAAGGATTACCACTTAGCAAGGATCGTACTTTGTGTCTCTGCAATGCTGATTGCCTGAAGGATCACACTTGAAATCCGTGTTACAGGATACAACTTACCGGAAAGGCAAAGAAGATCACATCGAGTGTCTGTAGCTGATTGCTGACTGCCGATACCGGACCTGATTACTACAGTAAGTCACCCACTTCCTGTCCCCGCGACTCAAAATTCCCGATTCCCATCAAGACCCGTAGCCAACTACTGTCTCAAACTCTGGAACCAGATCAGCTTAACACAGCAAACAGGATTAGACGCTTTCTCAACTTCCACTGGTGTTAACTCCAACGCAAGATTTCTACGTTCAGATCACTTGAGAAAAAAATACCTCGCTCTGGCAGCGGTGGGTTTTTACATGTAACCTTTTTCTCAGCTTGTGATACCCTGTTGTGGTTCATTAGCAAGGATCGTGTTTTAACACAAAATGGGGTTACCATGACAATAAAACAACAACAACAAAAAACCACAAAAAACCCATGTATTTCCCACTCACTTCCTAACACTCGACGCGTACACGCAAACCGTGCACGTTCAACCAGACAAACCGATGACCATGGCCGCAGCAGCCACACACACACATGCACATACATACACACACAAAGCACCACACACACAGACAACAGACTAAATACACACACAGCGTCGCTGCACTAGTACACACTCAGCACACACACAGCGTCGCAGCACTAGTACACACTCAGCACACACACATACACGCACGCGCGCACATACACACACATATTATATATAACACACACACACACACACACACACACACACACACACACACACACACACACACACACAGACGAACACAAGCAGTACATACACAGGCACACACAAAACATGCATCACGCACACACACAAAGTCGCAGCACAGGCACACAAACACGCAGCGCTCGCGCGTGCGCACACACACATACACACACACACACCCGCACCACACACACAGACGAGCACACGCAGTATACACATACACAAGACACAGTCGCAGCACAGGAACATGTACAAACACACACACACACACACACACACACACACACACACACACACACACACACACACATGCATCATACACTATGTCGCAGCACACACAGACACACAGACAACACAGACACACACCAAACACACACAGACACACACACAAACACACACAGAGACAGACACGCACACACAAACATACACAGAGACAGACACGCACACACAAACACACACAGACAGACACGCAAAAAACACAAACAAAACAGACACGCATACACAAAGAGACAGACACACACACACAAACACACACAGAGACAGACACGCACACACAAACAAGAGACACACACACAAACAACACAAGACAGACACACACACAAACATACACAAGACAGACACACACAGAGAGACACACACAAAGAACAACACACACTCACAACAACACAGAGCGACACACACACAGCAGCAAACACACACACAAAGACACGAACACACATACACACAACACACACACAAACATACACAGAGACAGACACACACACACACAAACATACACAGAGGCAGACACACACACACAAACATACACAGAGACAGACACACGCACACACAAACATACAGAGAGACAGACACGCACACACAAACATACACAGAGACAGACACGCACACACAAACATACACAGAGACAGACATGCACACACAAACACAGAGACACAACACACATACAAACACACACAGAGACAGACACACAAACACACACAGAGACAGACACGCACAAACAAACTTACACACAGACAGTCACGCACACACAAACACACACTGAGACAAACACACACACACAAACACACACACAGAGACAGACACAGACACACATACACAGAGACAGACACGCCACACACAAACACACACTGAGACACACACACACAAACATACACAGAGACAGACACGCACACACAAACACACACAGAGACAGACACGCACACACAAACACACACAGAGACACGCACACACAAACACACACAGAGACAGACACGCACACACAAACAAACACAGAGACATACACACACACACAAACACACACAGGGTCAGAGACACACACACACACAAACTAACCTCTCTTCTCCTCCTGCACAATATCAAGTTCCACGTTTCTGTACAGCACAGGGTCCAAGGCCTTGGCGATACGGTAAGGGAGTGGGGGTGTAGCTCTTTCCACTCCCTGCACACACACACATACACACACACCACAGATGTAATCAAAGTATGGGAGAGGGCGTGTAGCTTTCTATATTCTCCCCAAATAAACACATACACATAATTATGTACACATACAATCACACACACACACACACACACACACACACACACACACAGATGTAATCAAAGTATGGGAGAGGGCGTGTAGCTTTCTTTATCCCCCCCCCCCCCCCACATACACACTTAATACGAAAACACGTTTAGAGAGAGACGAACACACGCTGAGAGAGACAGACAGACAGACAGACAGACAGACAGACAGAGACAGAGAGAGACAGAGAGAGAGAGACAGAGACACAGAGAGAGAGAGAGAGAGAAATGTAATCAAAGTATGGGAGAGAGACAGACAGACAGAGACAGACAGGGAGACAGAGAGGGAAGAGACAAGAGAGAGAATATGTAAGAGTTACACAGAAAGCGAGGGAGAGAGAAAGAGCATAAAAGCTCTCCCAACACCACTATCATAGACCGTTTTCACGCACTACGTAAACCACTAAGCAAACCATAAATGGACAATCACCATCAGATCATATCATCACAAAAAAAGAAAAGAAAAGAAACAACCACAAAAACCTCAGCTCAGATCAGCAAAACCAACAGACAGATATATATATATATACACCAACACCGGTCAAACATAAAAAACAATACAGGCACTCAGGTCACCAAACACTTCAACCAAACTGGCCATTCACTTCAAAACTTAAAATGTATCGCAGTGGAAAAGGTGCACTCAGAACCTGGACACCAGACTGAGGAGGGAGTATTTTTGGATGAACAAAATGAAAACCATATTTCCTCTGGGCCTGAACTCTGTCAATTGACGTCACAACAATATCGAGTCAAAACTACGTAATGTAGTCTACGTAAAATATTCTGATGTGTTTGTGTAGCATGTCGTAGTCAGTGACCAAAGTCCCCTTGAGGAAGGCGGGTGTACCGCCGAAAATTTGGGAAATTTTTACATTGATTTGTTGCCTTTTCTGTGCACATGCTGCTTGAATTATATATATATATATATATATATATATATATATATATATATATATATTATATATATATATATATATATATATATATATATATATATATATATATATATATAATATATATATATATATATATATATATATAGAGAGAGAGAGGGGGGGGAGACAAACTGGGGAATCAAGAGATCTCTATGCACATGTCACAAAAACAACGTGACATGAAGTCTGAGTGTGCTACAAACACACGGTAAGATATGGCGACAGATTGCGGACAATCAACAAGAGGATGCAATACACACAACTGCTGCTGCTTAATGCGTCCACAAACTGCTTAATATATCAACACTAATAACTGGCTGTCTTGGTTTGATGATCACCAGATGGGTAGCTAGCTCCATCTTTCTGCCAGTTATCTGCTGACTGTGATTAATACAGGACAAATAACAGCCACAGATAATTATATCACTGCAATAGAGGACAGATGACAACCACAGCTAATTATATCACTGTGATATAACAAATGACAGCCACAGTTAATTATATCGCTGTGATACAGGACACATGACAACCAGAGCTAATTATATCAGTGATACAGGACAAATGACAGCCACAGTTAATTATATCACTGTGATACAGGACACATGACAGCCACAGTTATATCACTGATACAGGACACATGACCGTCACATTTAATTATATCACTGTGATACAGAACACAAGACAACCATAGCTAATTATATCACTGTGATACAGAACACACGACAGCCACAGTTAATTATATCACTGTGATACAGAACACACGACAACCACAGTTAATTATATCACTGTGATACAGAACACACGACAGCCACAGTTAATTATATCACTGTGATACAGGACACAGGACAACTACAGTTATATCACTGTGATACAGGACAAATGACAACCACAGTTAATTATATCACTGTGATACAGAACACACGACAGCCACAGTTAATTATATCACTGTGATACAGGACACAGGACAACCACAGTTATATCACTGTGATACAGGACACATGACAGCCAGTTATATCACTGTGATACAGGACACATGACAACCACAGTTAATTATATCACTGTGATACAGGACACATGACAACCACAGTTAATTATATCACTGTGATACAGGACACATGACAACCAGTTAATTATATCACTGTGATACAGGACACATGACAACCACAGTTAATTATATCACTGTGATACAGGACACATGACAGCCAGTTATATCACTGTGATACAGAACACATGACAGCCAGTTATATCACTGATACAGGACACATGACAGCCAGTTATATCACTGTGATACAGGACACATGACAGCCACAGTTATATCACTGTGATACAGGACACATGACAGCCAGTTATATCACTGTGATACAGGACACATGACAGCCACAGTTATATCACTGTGATACAGGACACATGACAACCAGTTATATCACTGTGATACAGGACAATGACAGCCAGTTATATCACTGTATGTGATACAGGACACATGACAACCACAGTTATATCACTGTAATGCAGGACACATGACAGCCACAGTTATATCACTGTGATACAGAACACATGACAGCCACGGTTATATCACTGTGATACAGGACACATGACAGCCAGTTATATCACTGTGATGCAGGACACATGACAGCCACAGTTATATCACTGTGATACAGGACACATGACAACCACAGTTATATCACTGTGATGCAGGACACATGACAGTCACAGTTATATCACTGTGATACAGAACACATGACAGCCACAGTTATATCACTGTGATACAGGACACATGACAACCACAGTTATATCACTGTGATACAGGACACATGACAGCCAGTTATATCACTGTGATACAGGACACATGACAACCACAGTTATATCACTGTGATACAGACACATGACAGCCAGTTATATCACTGTGATACAGAACACATGACAGCCACAGTTGTATCACTGATACAGAATACATGACAGCAACAGTTATATCACTGTGATACAGAACACATGACAGCAACAGTTATATCACTGTGATACAGAACACATGACAGCCACAGTTATATCAGTGATACAGAACACATGACAGCCACAGTTATATCACTGTGATACAGAACACATGACAGCCACAGTTATATCACTGTGATACAGAACACATGACAGCCAGTTATATCACTGTGATACAGAACACATGACAGCCAGTTATATCACTGTGATACAGGACACATGACAGCCACAGTTATATCACTGTGATTCAGAACACATGACAGCCACAGTTATATCACTGTGATACAGGACACATGACAGCCAGTTATATCACTGTGATACAGGACACATGACAGCCAGTTATATCACTGTGATACAGAACACATGACAGCCAGTTATATCACATGACAGCCAGTTATATCACTGTGATACAGGACACATGACAGCCAGTTATATCACTGTGATACAGGACACATGACAGCCACAGTTATATAACACTGTGATACAGGACACATGACAGCCACAGTTATATCACTGTGATACAGAACACATGACAGCCAGTTATATCACTGTGATACAGGACACATGACAGCTACAGTTATATCACTGTGATACAGAACACATGACAGCCACAGTTATATCACTGTGATACAGACCACATGACAGCCACAGTTATATCACTGTGATACAGGACACATGACTGCCACAGTTATATCACTGTGATACAGAACACATGACAGCCACATTTATGTCACTGTGATACAGGACACATGACAGCCACAGTTATATCACTGTGATACAGGACACATGACAGCCACAGTTATATCACTGTGATACAGAACACATGACAGCCACAGTTATATCACTGTGATACAGGACACATGACAGCCACAGTTATATCACTGTGATACAGAACACATGACAGCCACAGTTATATCACTGATACAGGACACATGACAGCGTTATATCACTGTGATACAGAACACATGACAGCCACAGTTATATCACTGTGATACAGAACACATGACAGCCAGTTATATCACTGTGATAAAGGACACATGACAGCCAGTTATATCACTGTGATACAGGACACATGACAGCCACAGTTAATTATATCACTGTGATACAGGACACATGACAGCCAGTTATATCACTGTGATGCAGGACACATGACAGCCAGTTATATCACTGTGATACAGGACACATGACAGCCACAGTTATATCACTGTGATACAGGACACATGACAGCCACAGTTATATCACTGTGATACAGAACACATGACAGCCACAGTTATATCACTGTGATACAGGACACATGACAGCCAGTTATATCACTGTGATACAGGACACATGACAGCCAGTTATATCACTGTGATACAGGACACATGACAGCCACAGTTATATCACTGTGATACAGGACACATGACAGCCAGTTATATCACTGTGATACAGGACACAGGACAGCCACAGTTATATCACAGTGATACAGGACACATGACAGCCACAGTTATATCACTGTGATACAGAACACATGACAGCCAGTTATATCACTGTGATACAGGACACATGACAGCCAGTTATATCACTGTGATACAGAATACAAGACAGCCACAGTTATATCACTGTGATACAGAACACATGACAGCCACAGTTAT
>CM060310.1:8623656-8688656 GCA_030674185.1 Monoplex corrugatus | reverse complement strand
CTCTCTGTCCTCAGCCACCCTGCAAGTCCGTCCAATATTTTCTCAATGGGTCTACCTGGTGTTCTCTTTCCCTCCAGCTTTCCTGTTGTAACCAGGTGCTCTAATTCTCCTTTCCTCATAAAGTGGCCTATAAATGTTGCTTGTCTTTTCCTAATCTTCCTTATCAATGATCTACCTGTGTCTGCTTCCATCAGACTGAAGTCTCGTTTGTGTTCTTTGCTGTCCATGGAACTCTCAACATTCTTCTTAAAAACCACATCTCGGCTGCCTCAAATCTTGTTCTGGCTTTGCGTGTTGACTGTCCACACCTCACAACCGTACATTATCGGTTCTATATAACATTCAAGAACTCTCTTCCTGATGTAAATTGACAGGCATTTGTTGGTAAGAATGCTTTTCAACTTCTTGAATGCTGTTTTGGCTTGGCCGATTCTGCTGGCTATTTCTGATGTACATCTCCCGTCTGGTGAGATGACCATTCCCAGATATTTAAACTTATCAATCAGGCAAGTCGTTCAATAATAAGACGTCTTCCTGAAGGTGTCTTTATCATCACTCCAGGAGTATTTTGATGCACAGCTTTTCTTCACACGTACATTTGTACATCTGAACTAGAAGTTGTCAGCCAGCCAGACTGCCAGTCAGCCAACGCCCCCCCCCCCCCCCCCCCAACAAAAAAAATGAAGGCAGGCTGACAGGCAGACAGTGCCAGAAACAAGCTACGCCATGAAAATGTAGCCCAGGGTTTAGGGGGATTCAAAAATCATTTTATGGCAAACAGGTTCAACAGATTTTATGGCAAGCAGGAAAATAAACGTAAAAAAACATGCAGACTTAAAAAAAAATAGCCGCCACAAAAGAGAGAACAACAACCATAACATCAACAATAACACATATAGCGAAAAAAACGAATGAAACACCATAACGGTCACAAAACACAGAACATCATCAGCAACAACAACACATACAGGGAAAAAAAATAGAACGAACTACCAGACCGGGAAAACAACAATAATACATCCAAGACGACCGTTAAAACGAATCAAATGTGCTGTACAAGGTCCTGACAAAACTGCCAAACAATCTTATTCGTATTGCAAGGGTGCAACTTGCAAAATGTCAAAAAACGGAAAAGGGGTCCTATCGGTCCCTGGTGGGGTACAGGGGCAGCGCCCTGTATGGGGGGTCTGGGGGGCATACGCTGAAGCTTTTGTAAAAATAAAACTGAATCTTAAAGGGGCAGCAGGACTATATAAGGTGGGAAGTAGATCGGAAGTCACTTGAATTCAAACGTTTGCTGAAGCAACACCAGCTGAGTTAATTACAGATTTCGGACGCTGTCGGAGAGCTACCTGGCTCATATTTGTCACACAGTACAATCTCAATCCCTGCTTTTAAACTGTTGTTATATTTTTATCGAAAAATGTGCGTATATGCATTTATTAGGAAATTAAAATCTGAATTGGACGAACTTAGAGGCGGGGCTACAAAACATGACGAGACATCTGACAGGACACGCCATCCAAAAATAGAAAAGCACGTGGAAAGAAAACAACGAAGGCATGTTGTCGCAACACACACACACACACACACACACACACACACACACCTGAAAGGCCTACAATATAGACGTCCAGAGAATTAAACGATCAGCTTAATTAAAATTGTGTAGTGTATGAAAAGAAATCAAGCACATGCAATAGATCTATTTGCACACACAAGCTGTGCGCACATACACCGTACTCATACACACACAGTCACATACACACACAGACACAGACACAACACACACACACACACATCGGAGCACAATACGAACACACAACACTGACCTGTAGTCACCACCACTTATGTCCCATGTACTGCTTACCAAGTGGGTTAGGGTAAAAGTCTTACAAGCGACAGCACACAGTCTGGCATTATCTCACGAAGGACTGTCACCACAGAATGTCACGCCCCGTAGTCACCCATTTCTTTCGAAAATATTGTGGATGTCTCCACGCATTTCTAGAATTTAGTATGTTCCAAAATGTTCTATATATCTGTTTCCTAAGTCCAGAATTCCTAACTTGTGCTGACTGTCCATTATCCAGCCACCTCTGACAGTTTGCAGTAACACACGGCTCACAAAAACAAAACTGGCATCTGCCCTGACTAACTGCATGCTGTAAAGTAACACTAGATCTATCACCTACACTGACACTAGCACCAGGTGAGGAACACACTACATCTGTCGCCAGCGTAAATCTATAACTTGCTGAGGACAGTGTAGCCACTGAAGTAGGTGTACAAGATGCTGTGGTATCTACACAGGAGATGTTGGCAACACACACAGAACTACTCTCACTGACACTGTCAGCTTCACTGATTGTAACTTGTGATAGCACTTCACATTTCCACTCCCAACCACAGCTTTCAAACAATTGTCTTACAGCCTCCTTCTTTTCTTCGTTTATATCCAGCAATAATAAATTAAAATTCATTATTTCGTTAAAGACAAACTCTCTCAAACTAGACGTGTGCATTTTCAGTAGAACCCAGAAAGAATGAGCGCGCAAATTTGCTTACAGACAATGATAGGTCTGACCACAGATTTCTGGCGCTATTTCTTTCACACCGTGAGAGAGGCCAAGCATGGGATAGCAGTCGTGCAGTTTCCAATAGCACCATCCTTTCCTTCTCATCTTTTGTTCTCATTCTCAGCAAGGTTCAAGTAACTTACTTAGATCTACCGGACCTCCTAGTCAAGGCCCCAGTTACCGCGTGCCAGCCCGGAGTGTAATCAACTGTTTTAGGGGTGAAGGGGTGAGGTTATCAATCTGTAATTTAGATCTGCGCACGAAGTCAGGGGCTCTCAACAGTAATAATGCAGCGTGTGTGTATGACAAACTGTCGAGAAATACAAAGGCTTCTGATCAAGTGTTCATACTATTTGATAAATAGTCTTGAACACAAACTGATGTCCTCCTGTCCAAACTTTGGTTATGCTCCAGGCAGGAGACAACCAGGACTGCGGAGATAGTGTGGGGGTGTACTGATTCCCATTGAAGGGGAACCAAGCTATAATTTCTCTAAAACTACATCATGCTTTTCCTGTAAGAAAAGTCAACGGAAAGCATAAGTTGACTACCTTCACCCCCTAAAATGAACTTACAAAACCCATTTCCTCATACACGTCATGTGTTACGTAGGAAAACGTTAGAGTTCAGGGGAGCTGTGTGGACGGAATTTGCTTCAATTTCTTCTCAGTTACTAAGAAGCAAGTGTCTGTTTTGTTCGTCACTGTTAGCGTGTTTGTTTACTACCCTCAGCCACGTGCTTTTCTTTATTTAGTTTAGCCCCGCCCATGCTTACTGCGCATGCGTCCCGATCCATTGGATCGGATGTTACCCCTTTAAGGTTTCTCCTGCAATTAGATTCAAGAAAAACAGCAGATGCTTTTCATCCTATTTCAGACAATTTCAAGTATCTTTATAACTGCTCGGTCGATTTTCACACACCACAGGCGACGGGAATTATCTTTGTCTGTATCTTTCTCCTCTACCCATTCCAAACGCCATTTATTCTTGACAGTTGCGTCGATTAAGGCGACATATTTGCCTTCTTTCACCGCTAGCATCCTGAAGTTCGCTCAACATGCGAAGCTCGAAAATGGCGGCGATTTCACGGAAGTTGATGCCAGATTTCGCAACGGAGCATGCGCATTGACTTTCATAGCTTCATTCACAAAAGAGTGCTTCCGCTTTCCTTTCTACACCGGAGAGTAACCGTCACGAAACATTCACGTTCGATAAACGATTTTAGACACACACACAACACAACACAACACAACACAACACAACACAACACAACACAACACAACACAACACAACACAACACAACACACACACACAAAACCCAAAAAAACGGACCTAGCTCGGTGATTTTTTCGAAAAACAGATTTTCCGTTTCTGACTCCTTTTGAAAAAAACGGATTCCATCGTCAAACGGAAAAAGTTGCATCCATGTTATTGTTGCTTAAAGCCAAGTCGACTGCGTAGAGCCATATCAGGGCCATAACCGTTACAATACACACATAGTACTTCCACAGGGCAAAAAAGGAACAGAAAATTAAGTACACATATCAATGCAATCGCCTACATAATCTAAGGAGATGCCCCTGGCGTTGACCACTCCAACCAATTTATCACACAGAGCATTTTTAAAACAAAACTGGATACAAATGTAAACATAACTAAGGACACTAAAACATATAAAAACGGGCCTAAATTACTTCCGCACATCTCACTTCCCTAGAGCCAAATATACACTTAACATAATACCCAACTATCAATCCTAAGAGAAAGTATGCAAGACTTTATTGAAAACATACAGGTGAACGGACCAACAAGGCAGAAAATGGTAGCATGAAATGACAGAAAGCAAAGGAGCAAGGCAGAAACAAAGACAGCGACAGAAAAGAGGAAATTTCTAGCACAGAATTTCCAGAATGTTGCATACTATTTATACTGAAAGAGCCAAACAATCAATGATCTGAATCACACTGCCAGCGTTCAAGCAAACAGAATCAGAAACCAAAAAACAAACAAACAAACAAAAAACAACAAGAAAACAGACCAAGAAGTATACCTATTTGACAAAACGAAACGAGTGTAGATATTCACAAAACAATGATCCGTCTTTGACAACAAGACAAAAGACATGACAATCCAACCCAAAAGAACATACAATAAAAGGGAAATGAAAATATGTCTACGACGCAAAAATCGATAATGATAAACGTGTAATGACAAAACCCAACAAAGTAATAAGAAATTCAACTCACGAAACAATGAGGATCTTTCTCACACAGCTTCTGCAAGGACTCGGGAAGGGCAAATCTGTAAGCAACACATCCAATGCACAAGCTGATGAGATAGAACATAATCATTTGTACACACACACACACACACACACACGGCGCGCGCGCGCGCGCGCACGCACACACACACACACTCTCACACACACACACACACACACACACACACACACACACACACACACACCACACACACACACAACGTTGTTTGTTGTGCCCGACAATCAATAAAGCAATTATAGGGAGCTGATCATTGATCGTAGCCGGATTTGTGCATCATGTGTGTTTTATCTACAGCACGTGTTATAGATATCTATGGCACACGCCTGCTGAAGGCCAAGGATCGATAGGCACAAGGCAGTAATTGTGTGCACAGTCCTTTGTCTTCTGACGGCTATGGGTGACATTGAGACAAGGACCAAGGGATCTTCTTCAGTGTTTGACCAGGATCCCACCTCCAGTGGCCAGTACAGACCTATCAAGGGCTTATGCCATGATCATTTTGGATCTTGTCCATCACATGGCATCTCTGGCGTCAGTGCCTATGGAATTCATTCCGAGCGCGGATACGCCATCTTGACAAACTGAAACCGAAATTGAAAGTAGACTGAATTTTTTCTTTTCCTTTCCTTTTTTTTCTAATCATAGCATAAAAAAAATCCGCGTAAAATTTGGGTTGCTCTCTCCCCAGGGAATACTCGTCGCCAGAGCACTGCGCCACCCATTTTCTTTCTGTATGCGTGTATGTCTTTTTACCTTTGACAGTGGATTTGTTTCTACACGAATTTGCCAAGGACAACTCCTGTTTCCGAGGGATCTTTAACAAGCTATAAATGCACTGCACACGGAACTTAAGTAATATCGTTTCGTCCAAAAGACTACTACCTACACCACCATTGAAGGTCAAGGGGATGGGAAGAAAAATCCTTATCCGATCCACGATTCAAATACGGACGTACTCGTATCTGGGCGGATGCTGTAACCACTCCTGCACTGGGGAACATTCAGCTTGGTTCCCACTGATAAGTGTTTGTACGCTGTTCTTGTGGGATAGCCTACACTATGAAGTCTACGTAAGTTGATGCATAGTTGTATAGAAATTCACTTTTGTGAACTAAAATCTATTTCGCCAAAGTCACCATCTGCTTGCCACTAAGGCTATGTTTTCATTTAGATATGACTGCTTCTGCAAGCCGAACGTCCACCGGCTCCCTCCCCCCCCAAGTTGAATTATGTCCCGTCTCCCATATCAGAGTATATCTTGCTTTTCCCATCTTTCAAGTCTGGAACATGTTTTACATCGTGTGTGTGTGTTGTGTTGTGTTGTGTTGTGTTGTGTGTGTGTTGTGTTGTGTTGTGTTGTGTTGTGTTGTGTTGTGTTGTGTTGTGTTGTGTTGTGTTGTGTTGTGTGTTGTGTTGTGTTGTGTTGTGTGTTGTGTTGTGTTGTGTTGTGTGTATGAAGAGTGTTCAAGAAAGTTTCAGTATATGTGACAGCACGCGCGCGTGCATGTGTGTGTGTGTGTGCGCGCGCGCGGGCGCTAGTGTGTGTGCGCGCGCGCGGGCGCTAGCGTGTGTGCGTGTGTTTTATCTAAGAGAGAGAGACAGACACACACACACAGAGAGAGAGAGAGAGAGAGAGAGAGAAGAGAGATCAGTCAGAAAGGATTTCTCAGCAATGTATAGAACCACAGTGCGCCCAAAGAGAATCGTGTACGAGTGTGTGTAAATGTGACACTTCTTTCTGATCATTGAAATGCAAGATGTGAAAACCTGACATACGAATCCCTGTACTATCGGCAGACTTTCTGAGACAACTCTGAGTAAAACGCTCAGTACAATACTGCGTTTTAATGACATAATTTCCAATAAAAGTAGTAATGTTGTAAGTCACTATGAGTTTCACTTTCTATTAATGATTAACAAAGTATTTATCACGAAACTTAAAGCCCCTTCTGGTGGAGTGACGGGTCCACCTTATAACTTTACGTCACAAGCGCATGTGGTCTGGGTTTGAGTTCAAGTTCATATTGCTTATAGCCCAGCCGACTACTAGAACCATATCAGGGTGGTCTGGGTGTGGTATCTAGAGTTCAATAATTCCAGTCCTCAACATAGCCCTGGCCACGTTTGCTGTCATCTGAATGATCCAGTCATTCCCGTGTAGCCAGCTTTTCGTTTTACTGTCCGGTCTTCCACTCCCTCCTCCATCCCACCCAATTTTGCCAGCACACACAGATCTGTGCAGACTCAAAGAGACTGCAAAATCATCACTGGCACACATGTGTATTGCGCATATGGAATTTTCCGAGTGTGATGAATCCCTTTTTAACGAACTTGAGTTCTACATGAAAAAAAATCCTCATTTGCAGAATATAATTAGTTGTAAACTGCTAAATCTTGATTTGAAATACAAACTGCTAAATCGTGATTTGAAACATGAAGCTGTATATATTTTTTTAAATGTCACTAAACAGAACACAGAGTGAAACTTTAACCAAAAAAATCTTGATTTAAAATACTAACTTGCACGATTACAAAATCCTCACTAAACACAACATACTGTGAAACTGCTTTTAAAAATCTTAATTTAAAATACCTACCTACCAAGTGTTCACATAAACTACCAACAATGGACACACACCAGTAGCTTTCGAGAGCAAAAAATAAAGTAATCATCACCTTTTTTTATATTTCCGAGATATGAAGACCCGTGGCAGCATTCAAACAACACTCAAACAACAAAACTAATGCCCACCACAGCCAAGGCATTAAAACAACAGGCTACAGTCGTGGCTTACGAATATTACGGACCAATATCTACAGCTGAGACAAAACAGCACGCTTTATCAGCCAATCATTTCCGCTGTGACATGAAAGCCTCAGCAGCCCTGGGGTGCAGATCTGAAGGACAAGATGTGAGAGCTCTCCCATGTCTTGACTTAGGGTAAAAGAGCGCAGATGGAGCCCCTCTTACACGCGTGGGTGAAGGGCTCAGGTCAGGCTTAATGTTGCTTCAGTCAGCCCTTCAGGGGGCAGGCGACAGCTTAGTTCTTGGGTCAGGTATCGGCACAAATATAATATAGGTGTATGTGTCTATGATCTGGGCCAGCGATCGAGAAATCAGTTCACTTTCAAATATGATACCATCGACATTACCCTGCCTCTGGCACACACACACACACACACACACATATATATATATATATATATATATATATATATATATATATATATATATATATATATATATATTATATATGTGTATAGGTATATATATATAATATATATATATATATAAAACATGTATATGGATGGAGATATATATATATATATATATATATAGAGAGAGAGAGAGAGAGAGAGAGAGAAAACGACAGACAGATTACGCTAATTTCAAGTTTATTAATTTCTTTTTAAAAATTTTTGTTTCATTTTTGTTTGCATCAGAATGACGACCCGTGATGGCTGCTTTGAAATGAAACCCTCTCTCTCTCTCTCTCTCTTCATCTCCCACGTGCGCGCGCAAGACACACACACACACACGCACGCACGCACGCACGCACGCACACACACACACACACAACACACACACACACACGCACGCACGCACGCATACACCACACACACACACACACACACACACACACACACACGCCGCCGCGGCGCGACAATAAACAGTACACACACTTTCAGACACTTGTTCAAAACGAGGTAGGTTCACCACAAAAGCAAACGATCCACCGACGCAGTTTAAAGGTCTACAATGGTGGCCATCAACATTCCATCTCTATGTCCATGTTCTAACTATGTCAGTATCATTTCTATCAAGTGTTGACATCTCAACGGCACAAACGGAATTGGAGGAGAGGGGGAGAGGGAGGGGGAGGGAGAAGGGCAAAGAGGGGATTGGTGAACAGAAACAAAAGGGTGTTGGTTGTAGTTGTGGTGAATCTACTACGTTATACAAGATTTATTATTAATAATTTGTGTGTGTCTGCATATCTGTCCGTTTTCAACAAACAGTAACACTTCATTCAGCATACCAGTTGTGAGGTAGCTGAGTTTTCGGTACCCCTCCACCCCACACACACACACACACACACACACACACACACTCACACGCGCCCGCAAGTGCTTCGCGCGCGCGCGCGCGCACACACACACACACACACACACACACACACACACACACACACACACACACACACACACACACACACATACACACACACAACCCTTGGGTAAATTGTATCGGGCGTATGCACTGTGTATGTTGCCGAAGTACTTCGAGTGTAAGAATATTTGTTTATTGGAAGCCAGAGAAATGCACAAATACAAGAAAAATCGCTCGATTTTCTTTCTCTTTATATTTCTAGACCTTCCCGGGAAGACGAGCACACAAGCGCATACAAGCATGCACGCACACACGCATATATACATACAGGACAGAGTATGGGGGAAATGGGAGTGGAAGATATGTGAAAGAGATAATGGTGAGGTGGGGGGGGGGGAGAAGAGTAGCGAGACCACTCGGACAAAAGATAATAAACCACAAATGGAAAAAAACAAACAAAAAATCCAAAACGAAACACAAGAAACAAAAAAATAAAAATAAAAGGGACAAAAAACACCACCAAACGAAAAATGACAAACAGAAAAAGACGTACATTTTGCCATTGGTATCCAGAGAAGATTTCTTCTGTTGACGGACGAAGCTGACCGCCTCCTCCAATTCCGCAGACAGCCCAAACACTCCTTTGTACAGTACCTCGTACACAATGGCTGCACACAGAGTACAACTTCTAACAGATATATACAACATTAACACACTTGTACAACAGACCAAACGCACACAATGTACAACCTGTAACAGATATGTACAACATTAACACAGTTGTACAACAGACCAAACACCCCTTTGTACAGTACCTCGTACACAATGGCTGCACACAGTGTGCAACTTGTAACAGATATGTACAACATTAACACAGTTGTACAACAGACCAAACACTCTTTTGTACAATACCTCGTACACAATGGCTGCACACAGTGTGCAACTTGTAACAGATATGTACAACATTAACACATACAACATTAACACTTGTAACAGACACGTAACATTAACACATACAACATTAACACAACATTAACAAATACAACATTAACAAATACAACATTAACACATACAACATTAACACAGTTGTATAGAGAAGAAGTATTTCCAAGGCTTGTCAATGCGGTTCTCCACAAAGGACTACACTACTGACTGGGTCAATCTGAAAGGAGGTATAGCCATGGGCTGTGCAATTTCTCTATTACTGTTCGTGTTAGCAATGGAGGTCATCTTGAAAGCAGCAGTGAGGACTTCAGGCCCAGCTGACCTCGGAAACGGATACCAAATGCCCCCTCTAAAAGCCTTCATGGACGACACGACAGTGCTTTCCACAAAAGAAGACGAGACACGCGGGATCCTGAAGCAGTTGGACAAAGTCGTCGCCTCATCTAGGATGAATTTCAAACCAAAAAAGTCACGGTGTCTCTCACTGAGGAAGGGTAAAGTAGATGCAACAGTAACGTTTACTGTTGCCAGTCAGTCCATTCCAACAGTGACAGAAGAACCAGTGAAAAGTCTCGAAGGTGGTATGACGACTCCCTGAAAGATAACAAAGGAGTAAGGAAACCAAGCAAATGGCGAAGAAAGTTTGCAGGTAACAGACCGCTGTGGCCTTCATAGCAAATATAAAGTATGGTGCCTGCAGTTCATGCTGATTCCAAAGCTCCTCTGGACTCTGCTGATATACGATATCTGCACAAGCACAGTGGAATCCATGGAGGCCAAAATCAACAACTACTCAAGGAAATGGCTTATGTCCCATCCAGTCTCACTGACGTTGCGCTCTATTGTCGCGAGGCAAAGCTGAAGCTGTCCCTAAAATCCACTGCTGTGGAGTACAAGGCAGGAAAGGTCAGGCTTCCTTCTTAGCATGCTTCAAGACTTCGGAGATAAGTTCGTGAGATCAGTTCAGCCTCAGCTGAGGACTGGAAAGTCCTGAGGCGCTGGTCGAAGCGAAAGAAAACCATATGGTCAGAGATATAATAGGGCACACGCAGACATACAAGCAGGGACTGGGGTCAACAAAAATGGAATGGTGGTCAAAGGCCAATGGGAAGGCAAAAGAGATGTGGTAATACAAAGAAGAAGAAAGAAGAGGACGCTACAAGACTTCAGAAGGCAGTTCAGCAAGGCCAGTAGGGAAAAAGCACTCCAAAGAAGTCTAAGTTGGTGTAACCTGTCGCATATGGCCCCTCTCAGAATCAGTTTCATCCTCAGATCTGTGTATGACCTCCTGCCCTCAAATGTTGAGTGATGTTAGGATTTTATGCGGAGGAGAAAAGGTGAGTTTTGAGAGCGGACTTGAAGGAGACAAAAGTAGGTTGCTGACGGACTGAGAGAGGAAGTTTGTTCCAGGAGAGTGGACCAGAAACAGAGAAGGCTCGTGGACCATAGGTATTGAGCTTAGTGCGTGGAAAGCGAAAAGTCAGAGGATCGGAGGCAGAGCGGAGGGTACGTGAGGGAAATAGATCTCAAGTAGGCTCGACAGGTAATCGGGGGCTGCGTTATTGAGGCTTTTGTAGCACATGGTGTCTAGTTTGTACTGTATGCGCTTTGATACAGGGAGCAGTGAAGTTGTGCCAGGAGAGGAGATATGTGGTCAGCTTTTTTCTTTTTGAGTACAAGGCGTACAGCATTGTTTTGAATGCGCTGTAGGATGTGAATGGTGGAGGCAGGAAGACCAGACAGGAGTGAATTGCAATAGTCAATGCGAGACATTATGAAGGAGAGAACGAGTTTTGCAGTTGTCCGGCTCCTCCCAAAGTTTTCTAGTACAAAATACATGTATTAATAATACATCAACTGTTGACAATGATACACAAATGTATGTATAATACAAAACTGACAATGATAAACATATACATGTATGTATAATACAAACTGACAACGATACACAAATACATGTAGAATACAAAACTGACAAAGATACAAAAATACATGTATGTATAATACAAAACTGACAACGATACACAAATACATGTAGAATACAAAACTCAGACAATGATACAAAAATACATGCATGTATAATTCAAAATGGATGACACAATACACAAATACATCATGTATAATACAAAAAATGTGACAAATAATACACAAATACATGCACAAAACACTGATCATCTCGCTGTTTAATGGCGACCACAAGAACAAAATGTACAACATACACGGACCGTCTGATTGTATATCGTAACGGCTGTCCATAATACAAATAACCTCTTTTGTCAACTCGCTGTATAACGCACATATCTGCTGATAATGCGTAACAGTAATGAAAAGAATAATAATGACTGTTTGCACAAGCTGCATCTCATAGTCTCATAGGAGCTTGGTAATAGCACAAGTGACATCTTGTGACATGTGATAAAATCCCCGTAATAAAGGCGGTGTACTGCCGAAAATTTGGCTTAAGTTTACATCGATCTGTTATCTTTTTGTTCACTGCTGCTCTCTCTCGCTCTCCCCCTCACCTGTTGTGTGTGTGTGTGTGTGTAGTGTGTGATGTGATGATAGTGCTGTGTGTGTGTCGTCGTGTGTGTCTGTGTGTGTGTGTGTTGTGTGTTGGTTGTCTGTGGTAGTGTCGTCTGCTGTGTGTGTCTGTGTGTGTGTGTGTGTGTGTTGTGTGTTGTGCTTGTGTTTGTGTGTATGTGTGTTGTCCTTCTGTCTGTGTTGATGTGTGTGTGTGTGTGTGTGTGTGTGTGTGTGTGTGTGTGTGTGTGTGTGTGTGTGTGTGTGTGTGTCTGTGTGTGTGTGTGTGTGTGTGTGTGTGTGTGTGTGTGTGTGTGTCTGTCTGTGTGTGTGTCTGTGTGTGGTGTGTGTGTGTGTGTGTGTGTGTGTGTGTAAAAATACACAAGTTAAACTTACGATCCTTACTTACTGAACCAGCATTTCGTATAATGACAATGTTATTATACATACACATTAAATGATACATAAGTTTTTGCATAATCAGTACTTTATTATACTCAGCGTTGTATGTAATGACGAACAAGATACACCTACATATCAGTGATACTACACACTATACACACACTCTCACACAAACGTGCGTGTTTATAGACAGATAGACATTTACATATCAGAGTGACAAATACAAAGCCGCGTACGGACACACACATAAAACGTAAGGCGCACGTGCACAGGAGCACACACCTGTACACAGGCTGGCAGACCGCCTACATAACACAGCGCCTGATCAGTTCAACAAATATGAAGCCCCGTATGGACACATTATATTCTAAGGTGCACGTGCACGAGAGCGCACACGTGCACAGGCTGGACGACCACTTACATTGACACAACGCCAAGTCCTGAACAAAGGCACGCGACTGCACGAGGTCATAATGGCCGTTCTCTGCATACACCAGGCAGATCTGCATAATCACCATAAATCCACAATTATCTATACACACCAAATTTCTCATAAGACACAACAATCACCTATATCATATTATCTATACACAAACCAGTATTTATACACATCAGATTTCATAACACACCAGATTACTCACAACAAACCTTCACACTATATATACTCACCAAATGAATCACAACATAAACAATCTTTACATGATCTATACACAACAAATTACTTATAATACACAACCATCCGCACTATCGATACATTCCAAATTACTCATAACACACAACAACCAGCTACATTATCTATACACACCAAACAATTCATAACACATAACAATCATCTGCACATCTATACACGTCAAATTATTCATAAGACACAACACCATCTACAATATCTATACACGTCAAATTATCATAAGACACAACAACCATCTACAATATCTATACACGTCAAATTATCATAAACACAACACCATCTACAATATCTATACACGTCAAATTACTCATAACACACAACACCCATCTACAATATCTAAAATCTACCCATCTACAATACTTACAGCAAACCAACACACAACACCATCTACAATATCTATACACGTCAATTACTCATAACACACAACACCCATCTACAATATCTATACACGTCAAATACTCATAACACACAACACCCATCTACAATATCTACACGTCAAATTACAACACACAACACCCATCTACAATATCTATACACGTCAAATTACTCATAACACACAACACCCATCTCATATCTATAAGTCTATATACCTCAATAATTACTCTACATAACACACAACATCCATCTACAATATCTATACACGTCAAATTACTCACAACACACAACCACCATCTACACCCTTCGCAAAGTCTATTTGCTTTTCACTCAATCCGCCATCAGGCAGACTCCTTGAGCCTGCACAAGCCCCTCCCTATACGCTAGCAAAGATCTTAAATAGAGAGTAGGAAGAGGGAAGGACATGACCTACGAAACATTAATCCGACAGCACTGACTTTTTCTGATGCCCGCTGGGACTGAAAATGTTATCTACAATTAAAGCTGGTGGTGATGGTGGTGGTGCATGTCCATGGGAGACTATGCATGGGTCTTTTGGTGACAAGGTTGCTTCCATATAGTTAACAAGAAACACCATGAGGGTGCGGATGGGACCCAGAGCACCAAAGCCTCGCCACTCTCGGGACATTCACCCCCTAAGCTCCCGACGCCAGTCACTTCCTCAAGCAAAAGGGAGCTGTCCATGCGCTGCATGACCCATTCGGACCCAGTCATCAGTTATCTTGTTTACAAACCGAATGGCAAGATGGGGAGATGACAAACCCCGGGACATATCACACAACCGCGCCAACCAGGTCCAGCCCAGCCTCTGGACCAAGAGAGAATGGAAGACCCCTCTCTCAATTCAAATCACATTGCTTATAGCCCAGCCGACCACTAGGGCCATATCAGGGCTAACATCACGTCAAAAAGAAAAGAACAACCCGTTAAGATAAAAAAAAAAACAGATAAAAACCATGCTCACCATCAACCTTGCAAATCTAAAATGCCATTAAAGAAAAACACGTAAAATTACATCACGTGAAATCTATTGATCTCTTGTAAAAACTGGAAAATAGCATCAGGAGGGACGTCTCGGAAGAGCTCCTTTAAGGAATTTGCCGTGTAGTGCTTTTGTCTCACATCGTACTAGTCCCAGCAATCGAGGAGGAGGTGTCGGATGCTCAACGGCTGATCACACGGTATACACACACCATGGTGCTTCTTCATTTTTCAAAAGGAACGAGTGAGTGTAGGATGTGTGACCCCTCTCTCTCCCCACTCTGGTCTTCATCTCTCTCTCAGGCAGCCCGCCCTGCCACCAGCTCGTATATTTTGTCAGCCCTTTCCCCTTACTAGTCTCGACACTTAGCAGTCGGAAGCTCCCAGCGTTGCCTTTCTTCAACCAGAGGGGCTGTTTGATCGACCGCGAAAGTGGCCAGGCATGATGCTCCAGACACAGCCCATTTTGCTGTTCAGCAAAGTCTGACATGCCCCGAAAGAAATCCCAAATTTGCCGTCTTTTCGAGCAGCCAGCAGGTCTTTTTCCCTGTGGTCATCAGGCCTGATTCCCTGAAGTCAGTGACCAAGTCACGAGCCAAAGTTAACAAGAAACACTATGTGGGTGCGGATGGGACCCGAAGCACCAATGCCTCGCCACTCTCGTTCACTCACCTCCCAACACACAACGACAGTAAATGTAAAATATACAAGATTAAACGTATTAAACCAGGGAAACAATACTTTTTGTATACGAATGCATAGCGCTCATTTAATAATAATAATAATAAGAGACCATTTATTAGCGCACATCTCTGCCTACGGCGGAGCTTATGACGCTTTACAATCATTCACTCACAATATTTCAATCTCTCAGACCTCACGTACATACACTAAATACACAATACAAAGTAATAGAATAAATCCATAAAAATACTACATACGCTACAATCATACACGGATTCTCACGCAAGTCCAAATGCACCCCACAACCCCCACGGCTATACCCCAAAGTACTGTGAGGCACATTGGGCTCTATAATCACCCACCCCCACCCCCCACCCACCTACTATAACATACACACACACTAACACACCTTTTCTACTATTAGGCTGGGGGGAAATGAGGTTGAACTTACTGATAATATTTTTGAAAGAGGTGAGTTTTTAGAGCTGTTTTGAAAGAAGAAGTCGATTTTAGGTGTCGGATTTCAAATGGAAGAGAGTTCCAGATAGTGGGGACTGCGAAGGAGAAAGAGCGATGTCCAAATGTTTTTGTGCGCACGCGTGGAACACGGAGCAATCTGGTATCAGCAATGGAGCGGAGATTTCTAGAAGGAGTGTACACAGAGAGAAGATCAGCCAGGTAGCGAGGAGAGAGATCAGAGAAAAAAGAGTGGCATAGTGAGGCAAGCTTATAGTCAATGCGAGCTTGAACAGGCAACCAGTGAAGGGATTTGAGAATAGGTGTGACATGATCATGCTTGCGGGAATGAGAAACAAGTTTAGCGGCAGAGTTTTGTACTTTTTGAAGTTTGTCTAATTGATTTTGAGGACAGAGAGAAAAGAGGGAGTTACAGTAGTCTAATTTGGAGAGAACAAAGGCAGAAAGAAATGTTTTGGTAGCGTCTTCTGAAAGTAAGTGGCGAATATAACTAATGCGTCTAAGGTCAATGTATGCTTTGCGGCAGACTGTCTGTACATGTGTTGAGATACTCATGTCTTTGCTGAAGTGGAAGCCAAGATTTCGTGCGGTAGAGGAAAAGGGAATATCTGTTGATCCAACGGTAAGAGATGTAGGAGTGGTAGACGGCAGAGACTTAAAAGAGGAAGAACAGAGGACAGCTTCAGTTTTCTCGTCATTTAGTTTTAGCTTGTTTTCAAGCATCCAGATTCGTATGTCGGTGATACAAAGTTCGAGAGAGGAAATGGCTGGGTTTATGTTCTCGGGAGGAGTAGAGAGTTCAAGTTGAGTGTCATCTGCAAATGATTGATGTTCAGGAGAGTGAGACTGTATCAGGCCGGCAAGTGGTTGTGTATAGAGAACAAAGAGCACGGGGCCCAACACAGATCCCTGTGGGACCCCGTACAATAGTTCTTCAGATGTAGAATTGAGGTTATTGACAAAGACTGATTGTGTTCTTTCTGTAAGGTATGAACGGAACCAGGAAAGAGCGGTGTGATAAATTCCGTAACTGTATTGGAGTCTGTTAAGCAAAATGGTATGGTCTATTGTATCAAAAGCAGCTGAGAGGTCCAGTAAAGTTAGTAGAGAGACGTTTCCAGAGTCAAGAGCTAAAAGGATGTCATTAGAAATTTTGAGGAGCGCAGTTTCAGTACTGTGATGAGGACGATAAGCAGACTGAGAAGGAGAGAAGAGGTCGTAGTCATTAAGATATGTAAGTAATTGTTGGAGAACGACTTTTTCAAGAATTTTGGAAAAGAATGATAGGTTAGAAACCGGTCTGTAATTTTTCAAGTTGTTTGGGTCCAAGGATTGTTTCTTGAGGAGAGGTTTTACAACAGCTATTTTAAAACTTGATGGAAATATACCGGAAGAAAGAGAGGAGTTGATGATTACAGTGAGAGTTGGGAGCAGATCATCAAGAAACTGGAGAAACAGAGGGGTAGGAATGGGATCGAGGGAACATGAAGTGGGTTTTGATTTGAGAATGATGGTTTTAAGTTCAGACTCAGTAACAGGGTTAAACATGCAGAAAGTTGAAGTGGGGGTGGTGGAGGTAGGTCTTTTTACCAAAGGGGACAACGTGGCCTGATCTAATTCTTTTCTGATGTTTTTTACTTTGTCGAGGAAATACTTATTAAACACTGAAGGTAGGTCATTTAAAGGGTATGTGTTGGGAAGTAGAGATTTTTTGCTGCGGCCTAGCAATCTGTCACAGACATTGAACAATTTTCTTTGGCTTTTTTTATTATTATTACATGAATAAACGCCTTTCCATAAAATGCTCAACGCGTTTTACATAAAATCTTAATTAAAACATGCATTACAAATAGAAGCTGAATAAGACATTTAACTAATTAAAACAAATCAGAGAGCATACAAAGATATTCCAACATATCATGTTCACGTTCACAACACACACACACACACACACACACACACACACACACACACACACACACACACACAACACACACACACACACACTCACACCCATACACACACACAAAAATTAAAATTAAAATATATAATCAGAAGAATAAACTTAAAAAACACCAATAATAGACACAGTCATGCCAAGGACTAGAAAAGGTTAAAAACAGTCATTTTGTACTTCAGCACCAATGCCGTGGAAGTTACTCTGCAACCAGATACTTTTGAAAAAGATGGGTTTTAAGTTCCTTTCTGAAGGTTAAGTAACTATGTTGTTTTCTCAGGTTGAGTGGCAGATTGTTCCATACTGAAGGACCAAAAACAGAGAAAGCGCGTTTGCCAACTGTGGAGAGAAAAAAACGTGGTTCGACTAGTTGAAAAGAATCTCCGGAACGAAGGGTTCGAGTCGGTACATAATGTTGGATCAGTTCAGAAAGATATGGTGGTGCAGTGACTGTATCACTTAGACAGCGGAAACAGAGGCAAGCAATCTTGAAGTCTATTCTGGCTTTGATGGGGAGCCAGTGAAGGGATTTCAGCAGTGGATTTGCACTGTCAGATTGTTTCTTGTGCAGGATAAGGCGGGCTGCATTATTCTGAATGACCTGAAGCTTTCTAAGTTTATCATCAGGTAAGCCAGCTAAGAGAGAATTACAGTAATCTAATCTTGACAAAATAAAACAAACTGCAAGCTTCCTCACGGCATCGGTGGTGAGGTAAGGACGAATCTTTGCAATCCTACGGAGCTGAAAGTTTAGGCTACGGCAAAGATTGTTGATATACGCGTCCATTGTTAATGATTCGTCAAGAAACACTCCAAGATTTCTAACAGATGGTGCAAAAGAAAGACTGCAGCCACAGACTGTCATTGTGCATGTTGGTGTTTGTTGTAGTTTATGTTTAGTACCGATTTTTATCAGTTCAGTTTTATCTTCATTCATTTTAAGCTTGTTTGTCATCATCCAGTCACCGACAGCCTCAATACCAGATTGTAAATTGCCAAGCAATGCTGGAAACTCGGCTGGGATGTTGGAATCATACAATTGTGAATCGTCGGCGAAGAAGTGATAGCGAAGACCTGATCGACTTATCACCTGACTCAGAGGCTTGGTGTACATTACGAACAAGACAGGCCCTAACACTGAGCCTTGTGGGACTCCAAACCTGAGCACTGATGGAGAGGAATGATACTTTCCTAAAACAACAGATTGAGTACGGTCCTTAAGGTAGGACCGAAACCAGTCCAAAACGATTGCAGAGCAACCATATGTGGTATGCAGTCTGTTGATAAGTATGTTATGGTCTATTGTATCAAAGGCAGCAGACAAATCCAGCAAAGACAGGAGAGACACATGTCCACGATCAGAAGCATGAAGAAGATCGTTAACGACACGAACAAGTGCCGTTTCTGTACTATGACATTTACGATATGCAGATTGAAATGGCTCAAGTAGGTCGTGGGACTGAAGGTGATGTAACAACTGTTCCAAGACAATACGTTCTAAAACCTTTGATAAAAATGGCAAGTTAGAAACTGGGCGAAAGTTTTTCAAGCACTCAGGATCAAGTGTTGACTTTTTAAGAAGTGGTTTCACTAGGGCATGTTTAAAACTATCTGGGACAGTGCCTGTACACAATGACCTGTTCATGATATCAGTTATCAGGGGAACAAGTTCATCAATACATCCAAAAAACAGTGATGCAGGAATGGGATCTAGCTCGCATGATTTCTTGGGCATTTTTCATGCGAGCTAGATCCCATTCCTGCATCACTTTTTAGTTAATGTAGGACCTCAATTGATCTTGGTCTAACCCCTGGACTCCCGCACTCTAGCCAAAGGGTTATAAATGTTTGCTTTGCAGTCATGATTGAATGGACAGGGTAAGGGAGCCAAAGAGTTAAATTTTTGCTTTGCTGTCATGATTGAATGGACAAGGTAAGGGAGCCAAAGGGTTAAATTTCTGCTTTGCTGTCATGACTGACAAAGCTCAATGCTAATGGATATAGGCAGAGGGAGTCAAAGGGTTAAGCTGGCTTTCGCGTCTGCCAAAACTGCTGTGGCTGCTACCCTCGCACGATATTTGGTGTGCAACACACTGAAATCAGTCGGACGCCACACCAGCATCTTGAGCACAGTGAAACTGACACACGTAACATATAGCCCACGAGGTGTACGTGAGAAAGGAAGGAGGGAGGAAGAGGGTGGGTGGGAGCTGGCGTAGAGAGTAATGTAGCTGGAGAGGCCGGGAGTGGGGGTGGGGGTGACGATCAACGCTGCATGGCAGCCACACTGCCGCATAATCAAGCAAGCGCTGAAGCAGAACGTTCGCTAACGTTCTTAATCTCAAATTCAAGGAACAGCTGTGGCATACTGCACCCCCTCCCCTCCCCTCCCCAACCATCTTCCCCCACCCCCACCCTCAAACCTACCAGCTCGTGGATGAGTAGGACTTGATGTCAACAGTGTGATCACAGGTGGTCCCTCCTAATTAACTGCCACTTGACCCCCGCCAACAAATTGCCGGATAAGCCTTCCTACCTGCAGTAATTAGCTCCACAAACCTCCGGCACAATAAACTACAAAACCCAATAATTCAATCTGACAGCTACTCCTTGATTTAACACGTTGGCCACACCATAGCTCCAACTGACACTTCAATAACGCCAGTCAAAGACAACATCAGCAATACGCCACCGCCACATCGATAAATCTTTCTTTAAATCTATCCAACTACCACATCGATAAATCTATCCGAGTAACAGCTACCCAATTGACACCTCGAAATCATCCAACTGATGGAAACTCCCGCTAAGCAGACAGATGAATAGGTGCACTGGCCCTGGTGGGGTCTTCATGTGGGATACAGTACTGATCCGGTGAGTACATGTTTTTCCACAAACATTGCATGGGAAGTGTCCTGTGGCCTTGGGTTCTGCTTCCGCTGGTTCCTCATGTGTTGAATAGTAGCTGTTCTGCGCTGTTCAAGTGTGATTGTGCCCTGTGGTTTTGCTGCTGCCAGCATAAACTGTTGCTGGCAATGTCTTCCCTGTTGATGCCACAGCACATGAGGCTGGCTTTCAGCATATCCTTTAATCACTTTAGCGATCTTTCATGGTGACAATATACTTGCTTCAGCAGTCAGTACAGAAGCATCTCTGAGATGTGGTTTGTCTTTCATGCGGACAATGTCTTTCGTCCAACGAAACTGGCACGTGATGAGTAGAAGCCATACTTTTTCAGAACTTGAAGGCTGAATACTCAAGCCATACTTCTTCAGAAATGAAGGTTGAGTATTCAAGCCATTGAGTCTCTACTTCTTCAGAACTTGAAGATTGAATACTCGAGCATACTTCTTCAGAACTAAGGTTGAATACTCGAGCCATACTTCTTCAGAACTGGAAGACCGAATACTCAATCTTGCCATGTGATACTGCTGATCTTGAGGAGACATCTTTCATGGAAAACAGTTCCAGCTGTTGAATGTGCCGTCGGTAGATAGTCCAAGTACCGCAGCAGTACAGCTGGGCGCTCAAAACTACCGCTCTGCGTACAGCAATCTTTGTGGCAAGCCTGATCTTCTGGTTGTTGATTACAATCAGAGCTAATGAAGCGCCAGAAGCCTAAAGAAGATGTCGGCTGAAACATTGTTGTGCTGAGGCCAACTGTAAGGCCAAAGCATTTCAAGCTGCAGCAGACTGGTCAGTGATGTGCTGGTAAATCCTTGTGTAAGAAAGCAACCAGTGCAGTCATCTGCGAAGAGAAAATTTCACGGGTTTGGCTTTGACGATTTTGGTTTGGGCTTTAAATCTCTGCTGGTTGAAGAGTTTTCCATCTGAGGGGAACTTGATAAGCACACCCCTGTCAAAGTCTCTGAATGCAGCAATCAGCATTGAAGCAAATACGATGGAAGTGAGTGTAGGCGCCAGAACGCATCCCTGTGTCGCTCCACTCAACAATCTAACACACGTGATCACCTCTATCCAACTGGCACATCAGTAACTCCATTTAGCTACAGCCTCAATAACTATCCAACTAATATCTCAATAATTCTATCAACTGCCACCTCAATACTTCATCCAACAACCTCCTCAATAACCACCACATCAATAACTTTATCCAACAATCACCTCAGTAATTCCAACTACCACCTCTATAAATCTATCCAACAATCACCTAAATAATTTTATCCAACTACCACTTCAATAACTCTCTCCGACAACCACCTCAATAACTCTATCCAACATTCACCTCAATAACTCCAACTATTATCTCAATAACTCCATCCAACTATCACATCAAAAACTAACTCTATCCAACAACAACTGACAATTCAAAAATTATTTCATGTTACACGGCAGGATTGAACCCCATACATTTGATCCTGGGTCCATGGCTCAGTCAAAAGAGCCAACCAACTATTAGAAATGAGGAGGAAGATGAGGATGTCAACAATAACACTACTACCACCACCACCACCACCACTACCAGCGACAACCACAGCAAAGAATAGCACAACACAACCATGCAATGATATGATCAACTACTGGACGAGCAGTATATTAAAGTATCTATTTGCTTCTTTTCATTTGTGTGTCCGTTTGTACTATCCTGTGTGTTGCAGCTAGTTATGATATTTCTGTGACTAGTGTGAGTTTAATTGTTGGTAACCTATCCAAAAGAACAGGGATTCAAATGAGGGAGACAGATTGCCTGACGTACACTGTCAGATGATTTGTCTATCAATGGCATTAGTAAGGCGGGTTCATCATCACCATAATCCCTGCCGCATGGCGCTGGCGATCATGGCCCTCCATACGAATCTGTCCCTTATCGCTGCAATTACTTCTCTCACCCTCTCTGTCCTCATCCACTCTGCAACTCCAATATTTTCTCTCTGGGCCTTCCTGGTGTTCTGCCCCCTCCCCCACCCCTCCCCACCACCCCAGCTTTCCTGTTATGATTAGGTGCTCTAATTTCTCTTGTCTCATAAATGTCTCTGTAAATGTTGCTTGTCTTTTCTTATCTTCTTCACTGGTGTTCTTTTTGTGTCTGCTTCCTTCAAGACTATCGCGTTTGTTTTCTTTGCTGTCCATGGAATTTTCAACATTCTTCTTAGAAACCATATTTTAGCTGCCTCAATCTTGTTCTGACTCCGCATGTCGACTGTCCACGCTTCACAACCGTACAACAATATTGGCTCCATATAACAACGAAGAACTCTCCTCCTGATGTTATATGATAGGAATTTGTTGGTAAGAACATTTTTCATTTTCTTGAATGCTGTTTCAGCTTGGCTGATTCTGTTCGCTATTTCTGATGTGCATTTGCCATCTGGTGAGATAACTGTTCCCATATATTTAAACTTATCAACTTGTCCTAAAGTGGAAGGCATGTTATCACTAATAAGGCGTGTTACCACTGATATCAATATCTATTACAAACATCTTTACAGCCGAGGTCTCCTTACTGGTGGAGACTATCACCAGTCTGCTTCTGTGGCAGAGCATTGATTCTAGGAGGGGCCTTAGTAAGCAATGTTTTTGTTTAGTTAGCTCAGATCAGACACTACAGAACCACACCAAAGTGATCCAGCAGCAGCGCAGGTGTCCTCCAGTAGGTGGCCCCACGTCTAGCTCCGATGAGCTTGCTGGCACTGGGACGTTGACTAGACAGACTTAGGGTGGTGATGTGTAATGGCGCCTGAATCAGCGGGAGTGGGTCAAATCTACAGAGGTGGTGCAGAATAAGGGTTACTGTTATTGCTGTTTAAATCCCAGCAAAAAAAAGACACTTGGAAAAGAAAACAATTAAGTACACATATCAATGCATTCGTGCACATAATCTATGGATATGCCCCTGGCGTTGACCACTCCGTCCAATTTATCACACAGGGAATTTAAAAAAACATACCCGAATACAAATTTAAAGATAAAGTAAGGACATTAAAACATACATAAAAACGGGCCTAAATAACCTAAAATTGTTTCCGCATATCTCATGTCCTTAGAGCCAAAAATGCGCTTAATATATGTACCCAATTATCAATCCTAAGAGAAAAAAAGTATGGCTTTATAGAACACATACATGTGAATGGACCAGCAAGGCAGGAAATGATAGCTAGAAATGACAGAAAGCAAAGGAGCACGGCAGAAACAGACAGTGACAGAAAAGAGGAAATTTCTAGCACAGAATTTTCATCAGGAGGGAATACTATTTACACTGAAAGAACCCCCGACATCCCATGGGGGAACAGAAGTAGGGACGGCAGAACAAAGACAAAGTGTAAAACACACAGACCTTTACTGTTTACATTTCAAGACATCATCGATATTACCATAGACCCTAAAGCAACATTCTGAAAGACAAATGTTTTGGTGGTGATCGTGTGGGTTTTTTTTTTTCTTGTGTGTGTGTGTTTTTTTTCTATTCTTTTTTTTTTTAACAGGCTCATGAGGACAGTTGTTCAGTACACTAAGCTGATAACACAACGATCGTGAGTTTGATCCTCAGGTGGACCACAGTAACGTGAATTCGATCCCTGGGTGGACCACAGTAACGTGAGTTCGATCCTCGGGTGGACCACAGTCACGTGAGTTCGATCCTCAGGTGGACCACAGTAACGTGAATTCGATCCTCGGGTGGACCACAGTAACGTGAATTCGATCCTCGGGTGGACCACAGTCACGTAAGATCGATCCTCGGGTGGACCACAGTCACGTAAGATCGATTCTCGGGTGGACCACAGTCACGTGAATTCGATCCTCGGATGGATCACAGTAATGCGAGTTCGATCCTCAGGTGGACCACAGTTTTTAGTTGGTTCAATGACAGGCTGATACAAGGATCGACACACAACCAGCTGTGGTTTCACGCCCTCTAAATGCACTGTTTTGCCCCACTACCCTCCCCCTTGTGTTTGCGTATGCTTCGTGCCGTGCTGTTTTGGTCGTTGTTGGGGACTTGCTTTGGTGAATGGTGACAGTACGCGCTTTGCTTTGATTCTTGTATCAAGATCTGGCACCTTATAAATGTCATTATTATTAACATTACTATATGCTAGATAGGATTTCGAGACCTGGCGCTGTAGCAGCCTCACGACTTATGTGACGATTATCCATCAATTGTGGCGTCAGCGAAAACGGAATTCACTCCTAGCCTGAAGATGCCACCATGAGACACTGAAAATGACGGACGGTATAGAAAAAATACAGTAACCCATTAAAACTTTTGATGTACCCCTACACAGGGAACACTAAAGATTGTTACAGAATGCTTAGAACGCAAGTTACAGTAGTCAGAAATCGGAACTGACCTATAGCATACGAAGTGTGTGAAAGTAGTCTCAACTGCAGTTAAGTACCTGTATCAAATGGTACATTTCATTAATTAACCCCATAAAACAAGCGTAGTTATGCTGAAATGTGATTGAGCAGAGATTAAAGAAATGGAAAAATGAAAAAAAAAAAAAACAACTGAAAATCAATACAAAATTAAGCCAACACAGCTTTACATCTGACACACAGGCCAATACAACAATAACAACATCAATACACAGAACAGAGAGAACAGGACAAGCCATGAAGAGGTCAAGGACAGAACACAGAACACTGACCTGGCTGCTGTGACCTGACCCCGTCACGTTGACAGGGGACATGCCCGGCACGTGGAACACGAAGAACTCCAACCTGAAAACAAGGACTTCATTTTAAATTCGTTGGTTTCTTTGTCAGCCTCTGCAAACTAAACACATACATTCACAAATATAAAAATTATGTACTTACACCCTACCTCACCTCCTTTTACTCCGGTGGTCAGAAACAAAAGCACTGGGCTGCTCTGTAACTTGTCTATTTTAACATGTACCAGTAGACACAAGTAGATCACTCGTAAGGAAGATTAGGAAAAGACAGGCAACATTTATCGGCCATTTTATGAGGAAGGGGGATTTGGAGCACCTGGTCACAACGGGAAAGCTGGAGGGAAAGAGAGCACCGGGTAGACCCAGGGAGAGAATGCTGGACGGACTTGCAGAATGGCTGGGGATGAGGAGGGTGGGGGAGATGCTAGGGGCAACGAGAGATAGAGATGGTTGGAAGTCCATGGTCGCCAACGCCATGCGGCAGGGCACCTGATGTATGATGATATGACCAGAAGTGTTTTAAGACAGACTGGTAGGAACATATATCAAAGGGCCATTCCCGTAAAACATACGTCAAAGTACTTGGCACTTACATCTCACCCACAAGAATTATTCAGACCATAAGCTAAATGAATTAAAACCATCACCTGAGTTTAGCTTATCAAATCTTCTGATGCACATGAAGGAGGGTTTGTGTGGTTCCAAGTAAAATCTCATAAGGAATGATGAAGGCCACTTTCTCAACACAGAAAGATGGCGGATTGGATTCGGGAGTAAACAGGTAAATGAAAAAAAGGTAAAACACACACACGCACTCACACACACACACACCACACACACACACACACACACACACACACACACACAACACACACAAAACAAAACAAAAAACGCGCGCATGTGTACCTAATGCATCCAAGAACTGTGGCCATGGTTTTTCGGATGGAAGACGGGAGGTAACTGCATCGTTTCGTTCATATTCTGCCGCTAACAGACATTGTCTTTCCTTTTGCAGTCAAATCAGCCTCTCTCTCCGTCTGTCTGTCTGTCTGTCTGTCTGTCTCTCAAACACCACACACACACACACACACACACACACACACACACACACACACACACACACACACACACACACACACACACACCACACACACACACACACACACACACACACACACACACACACACAGGAACACAAAACGTTCGCGTTGATGACTTTTCGTGCACTTTATATAAACCACGTGAAAATGATGAGCTGGCCTTCATCCGACAGTTAGGAGAAACACTGACCTGGATACCTGGTTAACTGACCGAATTTCGGAATTGGGCATCCGTTCTATCGCGTTGATAACATCCGAACGTTCCCTTATCTCCTTCCCATTTATGAAATAGCTAAAATACCTAACACAATACCACACACACACACACACACCTGTCAGAAGCCAGGGGCTCTGTGTATACAGTATACCCACACTTTCAGGTAAGGTTTTGTTTACTTAGTTATGCATCTGTATTTTAACATCCCCTGGTGACAGCTTTGTCCTTAGATTATTTGTGTGACTGAATAAGTGCATTTAATTTTTTTTTTTTTTAGGGGGGGGGGGGGGTATTTGTTCCAGGCTCGCCGATGACTTTATGTGCGTGTGTAGGAGTGGGCGGGGTTTCTTTTTCTGCCTGGGAAAACTGACAAGACAGAAAAGGTCACGGGGTGATTCCCAATTGATTAGTTAACAAGAAATACCCGAAGGTGCTGGATGGGGCTCTGCCAGCTCCCATCACCGCAAGGTAACCATTTCGCCAAGCGATGGCAGGCCGTCCACGCGCTGCACGACTCATTCGGACCCAGTCATCAGTCACCTTGTTCACAGACCAAACGGCAAGAGGGGAGATGACAGACCCCTGGACACAGCCATACAACGGGCACGAGCCAGGTCTGGCCCTGCTTCCAGACGAAGAGAGAAACAGGGAGTTCGCAAGATCGCATGATACTCCTGACACCAGCCTGTTTGTTTTTCAGTTAGGTCCGACATGCCTCAAAGGGATCCTAAGTTTACCCGTCCTTCCGAGCTGTCATCAGGCCCAGTACCCTGAAGCCAGCTACCAATCTGCAGGTCAAAGTTAACAAACAAAAAGCACACCAAAACAACAACAACAAAACAAACAAAAAACCACAAAAACAAAAACGAGGGTGCTGGATGGGACTCTGAGCAACAATGCCTCACCACGGAACAATCATCTCACAGCTCCTAACGCCACACAGTAGCCATTTCGCCAATAGTGATTTCTCTCTACTCGTCTCCACTCTACTAAAACTTTGGTGGTTTGGGTGCTATTCTTTCGAATAAATTGATAAGCCGATGTCTTCTGTGTTTTTTCTGCCCACACTACTTCAGATCCACCACAGCCCGATTGGTAGTACGGACGCTAGTCTTTTAACCCTTTGACTCCCTCACCCTATCCACCAGCATCCTGTATTGCCAACCATACCAACAAAACAAAAATGTAACCCTTTGATTCCCTCACCCTATCCACCAGCTTCCTGAGTCAAAGGGTTATGGTTTTGCATTTGGTGGATAGGGTGCGGGAGTCAAAAGGTTTAACAAGGATTTTGTGCGTACCTGTGAATGTGAATAGCGCATACGCGCGACACGCACACAAGCGTGCTAACGTGTGTACACAATCGTGAAAATTAAACAATAATAATAACAATAATAGTAATAATCATCACCATCATCATCATAATAATGAAAATAATAACTTGTATAGCAGCACCTCTTCTCACAAGAGCAAAAAGCACTTCACGAAATCATAAAAGACAAAGGCTGACTCAGTACATCAAACATCAGACAATCCATACCGCCGTTATCAAATGGACGGACTACAAAACGCACATTTCAACAACAAAAATGCGTTGACATGCTTGCAAAGTGCGCATACACTGACGATGGGTTTGTTTACAGAATGTCAGAACTGGTTCATATGCCTCGTCATCATTCACGACACACAGACACCAGTAAAAACATCGGGGATTGACTGATGGACATTGTTCTTGCTAGATTGACAACTCTAACAAAGAGAACACTTTCATGACGGTCAAAGGCCATGACAGACGGATGAGAGAAGGCGATAAACAGAGAGAACGGAAGACAGCAAGGGAGGGAGGGCGGGAGGGAAGGAGGGGAGAGAAACAGACAGACCTGGAAACACGGAGAGAGAGAGAGACAGACAGACAGACAGAGAGAAGGGAAGGCGGGGAGAAAAGAAAAGGCAGAGAGGGGCGGAAAGGGTATAGAGAGAGAGGGGTGTGAGAGAGTGAAGCCAGCGAGTGGAGACAGGAAGTGGTAGGGGGACAGAGACAGAGAGAGTGGGAAGAGAAAGAGAGGAGGGGAGATAGGGGACAGGAGTGCGGGGAGGATGAGAAGGGAGGAGAGAGAGAGAGAGGGGTGGTGATGAGAACTTACTAGTTGTCATTGTTATTCTTGTTGAGTTAATAACACAACCAATATCACGGTCTTCCATGCTCAATGATATCAAGTAAAGCGGATGAGGATGAAAAAGAGTGATTACGGGTGGAACCGAGGGCGATAGAGCGTGAAAGTGGGTTCATGAGAGACAGACAAACAAATGGAGGAAGACAGACCAGAGATGGTCATGACGACGAAAGACAGAGAAGAGAAGAGAAAAGAGAGTTAAAAGACGGAGAAATTGAGACGAACAGGCAGACAGACAGACTGAACACAACACTAATCAAACAACTTACTGGTAGAATCTGGACAAAGCCAACATGTCCGTTACACCAGCCAGCTCCTGTGCACAAAACAACACATACAGGCCTATAATTATAATAATAATTACAATATTTATATAGCGCAAAATCTTGATAAAAATCAAATCTAAGCGCTGAAACACACACACGCACGCACGCACACACACGCACGCACGCACGCACGCACGCACGCACACACACACACACACACACACACACACACACACGGCTATAAATGGGGAGAAAGAATAAAAGCAATGGAAAATTATAGAGAGCATATTATATACAATTATATATTACAATGTGATTCCCCTCCGAGTGGAGACAGGCTGCAGAGGGGATTGAGCAAGGTCAGGATTTTATGCAGAGGAGAAAAGGTGAGCTTTGAGAGCGGACTTGAAGGAGACAAAAGTAGGTTGCTGACGGACTGAGAGAGGAAGTTTGTTCCAGGAGAGCGGACCAGAAACAGAGAAGGTTCGTGGACCATAGGTATTGAGCTTAGTGCGTGGAAAGCGAAAAGTCAGAGGATCAGAGGCAGAGCGGAGGGTACGTGAGGGAACATAGATATCAAGTAGGCTTGACAGGTAATCGGGGGCTGCGTTATTGAGGCTTTTGTAGCACATGGTGTCTAGTTTGTACTGTATGCACTTTGATACAGGGAACCAGTGAAGTTGTGCCAGGAGAGGAGATATGTGGTCAGCTTTTTTCTTTTTGAGTACAAGGCGTGCTGCATTGTTTTGAATGCGCTGTAGGATGTGAATGGTGGAGGCAGGAAGACCAGACAGGAGTGAATTGCAATAGTCAATGCGAGACATTATGAAGGAGAGAACGAGTTTTGCAGTTGTTTCCACAGAGAGATACTTCCTGATCAGGCTTATACGATGGAGGTGATAGCAAGATCTGGCAGTTTGAGAAACAAAGTTGTTCATGGAGAGGGTAGAGTCAATGCAGACACCAAGGTTTTCAGCTGAATCAGAAATTGGGACTGATGTGTTACATAATGGGAGAGAAAGAGGAGGCAGCTGAGAAAGTTTCTGACGGGTGCCAATGAGGATAGCTTCTGTCTTGTCGTCATTAAGCTGAAGTTTGTTGTATGTCATCCAATTTTTAATGTCCGAGTAGCACTCAGTGGTGCGAGTCAGGAGGCGCTGTATATTGTCAGGTGAGTCACTGTCTTGAAGTTGGGTGTCATCAGCATAGAAGTGGTGTTTTATAGTGGGAGTTGATGATGGTGGACAGGGGGGAGGTGTAAAGAGTGAAAAGAACAGGGCCAAGGACAGATCCTTGTGGAACACCACAGGTCAGGTATGCAGGTTGAGAGTAAGTGCCATTGATGAGAACAGTTTATTTTCTGTTTGATAGATATGACGTGAACCAGGAGAGAGCAATGTCAGAGATGCCAAAAGTATGATGAAGTCTAGAAAGGAGAATACCATGATCAATGGTATCAAAGGCTGCAGACAGATCAAGGAGTGTGAGGAGAGAGACTTTGTCAGTATCAGTTGCAAGGAGGAGATTGTTGAGAATGTGTAGCAAGGCAGTTTCAGTGCTATGGCACTGGCAGTAGGCTGACTGGAAAGGATTGAGGAGATTGTTGGCAGACAGGTGAAAGTTCAGTTGGTTGAGGACAACTTTTTCAAGCAGTTTTGACAAGAAAGAGAGATTAGAGATAGGCCGGTAATTTTTCAGTTCATTTGGGTCTAAACTGTATTTCTTGAGGAGAGGGTGAACAATAGCAGACTTGAAAGAATCTGGGTCAGTTCCAGTTTGGAGAGAAGTGTTGATGATGTCAGTGATGAATGGGAGGAGAGTAGGGAGACAGTCAGAGTAGAGAGAACCTGGAAGAGGATCCAGTTCGCAGGTTTTGAACGACATGGATCTGATTGTGATGAGAATTTCTTCTTGTGAGACTGGGGTAAAAGTAGTAAGAGGTGTGCCAGAGAAGGAAGGGTCAGGTGGGCATGGTTGATAGGGTGTCCTGTCAAGCCTGTCACGAAGAGTTTGTATTTTGGTGTGAAATACTTGGAGAACACAGATGGGAGTTCTTCATTTGTGTGTTTTGTTGGGAGAGGTAAATCTTTTCGTGTGCCAAGGAGATGATTCATGGTTGTAAAGAGTTCTTTTGAAGAAGAGGCATTCAGGATTTTGGTTTGGAAATTGCTTGTTTTTGCAGATGCAATGAGGGTGGATACTTTTGTTTTAGAGGCTTGGAAAAGTTGCCTATGTACAGTGAGTTTGGATTTGCGCCAGCGGCGCTCTGCTCTGCGGCGGGCACGTTTTGCACAGGCAATCTCATGAGTGAGCCAGTGAGTAGGGGGGCGGTCAGGTAAAAGACTGGTTGTAGCTGGAGCATGAGTGTCCAGAAGATGGTGGAGAGTAGTATAGAATTCATCGGCAAGGTTATGTGACTTTTCAGAAAGGAGACGGAAGCATCAGATGAAAATGTGGAGAGGTCGATAGATTTGAGATTGCGTCGAGTCACTGTGCGCATGGTACGGGAAGGAGGAGGAATGTCAAGAGAACAGAGAATTGCAGAGTGGTCAGATGGAAGGGCTGAAGTTAGACGGGTAGAAAGAACTAAGCAGTTGTCAGTAGCTGAATTGTGGTGATCACGAGAAATGATCCAGTCAAGAATGTGACCTTTTTGATGGGTTGGTTCAGAAATGTGTTGAGTCATATTGTGATTGGACAGAGAGTTCATGATATGTCTTGTGTCATAACGGTGAGTGTTGTCATAGTGGACTTTGATGTCACCTAGAATGATGAGATTTCCAGGTAAGAGGCAGTAGTAGTCAAGTAGTTGGTCAAAGTCAGAAAGAAACATGGATGTGGTGAGCTTGTTGGCAGAGCTAGGTGGAGGTCGATAGACACAGGAGAAGGTGATGGGGTGAGGGGTGGATTGGAAGGATACTTCAACGTGCTCGAAAGAAGGATGGGAGAAAGGCAGAGACTGCGAGAAAGACAGGCGGGAATGGAGCGAGTCGTTGTAGAGGATGGCGATACCACCACCTCGGGATGAGCGATGGAAAGAAGCAAGCCTGTAACCACTCGGAGTGAGACTCGCATGTATAGGTTCATGACCTACACACACATACACACTGTGTAAATATACCATTACCAAATCTGATATTTCATTTTCACTAAACACTAACACCTAATATTCATACACACACTGTGTAAATATATCAACACATCAATCTGTTCTGAATTTCACAAGCCTTCCCGATGGACTTCACAAAGCCTAACACCTCGAATACATACACACACTGTGTAAATATACCATCATACTAATCTGTTTTGATATGTCATATTCACAAAACCGCAACACCTCATAAAACTGTACCACTTCATACACATATATACACTCTGTGTTATCAAGAAACATTTCATAAACACACACATACAGTGTAGAAGTGTATCATGACACAAACTTTGTTTTGATATTTCACATCCCTGCCAGATGGGCCATGGTCAAATGAATACATCATCTGAAATCTCATGTCTTGGTTATCACACGCTATTATTATTCCACTCCCCTCCCCACTAAAAGAAAGGTTAAAACAAAAAGTAACAGCAGCCAACCAAACAACAAAAAATCTGTAAAACATCCCCCCATCCCCTCCCCAAACACACACATACACACACACACATTCACGCATGCACGGCACGCACACACGCTGTAATCACCAGAAAAACTTACCCTGTGTCCCGAATTATTTTCACACTCTTGAAACTGAAAAACAAAAGAAGAAAACAAAGTTGAAATGTCCGCCGGAGTGTTGTTAATAATATAATTGCACTTCTGAAATTGACCACAAAAAAAGTAGACGAAGGGGGTCTACTAAAAATGTGATTACCGGTTGTGCTCTTTTAAAAATCATGTACGTGTTTGTGGGCACAAGTACCTGCGATGATGGGGAGACCTCGAGGAGAGAGTGAGTGTTTGGGGGTGGTAGTAAAGGGTGGACGAAGACGCACAGATACCAGTGGAAACAAAAACAAAAGTAAACGGAAACAGGAAAAAAAGAAGACGAAGAAAGAAAGAAAAAAGTAAATGTTATCTTCAAAACAAAACCGCCCACGTTCATGCAAACAAGAACCAGAAAAACAATGACAATGGAATCAGAACGCGTCTTTAATACAACCAGACAAGAAGGCAGGCACATCTCACTTCACCAAAGACATGGTATTTGCCTCTCCTCTTCCCAGTTCTTACTATTACTCACAAACACATTATGATTTCGTATCTGTCATTTGCTCCTGAATGCCGCAGCTGCGAAGTTTTGCTGTTTTTCTCGTTTTTCTTAATTTGTTGTTTCACGGGTTTTTGTTTGTGTTTTGTTTTTTGTTGTGGTTTTGTTTTTTGTTTTTTTAAAATTTTTTTTGTAGCCTTACAATTACGCTTAACATAGGCCAATTGGCCGAAAATTTGCGCTTCGGTGTTTTCTCTGGTCGTATTAATTACATGTTCTGATTCTATTTTCACGTTTTTCTGTTTCCTAATAGAATCTTCATAAAAAAAAAAAAAAAATTTAAAAAACACACAAACAAAACAAGCAAACAGCCTGCGACAAAAAGCGCAATACTTTTTCTGTCTTTGTAAATCAGAAAAGGCGAGCGAGCAGCACACATACACATACGCGCGCGCGCGCACACACACACATGCACACAAACAGCTAAAAATAGTAAGAAAAAAGGGACACAAGCAAGCAAGCAAGCGTGCACGCTCAAACACACACACACACACACACACTGATGAAAAAAAGACCGACAAACAGAAAAAAGGACACACACACACACAAACACCAGATACAGACAAGAACTGGAGCATCAAGCGACTGTATGCACGTTCAACGTTATGAATAAAGAGGTCAAGGTCACTGATACACACCTCCTCCTGATGACGCCACATGTACTCTGCACACATCTGACGGACATGCTGATGGTAGCTCTGAGTCAGGAACAACTGCACACAAAGTAACACAGAAAACATAGAAACACCTGGTTCAGGTTCATATACTAATAGCCCAGTCGACTACTGGAGCCATACAAGGACTCACACCACGTTCCAGTCAAAAAAGAAAAAAGTTAAAAACCAAGCTCACAATTGTCCTATGTAGTTCAAATAGACATATTGATAAGTAATAGTAGGGGTAGACTCTAGTAGTATTTAAAGCCCAGCCAACTGCTTAGTCATATCACGGCTATAACCATCTCAAACAACACACATACATACACACACACACACACACACACACACACACACACACACACCACCACACACACAATTTGAATACATCTATGGTCCTGGAAAATGAAAACCTGGAGAATTAAGTACAGTACACATACCACTGCGTTCACGCATATAGAGAATAATTATGTCCCCTGGCGTTTGCCATTCCGCCCAATTACTTAGAGTGAAAGAGCGGAGGGGAGGGTGTGTGCAGCGTGTGCGTATGCGTAAGCGTTTGTGTGAAATGCGAGATACAGTTACCTTTTTGTTTATTCTTCACTCTTAGCATATTTGTTTGTGTGTTTGTGTGCAGGGGTCGGGGGGTGGGAGGAGTGTGTTCGGGGTGTGAAGATGTGATTGCGTGCGGACGTGTAGAGTGTGTGATGTGTGTCACGTGTAGTGTGTGTGTGTGTTTGCAGCGTGATTGTTTGGAACATAGAATTAAAAGCTAAAAGTCTGTTATCCACAGACTGACGACTGTGAAGTTTCCGTCTTTTCGTGACACTGCTGTCCAAAAACCCAAAACTTATATACAGTTGTAGTTAGAACCAAAAATAAAGCCGTCAACACACGGGCAGATTGTAATAAGCTGACGTAAAGTTCAATAGTTCATGATTTCACGTGTAAAGATCAATAGTTAATGATTTCACGTGTAAAGATCAATAGTTAATGATTTCACGTGTAAAGATCAATAGTTAATGATTTCACGTGTAAAGATCAATAGTTAATGATTTCACGTGTAAAGATCAATAGTTAATGATTTCACGTGTAAAGATCAATAGTTAATGATTTCACGTGTAAAGATCAATAGTTAATGATTTCACGTGTAAAGATCAATAGTTAATGATTTCACGTGTAAAGATCAATAGTGAATGATTTCACGTGTAAAGATCAATAGTGAATGATTTCACGTGTAAAGATCAATAGTTAATGATTTCACGTGTAAAGATCAATAGTTAATGATTTCACGAGTCACCTTCTCATCATCGACATCAAATGACAATATACACAAGCAGATCTAAATAACAATCTTACGGTTTGTCCGCATGCGGGCAACCATAAACACAGTCTGCAAAACGTCACAGCAAATTACCTGCTGTCAGCTGATCATTAGGTTCAGCATTCACGGCAATGAATTTTCGAAGGTGTAAACTCTGACCACTTTTTTGTAATCAATTTCATCTTTTTTCCCGACTTTGTAAAATCTGTGTCAATCTTTTTTCTTCGTAACTAGTAGCCTACAGCTACCTAGGAAATGAACTTATCTTGTTTGAAGATGGTACTGTTATACAGGAAATGAAGCTCGTTTTCCTGCAGTTTAATGTCAGGAGAATAATGGTTCTGGACCATGAATAGATGGCGAAACGGGGTGGGGTAGAGGAGTGGTGTTGTCACAGAAAAAAAACCCCACCGACATGTGCATCTGTTCCGACAAGCTGTTTGACGTCTGCTTAACATCCTGGGACTCAGTCTAAGGTCACCAGACACATTGACCCCGGTTTGAACCAGAAATTGAGGTCTGAGGATTTCACTGTGCCGTTCACGTCTTCACTGTGTTACAGTGTGTTGTAGAACATGTGTTGATTTTTACAGTACAGTGACAGATTTTTAACTCATTCATTTACTCACTCGATTATTAATTCATTCGTTCATTTTCTCTTTATTCATTTAATTATCTAATCATGTATCTAGTTATTTGTTTATTTATTTGTGTGTGTGTGGGGGGGGGGGGGTTACAATGAATTTACAGTTGAAATTCAGAATGTTATTCCTGGGGGAACCTTATCGCGTATTATTTTTTTTAATATCTCTCTCGTCATTCCTTTTTGAAACGGACTGACATTAGGCCTATTTCATATACCTGGAGGTGTGTGTGTGTGTGTGTGTGTGTGTGTGTGTGTGTGTGTGTGTGTGTGTGTGTGTGTGTGTGTGTGTGTGTGTGTGTGTGTGTGTGTGTGCCTGCCTGCCTGCCTGCCTGCCTGCCTGTCTGTAATAACAAAATGGTATATCACGTTATTTCTCTGCTTTTTCTGTTTAGGAGTCGAAAATGCGTCCGTCTTGACGTCAAGGTGCGAATGTCATGATCAAACACACACACACACACACACACACACACCACACACACACACACACACACACACACACACACACACACACACGCACACACACACACATGCCTGGATTCAGCATTTTTTCTGAAAACTGTGGTGTGAACAGCCCTTTCCCAGAAATCTCAGACAATACCTAAAACCTGTTTCCACTGTTGTGACAGTTTTGCCACTGCTCTCGACGCAAGTCAACTTTTATTTCCACCTTTCATGGTAGAAATTTTCTCTTTTCTGTCTCTCTCTTTCTTTCTTCCTTTGCTTTCTGTTATTTCTTCCTTTTACTGCCTTGCTGGTCCATTCACCTGTATGTGTTCTATAAAGTCTTAACACCTTCTGTTTGGATTGACAATTGGGTACATACATGTATTGACTGCATGTTTCACTCTGAGGAATATAAGCCTTAGATACTTTCTCTTAGGATTGATAACTGGGTACATGTATTGACTGATCGTTTTGCTCTAAGGAAATGTGCTGTGCAGAAGTAACCTCAGATAATTTAGGCCAATTTTTATGTGTTTTAAGGTCCTTAGTTATGTTCACGTTCGTATTTAGATTTGGTTTTTGAAATCCTCAAGTGATATACTGGACGGAATGGTCTTCAATTTTTTTCCCAGCTTTTTCTCCGACCAGACGTATACATTTTTAAATGGTTATAGCACTAATATGGCTCTGTGCTGGTAGCTGGGCTTTAAACAGTAATAAGAAAATAAGCTTTAATTCATTTGAAGCCTAGACAAGGTTACACTGACCGATATTTCAAGATCATCCGCATTTTCGTGGTTACACTGAAGGAAACAATTTTTTTCCACAAAATTAAAGGAATCAATGTTCTTATAAGCTTAAGAACAACAAAAATTATTGTTATTGGTAATTAAATCTGTCTTCAGTGCATGTTTATAAATGTACGACAGTCGGACCTTGGCGGCAAAAAGTTTACAGATATAGCCTATGTCACATAGTATGTGCATCTAAGTGCCCTCATATCTCTACAGAAGCCGAACGTTTAAAATTTGACGGAAACACGCCGAAGGGAAAAACTTGAACAACACTGACTCCAGCAACACTCTTACATATATTCATATAGAAAACTGTATCGTCGATTTTTCAATTAATGAACTTATTCCATGCTGAGATAAACTTCTTCTCGGGTCCCCGTACCTTTTGCCGAAGACCCAGCAATGTGTGACGTAAAAACTACACGGTATTAATGACGTATTTTTCTGCGCGAGCAGTTTTAGATCGGGCTGACACTGAAGTTGAGATATCAGATCTTGAGTTCAAGGCTCCACGAAAAAAAAATCCGCCGGCTGTTTCTCCTTTAAATGTAACATACCAGCACATCTGGGTGAAGCGCATATGGAATTGTCTGAGTGCGATGAATCCCTCTTGAATGAAACCCAAACATCAATGTGCTCTACTAATAACAGTCAATGAATCATCAAATAGGGTTAGTGTAATCATCGGCAAGAAAATAAGTAAACCCTTGACAACTCCGTTTTATAGACACTGACAGGCATACAATCTATATACTTGGTATGACCTAAACACCTTGTCACAAAGCCATTCGCACTAATGATGAAGAAACTGACAGGTACGTGAAGGGGTACCCATGGCAAGATCGTCACAAAAGTGTAGACAGAAACTGTCAGGTCTGTGATGAATTCCTGATCAACTGCCTGGATTACTGCCACCAAAACCCACATCAAGTTGCCAAGACCTTGAACACTAGACTGAGGAACAGCACAGGTGGAATGAAAACCAGGCACACCCCAATGTATACACAGACAGGAGGTTTTAATTCACAGTGGGAACTTGCAAAGACGTCCGTCTCATCATGCACATGACCAACAATTGCAACCAACCAGATACTGCCTCAAGAGAAGCAGCGAAAACCACACAGTAAAGCCGAGGGAAAAACAGGCTCAGATCCTTCCTGTTTACTGAAAATGAGTAGAACCACTTCAAGATGCTGAAGACTGGAACACCCTGATAAACATTACCTTTGTCACACAAGTCCCTGGCATTCTAAACAAGAGGTAATGTAAACAGGAAAGACCAACCAGAAGCAGTCCTAAACATTCCGCTATTAGAAATATTAATGGTGCCTACAACAGCTCAAATTAACGCATCCTCATAGACTATGCAGCAGATGGAGCTGTGAAGGATGAGAGGCAGTGAGCTCCTCATCTACCCTGATGGAAGGACAGTACAATGGTTCATCCACATAGGAAACCCATTAACCAACACCTGGGTAAACAGACAGTTGTACTAGAAGCAACAAAAATTATAAAAGAAGATCCCCAATGTCCAAAAACGTGATCTTAACAGACTACAAATCCTTGACAGAGTCTACAATCAGCAGCTGACAGTATTACCAGACCTACCTTGAAAGAACTAAACAGTATTACCAGATCTACCTTGAAAGAACTAACAGAACCAGCACGCACTGTGCCAGCAAAAGTGCAGTGAATTCCTGTCCACTGTGGCATTCGGGGAAACATGCAGGCAGACTACAGCAAAAGAGGGAAGCAGACTACAGCAAAGGAGGGAAGCAGACTACAGCAAAGGAGGGAAGCAGACTACAGCAAAGGAGGGAAGCAGACTACAACAGCAGCAACATCCCATCTCCTTCAGACACACAAAGATCACCACAAAAGCAATTTCCACCGTGAAGGTAACAGTATTCACCCAATCTATAACAGTATTCACCCAATCTATAACAGAATTCATCCAATCTATTACAAAGAGCTGGAGCAGCACTGATAAACCACAAAACCTGATGACTGGACAATTCCACCCATTCTAACATGCATGCTAAATGGGGCTGTCCGACATGGATTGGTATCCATTCCAGACAATTTCATACCTCATCTTTCTTCACAGGAAAGTACAATTATTTTATTTCCAAGTGAACTAAGCGGCCAATGTCCATCTTGGTAGGCTACTTTAAAGATTGGGGATGGGAAGACAGTGGATAGGTAAAACTTTTACATTTACAATCATGCATCAAATCAAAAAAATATTCTTACTGCCTCACTGTCATGCTGGATGAAGACAGAATTTATCCCTTTCCCACTTCTGGCAACCAGTTTTGGCTACTAAGAGTTTATCATAAGAGTTCACAACGTAAGGCTATCCAAGTCAACTTTAATTATGTAACTGTCGTAGTTGCTCTTATCAGCATCAGACATAAGCAAGATTGACCGATGGAAGTTCCAAAGCTATGGCACTGTAGTGGAATCATTCTGAGACTATCCTGTGTTCCACTTGCTTTAGCAGTATGCAGTTATGTACTAGCTTACCCCGTCCAGGAGAAGCAGTGGTGAAAGGGTTAGGCATTTTGAAAGCTGGATACAGGGAGTTTGGCGTTTGTATTTCATAATCAATGTCAACTCCAAATACTATTCATAGTAAGTGTCAGTTCAAAATACTATGTCAACATAAAGGTACAAAGTAAAAAAACAAAGAAAGATATAAACAATTACATGACAAAAACAAGCAAGTTTCAGTTTCTGTTTCTGAAGACAGGATCTCAGTGCATCAAAATGAATTCCATATGCACTGACACCACATACACCATGTAATGGAGAAGACCCACAATGATCACAACAGAAGCCTTAAGCCTAAACACAAGTCCTATGTTCTGGAAAGGTCTTAAGATCCTATGTAGGTACAGGTTTTATGTATTTCTGTATCAGTCTGTCAACAGAACAGGTCACTCTATATTGCAGTGATGTATGTATCTACTGTGATATTAAAAAACAAACAATAAATACCCAGCCTCCATCCCGGATTAAAATTGTGAACATGGATGAAATTACTGTGCCAATCCAACACACGACTACGAAACCTCAAATTCTCTCCAATAAAACTCTCTCTCTCTCTCTCTCTCTCTCTCTCTCTCTCTCCCCTTGCAACTCCCTCTTTGATCTTCTTCCTCTGTCCGACCGGTAGGCAGAATTTCATTAGCCTACCCTTTATCCTTTCCACTCTCTCCACCCCCACCCCCTATTCCCCTCCCTCTGTTTGGGAAACTGATAGGAGGGGGCAGAAGACAGGCACTGATACAAAGGAGTGTGTGTGGATGTGAGCAAAGGATGCTGATGGTGGCCATCGCCACATCTGAATCCCCCCTTTCTCTCTCCCCTGACAGATCTGCCTGATAATCAGGAGATGTGAATGGAATGGAGTGATGAATCCATAACCGGGCACACTGATAATCACTCCAAATACAGTGCCAAATGCAGACGTATAAATAGTAACAGAGAAGCTGATACAGCCTGTCTATCTACAATGTACACCACCACCCTTCCCCTTTGATCTGATCAGCATAAATATCCACAACACCCTTTCCTTCAGCTACAGCCTTATCCTGGAGTAAAAACAAATTAATTTCAAGCACTGGTTGTAGTTCTGGCTGCTCAGGCTAATAATCCCTCCATAGCATTATGTAACAGAAGGTACCCTCCTTCTCCCTATTTCCAAAGCCCAGTTAAAAAGGAAGAAAAAAAAACACGCCTATTTCATCTAAGAACTCTACACTAAAGCAAAAGTAAAATAACCAAGGGATTGTCTAATTTCTTGAAGTAAGGGTTTATCAAATTTTATGTAGCCCAAGTTGCGTGGTGGTGGTGGTGGTGGTGTGTGGTTGTGTGTGAAATATTCATCGAAGTATAACTAAAATTAAATGGTAGTTTTTTAAACAGCTTAACTTCCAACGGTACAAATGTTAGTATATGACCGACATGTTCTACCTGCCACTGTTAATCTATTAGCGAGATAGCCATTACTTTTTATGCAATATTTTCTTCTGAGAGAGAAAACTATAACGGTAACTTCCTATCATGGGAAGAACTTAAACGAAAGCATACTATACATATAGATTTTCAACATATCTGGGTTGTAAACTTGTATTTGAAGACTGGATAGATAATGAAGAGCAACACTGCTGTATATGACAACACAACAATACATATGAATATTGCTTAAACAAAACTGTTCTCCATCATCAAAGTTACACAACTGTATTATGATGATATTAATTAAGTGATGATGCAAAAACTATGCTGTTGTGATAAATTGGAAAGAAGACTAAGTGAAAATATTAAAGATGAAAGATGTCAGAATGAAGTTGTTTCAAATCAGAATCATACATCAAATTACAGGAACTAATGTCAGTCTCTGAGAAATGGGATTAATAAATACCAATATATCATAGTATATGCAGTTTCTGGAATCTTGTCAAGGAAAGCACAGAACACAGTTTTTTTTCAAAATGTGAAATGAGCCACAATTTTTGGCTGATGACCAAAAACATGTTTAACAATGAGTGTGAGTGAGCTTCACATGTAAGGATTATTGAGGATACAGATCTTTTGGCAATGAAGAAAATGTTCACACTGATGTTGTATTTGACTTTTATCATACTTTTTTCCTAAGCACAATTTGTACACAAGCAAGATAAAACTTTATCAACCAAATATAAATACTTTTAAGAAGCAACTACACCCAGTGTTCCTAGTAGAAGACCATAACGCAAAACTTAGTCTTGATATTACGCAGTTTTCTACCAAGCAGAGCTATTATAAACCTACGTTTCTTGAGAAATGACCTTAAATTTCCTTTTTACTGCTGTGATTGTCAGTGATGCCAGCATATGTGAATATTTTTCAAACTTGATTTATTTGGTTCCCAGTTCTCCATACGCTAGAAATGTATATGCTGACACTTGTTTTTGGAAACAGTGGCTTCACTGTTTGTGTGCAGATTTTACAGATATTTTTCAATTTTGACCACATTATAAAAAACGGAAGAATTCTGTGGAGAAAAATAGGAGGTTGGAGGTTCCACACAAAAGCAAAGGAAAGAAAAATGGAGAAAGTAGAAGACCCACAATGAGGGGAAAAAAGACTTTAAAGTAATTACTGTCTGTGTCATAGTTTCTTTTTGGGAAACAAAGGCATAACTACTAAAAGAGACAGAAACAGTATTACTTTTTGTTCATTTTCTTTTAAGTCTGAGAAAACAAAACAGTCACTACTTTTTCTGTCACATTTTTTGAAATAACAAAGACAACAGGTATTAATCAAATCATTAGGCCTACTTTTGTGTAATATTTTCTTTTGTGGTAGGCCTAAAGAAAACAATGTTACATTTTATGTAGGTTTTTTGTTGTTGTTGTTGTTGTTTGGCTTTTTGTTTTTGTTTTTTGTTTTTTTGGAGACAAAACAAAAAAGTCATTACTTCTGTGTAATAACTAGTAAGTAGTATTTTGAGACAGAGAAAACAAGGAAGTTCTTTTTTTCTTTTCTTTTTTCTTTTCAGATGAAGATAACAAGAAAGTCACTACTTTTCACATATTTTCTTATGAACTAAAAAAAAACCTACATGTATCAAGTTATTACTTTTTGTGTAATATTTCTTCTGAGTTAAAGAAAACTTATCAGTCTGTTACTATCCTCCCACCCCTCCCCCTGCCCTCTCTTTTAATATTTTCTGTTGTGGGAGAGAAAGGCTATCTAATCCATTCCTTTTTATGTATTATCTTCTTTCATGGAGGAGATTATTTAATCTGTCACCATATATGTGTATGTGCATAGGTATGTTGTGCACACATGTATGTGTCAGGTCCACTGTGTACACGTGTTATATATATATATATATACTGTACATGTAAACAAGCAATTTTTAGTCAGGCACATGTGTAACACATGCACACAATATGACTATGTACAAGTAATTTTCACTTACTATGTACAAGAAGTAATTTTCACTATCACACACATACACACACATACACGCGCGCATGTACACACGCACAAACTACATTTCTCATTAGTAATAACACAATTTCTGCTGTCCTGTAAGACGATCATCATCATGTCATACTATTGTGAACTTGATGACGGGAGCGTTGGCCACATACTGAGTCCAAACTATCCACTTTTCTTTTTGTTTTGTTTTGTTTTGTTGCGGGGATTGATACAATCCCAATTCACCTATAAAATCATGCAATGTTAAAACTGCAATGCAAAAATGCCAAGAACATTCGCTCATCGTTAGGACTATAAGTGCCTCCTCCCTACACTTCCGCACAACATTTCACGGGGCAGCTGGACTCAAAACGAAACGAAGCAGTCACGGCCAGCCAATGCCTAAACAACACATATTCCACGTGCAGCGTGTTGTGGTCACATGAGTGAGTACGCAACAATTCCAAACTAGAGCGAGAAACTCCGCGCGGACACAAAACAGTCACAGAAGCAGATAAGACACATGTATTGATATCAACTTACGGTTTCGGACACAGCACGGAAGACACAAGAACCGTCCTTGACCAGAAGTTTCCTGCAGTAGCCATTCTGGGACAGAAAGTTGTCCATTGTGCACATGTGCTTAGAGTGCATAACAGCTGAAAACTTTACCACTCGAAGAAATGCGTGTTGGACAGTTCTGCCGGCCGCTTGGAAGACGGGAAGAGAGCTCATTTACATACAGATATTGGTGTCGAGGGGTTTCAAGTTAGAGAGAGGAAACGTGATGATTTGATTGGTGTACGAGCCTGAAAGAACACAGAGGCTGTCTGCTGACCTCGGGGTCAAGTTTGGCGACATAAACCGACACATTGTAGCCAGTGTCGTCACTTTCAAAGAGAACTTCTTCCGCTGCGTTTTGATTTTGGAGACTTAGCGAACTAATTGCGTGTATGGAACGTCTGCGCCTGAAAAACCAAACCCCGTTTCCTTTTCTCCGGGAGAATGATTTAGGTCGAATTGGCTGTCCTGAACCAGTGTCTGTCGGTACAAAACAAAGTGATACGGCTCACAGACATTTGTGATACGCCCCCTACTTGAAAAATCTTGTCAGTTATAATTACGTCATGATGTCAAGCCATTTTCATCCCTGCAATGAAAAGTCGAGGAATGGGACTTTGTTTTGAAATGTTGAATTTCTTTAACTTTTGTTAATTGTGTGTGTATACGTGTGTGTGTGCGCGCGCGTGCATGTGTGTGTAGGCTATATAGTAGATACGTTTGTTCTGATCGTAGGTGCGTTCAATTTTTTTTTAAAGTTCCAAAGAAAGGTCTGCCTGGTACAAGTCCACTATTCCCATGTCCCAAATTAAAAGCTGTATAAACCCTCTGTCCTTGGTGACCCCTCACTGTTGTGCCCACTTCCTAATGTGTGCCATGTGGTGCCATCGCTCTGATCTTCTTTCTTGTTTTTTCACGTAGGCCCACTGTGTATCCATATTGTTACCACTGTCGTCATAATGGCTACCTGGCTGAACCTGTCTCTCAGTGCAAAAAAGGCTACTTACTGCGTAGCTTTCATCGGCGATCCGGCCGACTTCTTCAGCGCAACTGCTGGGTTGAGAATTGGCTTCAGTGCGCACTGTCATTATCCATATCCAGTTTGTTGGGGTTTACGGTATATGTAATATTCAAGGCGGAATCATTGCACTCGGACAAGTCCACATACGCTCCATCCAAATCTGCCAACAATTATCTTGCAGACTCTTTGAACCTGCGCAAAACTATGTGCTACAAAAAAACAAAAAACAAAAAGGGATTGAAATGGAAAGGGGAAAGGACCTATGAAACACATTTAGCTGACAGCCACAAATGACTGAAGTATTGGGATGGGCAGCAAACGGGCCATTTTTGATGTTGGGGACTGTGGCTGAATTCAAGACTGCAGGTCTTGGGTTCATGGATCTGTCAAAAGAACCGTCCAACCCGTGCCATGCGGAACCAATGCAGAATTCAGAATACATTTTCGTTGGTTAACCCCTTAAAAGAAGAAGAAGAGAAAGAAAGAAAGAAAAAGGACAGGACTATGACACTAAAATTGCCAGTAATAACATTTCAACAATTACTGATTTCACATTTCATCATCATCATCATCTTCTTCTTCTTCTTCTTATCATCATCATCATCATCGTCATCATCATCATCAATGGGAGTATGCATGTATCAGTGACTAAGAAAACTTCGTTTGCTACCCTGAGGCTAATCATTGTCACTATCATCACTGTCATCATTACCAATGCCATTGGCAACAGTGTCACTACATTCTCTGTCAGTCTGTTTAATTTAGTCCATAATGCTTTTTTACTGTCATTGTCACTGTCATCTTCTCGGTAAACTGTTGCAATAACTGTTAGAGCGGCTGTACTCATCGCTTTCATCATTGTCATCGTCATTGTCGTCTTTGTCACCGTCACTGTCGTTATCGTAACCGGCACGTTCATCACCGTCACTGTCATCGTCATTATTGTCACGTTGTCATTGCCACCATTGTCACTGTCGTCATTTTCACTGCCATCATTGTGTTACCATCATTGTCATCCTTACTGTCACCATCACTGTAACTGTCATCATTATCACCGTCATTGTCACCGTCATTGTCACCGTCATTGTCATCATTCTCACCGTCATTGTTACTGTCATTGTCATCATTATTATCGTCACATCACCGTCGTTGTCACCGTGGCTGTCTCATTATTACCGTCATTGTCGTAATGTCACCGTCATTGGCGTCATTGTCACTGTCATTGTCATCATTCTCACCGTCGTTGTCATCATTATTACCTCAATATCGTAATGTCACCGTCATTGTCACTGTCATTGTCATCATTCTCACCGTCGCTGTCATCATTATTACCGTCATTATCGTAATGTCACCGTCATTGTCATCATTGTCGCTGTGACTGTCATCATTGTCATCGTCATTATCGTCATGTCACTGTCACTGTCATCACTTCCCCCGTAGAGATGCCAGGAGCTCTTTTAATATAAATGGTATCCCCACCTTTCTGAAATACTGTGCTGGAAATTTCCTTTTTTCTGTCACTCTCTTTGTTTCTTCCTTACTCGTTTTGCTTTCTATCATGTCTTCCTATCATTTTCTGTCTTGCTGGTCCATTCACCTGTATCTGTTCTATAAAGTCATACATATTTTCTCTTAGGATTAAAAATTGGGTGCTAAATGTTTGAAGAGGTATTCATGGAACCCAGAAAATTCCATAATGCTAGACCTAAATCTGAGAGTGATAAATCTCGCAGGTTCTTTGACTCTGCACATTACAGCATGCGCTGGCAACGTCTTGAAATGGGCGGGGGGGGGGGGGGACGGTTAGGAAGACCTATGAACCACCAACCCCACATCAGCGGAATGATTGCAACATTTAAGGCAGCAAAGAAGTTTTCTTTATGTCGCCGGATAGGATTGAACCCGAGGACGTCAGATCTTGAGTCCAGGGTTCTATCAGCGGAACCAGCCAACCCGCTTTGTGACCCCAGACCGTATCATCAGCCTGGTGCATGCTGCTGATCTAATGATTGTGTCTTAACTTTACACATAACTTTATATCATATTATCACACTCTTCTTCTTCTTCTTTTTCTACCTTTAGTACTACTACCACTACTACTACTACTAGTACTATTACCACCACCACCACCACCACTGCCACGACCACTACTATGCTGCTGCTGCTGCTACTACTACTACTACTTTTTCTTCTCCTTCTTCTTCTTTTACTTCTGTTTCTGCTACTACTATTACTATTGCTACTACTATTGCTGCTGCTGCTACTACTACTATTACTATTGCTACTACTATTGCTGCTGCTGCTACTACTACTACTACTATTGCTACTGCTGATACTACTACTGCTGCTACTGCTGCTGCTGCTACTGCTACTGCTACTACTATACCTGCTGCTGCTGGTACTACTTCTTCTGGTGTTCGGTGACGACAATTCTGTCACTGTAAGGAGAGTCTGAAGTGTCTCTTTGTTTGTTTGTTTGTTCGTTCGTTTATTCGTTTGTTTCTTTGTTTGTTTGTTTGTTTGTTTCGTTTAAATATGATAGTCTGGAGACCGTTGACACAGATGTGTGGATAGTCTTACAAGGACAGGTCGTTCCAGTCTCTGACGTTTCTTGGCTGGCAAGATAACTGCTGGCGCTGTCTTCTGCGGGGACATCTCGATATGTCCCAGTCGATTGCCAGGTCGATATGTCCCAGGTTCGATACGTCCCAGGTTCGATATGTCCCGGGTTCGATATGTCCCAGGTTCGATAGTCCAAGATTCGATATGTCCCAGGTTCGATACGTCCAGGTTCGATTGTCCCAGGTTGATACGTCCAAGGTTCGACGTGTCTTATGTCCCAGGTTCGATAGTCCAAGGTTCGATGTCCCAGGTTCGATATGTCCCATGTTCGATATGTCCCAGGTTCGATATGTCCCAGGTTCGATACGTCCCAGGTTCGATATGTCCCAGGTTCGATACGTCCCAGGTTCGATATGTCCCAGGTTCGATACGTCCCAGGTTCGATATGTCCCAGGTTCGATATGTCCCAGGTTCGATACGTCCCAGGTTCGACATGTCCCAGGTTCGATACGTCCCAGGTTCGATATGTCCCAGGTTCGATACGTCCCAGGTTCGACGTGTCCCAGGTTCGATACGTCCCAGGTTCGATGTGTCCCAGGTTCGATACGTCCCAGGTTCGACGTGTCCCAGGTTCGATACGTCCAAGGTTCGACGTGTCCCAGGTTCGATACGTCCAAAAGTTCGACGTGTCCCAGGTTCGATACGTTCCAGGTTCGATACGTCCCAGGTTCGATACGTCCCAGGTTCGACGCGTCCCAGGTTCGATACGTCCCAGGTTCGAGGGCCCCGTCCCGCAGGTTCGATACGTCCCAGGTTCGACGCGTCCCAGGTTCGATACGTCCCAGACTCGATACGTCGCAGACTCGATACGTCCCAGACTCGATACGTCCCAGGTTCGATACGTCCCAGGTTGAGGCGCACGCGTGCGAGCGCGCACGAGCACGCGTGTGTGTGTGGTTGTGTGCGCACGCGTGTGTGCATGTGTGTATGTGTTGTGCAGCTGTGTGTATGTGTGTGTGCGCGCGCACGCGTGTGTGTGATTGTGCGCGCGCATGTGTATGTATGTGTTGTGTGCGTACTCGTGTGTGTATGTTTGTGTGTGTATGGTGTGCGCGCGCGCGTGTGTGTATATGTGTGTGTGTGCGTGCGCGCGCGGTGTGTGGTTGTGCGCACGCGCGTGTGTGCATGTGTGTCACACAAACATACACACACACGCACGCGCGCAACACATACACACGTACACACACACGCGCGCGACAATCACACACGCGCCCGCGCACACACACACACACATACACACACCCGCACAACACATACACAAATGCAAACACGCGAGAGCGCACAACCACACACACACGCGTGCGCGCGCGCACATCACCTGGGACGTACGTATCGAGATGTACTCTTATCATCATATGACCCAAACGTGTGATGCAATCAAAGGCACCTTAGGAGTGATTCTGGCTGTTTATGGGTGAATCTGTCAAAGATACGCTCAAAGCTCATTAGCAAATAAGCAGAGCAGGTCTTGGACTGATCAACAATTTTTGTTTCTTCAACAACAGCGCACGGTAATTCCATCTCGACATTTCGTCACACTGGTTTTCCATATCTAAAATAAATAAACAAATATATAAATAATAAAGTTGTTTTTTTTTTTTAATGGGACGGAGGTGGGTAGATTTTTTTATGTTGATCGGAGAAAAGTGTATGTCTTGCGTGTCTGCTTCCACTGACCATTCTGGTGGTGTCTCCGCGTTTCATCGTTCGCTTCTCCCCCCCCCGCCCCCTCCCCCCCCCCCTAACTTGCTAGCGTATGCGTTTTCACGTAGGCTCAGGGAGTCTGCCAGTTAATTTACTGACAGATTTGGATGGAGCGAATATGGAATTGTCCGAGCACAATGAATCTGTCTGGAACAAATTCAACTACAAACTCCATGTGTAATTCCTGCTTAAAAAATGTACAGCCAGTTTAGATCTAAATAAAGACACGATTGTTTTAAAATAGCTGCTAAACTTGAGCTAGGCTACTGCTAGTGCGGTTACTGTGTTCAATTAGATTTTATCACGTCCCAGAAAAAGCCGACAGACATCAAAGAACAATTCCGAACCTTTGGATACAAGGGATTTTAATAAGTTGCTCTGTACGGTTGTATGGCTTCACGAAAGAAGCGGAGATAGGCCTGCCGATGTCGCAAGAGAACTTAAGTTCAAAAGAGAAGCGAAACGATCAAGCTATACTAACAGTATCCTATTCCTTGCCGGATGAAAAACTTTGGTGACGGGCCCGCCTGTTGGGGTATCTCCGCCTGTTGGGGTACCTCCCGCCTGTTGGGGTATCTCCCGCCTGTTGGGGTACCTCCCGCCTGTAGGGGTATCTCCCGCCTGTTGGGGTACCTCCGCCTGTTGGGGTACCTGTTGGGGTACTCCCGCCTGTTGGGGTACCTCCCTGTAGGATCTCCCGCCTGGTACTGGGGTATCTCCCGCCTGTTGGGTACCTCCGCCTGTTGGGGTATCTCCACCTGTTGGGGTATCTCTCCTCAAGAAATACAATTTAGACCCAAATGAACTGAAAAACTACCGGCCTATCTCTAATCTCTCTTTCTTGTCAAAACTCCTTGAAAAAGTTGTCCTCAACCAGCTGAACTCTCACTGTCTGCCAACAATCTCCTCAATCCTTTCCAATCAGCCTACCGCCAGTGCCATAGCACTGAAACTGCCCTATTACACATTGTCAACAATCTCCTCCTTGCAACTGATACTGGCAAAGTCTCTCTCCTCACACTCCTCGATCTGTCTGCAGCCTTTGATACCATTGATCATGGTATTCTCCTTTCTAGACTTCATCATACTTTTGGCATCTCTGACACTGCTCTCTCCTGGTTCAATTCATATCTATCAAACAGAAAACAAACTGTTCTCATCAATGGCACTTACTCTCAACCTGCATACCTGACCTGTGGTGTTCCACAAGGATCTGTCCTTGGCCCTGTTCTTTTCACTCTTTACACCCCCCCCCCCCCTGTCCACTATCATCAACTCCCACTCTATAAAACACCACCTCTACGCTGATGACACCCAACTTCAAGACAGTGACTCACCTGACAATGTACAGCGCCTCTTGACTCGCACCACTGAATGCTACTCGGACATTAAGAACTGGATGACATACAATAAACTCCAGCTTTATGACGACAAGACGGAAGCTATCCTCATTGGCACCCATCAGAAACTTTCTCAGCTGCCCCCTCTTTCTCTCTCATTATGTAACACATCAGTCCCAATTTCTGACTCAGCTGAAAACCTTGGTGTCTGCCTTGACTCTACCCTCTCAAACTGCCAGATCTTGCTACTATCACCTCCATCGTATAAGCCTGATCAGGAAGTATCTCTCTGTGGAAACAACTGCAAAACTCGTTCTCTCCTTCATAATGTCTCGCATTGACTATTGCAATTCACTCCTGTCTGGTCTTCCTGCCTCCACCATTCACATCCTACAGCGCATTCAAAACAATGCTGTACGCCTTGTACTCAAAAAGAAAAAAGCTGACCACATTTCTCCTCTCCTGGCACAACTTCACTGGCTCCCTGTATCAAAGCGCATACAGTACAAACTAGACACCATGTGCTACAAAAGCCTCAATAACGTAGCCCCCGATTACCTGTCAAGCCTACTTGAGATCTATGTTCCCTCACGTACCCTCCGCTCTGCCTCCGATCCTCTGACTTTTCGTTTTCCATGCACTAAGCTCAATACCTATGGTCCACGAACCTTCTCTGTTTCTGGTCCACTCTCCTGGAACAAACTTCCTCTCTCAGTCCGTCAGCAACCTACTTTTGTCTCCTTCAAGTCCGCTCTCAAAACTCACCTTTTCTCCTCTGCATAAAATCCTGACCTCACTCAATCCCCTCTGCAGCCTGTCTCCACTCGGAGGGGAATCACATTGTAATATATAATTGTATATAATATGCTCCCTATAATTTTCCATTGCTTTTATTCTTTCTCCCCATTTATAGCCGTTTGCGTGTGTGTGTGGTGTGTGTGTGTGTGTGTGTGTGTGTGTGTGTGTGTGTGTGTGTGTGCGTGCGTGTGTGTGCGTGCGTGCGTGGTGTGTGTCTGTTTCAGCGCTTAGATTTGATTTTATCAAGATTTTGCGCTATACAAATATTGTAATTATTATTATTATTATTAAAACAAAACAAACAAAAACACCAACCAACCAACCAACCAACCAACCGAACAAAAAACAAAACAACCCCCCCTCCCCCGAAAAGAAAAAACCCCTCAAACCAACATAAAAACAGAAACAAAAAACAGCAAGTACAAAACAAAACAAAACAAAAAAAACCAAAACAAAAGAAAACAAAAGAAAAACATAAAGAAAAAATATATATATATATATCAGCGCACAAAAAAAATCATCAGCATCCAAAGAAAAGGAAAAAAGTCGGTCGTTTAATACGTGTGGTGTGGTGTGTGTGTGTGTGTGTGTGTGTGTGTGTGTGTGTGTGTGTGTGTGTGTGTGTGTGTGTGTGTGTGTTTGATTTGTTTTTTTTCCTTGATTTTGATGGTGTTTTTAGACGAATGTGTATGTGTGTATGTGTATGTGTGTGTGTATGTGAGTGTGTGCCCCCCCTGCACACACCCCCTCGAGTTTCCACTGGATCTTAAGTGATGGTTCTAGGTGCTAGCATTTCAACCCGAGATGCGGGCCTCAATAGCTCAGTTGCTTGAGCACCCACCTTGAGCGTCGGATTCGGGTTCGAATCCCAGGGTGCGCTACATTAAAACTGGCTTTCTTATTGTCCCATCTTAATATCATTGTTGTTCTGGCTTAGATAAGTCTCCCTCCCTCCCCCTTCCCTGGGATGGTTATTCCCGTCGGCCATATCACCTGATTGATTGACTGATTGATTTGATTCAGTTTTATGTCAGCACCCACCTCAGGTGATACGGCAGACGGGGATGACCATCCCAGGGAAGTGGGGGGAGGGGGCTTATTTAATCCTATACTGACACCACCAGAACAACAATGATGTTAAGATGGGACAGTGAGAAGGCCAGTTTTAATGTAGCGCAACCCGGGATTCGAACCCACAACCATTAGCATGTGAATCCGACTCTCAACCAACTGAGCTACTGAGGCCTGCATATCACCTGAGGTGGGTGCCGACGTAAAAACTGAACCGAATCAATCAATCGATCACCCCGACATGGTGGAACGAGGTCCGCTAGGTTGCAACACACTGTACTCATCGCTCGTTAACAACCTCACGACAACAAAGGGGTTGTACCTGGCAAAAAGTATGCAGAAACATCCGCTTTCACAAGTAAACGGAAATACACCCTCACAAAAAAAGCACACACACACACACACACACGCACGCACGCGCACACACACCCACACATACACACACACGAACGCACTCACGATTACACACAGGCACAAACGCACGCACGCACAAACACACGCACGCACGATCGCAAGCACGCACGCACATTCACACACACACGCGAGCGCACAAACGCACGCACGATCGTAAGCACGCACGTGCGCGCGCGCGCGCGCACACACACACACACACACACAACACACACACACACACACACACACACACACACACACACACACACACACACACACAACGTCACAACGCATGATCAAGAAAACATGCAGGAACAGACGCGCGTGCGCTCGTGCCCACAGCAACTATTTCTGTCCGTTCAAGTCTCCCCCATCCTTCCCTTTTCTTCCACGGCCGTCTGTCAGCTTTTCCGCCCGCACCCAGCGCGCGCGCACGCACACGCAACACACACACACACACACACACACACACACATAACCACGCACACACACGTGCCTACTGACAAGTACGCGCGTGCACACCGAAAAGACAAAGGACTAAAATTTACAAACTGCACTTGCACTCATACATGCAAACACGTAAGATATAACCAAGTCGGAAAGACACCAAGAGATATATAAAATCGTAGTATGTTTGTATGCCTCGATCTAGCTAAAATTCGAAATACATGACACTTAATTAAATAGAAAGCCTTGATGCAAACGGAATGAATTATACGAAACTACGACTGGCAAAAGCAAAAGTACTACCTCGCTCCGCCGTTTTCTCGACGGGTGTTTTTAATAAAATCGAAAGTACCTTTTGGGTCAGGTAAAAGCCATGCAATGCAGTGTTTCAGACGACTGCAGACAGGCAAGTCTTTCTGAGATACTAGAATAAGCAACAGTCGACATAAGTGTAATATAGGCATGACCATACTTATGCCAGACTTATCGATTTTGAAGAAACATCAATATTTTTAGCTCGGAACTGCAGCTGGTCAACTTCCGGTCCTCCTGTCGGCTGCATAATTTATCTATGGTGAGTTTTCGCTCTATCGCTTGTTTTTCTTGTATGGTAAGCGTGAGTATTTCTTGAGATTGTGAAGACAGGTAAATATTACTGTGAGTTTTTATCTGCTGTCATGTCTGTCGATGCGGTGAATCATGCGATTCGTGTTTGTGGAATTTTAGTATGACAGGCATCCGACTCTCTCTCATCGTTGGCACTGTTGCCATTCTCGCAGACTCGGGTTCTGGCATTCATTGATTCATTCCTTTCTGTGTTGTCATAGCCCAGATCAAGGGAAAACCGTTAGATTTTGGCTGGAGAGTGGAGAAAATGAAAGTTTTCTGTTGAAAATAATTCAGTATCGAAAGAAATACGGGGGGAAAAATGAAAAACAAAATGGGAAAAAGAACATTTTTGGGGAAAGAGAGAATTTGCATCCCCCTCCCCCCGAAAAAAAAAACCGAAAGAGAAAAGTATGAAGAGAAATAGAAGTCTAAAATATTGTAAAAAGTGTCGAATAAAAAGAATTAACAACATCCTTTCACACACTCACACACACACACACACACACACACACACACACACACACACACACACACACACACACACACACACACTCTCCTCTCTCTCTCTCTCAGTATCAGTCTCACATGTTATCCCTTAGGTCACTGACAGTGCATGGAATGATGATTTATTTGCATTAATATGTACATGTATATATATATACATTCTGTGTGCTCACTTGTGTACACATGTGATATGCAAGTATGTGCATGCATATTTGTATGCATATTTGTATATGTTATATATCTATGTCTAACTGTGTGTGTGTGTGTATGTGTGTCTGCGTGTGTGTGTGTGTGTGTGTGTGTGTGTGTGTGTGTGTGTGTGTGTGTGTGTGTGGAATATGTGGTTGGAGTTTAGAGTTTGGATTCAACACACTTGACAATCATATGTGCTCTGCCCAAATCTGCCGGCAATTATCTGGCAGACCACCTGAGCCTGCGCAAAACCCCATGTTCTTGCAAGGTCTTGAAATGGGGAGGTGGTGGGGGTGGAGAGGGACCTATAAGCTAATAGCTACACCACAAGAAAAATGTAAACATTAAGATGGGCGGGGAACTGACCAGTTTATAATGTTGCGGATTGGGTTTGAACTCGATATCACATTGTGAATCCATTGCTCTAGCTCTATCAAGAGATCCAACCAGCCAGCATTAAAACAAAACAAAAAAATAACAACAAAAAAAGGTAGTGTCGGTGCATATGAGTATAGGTACATGCCACTAATCTATAGCCAGATATCATTTAATGACCAAGCTGCAGTTTGTGTAATTATCACAGACACAATGCTAACATTAGTTTCAGTAAGGTCTGGCAGTCTTGCATGATAACTTTTGATTTTTACACCCCACGAGTGCGTAATATATCTGTAATCCCGAGACAGTTCATAATGCTCATTTTCTCCTGTTTTCAAAACCCAGTTATGAATACACAATCTGGTTCAGCTAGTGTTAAAAAAAATGAAGAAAAAAGAAAAGTGTCCCTTCATTCAAAAGTTGTAGGGGAGTGAGGTGGTAGACAGCTGAACTTATCCCAGGAATAGCATTATGGGGGTGGTACCCATCTCCTCTACCTGGCTGCTTTACCTTCGCTAACTTTGAAGAAAGTCAGACACCCATAAGCAGCTGAGTAGTCTCCAGCACTTGTAAAGTTCCACAGGTGTGATTCATGCCCACACAAACTCATGCAGGCGGATTGGAAAGAGAGTGCTCTATTGCTGTGCTTACCAGGCTTCAGGCCATCTAAGTACTCAAAACTAAAGGAAAAAGCAGACCTGTGACTTTGCTCTGTAAATTTGAAGTTAAGTAGCCTTGTTTGTTTGTTTGTTGTTATTTTTGTGATGGTGGTGTGGTGTGGTGTAAATGTGTGTGTGTGTGTGTGTATGTGTGTGTGTGGTGTGTGTGTGTGTGTGTGTGTGTGTGTGTGTGTGTGTGTGTGTGTGTGTGTGTGTGTGTGTGTGTGTTATTTCCCACATATTAACATTGTACAGAGTTCTGAGCTGCATTTAATTGTGGGGGGGGGGGGGGGGGGGGTCTAGATCAAGAAGAAATGTTCTGTTATTGTTAAATATGTGAATATGTCTGAATATAATGAAAAATTATTATTAATATTATTATTGTTGTTGTTGTTATATTTGTGTCCATTTATGTGTGTGCAAGGATCAGAATTTGTTTTGTTCTTATTTAATAGATTATTATTATCCGTGTGCAAATGTGTGAGTAGAAAGAATTATTGATATGATCATTTTTGTCATTATTATTGCTATAATTATTGTTATTATTATTATAATTATATCATTATTATAATTACGATTACAATAATAACAATAACAATAATGATTATTCTTGTCCATATTTGTAAGTGGTAAGTATGCATATATGTGTGTGAGTGTGTGTGTGTATCTGTGTTGGTATGTTTTGGTGATGTGTTTGTGTTTGTGTGTGTGTGTTTTGTATGTGCATGTGTGTGTGTGTTGTGTTGTGTGTGTGTGTGTGTGTGTGTGTGTGTGTGTGTGTGTGTGTGTGTGTGTGTGTGTGTGTGTGTTGTGTGTGTGTGTGTGTGTGTGTGTGTGTGTGTGTGTGTGTGTGGTGTGCGTAGCCTCATCACAGATGATGTGTAGTATTGCTTAATGCAGGTGCATAGAACAATGCCGGCAAAGACTTCTTAGAAATTGAATGTGGAGAAGTAGAGACAGTCAAGACAGAAGAGAAGAAGAAAAGAAAACAGAAAAAAAAAATTATAATCAACATTAAGTTATTAAGTTAATATTGCATAGAACTATCAGACAGTATTATGACTTTACAAGAATCAAAAAATTTTCAGGCAGTATTGTGACTTTGTAACAGTGACATAGAAATCAAACAGTGTTGTGACTTTTTGGTAAAGGTGACAGTAACAATAACAATAACAATAACAATAACAATAATTTGCACATTCAGCTGGGCTTTAAACAATACAATAACAATAACAATAGAGGTCATCATACCTGACAATTCTACATGCGCTACACCAAATCTACCAATGATAATCTGGCAAATGTCTTGCGTCCATTGCTAAACTCTATGTACTGGCAAGGTCTTAAATAAAAGTGACAGCATGGGAAAAAGACCAATGAAACATTAAGCTGATATCACCAGAATGATGGAAATATTAAGACGGGCAGCGAACGGCCAGGTTTTTTGATTAGTGGGCTGGGATTGAACTCAAGACGTTGGATCTAGAGCCCAAGTTCTGTTACAAAAGCCAGTCAGCTGAGTAGTAATATTATTTTAAGAAGTATCTTTTTCATATGTGGGTGAATTCCAAGTTCTGTTTTATTACTTAGTGTTGAGTGTTGTTCTTGCTTTTGTCACTTCAGCTGCTTTTGCTGTTGTTGTCATAATTGATGGTGCCTCCATATATGTTGTTTTGTTCAGCGACCCAGAACAGATCTGTGACGGTTGACCAGCACCAACATCTGCGGCAACCAGTGGACAGTCTGTGACATTTACACCTGCAGTGCACCTGCCCTTCTACTCTTCCACCATGTCGGACACACCCACCTTACCTGACCGCCCTAAAGGTAAGTCTTATACTGTGGCTCTTGTTCCATACCTGATGATGCACAGGTAAGTTTTACATTGTCTGTCTGTCACCTGTCTTGCATTCCTATATATACACATACCAAGAATTTCATTCTCTGTAATTGATCACACAAGCATATGGTTACAGCAAAAACGTAAATATGAACACAAGCATTTTGTAGCTCTGAAGTTAATAGGCAAGACAGCTCTTGTACACTACCACCAGCATAAGAAATATTAACACCAGCAAAGGAATCTCCGATCATCCTCCTGTGGGGATGCTGGGGGCTCTTTCAGGATAGACTGCATCCCCATCGCAAACTTCTGTAATAACAGTTTTATCTTTTCTCTGACTCTTATTTTATTTTTTTTCCTAACTGGCTCCTAGATTGCATCACCACCTCAAAATTCTTTACCAACAGTTTTACCTTTTCTTTGACTCTTTATTTTTCTTTTTTGTTCTAACTTACTCCTTTGCTTTCTCAGTTTCTGTCATCTTTTCCTTTCTCATTTTCTTGCTGGCTCATTCGCCTCTATGTTTTCTATAATGCATTACGTATGTTTTGTTTATTAGGATCGATGAATGGGTACACGTGTTAATTGCAGTTTTAGCTGTAAGGAAACATGAACTGCTTATTGACAATTTTAGGTACTAAAGGTCAGTTGTAATACATGTTTTATGTACATTGTTATGTTTATGCATTTACATTGAAGTTTTCTTATAAACGCTCTTGGCGTTAAATTTGACAGAATAGTCAATGTTAGGGACATATCCTTAGATTGTTTACATGAATGAAGTAATGTCTACTTAATTTCTTCATCATTTTTTTCCCCAAGGTCATCGAAGTGTTGACATGTGTATGTTTTGTTTGAGATTATAGCCCTTACATGGCTGTAAGCTATATGTACATACATACATACATACATATGATACGTACAATACATACTGTACATACATACAACATACATACATATTTGCACTCGGTTACATGTATGATATGATTAAAGAAAGGAAACAGTTATAAGAAGATGATTGATGTGAGAATAGAACTAACTCAAAAAGATTTATGTACACATTCTTGCAGTTGTATAACACGTTTGCACTGTTTTCATACATGATGAAGACTATATCTTGAAGTGTTTCGTGAGATGGGAAATCTTGAGGTAGGGGGTATTGTGCTTTAGAGTTATGTCCCAACCCTAACACCCTACCCAACAATGAATTTTACAACTACATCTTTCCGTCAGTCTGTGTATTAAATATTTTAAGGTAGTCTTTGTTGACTTACGTATGCCTGGTGTGTGGGCGCACTTTTGCCTTGAATTGTCAAGATTTGGCGCCGTATAAATACTTGATTATTGTTATTATGTGAGTATTATTACAATGTTTGTTGACATGTTTCTGCATGAAATGACATCCATTGTTATTGGCAATTCTTTTTCTCTTTCTTCTTCTTCTCCATTAGCTCTGTGAAGTGGCATTGGGGTGCTGCACTGAAGAACTTTTCACCAGATTTTTTTCCAGCTTTGTAGGCTGTATGACAAAGCAAATCCTGGTTCTCTGCAAATGATTTATTGGCAATTGGTTGGAAATATGTATCTCAGTTGTGTGCAGAATTGAGCCCTGTAATAGTGTCACACAGAAAAAATCGATCAAAACTGACAAACAAATAAAACAAACAAAAGTAGACAAAGAGCAAACAAAAACACACAGATAAAGATGTGAATACATGCCCTTGCACAGCATGCATCCACACACACAGAGACACACACTGACATGCAGACACAGACACACACACACACCACACACACACACTCTCTCTCTCTTTCACAGACACACACACAGACACACACACACCAACAGACACACAGACACACACAGAACACACACACAACACACACACACACACACACACACACACACACACACACACACACACACACACACACACACACACACACACACACCTTATTACTTGCTCTCACTCATATTACAGTCACCTCCTCCTTCTCTATCTCTCCACCCATTTCTCAACCTGCTCCCCCACCCTCAGCCGAACCGTTACAGAGGAACGTCACAGTTGGCCCTATACTACAGAGCGGTTGGCGCTTAGTGTATGGCCGTAAGGGAGATGACTCGTTCTAGAAAAAGATGGCAAATCATCACAGGATATTTTCCCTTAGTCCAGTTTTGCAAGACTTTCCTTACCGCTGTCCGGTGTCTGTACAGCGTTACGGTAAAGTAACGGTGGTTAACGAAAGATGCATTTTAATCTTTGTGCTCCATGTTCTGTATTGGTATTTCAAGATCATTTATTTTTTCACAAGCAAACAGACAAGCAAACATAGAGACGTCATCTTCTTTCAATCAGTATGAAACAATCTCGTTAAAAGGGGAAAACAAGCAAACAAACAAACAAACAAACAAACAAAAAACAAAAACAAAAAAAACAAACAACCAAGAACAAAAAAAAAAAATTGGAGATGGAAAAAATAAATAAAGGAATTATGAAGGAACGGATGCAAGGTGAGAGAGAGACTTGTGATGTACAACAGGCAGATGAAAACGGTTAAACTATTGATGGGTAGACGACAGAGGGTTAATTTTTGATGAACAGCAGACAGATTTAACTGTTGATGGGCAGATGACAGATGGTAAACGTTTGATGAGCAGAAGACAGAGGGTTAACTATTGATGGGCAGAAGACAGAAGGTAAACTTTTGACAGACAGATAACACAGGGTTGACTGTTGATGAGCTGAAGACAGAGGGTAAACTCTTGACGGGCAAATAACCATCATCACTGAAGTGAGGGGCAGATGAAAAAAGTGGAGTGGTGGTGGAAGGTTAACAGCTGTTGACCACCATTACTGGAATAAGGACCATCAGCAGTAGTAAGTGTGGACCTGAAGACTGACCGTCTGCAGACTGAATGTTTGATGACTTCAGACAGTGATTGTAAAAGTTAGATTGCTTGCTGACCAAAGTCACAGAGCCTCTCTGTGAAGTAGAATACCAAACATGACGCTGATGGAATCAAAAGTCATAGTGCTGTCTCGTCATTTTGTGAAGTAGAATACCAGACACCGTCCTGATGAAATGGAAAGTCATGGTGTTGTCTCTCCAGAACAGAACACGGTCTGTGAAATAGAATACCAACCATCACTCTGAAGAAATCGAAAGTCATTGAGCTCTCTTTTCAGAGCAGAGCACAGTCTGTGAAATAGAGCACCAGACACCATTCTGGTGACATCAAAAATTATAGTGCTATCTCTTCCATGCAGAACACAACCTTTGCATTAGATACGAAACATCATACTGACGAAATCAAAAGCCATTGTGTTGTCTTTTCAATGCAGAACACATTGTGTGCAGTACAATACCGAACATTACTCTGATCAAATCAAAAGCCACTGTGCGTTGTCTCTTCGGCACAGAACACAGCCTTTGAAGTAGAATATTTACCACTGTCTGGACGGACTGAAAAACTATAGTACTGTCTCTTCAGGGCTGAACACAGTTTGTGAAATCAAACACCCGACGCCATTCTGATGAAATGAAAAGTCGTTGTGTTGTCTCCTCAGAACAAAACATGGTCTGTGAAATAGAATACCAAACATCATTCCGAGGAAATGAAAAGCCATAGTGCTGTCGCTTCAGGGTAGAACATAGCCTGTCAAATAGAACACAAAGACACTATCATGGTGGAATCAAAACCCATAGTGCTGTCGCTTCAGTGCAGACCACAGCCTGAGAATTAGAACACCAGCAAACACCCTGATGGTACCATAAACTATAGTGTTTTCTGCACAATGCAGAACATGGCTTGTGAAGTGGCTGGGTGGGTGGGTGGGGGGGGGGGGGCGTACACTGTGACTGACTTTCCTTACAGCCTGCAGTGTCTGTCTTGTGTCTGGAGGACCATGCTGTCTTTGAAGTCCAGGAATTCTCTCACTGTGGTATTATCTTTAAAGTCCGCAGTAGTTTGTGTGAGGCAGAATACCAGACAATACCATAACTGTATTAACCTTTTACCTCCTCAGTGTCTGTTTCTGAAGATGGTGTCTCCACGCTCTGACTGAATTCCATACATATGCAACCTGGATAAGAAAAATGATCATGGCATGTTGGAGTGAGGGTGAGATAATTGAAAGGTTAAAGGCCATAGCTTGGTTTCTGAAGGTCACAGTATTGTCAAGAAGCAGGAATACCAGACAGCTCAATGAGCACTGAATGGCCAGCTCACAGTGTTTTGTCTTTTAAGTCCAGAATACTGTCTAGAGTAGGGACGATACATTCTGACTACTTTCATGAAGTCGTTTGTGTACATTACTGTACTGTCTTTGAAATAGAAGTCCAACAACATCCTGGCCCTATAGTCTTGTCGCTATGAGGTCCACGGCAGTTGTTGTGTGACGGTAGAATACCAGACAGCATCCCAGTAGTACTTAATAGTAGTAGCCGTAGTAGTTTCTGAAGTTTACAGTATTGTGTGTGAACAACACCCTGAGGTTCTGAAGGCCGTAGTAGTCTTCTGAAGTTCACAGCATTGTATGTTAAGGCAGAATACCAAACAACACCATAATAGTATCAAAGTGCCGTAGTAATCTCCCTGAACTTCATGGTATTGTCTGTATGAATACCAAACAGTACCTTGATGGTATTAAAGGCCATAGCAGTCTCTGATGTTCATAGTATTTTTTGTGAACTACAATACCAAACAACACCATGATGATATCAAAGGCCATAGTATATTGAGTCTACAATATTGTGTAATATGTAGAATACCAAGCAGTACCCGGTATTAAATGTCGCTAATATTGTTTCTGAATTTCATAGTATTATGTGTATGAATACCAAACAGCACCCTGATGATACTAAAGGCCATAGCAGTCTATCTGAAAATCATAGTTTCGTGTGTGAACGTAGAATACCAAACATCACCCTGACAATGTTAAAGCCATGGTAGTCTATGATGTTTACAGTACTGTGTGATGTGTAGAGTACCAAACATTACCTGAAGATATTAAAGGCCAGAGCAGTTTCTGAAGTTCATAGCATTGTTGTGTATGAATACAAATGGTACCCTAATGGTACCAAAGGCTTTAGTAGTCTTGTGAAATTCACAATTTTTGTAAGTACAGCACCCAGATGGTATTAAAGGCCTTAGTCTCACCTGTCTCACCTGTCGGCGTCACCGGGTTCAGTGTTGGCTGCTGCACTCTTTGACACCGCCACACACCCCCCCCCCCCCCCCCAAATGGCTCTGTCTTGACTTTTGTGGACAACTTGAATAATTTGGCCACAGCTGTTGGTTGTGTTCTCGACATAAAAGATTAGAGGTCTGCCTTTCTTCCTTTTTGCCTCTGTTTTTCCTTGAAAAATGGTTGCCATGAGGTCTGTGTTCTTGCTACGTGACACATGGCCAGTGTATTTTAGTCTTTTCTGATTGATGTCTGCTAGTAATTTTCTGGTAGCATCGTTATTCCAGGACACTTTCATTATTTCTTCTATCTATCCATTTGACAGGTAGTAGTCTCCGATAAAACCACATCTCTGCTGCCTCAATTCTTTTGCAATCCGCTTTTATCAGAGTCCAGGCTTCGCAGCCGTAAATCATGATTGGCAGGATCAAACATTTTAAAGTTTAATTAAAAGTCCATAGTAGTGTCAGAAATTAACAGTATTGTGTGTGAAATAAAGACCAAAGACCTTAGTGCTGTCGTTGAAGTCTATAATGCTATTGTGAAGTACCTTGCCAGCGCGTATGGTTTATGAGCAGGCTTATGACTTACGCCATAATCGTTTTGGATCTTTTGTTAAAAGACAACACAAACAGCACATAATTAAATAAGAAATCTGATCGAACCAAAGCCCTAATCAAATCAGATCAAACCCTAATCAAATCAGATCAAATCAGAACAAATCAAATCGAATCGAATCGAATCGAATCGAATCGAATTAAATTAAATTAAATTAAATTAAATTATTAAATTAAATTAAATTAAATTAAATTAAATCAAATCAAATTAAATCAAATCAAATCAAATCAAATACCTGATCAAATTATATCAAGACTGATCTAATCAAGTCAGTCAAATCAAATAAAATCAAGTCAAATCAAATCAAATCAAATCGAATAAACCAAACCAAATCAATAAAATCAAATCAAATCAAATCAATCAAATCAAATCAAATCAAATCAAATCAAATCAAATCAAATCAAATCAAAGTCCAGATCAAATCAATCACAGACCCAATCAAATCAAAGGCCACAGTATTCTGTCTAAGGTCCTGAGTATTGTCTGTGAAGTGGAAGAACCTACAGTACCCTGTCCCTGTGAAAAGGTCACAGGCTTCCTCTGAAGTCCACATTGGTGTTGTGAGCAGGAGGGGCGGGGGGCTACCAAGACTGTGTTCAATGCCACACTGCCGCCTGTGAAGTCCCCAAGTACTATTGGGATGTAGAATACCAAACAGCACCCTGTCCCCCTAAACGGATACAGTGCTGTCTCTGCAGTCGTATTGTCTGTGTGAACAGACACACTGATTTAGATGGACGTTCTGTCGTAAAGTACAAAGCCTTAACAGCACCTTGACTACATTAATTTAACCTTTTGACTCCCGTACCTTGCCAGCTAGCATCCTGCATTGCCAACGATGCTAGCAAAGCGAAAACTTAACTCTTTGATTCCCTCACCCTATCCACCTGCTTCCTGGGAGGGAATCAAAGGATTAAGTTATTGCTTGTTGGTGGATAGGGTGCGGGAGTCAGAGGGTTAACCCTTTTACTCCCTCACCTTATCGGACAGATTCTTGCGAGAAACTGGTGGAGAGGTTGAGGGACAGGGAGGGTTGATAAAGGTTATACTGTTGAAGGTTTATACTGTTGAAGGCTTATAGAAGTAACAATCTTGATTTTTCATGTACTGACTCTAGAGATTGGCAGATTGTTATGAAGAGTTAATTAATTGTTGTATGTTATTATTAGACACTGTTAATTCATTGTTCTGAATTATTAATTGTAATTGTTCCCCTTCTTACATTCAAACTTCTACTACCCCTCTCCATCCCCACCCCTTACCTCCCACCCTTGTTTTTCATTTCCTTTTCTTTTTCTTTCCCTTTGTGTATGGTGTGTGTGTGTGTGTGTGTGTGTGTGTGTGTGTGTGTGTGTGTGTGTGTGTGTGTGTGTGTGTGTGTGTGTGTTGTGTGTGTGTGTGTAAAATCACTATTTTGAACAGACATTGAATAAAACATTTCATCCATTCCTTCCTGTTGAAGGCTGTACCGTTCTCTCTGGAGTTGAATGACTTTGTTTGTTAAGGTGACAGACAGCCTACCAGCATCCTGTC
>CM060310.1:8613656-8618656 GCA_030674185.1 Monoplex corrugatus | reverse complement strand
TGTGTGTGTGTGTGGTGTGTGTGTGTGTGTGTGTGTGTGTGTGTGTGTGGTGTGTGTGTGTGTGTTTGTTTGAGTCATAAAATGTATCTGTCACATAGGATTTGTACATTGTCGTTGGCTGCTTTGTTATGTGTGTATACGAATTATATGTATTTTGATATTCTCTTTTTATTGTCATACTGGATTTGTCATGTAAAATTCTGTCTTTTCATCCCGGAGAGAGTGAGTGGCTGCAGTGCACCAACACCGATACCCTCCCCCCCCCCCCACCTGTATGTGAGTGCATTTCTGTTTGCCTACAGAATTTTGCCAGGGACAGCAATCTTGTTGCTGTGGGGTTTTTAACGAGCGCAGAGTGCGTGCTGCTTACAGGACCTTGGTTTATTGTCACATCCCACAGACCAGTACTTATGATATTATGGACGGGAGAGACAAAACCCTTGTGTGATCTGTGATTTGAACTGGGCTTTCTAGCGTCCTTGGTAGGTGTTGTAACCGCTAGGCCAATCAGTGCACCCCTCGCAGTGTCACTGTTTGTGTAGGGGGAGTAACAGATTTCGGATTTCTGTGTTGAGTAGTAGTTCTCTTTCCATAACTTCTAGGGCTTCCTTGAGTTTTCTTTTGAAATATCACTTTTAGTGACCAGATTTTCCAAGATGTCTCATGAACTTTGATGTCCCGTTTCTCAACATCTGAGAGTGACTCCATTGTAGTGTTGATATGTTCTTTGATTGGGGCGTACCGTTCTGGCCATTTGTCCTGTGTAGTCACTGCTACAGTATCAGTGTAACAGACCATGTGATAGAGTGCTGTACATGTTTATCCTTTGTTGTTCAGTCTTTGGGATCGATAAACAATGATATGAGCGTGCTGCAATAGGCTGTTCTGGTTCTGAATTTTGTGGAATATTTTCAACAGAAAAAAGAAAGCTTTGATGAAGACCTGCAGAGAAGATATTTTGTGGCATGTTTCATGTAGAGGTCTTTCCTGGGGTTACCTATTTCCCCCTCCTCTTATCTCCCCCAATTACGACGACCACCTAGGTCCATCCCCATCCCAGTCAGCAGCGGCGGCTCACGTAGAGGAAGTGGCAGCGTCAGGAGACAGGTCCGGTAAATTGACCGAACACGATGAACACTGCGTAGTCGTCTCCTGCCTCTTAATTGCTTCGTTAGTTCTCCGATTGAAACCCTCCTTTCACTCCCTCACCCTGTCCACCAGCTTTCACCAGCTTCCTGTAGGAAGGACAGGGTGACAGGGTAGGGGAGTGAAAAGGTTAATCACAGCGTTGTCTGTTTCTTCCTTTCCCTGCTTATCTCCGTCTCTGATGAAACTTTTCCATTTCTCCTTTCTTCTCTTTTTGAGTTCCTTTAACAGTGGTCACGCTTCACATGTTCATGTGGTCAGTCTGTTTGCCTCTTGTCCACTGTGTGTCTGATGACCAAACCTTGGCCATCTCTACTTCTCCTCCACGTTGTCTTCTGTGCACGAGCAAGGTCCCAACTTAAGTGGCCCGCCTGGTGATCTGAATGAAGGACATACTCTTTAAGAGGTCACTTTTGTTGTCTCAAAGCTGTTCTTTTCCAGACTGACCTTAACGTTTACCCCTCTGTTACTCACACATCCCCTTATTCTTCCCCCACCAACTCCGTTTTCGCCTCCATTGGGATGCCGGGGGCTCTTTGAATAGTATTCCCACCTTCTGGAAATTCTGTGCTAGAAATTTCCTCTTTTTTGTCATTCTCTTTGTCTCTGGTTTTTGTCATTTCTTCTTTTCATTTTTTGTCTTGCTGGTCCATTCACGTGTATGTGTTCGATAAAGTCTTACGTCTCTTAGGATTCATATTTTGGTACATGCATTAAGTGCATTTTTGGTTCTACGGAAATGTGATACACGAAAGCAATTGTAGGTAAATTAGGCCCATTTTTATGTTTTAGTGTCTCATTTATGTTTAAAGTTGTATTCAGCTATGCTTTTTTTTAAGCCCCTTTGTGATAAATTGGATGGAGTGGTCAACGCCAGGGTCATCTCCTTAGATTATGTGCGCGAATGCATTGATATGTGTGCTTAATTTTCTTTGCCTTTTTTGTCCCGTTGAAGTATTGTGTGTGTTTTGAAACGGTTATAGCCCTGATATGGCTCTACGCAGTCGGTTGGGATTAACATAACAATAACAAGCTCAGAGGCGGGAAGACACTGACAGGCAGGGTTTGACTTCCAGCATAGCCAGGGTCTCGTCCTCCTCCCGTCTTTGCTCTATGAAGGTCTGGCTGGTGAAGGTAAAGGTTATTCTAGTACTCTCACACTGTCGGGGAGATGATGTGGTAGAGACTTGTTATAGTATTCTCACAGTGTAGGACACTGACGTGGTACAAACTTCATTTTTTTTTCTCTTGTGAGGCCAGCATTATCAGAGCGGTGCTCATCTCCTCTCCCTTGCTTCTTTACCTTTTCCAACCATAAACAGTGTCAGGTATCCATTCACAGCAGGGTGGACAGAGGCTGCGTGCAAACGTTTGTTCAAGCCGGAATCCGTGCAGTTAGATTGGAAGGTTCAAACTCGATCCCTTCCTGCCAACCTGACTCCTTTGCAGGCAGAGGCATAAACAGCACTCTCCTTCTACGACAACACCCACCCCGCCCTTCTCTATCACCTCTGTGGCGAGGGTTGGGAAGGAGATGGCAGGGTTGCGGTGACTCCCAACACCTTCAGGACATCATCATCATCATCGTCATCGTTGTCATCGTTGTCATCGTTGCTGTCTCGTTGTCTCCTGTTTGTTTGCCAGCCTCACCCTCTCCATCCCCCTTATCCTGCCCCCCTCACCCCCCAACCCCATCATGGTGAGTGTTGGGAGAGAGTCAGGCCAACGATTCATGGAGACCTCGAGAGGACAACGTTTATTAAACCACCCGCCAGCACCGCGGCCAAGGAGGAGCCGCTTTAATGGCTTGTCCCCACCTAACCCCATCCCATTCTTCTCTTGTCCCCCCCCCCTCCACCATCTCTCCAGCCCCTCCTTGTCTGCCTGGGTGGACAGTGAATTCCGATAATTGGTGGTGAGGGGGGTGGGGTGGGGTGGGGAGGAAAGGGTAGGGGACGGTTTCTTCCTTGGCTAACGTTTTGTGGTAGCGTTAAATTGTTTTGTTTTGGAAAACGTTTTCGGTAGTGTTAGATTTTGTATTGTCTTTGTCGAATATTTTTCAGGTAGCTTTATATCGTATGTGTACCTGTGTGTGATACATGTTTTTGGGTAGTATTTAATTCTGTAGTGTATGTTACATCCATTGTCAGGTTACTTTAGACTATATGTCATCTTCTGCCAAATGTTTTCAGTAGCTGTTGTTTTGACTCTCGTCCCATAAATGAAGTAGAACCTCAAGAAGTGATAGCGCGTTGGTGTCTGTTTGTGATCGAGCGTTCGCGCTTGACAAAGGCCGGTTGGCCGAAAATTTGCGCTTGTCTTGTCTTGTTGTATTGACCACGCGTTCTTTTTGGTTTACTTGTTCTTCTGGTTCCTGTTTGCTTGGACGCGGGCAGTCGTACTTGTTTTGGATCTCAGCTTATGTCATGTTCAGTTTAGATCTTTTGCCATCACATGCCACCTACGATGTTGGTGTGTATGAAATTATTTACGAGTGCAGAAATGCTGTCTTGAGAAGCAGAAACTGAAACATGTTACTGTTGTAATGACTACCTAGCTGAACCTGTCTCTCAGTGACAAAAAAGCTACTTACTGCGTAGCTTTCATCGGCGATCCAGCCGACTTCTTCAGCGCAACTGCTGGGTAGAACTGGCTTCAGTGCGCACCGCCGTGAGCGAACTCACGACAGTGCGACTGAATAAGTGAGGAGTACACCGATGGCAGGTTGTGTCGGCCCCGGTCACGGTTGAGGGTGGGGTTCCTTGCGGCGATGTAAACTGCCTCCTTTACTCCCCTCTGGAACCATCTTGCTTCTTTGTCGAGAACTTGCACACTGTCCTTTTCAAAGTGGTGTTGGGTGTGGGTCAGATGTTCTCCCACTGGAGAACTGTTACTGTTGCTTTTGAGCATTATTACAGCAATGTCCCTAACATTGCTTGACGTCACTGTTACTTTAAAACAATGTGCTTGTTGCCACCGTTACATTAGAGCAAGGTTCTTGGCGTCACTGTCACTTTAGAACAATGTCATTGACGTCATTGTGGCTGTAGTGCAATGTCCTTGACGTCACTGTCACTTGAGGACAATGTTATCGACGTCACTGTGACTGTAGAGCAATGTCCTTTGACGTCACTGTGATTTTAGAACAGCGACCTTGACGTCTAGAACAGTGTCCTTGATTTATGGAATAGTGTCCTTGAAGTCCATGTTACTTTAGAACGTTGTCTCTTACGTCACTGTAAATGTAGAACAAAATCCTTGATGTCACTGTTACTTTAGAACAACGTCTATGATGTCACTGTTACTTTATGGAATGCCCTTGGCGTCAATGCCCCTGACGTCATTGTTGCTTTCGAACTGACGTCATTGTCCCTGATGTAGTGTTACTTTAGAACAATGATCCTGACGTCATTGTTACTTTAGGACAATGTATTGTCACTGTAGTGCAGTGTTATTAACGTCACCTTTTAGAACAATGTCGTTGACGTCACTGTTAATGTTGTTAATGATGATAAGATGATGATGATGATGATCATGATCATGATGATGATAATACTATTGAGGAGGAGGAGGAAGATGCTGCTGCTGCTGATAATAATATAACAGTAATATAACTTTAATGATACTATTTTTATAGCGCTACATCTTGATGTATACATCAAATCAGAGCCCACACTTAGATCTTTCACTTACTTCATTCACGACCTAAGGGCACAAGGCAAAGCACAGGAATTTGGGGAGGGGGGGGGGAGGGAAGGACAAGAGGGGAGTGGAATGAAAAGGTTAGGTAGGTGGAAGGGAAATCACTGCCGGACAAAAAGGTGTGTCTTCAAGTTAGACTTGAAGGTAGTAAA
>CM060310.1:8593656-8606156 GCA_030674185.1 Monoplex corrugatus | reverse complement strand
TTTTGGCCTGAGTTTAAGGTGTACGTTCTTTGTACATGTTATGTCGCACATTGTTTACGGTCCAGGAGTGAAAGAGATATCTGGCAAAGTCTGATCACTGAGGTAACTGATGACCGTTTGGTCTCCTCATAAGACCATGTGATTTCGCGCTACACATTTGATTCGCTTGATGTTTTGTCTTAAGGTTGGCCAGCATTGATCTGCGTGCATGGTCTGCAGAAGTGGGCTCCAGTTCTGAGCTGTTTCACCAGAAAAAATGCTTTGAGTCAGACATGCCATGAAGACACTTTGCGGAGTGTTTCAGCAGGAGAACTTTGGCTTATCTGTAGTTCCCTTCCGTCGTCATGACTTTGATCAAAAGATTCCAGTCTCGTTGAGGTTGGTGTTTTAAGACCATGCCAGCGCATAAGGTTTTGCGCAGGCACCAGGAATCTGCTAGTTAATTACTCGCAGATGTGGGTGAGCGCATACAGAATTGTTCGTGCATGAATCCCTCCTGGACGATTTCCCATCTCCAGTTTCTTCTCCATCTTCCTACCCCAGCCCCAGCCACTGTCCCATCCCAGCCAGTGTTGGCGATTCACGTACCAGCCCTATCCCCTCCATCTTTAACCTCGTCACTCCCTCATCCTGTCGTGCAGGAAGCTGGTGAAAGCTGATGAACAGGACGAAGGAGTTAAAGGGTGAACTGCCTATTGTCTGTTTCTGCTTGCCTTCTTTCTTTGTGTCTTTGTGACAAAATTCCTTACATCTTTGCTACCATTCTTCTTCCTCCTCACCTTCTTCTCCTTTCGCGTTGAAGATTGACCAGGCCTTCAGGTGGTCAGTCTGTTTTTTCTGTTGTTTCGTCTTCAACGAAAACTTTTCCGTCTGTGCTTCCCTCCTCTTTCTGTTCGTTTAACATGGTCACAACCTCGTGTGATCAGTCTGATCGGTGGTCTGAATGAAGGATGCCATCGTTAAGAGGTTTTCATTTTTGCCTCAAATGAATGAAGGATGCCATCGTTAAGAGGTTTTCATTTTTGCCTAAAACACTTTATTGCATCGGAGATGTTCTTTCATGCTAGCCCTAACCCTAACTCTCTGTTCTTCATTCACATCCTAACTCTTCTCCTTCTGCGTAGTTCCCACACCAATCATCACCTGTCTACCCTGTGAAGGGGAGGAAGTGGCAGGTGGCGTTTGACTTCCAACATGGCCAGGATCTCTTCCCCTTCTTTCCCGCACTGATTGTTTTGGTGGTTAGGGCTGTAAACTTCTCCCTCCCCCCCCCCCCCACTTCCTTTCCTCCTCCTGTTCTCTGCGTGGCTTGCTGGCTCTGTTGAAAGAGTCAGGATCTGTTGTCTCGAGTTCAGTCCCTGCCTGTTCGCTGCTGTCTTTAACCCTTTGACTCCCGCACCCTATCCAGCAACTGCAAAAACAACCCTTTGATTCCCTCACCCGTTCCACCAGCTTCCTGCCTGCAGGAAGCTGGTGGAAAGGGTGAGGGAATCAAAGGGTTAAGTTTTTCCTTTGCCAGCATGGTTGGCAATACAGGATGCTGGTAGACAGGGTGTGGGAGTCAAAGGGTTAATGTCCAATCAGTTTGGTGATGTCAGTGTTTCATAGGTCCTGTCCTCTGGTTCTCAATATCTCGTCAGTACACAGGGTTTCGCTCAGGCTCAAGGAGTCTCTCTGTTTACTGGTAGATTTGAGCAGAGCGTATATGGAGCTATCCAGATGTGACGAATCCCTCTTAAACAAACAGCTGCAATACGCCCCCGGGCCCCCCCCTCCGAAATGTTTACCCCTTCGCCCTCCAGGTGTTTTCGTCACCTCTGCGTAGTGTTTCATACGTTCCTTATTTCCTACTTCCCATTTCAAGACCTTGCAGAGGTTTTTCGCAGGCGCAAGGAGCCTGTAAGATAATTGCTGGTAGATTTAGATGGAACACGTATGGAATTGCCCGAGACTCTAAATAGAAAAGTAAGCCTCTTCTGCTTAGACTGGAGGGACAAAAGCTGACAGTCAGTGGCCATTGCCTTAAGACTGGCTCAAACCATAGACTGGCCCAATAGAGTGATGTAGGCCGTACAATGGGCTCCATGTCAAAGCTGTTTGATAGACTGGCCCAATAGTGTGATATAGACCGTACACCACGCGAAAGCTGTCTGATAGACTGGCTCAGACTGGAAACTGGCTCAATAGAGTGATGTAGACGGTACAATGGGCACCATGTGAAAGTTGTTCGATAGACTGACCCAATAGAGTGATGTAGACCGTACAATGGGCACCTTGTGAAAGCTGTCTGATAGACTGGCTCAGACAATAAACTGGCCCAATAGAGTGATGTAGACCGTACACCATGTGAAAGCTGTCTGATAGACTGGCTCAGACAGTAAACTGGTCCAATAGAATGATATAGACCGTACACCACGTGAAAGCTGTGTGATAGACTGGCTCAGACATTAAACTGGTCCAATAGAGTGATATAGACCGTACACCACGTGAAAGCTGTGTGATAGACTGGCTCAGACAGTAAACTGGCCCAATAGAGTGATGTAGACCGTACAATGAGCACCACGTGAAAGCTGTGTGATAGACTGGCTCAGACAGTAAACTGGCCCAATAGAGTGATGTAGACGGTACAATGGGCACCATGTGAAAGCTGTCTGATAGACTGGCTCAATCCGTAAACTGGCCCAATAGAGTGATGTAGACCGTACACCATGTGAAAGCTGTCTGATAGACTGGCTCAGACCATAACTGGCCCAACAGTGTGATGTAGACCGTAGACTGGCTCAGACGGTAAAATTGGCCCAATAGAAGACCGTACAATGAGCACCACGTGAAAGTTGTTCGATAGACTGGCTCAGACGGTAAAACTGGCCCAATAGAGTGATGTAGACCGTACAATGAGCACCACGTGAAAGCTGTGTGATAGACTGGCTCAGACGGTAAAACTGGCCCAATAGAGTGATGTTGACGGTACAATGGGCACCACGTGAAAGCTGTCTGATAGACTGGCTCAGACGGTAAAACTGGCCCAACAGAGTGATGTAGACCGTACAATGAAACCTGAAGGAGAAGGAGACGCTCACAGACACAGAAGGGGAGAGGACTTATTGGGTGCTTTGTGTAGAAGACAGGACCGAAGTGGTTTAGGGGATCAGACGGAATACATGAGGCATTGAAGGAGAAAAGATGGGCCGATGGGCAGTCGGCTTCTATGTATGTCGGTCTGTCTCGTCTATGCCTGCCTGCTTGTGTGTGTGTGTGTGTGTGTGTGTGTGTGTGTGTGTGTGTGTGTGTGTGTGTGTGTGTGAGTGTGTGTGAGTGAGTGTGTGTGTGTGTGTGTATGTATGTGTGTATGTGTGTGTGTGTGTGTGAGTGTGTGTGTGTGTGTAAATGAATGTATGTGTGTGTATGTATGTATATGTGTGCGTGTGTGCGTGTGTGCATGTGTGTTTGAATGTGTGTGTGCGTGTGTGTATGTGTGTATGCGTGTATGCATGTTTATGTGTGTGTATGTATATGTATGTGTATATGAGTATGTGTGTGTTTTAAGTGTGTGTGTGTGTGTGTGTGTGTGTGTGTGTGTGTGTGTGTGTGTGTGTGTGTGTGTGTGTGAGAGAGAGTGTGTGTGTGTGTGTGTGTGTGTGCGTGTGTGTGTGTCTAAATGTATGTATGTGTGTGTATGTATGTATATGTGTGCGTGTGTGCATGTGTGTTTGAATGTGTGTGTGAGTGTGTGTATGTTCGTTCGTTCTTTGATTTAACGTCTTTTCACTATAAGTGATATTAGACGGATAAAAATGGCATGGAGGATGATTTGGGGGGGGGGGGGGGGGGAGGAGGGGAAAGAAGGGAACAGAGTAAGAGACGGAAAAAAAAATTAAAAGGAATCGTCAAGGTCTTTAGAAAAATGATATGGATGATCAGAGAAATGAAACTAGAACAACGCTAACATCAAATGTAAAAGAAAAATCGTCATAAAAAGCAAAACAAAATAAAATAAGATAATGATAATTAAAATAATAACCTTAAAGTAACGCATTAACAGGACTGTGAACCAATGATTCTGAAATTTTAACTAACAGAACTTGATCTGATATCACTTCTTTAAAATGCTTTTCAAGATAGTTTCCTTGTGTAAACATCTTTGGTAAAAAATAACGAAGCTTTCTGCAGTAAAACAAACAGTGATACAATGTGAATTGTTCACCGCAAATACATAAAACGTTTTTACAATATTTTGTTTTCAAAGCGTTCAGTTGAATACGAAAATATGTGGTAACAATTAATCTCAAATGATATATCGAAGAATACTGCATTTTTTTACAGATATTTTGAACTGAAAGTTTGATTCTTTTTGAGACACAAATTTTTCATTTAAATGTTCATGAAATCGAATCCATGATGCTAATTCTAGCGAGTTGTAAGCTTCTTTTACCAAGGTGTTAACATGTAATTCTATGGAATTTTCAAAACGGAGTGCACCGGATTTAGCTGCTCTGTCAACTACGTTGTTGCCGTGAAGACCAACGTGAGAAGGCACCCAGCATAAACTGATTTCCGAGCCATTTATCTTTAAACAGTGTATTAGATGATTTGCCTCAATTATTAAATCAGGTCTTGTGTCTGTATCAAAAGACTGTAAGGCATATAATACAGATTTTGAATCAACAAACAGAACTACTTTGAAAGGCACAGGCCGAAGGCTTATTAAATAATGCAACGCTTGAACAACAGCGACCAATTCTGCTGTATATATAGATACATTTGCCCCAATGAAAAAAGACTTTTTAATGTTAAATTTTGGAACATAAAACGCTGCTCCAGCGCTCTGATTTGCTAAGACTGACCCATCAGTAAAAATGTGGAGGTGGGTACGGTACTTTTCATCGATGTGTTCACAAGCTGTGGATAGCGTAATGTTGACATTATCTTTTTTAACGTCTGCATAATCGAGATCAAACGTGGCCTTTAGCATTTCCCATGTAGGGATAGGCGTGAACATTGGTTTTTTCGGCTATTTCATCCATAGTTATGCTGGATTGTTTGATCAGGTCAGATATGTAAGTTGCGGTTGTAATTTGTGATGAAATGTTTTTTGCTCGTTTTGGAAAGTCAATATCAGACCTGATTTTAATTTCTTTGCTCACAAAATTATTCGCTTGTGAAGTAGTTCTAATTGCAAACTTTGCTGTAGCTAGCTCACGATGGTTGTTTAGAGGTAGAATTCCAGCAACTTTGTACGTTTCCAGAGTAGAAGCATGAGTTGGTACACCTAGTGCAATTTTAAGACTTTTGCAGTCCAAGTTCTGAATCTTTTTTAGTAAATATTTAGGTGCATTGAAAAAAACTTCTTGCGCGTAGGATAATTTAGACCTGACCAGCGCTGTTGACAGATGAATCAGTATATTTGTATCCATTCCCCAGGGTAATTTGCTTATTATCTTTAGAAAATTTAAGGTTTTTCGTGCTTTTGTTAAAATATAATCAAAATGAACATTCCAGCTTAATTTCGAAGTGATGTAAACTCCCAGAAATTTTACGACCTGTTTGTAATTTAACACTTCACCAAGCAATTTGAAAGTAGGCAAGTTATTTGAGTTACCACCAGGATCAAACAGCATCATGTTAGTCTTTTCTGCCGACAACGACAGACCATTTTCTAACATATAGTTTCCAAGATTATCAAGATCAATTTGATACAATTTCCTGATGTAATTCCGTGTTCTCTGTGGAGTTGTCTTTTTTAAAGTGATATTCATCCAAGTGCATATATCATCAGCATACTGTACTAAAACAACACGATTTGAAAAAGCTTTAGGAAGATCCTGTATAAGGATATTAAATAAAATAGGTGCTATCACTGAACTTTGTGGAATCCCCATGTCGAGGTGCCGTGAAGTAGAATAACTAGCTCCCACTCTAGCCTGTATTGTTCTATTAGCTAAAAAAGATTTAATGTAATTGTACATATTGCCAGATAAACCAACAGATTTTAGCTTGAACAATAAACGTTTATGCCAAACTTGATCGTAAGCTTTTTTTACATCAAAGAAAGTAGCTAAAACACTTTTTCTGCGGGCAAACTGTTGTTTGATCTGAGTCGTAAGTTTAACCAGGTGTTCAACTGCGGATCTCCCTTTTCTAAAACCCGCCTGGTTTACCGGAATAACGTTATTTTTATCACAGTAGTGTAAAAGTCTGTTTAAGATCAATCTTTCCATTAGTTTGCTCGTGTGGGACGTCAAAGCAATGGGTCTGTAACTGTTTTTATCAGTTTTCGATTTTCCTGCTTTTAATATCGGTATAACTATAGACTTTTGCCAGATTTGTGGTACAGTTCCGCTAACCCAGCATTTCTGCAAAATTTTGTGTAGGAAAATAAGATAGTTTTCAGGGAGATGTTTAATCATTTCAGTCGAAACTGCATCAATACCTACCGAACTCGTTTTGTTGTGTAGAAACAGTATTGTGTTTTTTAGCTCTTCTAAGGTGATTGGAGAATTAAACCAGAGATCATTCTGAGGTATTGGATCAGTGTAGATTGAGTTGTTATCTTCCATTTCTCTGTGATGTTTGCAGTCTGGAGATAAACCTTCAACTTTACTGTTTTTAGCAAATAAGTCCACAAAGGTTTCTGCTTTGTCCATGTCTGAAGGAAATGTGTTACATGTTTCTATCATTATCGGACACCTAGGTAAGTTGGTTCCATTCTTCATTTGATTCATTTTCGTCCAGACTTTATGGAAATCTTTGAAATCTGAAATTTCTTTTTTGCAGAATGATGCCCAATAAACTTTCTTTGCTTCAGCAATGATTTTGTTACATTGGATGTTAGCTTTTTTCATTTCCACATGATCTTCAGGTTTCCGGCTTTTGATGTAGATTTTGAATTTCTCCCTTTTATATTGAACTGCTTTCTCACATGCCTCTGTCCACCAAACATTACCCAATCGATTATTCGATTTAGAAGTTTTGAGTTTCGGAATTGATACGTCTGCAGCGGCTAGAATTGACTCTTGGAATTTAGAAAACATAATGTCTACATTTTCACTTTCATAATGTCTGTAATCCTGATTAGCAAGAGCAGTTCGAAATAAGGACCAGTCTGCACGCTTGTAATTATATTTTGGAATAATATCAGGAGAGCTGTCTTTCATCCTGATGTTTTTGTCAGTTATGGTTATGATGATAGGTAGATGATCGCTTCCCAAAGTGTCTCTGTGAGTTTCCCAGGTACAGGATGGTGCTAATTCTGGTGATATCAGAGACAAATCGATGGCTGTCGCCCTGTGTTTGGAGACATCAGGGATCCTAGTGACACTACCATCATTTAGAAGGTAAAGCGAACTATCAACGATATTTTCTACCAAACGATTGCTCGTAACAGTAGAACAGTTCTTTTCCCAAAATGGGGAGTGGGAATTAAAGTCTCCACCTATTAACCATTTACCACGCTGCTGATGATCTTGGATCGTGCGCAGCCATTCTGTGTTGCGGTCGTTTGGACCTGTTGGCAGGTACACTGATAAAACGTTGATGTTTAAAGAATTGCTTAATTGGACAGTGGCAGCACAAGCGTGCAAATCGTCGCTTGATTTCAAAACCGGGGAAGTAAGTAAGCAGTATTGTAACTCTTTGAGTATGTATATCGCGGTGGATACCTTCTTCCCGTGATTCCCACATTCATAGACTGGAGGATAGTAATAATTGGGGAAATTGGGAAGCTTGGTTGCAACAACATTCATCGACTGCAGAATCAAAACTTCACATCTATTTGATGTCAGGAAATGCTCCAAGTATGCCGAATTGGTGGAAAGGGATCTACAATTCCATTGCAAAAACTTGACTTGGGATTGTTGTCGCATTACTGATACTGGTTTATTTCCAACTTTCTATTGACTGTTCTTTATGGTCGATAATAATGAATACTTTGATTTTCTGTGTACAGGAGAGATGGGCAGAAAGAAAATTACGCAATTACTTATACTACGAAGTAAAGATAACAAAATTGTAGCAAAACGATGAAAAGAAAATTACACAACGTAGAAATAACTTATTGAAGAGATATTAGATTACAATGGATAACAAATAGGCCTAACCAATAAACAAAATAATAGCATACACGTCTTCAAATGAACAGAGTGTATAGTCTGAGTCTTGATAGTCGGACTAAAACCTGGTTATTGTATACTTTCAGCAGAAGAAATGTCAGAGATGACGAGGAAAAAGTCCTGTGACATGAACGTCAAGAATTGTATATATAATACTGTTATATCAAAACATTATATGGCCACCATGGTACGTAGTTGTCGAAAAGGTGGTACCGTTCTCTGGAGAATCTGGAAGGGTGTAGCTGTGCTGATCTTGATCTTGCTGTTCTCCTTGGAGTCTCCCAAAAGAGGTCTCGAATGTGTCTTCCAAAATTTCCTGCAATGATGCTGCTTCCTCTGGTGGTGGGGTGTATGTCATCTTTTAGAAATTGTTGAGTGGTACGAAGGTTTTCATGTGATACAAAAGAAATATTTTTCATATCAACAAGTTCAGCAGATAGTAAAGCGTTGAACAGATTTCGTTGAACCTCCATTCGTGCCTGCCGTACAGGGGCAACCTTACTAACGACTAATTTTGAATTAGGATGTTCTTGTGCTATTTGTTTTTTGTGTGTATGTGTGTATGCGTGTATGCATGTTTATGTGTGTGTATGTATTTGTATGTGTATATGAATATGTGTCTGTGTTTGTTTTATGTGTGTGTGTGTGAGAGAGAGAGAGAGAGAGAGAGAGAGAGAAAGAGAGAGGGGAGAGACAGAGAGACAGAGAGAGAGAGAGAGAGAGAGAGAGAGAGAGAGAGAGAGAGAGAGAGAGAGAGAGAGAGAGAGAGAGAGAGTACATTGACATTCTCAGCCCATTCAGAACACAAAAGCTCACTGGTCTTTCTATTCGTACCCGTCACAGCTCGACATTTCCTCATGCTTGTGTCAGACTTCAAGCTCTGAATTAGTCTGATGTCTGTCAGTCAGTTTCTGTCGTGTTTAGCCCCTTAAAGGGGAACTGTACGGAAGGATGTATAGACTATTGGAACACGAACATAAAGGCCCTGTGAACATCAAAGAAAGAAAGGAACCGGAGTCGAGCAAAACTTACCGCACACCAACAAAACGTATGTGCTTATCGCGTGAACATTTGCAAGAAATCTATCCTTTGTCTGAGACGCCTTGTTAAAAATCGTGAAATAAAATCTAGAGAGACATTAAACACAAATAAGTTAATAAATTCTTAAATGAAAGCGAAACTGTGCGGTTTCAGTGGGAGAGACAAATGGGAGTAGATCAGTAAATTAAAAAGAAAAAAGAGAGGAGAGGGGGAGGGCAGAGAGAGAGAGAGAGTGAGAGAGAGAGAGAGAGAGAGAGAGAGAGGGGGGGGGTTAAAACGAAATATCTCAGAAGATTAAACTCTTTTACTGATATTGTTTTTGTATTTCTGGAAGTTTAATTCTAGTTCGCCTAGTTTAGGCAGTAACAGTCAGCGGTCAGCCAGTGTATCGGTACACATGTACTGAACGTGATGGTATTGGTGCTGGGGACTTTTTCAGTATAAATAGTACCACCGCTTTCTGGAAATTCTGTGCTAGGAGTTTCCTCTTTTCTGTCACTCTCTTTGTTTTTTCCTTCCTCCTTTGCTTTCTGTCGTTTCTTCCTGTTATTTTCTGCCTCGCTGGTCCATTCACCTGTATGTATGTGTTCGATAAAGTCTTATGTACTTTCTCTTAGGATTGATAATTGGATGGATGTATTAAGTGCGTGTATTTTGGGCTTAAGGGAAATGAGATATGCGGAAGCAATTTTAGATCATGTAGGCCCCTTTTTATACACGTTTTAGTGTCCATGGTTATGTTTAACCCTTTGATGCCCACGCCCTGTTCACCAGCATCCAGCATTGTCAACCATGCCAGCAAACAAAACATTTAACCCTATGACTCTCTTTCCTATCCACCAGCTTCAGCAGGAAGCTGGTGGATAGGGACAGGGAGTGAAAGGGTTAAGGAAAGCTGGTGGATAAGGAAAGGAGTGAAAGGGTTAGGGAAAGCTGGTGGACAGGGACAGGGATTGAAAGGGTTAGGGAAAGCTGGTGGGTAGGGACAGGGAGTGAAAGGGTTAAGGAAAGCTGGTGGATAGGGAAAGGGAGTGAAGGGTTAAGGAAAGCTGATGGATAAATTAAAGAAAGCTTGTGGATAGGGAAAGAGTCTGAAAGGTTAGGGAAAACTGGTGGATAGGGACAGGGAGTGAAAGGGTTAAGTAAAGCTGGTGGATAGGGACAGGGAGTGAAAGGGTTACGGAAAGCTGGTGGATAGGGACAGGGAGTGAAAGGGTTAAGGAAAGCTGGTGGATAGGGAAAGAGTTAAGGAAAGCTGGTGGATAGGGACAGGGAGTGAAAGGGTTAGGGAAAGCTGGTGGATAGGGACAGGGAGTGAAAGGGTTAAGGAAAGCTGGTGGATAGGGACAGGGAGTGAAAGGGTTAGGGAAAGCTGGTGGATAGGGACAGGGAGTGAAAGGGTTAGGGAAAGCTGGTCGATAGGGACAGGGAGTGAAAGGGTTAGGGAAAGTTGGTGGATAGGGAAAGGAATGAAAGGGTTAAGGAAAGCTGGTAGATAGGGACAGGGAGTGAAAGGGTTAGGGAAAGTTGGTGGATAGGGAAAAGAGTGAAAGGGTTAGGGAAAGCTGGTGGATAGGGAAAGAGTTAAGGAAAGCTGGTGGACAGGGAAAAGGAGTGAAATAGTTAAGGAAAGCTGGTGGATAGGGACAGGGAGTGAAAGGTTAAGGAAAGCCGGTGGATAGGGAAAGAGGGTGAAAGGGTTAAGGAAAGCTGGTGGATAGGGACAGGGAGTGAAAGGTTAAGGAAAGCTGATGGACAGGGACAGGGAGTGAAAGGGTTAAAAAAAAGCTGATGGATAGGGACAGGGAGTTAAAGGGTTAAGGAAAGTTGGTGGATAGGGACAGGGAGTGAAAGTGTTAAGGAAAGCTGGTGGATAGGGACAGGGAGTGAAAGGGTTTGGGAAAGCTGGTGGATAGGGACAGGGATTGAAAGGGTTAAGGAAAGCTGGTGAAAGGGTTGGACAGAAGCGGCATGAGACAGGAGGTGACAGGCGTGAAGCGATCAGCAATAGGAGAGAGGACACACAGCAAGATCACGACATGCTGTCACTTTAACTGCACATGATTGGTTAATGGAGGGACCGTCAAAAACTGTAATCACTTGGAATGAAAAATGCAAGGATTGAAGAAGAAGGACAGAGGGGGGGGGGGGGAGAGAGAGAGAGAGAGAGAGAGAGAGAGAGAGAGAGAGAGAGAGAGAGGAGAGTTCGTGTTGAGTGTGTGTATGTGTATTTTTCAGTGGAGAGGAGAGAGAGAGAGAGAGAGAGGAGAGAGAGAGAGAGAGAGAGAGGAGTGAGTTCGTGTTGAGTGAGTGTGTATGTTTGTGAGTGTGTTTGTTCGTGAGAGAGTGTGTCACTGTGCATATATGTGTGTGTATGAGAGAGAGAGAGAGAGAGAGAGAGAGAATGTGTGTGTGTGTTTGCGCGTGCGTGCGTGTGTGTGTGTGTTTGTGTGTACGTGTGTCTGTGGGAGAGAGGAAAAGAGAGAGAGAAAGAGAGAGAAAGAGAGAGAAAGAGAGAGACAGAGACAGAGAGAGAGAGAGAGAGGAGAGACAGACAGATAGAGAGACAGAGACTAAACGGGAAGGGCGTGTGATGGAGAGATGACTCAGTCAGAGGGGCGAAATGTCCCAAAGACCATCAAGAAGGGATGTGAATGTGGCCAGACAGCCAGGTCCTCTGCCATCATCGCTGATGGCACTTTCACGGAAAAGAAGTTTGCTGCTGGAATAGGGAACCGCAGTGCAGTGTTCCAAGTCCGCTTGCTTTTCTGTTATAACACTTTGACGGTGCTTTATTCTTGTATCACGGGCTGGTTGCTTCTTTGGTAAAGCCGTGGAGTAGGGATCTAATATAATGAGTTCAATCCCAGCTCGCAGCATTAAAAACTGGTCTGTTGGCTGCCCATCTTAGTGTTGCCATCATTCTGGTCGTGTCAGCTTGGTGTTGCAAAGGTTTCTGCCTCCCCCCCCCCCCCCCCCCCCCCCCCCCCCCCCCCCCACCTACTCTTTCCGCTCTTCGGTTCAAGACCTCGCCAGCGCATGGGGTTTTGCGCAGGCTCAGGGAGTCTGCCAGGTCATTGCTGGCAGATTTGGGTGGAGCGCTTATGGAATTGTCCGAGTGCGATGAATCCCTCTTGAACAAATTCAAACTCCACGGGCTGCCGAGCACAGCTTGGAGTCTGGAATTATTCAAGAAGTATTGATGGCACTGTGGCACTTGGAAAAAACTCCATATGCGCTCCACCCAAACGTGAAAATAGTTTATAGTTTGTTCAAGAGGGACTGATCGCACTCGCACAATGCCATATATGCTCCATCCAAATCTACCAGCATTTATCTACCAGAATCTTT
>CM060310.1:8581156-8588656 GCA_030674185.1 Monoplex corrugatus | reverse complement strand
AAAACATGGGGGGGGGGGGGGGGGTTAGTGCCCTGAACCAGATGTACGGGCTACGTGCTCTTGCCACACCCCTTCACATGGTTCCTTCTTCAATAAGGGTTTGGATGCCGTAAGACAGTCTAGTGGAAAGCCACGCTTGTCTTGTCCCCACCCCACAGCTCTCCCCTCAGTCAGTTTTTTGCATTGAACAAAGTTGTAATCAGTGTTGTTGGTAAAATCTGCTCCTCTTCCCCCTACCCCGCAAATATTGGCTGTGTACCTTATGGGGAATTGAACAGTGTGTAATTACATTGTTGTTGTTACAATTATATGATTATGATGATGATGGTTGTTCTTGTTATTATTATTTCATTATTATTATTATTATTATTATCATCATCATCATCATCATCATCATCATCATCATATTATTATTATTATTATTGTTCTTGTTGTTGTTGTCGTTGTTGTTATAAATCATTTTTGTATTGTGCTATTCTCCGAATTATTTGGACTGACCGCGCAATACTGATAATCAGATTTTTAGCTCAGTCTGTTAGGCAAGCTGACCACACTCCACTGTATTGTTGCACAGTCTGCACCTTTGGTGGGCGTGCATGCTGGGTGTTTTCATGTTTCCATAAGCCAGCCACTAATATGACTTACAGGATCGTTAACGTTCGTATAATCTCCTCCTTCCCTACACTCCTACACCGCCTCTTATTGTTGCAGGTGTTGTAAAGTTGTCCACCCCCGTTCCCTTTTGTCAGTCATTGCTGGATGGCACGTTGTATTTGCTGTAAGGTTTTCCTCCTCCTTATTTCTGGAGGTCTGGGACAAACGTTAATGGAATTTGCTTGATTCTGTTGGGTTTTCATTAGGTCCGGTTTTTTTCTTGTCAGCAAGTTGGTTCTGTTGGTGTCCACCACGATGAAGAGCCCCTTCATCAGTGACAAACAGCCCTAACAAGCAAACACCTCTTTACATCTCCAGCACTTCCAACATTGTTGACTGGACGGAATCCCAAAGAAGGAGTATTAGTCTTTCATTCCTTCTTATAGGGCAGGATGGGGCAGTCACAGAATTATCATTTCTTGCAGGAAGCTGGTGTACAGGGTAAGGAGGTGACAAGACTAGCATCCAAGCATGTATCCTGTTCCCTGCATCTTTTTCCTGCACCACTGCTCGTAGAGTTCTCGGAGTTGATGGACTACGCCCACTTCTTGCTGACACAGCATTCACGATCACGCCTCTCCCTCGTCTGGCTCATTATGCATTGCCTGTACAGTGGCTGTTTTTGAAATGTCTGATGAAAAAGTCTTCTGTCGAACCAGATGCATTGATAAATGACGGGCAAGTGTCCAGTTTTTGCTCAATGTCAAAATCAGTTGAGAAAATAAATTTGTCTTCTAACAATTTCTGGCCTGTCTTGGTGGCATTCAACGAATTTGTTCTTTGCTGTCTGCCTGTCGTCTGCACCATAGCACCGAGACTGTCCCACTGAATGTATTAAAGGACATCTGTCTTACACTGACCTCTGGGATCATGGCTGTATTCAGTCTTTGGGATCTGTCTGCTTCCATTGACAAACTTAATATCACTTGCTGCTAGCGCACTGTACATCTGAAAATGTGCGCTCTGCTGCTGTACAGAATCAAATACTCCCTGATGACATCTGTGATATTGAACATTCCTGGCTTCATTTCTACCGTTCAACTAGAGCACACTCACCCGTTGCTAACAAATATTCTTCATAAATCTCATATAGTGTCCACCAGGACCTATGTCATGTGCTTTTCTTTTCATATTGTGTAGCATATCGTTATTCAGCGGTCGTATTCTGCCCTGAAAAGAAGTCTTCAGAGTCGTTGATTTGTGTGCAAGCTGCGTACAGAATGTTCACACGATGAATGGTATACTGGACTTGTGGGAGGTTTATTTGGTCGTCAAGACAGGGTTTCAGTTTCACAAAGGCTCTTGTGGTCTTTGTTATTCATGTAAGGATCTCTGGTTTCCAGTTATTACCATTGATGATTGCCCCTGGTTATTCCAAGCTGGTTGTCCTCTTCAAGTTCTTCCTGTCCACTGGGACCGTCTGCTGACTCTTTTCTAACTCGTTGAGAGCTTGGTCTTTGTATTAATGTCTACACCGTATACAGTAGAGGTTTGGGGATGGTCTGGTAAGCTGTCCAGCTTCTGTTCTTATCCTGCCAGGCCGCCAGTGTCATCTGCATATCTTTCTGTGGTGTGTATTGAACCCTTGTGTATAATCATATTATCTGAGATGTCTGTCGTGGTGTGGTCTAGACAGACGTTGAAAGGTGTGGGAATGAACAGAGAACGTGGCTGTGTACAGGCTGAGGTTGGCATCCAGTCCCTGAGGGTGACGTTTATGACAGATTTCTGTCTTGGTCTTGTCACGCTGATTTGTGCAGCTTGTATAAAGGTGTGGTTGATGTATACCTCCTGTTGGGCTGTGAGGCTGCGTGTGGTGCTCTGTCAAATGCCCCACTCACGTCTGTGAATGTATGTTATTTTCATTATTTTATTTTCAGTCTTGTCAGAAGTTGCAATGCCTGTCAAAACTTTCCAAGAACTCGTGGGATAGCCAGCTCTGTCGATAGTGTTGCGGACTGGAAAAATGCTGTCTTGAGTTCGGTCCCAGCTTGCAACATAAAGCTGGCCTGTTTGCTGCTTATCTTAATGCTCAATCATTCTGATAGTGTCGTCTTAATGTTTCATGTATACCCACTCCATTTCAACACCTTGTCAGTGCATAGGATTCTGCACAAGCTCAGTGAATCTGCTAGATAACAAATAGCAGATTTGGATGCAGCACAGGCATGTCCATGACCAGATTCCTAACTCCAAGGACTGTCCCTTAACCCTTTGGTTCCTGCACCATTTCCACCAGCACCCTATATTGCCAACCATGCTAACAAAGCAAAAACTTAATCCTTTAATTCACTCACCTTATCCACCAGTTTCTTGCAGGAAGCTGGTGGATAGGTTGAGGAAGTCAAAGGGTTAAGTTTTTGCAGTTGGCGGGTAGGGTACGGGAGTCAAAGGGTTAAAATCAAGTGTGGAGGGGGGAGGGGGCAGGAGGTAGTAGTGGCATGAGAAGATAAGGAGGAAGGCATTAGGAAGACGGGGTCCTCCACGTGATTGGCTTGGGCGCTGCTACCTCCGCCATTGTCATCAGACCAAGGGGCCGCCGCCAGATTTTGTATTCCACTGACACCCGACTCTGATTTCGTTTCCTCCAATTTCTGGGTACAGGCAACAAAATTTGCCCTGCTTCGATTTTCTTTTTCGCGAGCAGACACGAAACTGGTGATAGTGGTGGTGGTGGTGGTGGTTGTGGGGGGGGGGGTGTTGTATTATCGAGGGGAGAAAGGTGAAGGGGTAAAGGTATTGTGGTGATGGTGAGAAAAGTCCACAGACTGCACAGAAAAGTCAACAGACCGGACAAGTCCATATGTCACGGTATAGTGGTGATGGTGAGAAAAGTCCACAGACTGCACAAAAAAGTCCACAGACTGCACAGAAAAGTCCACAGACTGCACAAGTCCATATGTCACGGTATAGTGACGATGATGAGAAAAGTCCACAGACTGCACAGAAAAGTCCACAGACTGCACAGAAAAGTCCATATGTAATGGTGTAGTATTGATGATGAAAACGTTCACAGACTGCACCCAAAATTCCACAGATTGCAAAAAGAGTCCACAGATTGAAAAATAATCCACAAGCTGCGCAGAAAAATCCACAGACTGCACAGAAAAGTCCATATGTCACGGTGCAGTGGTGATGATAAAAAAAGTCCCCAGACTGCACAGAAAAGTCCCCAGACTGCACAGAAAAGTCCACAAGTCCTTATGTCACGGTATAGTGGTGATGGTGAGAAAAGGCCACAGACTGCACAGGTCTATGTCACGAAACAATTTAATGAACTGCTACAGGCTCATGACCTCGGTGCTACAGTCACGTTTGATGCTTGTTGGCAAGACTTGTTTGGGTCATTGTTATAATTAATGTTTAAAGCCCAGCGGACTGCTCAGAACCACATATCAGGGCTGACGTTTTGTTTTTACTATGATCGATGTGTAAACAAAGCGCGTAGTTGATGGGGCTAGTCTGATGATGGAGCCAGTCTGATGGGGCCAGTCTGATGATGGGGCCAGTGTGATGATGGGGCCAGTCTGATGATGGGGCTAGTCTGATGATGGGGCCAGTCTGATGATGGGGCCATAACTTTGGACTGTGTGAACAAAGTACAGTAGTGGGTGATGGAGGTGGTTGGAGTGATAGAGGGGGGAGCAGTTTTGTGTTTGGAATTTGCTCAAGAGGGATTTATGTGTATATGTTACAGTTGTGAGACAATGACTTGATATTCTGTAATGTGTATATGTTACAGGTGTTAGACAGTGACTTGATATTCTGTAATGTGTATATGTGACAGGTGTTAGACAGTGACTTGATATTCTGTAATGTATATATGTTACAGGTGTTAGACAGTGACTTGACGTTCTGTAATGTGTATATGTTATAGGTGTGAGATAATGACTTGATATTCTGTAATGTGTATATGTTACAGGTGTTAGACAGTGACTTGACATTCTGTAATGTGTATATGTTAGAGGTTTGAGATAATGACTTGATATTATGTAATGTGTATATGTGACAGGTGTTAGACAATGACTTGACATTCTGTAATGTGTATATGTTACAGGTGTTAGACAGTGACTTGACATTCTGTAATGTGTATATGTTACAGGTGTTAGACAGTGACTTGACATTCTGTAATGTGTATATGTTACAGGTGTGAGATAATGACTTGATATTTTGTGATGTGTATATGTTATAGGTGTGAGATAATGACTGTTGATATTTTGTTGTTGTTGATGTGTTATATGTTATAGGTGTGAGATAATGATATGATATTCTGTGATGTGTATATGTTATAGGTGTTAGATAATGACTTGACATTCTCTAATGTGTATATGTTATAGGTGTGAGATAATAACTTGATATTTTGTGATGTGTATATGTTATAGGTGTGAGATAATGATGTGACATTCTGTGATATGTATGTATTATAGTTATGATATATTTATGTAACATTTTTCAATGTTTATATATATATGGGTATGAGATAATGATGTGATATACTGTAATGTGTATATATTACAGTTGAGATAATGATGTATCAAACAGAGCAAAACATAAAGAGTTTGTAATAACCCTATGAGACATTAATATCGTCGTAGACAAGGGGCAGACATCACTGTTATTCGAATTGTGTTGTTGGTTTATTTGTTGATCTTTTGATAATGTGTCAGATCGACACTTCTCTATTGATCTGTCATTTGGTATATGAGATGAGAATTTACAATAAGACTCTCTGTACCGTGGTGTATACCGTGTGACGAGTTACTCGGTATCAAACACCTTCATACTGAATGCCTGGGCCTGCACGATGTGAGACATAAGCACCGTATAGCAGACTGTGTAAAGAACCTCTTCAGAGTTGATCCTCTGAATGCAATTGTCAAGTTTTTACAAGAGAACGGTAAATTTTACCAGATATGATTATACGTGGCTGAGGACAGACAGGGTGGAAGATGTGCTTGCGGCGACAAGGGATAGATGCACATGGAGGGCCATGATCGCCAACGCCATGCGGTAGGGCACATGATGATGATGATTATACATATGGGAAAGATTTCAAGTACTTTTTTAGACTTGAAAGGATAATTGTGAGCTTGGTTTTTAACTCTTGTCTTTTAGATTAAACCTGGAGTTGTTTTTAACGTGGTGATAACACTGATGTAGTTTTAGTGATCGGCTGGACTTGTGAGTTATATCAACTTGATCTCCTCTTCTTCTACACCTGCAACATAACCAATCAAAAAATCTATGGGGGAAAAACACCCTTGGCCTTGGTGAAGTCTTACTCGCCATCATCAGGAGACTAAAGATGAAATGGTTCGGCTATGTTTCAAGATCATCGGGCCTCGCAGAAACTCTCCCCCAGGGCACCGTGCTGTAGAGTGATGGTGACAGGGAAGAGGAAGACAGAAGAAATGGGAAGATAGCATCATGGAAGGGATGACATATCCTTCACAACCTCGCGAAGGTTACACAAGATTGACATAAATGGCAGACACTTCTCACTTTTGGATTCAGTTTTCTCACGACGACGTCATTGACATAAATGGTAGAGGCTTTTCACTTTCAGACTCAGTTTTCTCATGACGGTGTCACTGCTGTCTGAAAAATCCATATACAGTAATACCGCAGACACCATGTGATGGAAACGGATCTATGATAATGGTGGTGAGCGCCATAAGCCCGCCCATAAACCCTACATGAGCCTAGTTTGTGAAGTTTTACCTAAGTTAAGACTTCTCCAAACTAATACCCGTTCTTGTTCCTGTATCCATCCTGGTACTAGTCTATCACTGAAACGGCACCATGCTCTCCTGCAATGAATAGCATCCTGTGTAATGGGCTTGTGAACAAGTCTGTAGTGGTGACCCAACCGCCTCTGGGTTAAGAAACAAAGAAAGAAAAAGAAATTTTTGTTTACGATTTTATCAGACACTTGTGGATCCAGTGCAGACTTTTAGCTTTTCAGTATTTTAAGCCAGGAGAGAAGGAGAAGGTAGGGGGAGAGGATAAGGGTGGAAGTTTGAAGGCCAGCACCACCACACGATTGTCTCGGGCTCTGCTACCTCCGCCATTGTCATCAGACCGAAGGGCCGAAAGCCAGATTTTGTATTCCAGCCACCACCCCGGGCCCGATTACATTTCGCCCAGTTTCAGGGCGCGGTGTGATTTCATTACCCCCAGTGTCATGATGCAGTCAACAACAAGAGTTGCCTCCCCTCTTCCATTTTTTCCTCAAGCAGACGTGAAGTTGGTGGTAGTATCAATAGAGGGAAGGGGGACGGTGAGGTGAAAGGGGGTTAGATGGATAGGGGAGGGGGTGGGGATGGTTGACAGGTGTATAACGGTAAGGAGGGAGTGTGGGATAAAGAAGATGTGAATGAAAAAAAAAAGGATGGGTGAGAGAATTGAGGCAATGGTAATGATTGCACCCATTGAGGGTGGGTGAGAGAATTGAGGCAGTGATAATGATTGCACCCATTGAGGGTGGGTGAGAGAATTGAGGCAATGGTATGATTGCACCCATTGAGGGTGGTGAGAGAATTGAGGCAATTATAATGATTGCACTTTGTAAGGGTGGGTGAGAGAATTGAGGCAACGATGATGATTGCACCCATTGAGGGTGGGTGAGAGAATTGAGGAAATGATGATGATTGCACCCGTTGAGGGTGGGTGAGAGAATTGAGATAGTGATAATGATTGCACCCATTGAGGGTGGGTGAGAGAATTGAGGCAGTGATAATGATTGCACCCATTGAGGGTGGGTGAGAGAATTGAGGTAGTGATATAATGATTGCACCCATTGTGGGTGGGTGAGAGAATTGAGGCAGTGATAATGATTGTATCCTG
>CM060310.1:8533656-8578656 GCA_030674185.1 Monoplex corrugatus | reverse complement strand
CAGATAGGCAGACAGACAGACAGACAAACACCCCCACCCCCTCTAAAACAAAAGGTAGAAGACAGGTAAGAAGCAAAAGAGAGTGATGCTGTCGTAGCCAAAGAGCAGGATATCATACAGACTCAATTTTGTATCATGTGTTCATCTGTTTCCTTTCTGTTATATACTTGCAGTTGAATTATTAGTCATGTGTTGGGTACTTTTCTGATGGTAATTTGTCATTATTTGACATTAAGTTTACAAGGGCATCCTGCTTATCTCCTACCATAATCACACAACTCAATAAGCAGTCTGCAGAAAAGTATGAAGCAACTCCGAAGAATGCTTCCTCACGATCATCATGAATCAGTCAGTAAAGAGTTCAGCCTTGTTCAAAGATCGTCAGGCCTTGCAAAAACGATAGTATGGTTACACCATGCTAGGGCAGAGAAGAGAAGGCAGACAAAAGTAGTAGATAGGAAGACAGTGTCAAAGAACGGATTGTTTGTCCTCTGTAAACTTAAGAAGTTAGAATTAATGTAAATGTCATGGATTTATGAAGAAATCATTAGTAGTGACCCAGTCAGTTTTTGGTCTAAGAAACAATGAGACAGACAGACAGAAAATATTCTATTTTGCTCTGCTATCCATCAGAGCTTTCAAATACTGTTTTTGTCAGCTTGGATGGTTGGAAATGGGAGTTGGGGAAGGAAAAGAGGGCTATGGGTAGAGATAGGAAGGACGAGTCTCCACATGATTGGCTTGAGCGCTGTACCTTCATCTTTGTCATCAGTCTGAAAGGACGTTGTCAGATTTTGTATTTCACCGACGTCAGAGTGAGATTTCATTCCACGCGAATTCTGGGCACAGTCTGATTTCATTGTCCACAAATTCCGGCTGCATTCTGGTATATTTACCATCAATTTCAGGGTGCATTCTGATTTCAAAACCCACAGTTTCAGGGCGCAGCCTGATGTAGTATGCAGTCTGATTTCATTCCGTACAATCTGTGCATGCTATCTGATATAAATGCCCATAATTGCAGGATGCTGTCTGATTGCAAACCTCACACTTTCAGATACTGACTGATATGATGTTCACAATTCGGGATGCATATTGATTTGAATGCCCACAATTTCAGGACGCAATATGATTTGAATGCCACAATTTCAGGACGCATATTGATTTGAATGCCCACAATTTCAGGATGCGTATTGATTTGAATGCCCACAATTTCAGGACGCATATTGATTTGAATGCCCACAATTTCAGGATGCGTATTGATTTGAATGCCCACAATTTCAGGATGCGTATTGATTTGAATGCCCACAATTTCAGGACGCGTATTGATTTGAATGCCACAATTTCAGGACGCATATTGATTGAATGCCCACAATTTCAGGATGCGTTTGATTTGAATGCCCACAATTTCAGGACGCATATTGATTTGAATGCCCACAATTTCAGGATGCGTATTGATTTGAATGCCCACAATTTCAGGATGCGTATTGATTTGAATGCCCACAATTTCAGGACGCATATTGATTTGAATGCCCACAATTTCAGGATGCATATTGATTTGAATGCCCACAATTTCAGGATGCGTATTGATTTGAATGCCCACAATTTCAGGACGCATATTGATTTGAATGCCCACAATTTCAGGATGCGTATTGATTTGAATGCCCACAATTTCAGGATGCGTATTGATTTGAATGCCCACAATTTCAGGATGCGTATTGATTTGAACGCCCACATTTGAATACTGACAGTTTCACGATACATACTGATTCCAGTGCTGACAGTTTCAGGATGCAGTCTGACATGGATGTCCATAATTTCACAGTCTGACATAGATGTCCATAATTTCAGGATGCAGTCTGACATGGATGTCCATAATTTCACAGTCTGACATAGATGTCCATAATTTCAGGATGCAGTCTGACATGGATGTCCATAATTTCACAGTCTGACATAGATGTCCATAATTTCAGGATGCAGTCTGACATGGATGTCCATAATTTCAGGATGCAGTCTGACATGGATGTCCATAATTTCACAGTCTGACATAAATGTCCATAATTTCAGGATGCAGTCTGACATGGATGTCCATAATTTCAGGATGCAGTCTGACATGGATGTCCATCAATTTCAGGATGCATTCTGACATGGATGTCCAAATTTCAGGATGCAGTCTGACTTGGATGTCCTAATTTCAGGATGCAGTCTGATTGAATGTCCATAATTTCAGGATGCAGTCTGACATGGATGTCCATAATTTCAGATGCAGTCTGACATGGATGTCCATAATTTCAGGATGCAGTCTGAATGGATGTCATATTTCAGGATGCAGTCTGATTTGAATGTTCATAATTTCAGGATGCAGTCTGACATAGATGTCAAATTTCAGGATGCAGTCTGACATTGGATGTCCATAATTTCAGGATGGCAGTCTGACATTGGATGTCCATAATTTCAGGATGCAGTCTGACATGGATGTCCATAATTTCAGGAGCATCTGAATTGAAATGTCCATAATTTCAGGATGCAATCTGAATTTGGATGTCATATTTCAGGATGCAGTCTGATATGATGTCCATAATTTCAGGAGGCAGTCCGATATGGATGTCCATAATTTCAGGATGCAGTCCGAATTGGCTGTCCATAATTTCAGGATGCAGTCTGATTTGAATGCCCATAATTTCAGGATGCAGTCGATTTGAATCCCATAATTGCAGGATGCGGTATGGTTGATCCCATAATTTCAGGATGCAGTTAGGATTTGAATGCCCATAATTTCAGGATGCGGTATGATTTGAATGTCCATAATTTCAGGATGCAGTCTGATTTGAATGCCTTCAACTTCATTTGCCCCTCTTCAATATTTTCACTAGGAGATATAAAGCTGTCGTGTTTCGTGAAAGAAGAAAAATTAGGTAGTGAAGATACGTGCGAGCGTGCGCACGCGCGCGTGTTGTATATGTGTGTGCGTGCTTGCGTGCGTGTGGGTGCGTGTGTTTATGCGCGTCTGCGCAGTCGGCTGGGTTTTAAACAACAATAACAAATGAGCGCAAAGTTGCACGCGAGCGTGTGTATATATTTAGATTTAGACTTTTGGAGGTGGGGGTGGGGGATGTACAGGATGGTGTGTGAACAAGGCAGATTGGTAATGATGGATGGGGGCATTGATCTGGGCTCTGTAAACACAGAAGAGTGGGATATGTTGGTGGGAGGAATAGAAAGGAATGGAGAATAAAACGTTGAAAGTGTGTCGAAATCTGAGTTGAATTAAGTTTAGAAATGTGCTATATCTAGTTTGCATGAAGTAGAAAGATGTGTCTAAACTGAAGTGACTCAAGAGGAGAAAGTGTGTCTGAATCTGAATTGAATTAATACAGAAATGTGTCGAAACCAGGCTGAATTTTTTTCAGAAGTGTGTCAAAGTCAAAATGTGAGTTGAATTTTGAGTAGGGTGTGTGGCTAAATCTGAATCGAATTAAGTAAAGATGTGTCTAAATCCGGGTTGAAGTTTATTCAGAAAATGTGTTCAAAATTTGAGATGAATTTTGCGTAGGAAGTGTATCTAAATCTTTGTTGAATTACGTTAAGAATGTGTGTAAATCATGGTTGAAGTACGTGTAGAAGATATGTCTAAATCTGAATTGAATTATGTCAGAAAATTGTCTTAATCTGACTTGAATTAAGTCTGAAAGAATCTCAGTTTGATTATTTAGTTTTCTAATCTGAGCTAAGAGTTATGATCTTAATGTAGAGCATAAAGTAAAGATAATTGAAAGACAGGCCAATAATAAAAGGGAGAAGTGTACTCATCATTGATAAAGTGTAGAAAGTGTGTCTCAATCATTGAATAAAGTTAGACAGTGTGTCTCAGTCATTGAATAAGTTAGACAGTGTGTCTCAATCATTGAATAAAGTGTAGAATGTGTCTCGATCATGAATAAGTGTAGAAAGTGTGTCTCAATCATTGATAAAGTATAGACAATGTGTCTCAATCATTGAATAAAGTGTAGAAAGTGTGTCTCAATCATGAAGTACAGTGTGATCATTGTAAAGGTAGAAAGTGTGTCTCAATCATTGATAATGTGAAAGTCCGTAGTAAAAGTGTGTTCAGTCAAACGATATGAATAAAGTGTAGAAAGTGTAATATCAATCAGAAGTGTTTCTCTCCGCTCGGGGCTGTACGAAAACGGTTTGTCATCAACTGGGACTGACCGTATACAGTATGAGCAAACAGAGACAATAATGATGAACGAGGACACTATCAGAAGTTTCCCCCCTCCCAGACCAGCCCCACCCCTCAATGACCACATATGGACGGAGATGGAACCAGACTGATGCAGCCTGCAATCACAGACAGCAATCTCTTCCAGACACTGCATAAAAGCGTTGTGGTGTCCCTTGAGATGAGGAAAATGTATCATCTGCTGGCTCTGGCAGACAGTTGATCAGGAGAATGTATGATATTTTGTGTTGTGGCAGGCAGTTGATGTGAGCGGGGCTTCCTTGTCTAGACAGGTCAAAGGGACAGTGTGTGTGAGAGAATGGTTTGGAAATCGGTATTTCAGTATAGTCAGTCAGTCGGCATGTCCTTGGGATGGTTTGTGTCATATATGTGGTATGACTTCTGTCTGTCTGCCTGTTTCTTCGTTCTTCTCTCTCTCTCTCTCTCTCTCTCTCTCTCTTCTTCTGTCTCTCTCTCCTCTCTCTCTTCTTCTCTCCTTCTCTCTCTCTCTCCTTCTTCTTTCTTCTCTTCTCTCTCTCTCTCTTCTCTTCTCTTCTCCTTCTCTCTCTCTTCCTTCTCTTCTCTCTCTCTTCCTTCTTTCTCTCTCTCTCTCTTCTCTCTCTCTCTCTCTTCCTTCTCTTCTCTCTCTCTCTTCTCTTCTCTTCTTCTTCTCTTCTCTCTCTCTTCTTCTCTTCTCTCTCTCTCTCCTTCTCTTCTCTCTCTCTCTCCTCTCTCTTCTTCTCTCTCTCTCTTCTCTTCTCTTCTCTCTCTCTTCTTCTCTCTCTCTCTTCCTTCTCTTCTCTCTCTCTCTCTCTTCCTTCTCTCTTCTCTCTCTTCCTTCTCTCTTCTCTCTCTCTCTCTTCCTCTCTCTCTCTCTTCTCTTCTTCTCTTCTCTCTCTCTCCTTCTTCTCTCTTCTCTCTCTCTCTTCCTTCTCTTCTCTCTCTCTTCCTTCTCTTCCCTCTCTCTCTTCCTTCCTTCTCTTCTCTCTCTTTCTCTTCTCTTCTCTCTCTCTCTCTTCTCTTCTCTCTCTCTCTCTTCCTTCTCTTCTCTTCTCTCTCTTCCTCTCTTCTCTCTTCTCTCTCTCTCTTCTCTCTCTCTCTCTCTTCCTTCTCTTCTCTCTCTCTTCTCTTCCTTTCTTCTCTCTCTCTCTCTCTGTCACTCTATCTCTCTCCCATCTATATCTCTTCATTTCTCTCTCCCTCCTCTCACATACACACACACTCACAAGAACACACACATATACACGCGCACGCACGCACACAAACATACACACAAGAGCACGCACACACACAAGAGCATGCACACACATCTCACAACGCACGCACCACGCACGCACACACACACACACACACACAACACAACACTAACACAAAATCCACAACCAACACACCCAACACAAAACAGATGTCGAAGCAGGTAATATCCACTAAACTCGGGATGACACAGCCTTCATTCATAGCTCAAGCTGTCCAGTTAGGATATTGTTTCTTTGCATTGTGGATTGTATGTTCATTTCTCTCTCTCTCTCTTCATCTTCTATCTATCTGTCTGTCATCTCCTTCTGTCTCTCTGTCTCTCTCTGTCTGTCTGTCTCTCTCACTCTGTCTGTCTGTCTCTCTTTGATCGTGTGTCATGTCTGTTGTGTTATCTGTTGATACTTCGTCATTTATCATATCAAATGACACACCATAGTAAGATCTTTCATATCTCCTGAGTAAGATCCATTTTGCAGTGTTATTTTTTCGCAGTTCATCTTTCCTTTCTCACCAGCGAAAATCAATAGTTCATTGATAGATTCTTGAATCATATCTGTAATCTTGGACAATTTTGTCCATGTATATGATGAAAAGTAGAGTTGATAGAACACGTCCTTGCTGGACACCGGATGTTAATTGGAATCAGATGGCCTAAGTCCACTGGGGGCCCTCGCACCTCGCACCACTCTCTCATGTTTGGCATTAATTGCTCGTGTGTTGTTCAGGACCTGACTTTTCATTTGGAGGACCCCAGTATCATTTGACAGTTTAGTTTGTTTATGTATATATATAAAGTTGTAGTCTGGCTTTTCCTTGACCGCTTATGCTTGTCCCCATTTCATGTTTACTGTTTCTTTAACAAAAGGTGTTTTGTTTTGATTTTCAGAATATTGATATGATCCTGATGATGCCATTTATTGGCGAAAATTACACACTGCAGTGATAATTTGAAAAATCATCGTTGGCTCCACACACACACACATCGTGTGAGTGAGTGTGTGTTTAGTTGTTGTGTGTGTGTGTGTGTGTGGTGTGTGTGTGTGTGTTATCATATATATATATGTACATATACATATATGTATATATGTATGCATGTATATATAAAATCTACTGTGTTCTTTAAACTGCTTAATAGAACAGAATATCTGAAAAGCCTCCTCACAGTGTCTCCCCCCCCCCCCCCCCACTTTAAAAAACAAAACAAAGCAAAACAAAACAAAACACGAAACCAAATTATCACAACCAACATCAAAACAAAACAAAAATAGTTACAACGATGAACAACTCGAGCAAAGAACCACCGACTATCATTAGAAGTCATTTTCGCCACTGTCAGAAAGCGTAAGACGGGATGGTAATGGCATGACATGTTTCAAGATAGTTGGCCTGCCAAAAAAAACTGTCCTGCAGAGCTTTGTGGCAGGATGGAAAAGATGAAAAAGACAAAGGAAGAGATGAGAAAAGGTCATCAAAGAATGGAGGGTGACAGAGGTGACAGAGGATTGACGTACGTGGCAGGGGTTGTCATGAAGTCATCAGTGGTGACTCAACGACCCTCATGTTAGTCAGCAACAAAGACAGAAACACAGATTTGTGTTATGATCTGATCACGCTGTTGTCCCAGCCCAACCTGTCACACTCGTTTTCTTTAAGCTCGGATGATGAAGGAGCGGAGGGGGCGGGGTCCAGGGGAGGAAGTTGGTGGAGAAGGAAAGAAGTGTAAGGGTTGGTAGTGACTGGAATCCAGGTTCTTCACATGATTGACAGGTGCTGCAACTGCCATCATTGTCATCAGACGGAAGGGCCACCGCCAGATTTTTGTATTGCACCAACAGCCAAGTCTGATTTTATTAACCACAATTTCAGGTTGCAGTCTGATTTCGTTACCCACAATTTGATTTGCAGGCTGATTTCGTTACCCACAATTTCAGGTCGCAGTCTGATTTCGTTACCCACAATTTCAGGTTGCAGTCTGATTTCGTTACCCACAATTTCAGGTTGCAGTCTGATTTTCGTTACCCACAATTTCAGGTCGCAGTCTGATTTCGTTACCCACAATTTCAGGTTTGCATCTGATTTCGTTACCCACATTTTATTTTGCAGGCTGATTTCGTTACCCACAATTTTATTTTGCAGACTGATTTCGTTACCCACAATTTCAGGTTGTCAGGCTGATTTTGTTACCCACAATTTCAGGTTGCAGTCTGATTTTGTTACCGACAGTTTCAGGTTGCAGACTGATTTGTTACCGACAGTTTCAGGTTGCAGACTGATTTCGTTACCCACAATTTCAGGTTGCAGACTGATTTTGTTACCCACAATTTCAGGACACAGACTGATTTTGTTACCCACAATTTCAGGTTGCAGACTGATTTTGTTACCCACAATTTCAGGATACAGTCTGATTTTGTTACCCACAATTTCAGGATACAGTCTGATTTCGTTACCCACAATTTCAGGACACAGACTGATTTTGTTACCCACAATTTCAGGACACAGACTGATTTTGTTACCGACAGTTTCAGGTTACAGGCTGATGATTTGGTTACCGACAGTTTCAGGTTACAGGCTGATTTCGTTACCCACAATTTCAGGTTGCAGTCTGATTTCCTTACCCATAGTTTCAGGTTGCAGTCTGATTTCTTTACCCACAATTTCAGGTTGCAGTCCAATTTCGTTGCCCACAATTTTATTTTGCAGACTGATTTCGTTACCCACAATTTCAGGTTGCAGTCTGATTTCCTTACCCATAATTTCAGGTTGCAGTCTGATTTCGTTACCCACAATTTCAGGTTGCAGTCCGATTTCGTTGCCCATAATTTTATTTTGCAGTGTGAGTTCGTTACCCACAATTTCAGGTTGTAAGCTGATTTCGGTACCCACAATTCCAGGTTGCAGACTGATTTCGTTACCCACAATTTTGTTTTGCAAGCTAATTTCGGTACCAACAATTTTATTTGGAGGTTGATTTCGTTACCGACAATTTCAGGTTTGCAGTCTGATTTTGTTACTGACAGTTTCAGGTTGCAGTCTGATTTCGTTACCCACAATTTCAGGTTGTAGTCCGAATTCGTTGCCCACAATTGTATTTTGCAGACTGATTTCGTTACCCACAATTTCAGGTTGTAGGCTGATTTCGTTACCCACAATTTCATGTTGTAGGCTGATTTCGTTACCCACAATTTCAGGTTGTAGGCTGATTTCGTTACCCACAATTTCAGGTTGCAGTCTGATTTCCTTACCCATAATTTCAGGTTGCAGTCTGATTTCGTTACCCACAATTTCAGGTTGCAGTCCGATTTCGTTGCCCACAATTTTATTTTGCAGACTGATTTCGTTACCCACAATTTCAGGTTGTAGGCTGATTTCGGTACCCACAATTTCAGGTTGTAGGCTGATTTTGTTACCCACAATTTCAGGTTGCAGTCTGATTTCCTTTCCCATAATTTCAGGTTGCAATCTGATTTCATTACCCACAATTTCAGGTTGCAGTCCGATTTCGTTGCCCACAATTTTGTTTTGCAGACTGATTTCGTTACCCACAATTTCAGGTTGTAGGCTGATTTCTTTACCCACAAGTTTTTTTTGCAGGCTAATTTCATTTCCAACAATTTTATTTTATAGGCTGATTTCGTTATCCACAATTTCAGGTTGCAGTCTGATTTCGTTACCCACAATTTCAGGTTGTAGGTTTTTTTTTTTTTTTTTTTTTTTCCCCCCCCCCCGTTACCCACAATGTAGTCAGATTGCAGGGCTGATTGTTACCCACCATTTGAGGATACAGTCGATTTTGTTATACCGATATCGGTTGCAGTCATTTCGTTACCTTAATTCGGATAAGACGATTTGTTCCATAAAGGTGTGAGGATTGTTACAATTAGGTTGAGTTGATTTCGGACCAGTTTATTTTGCAGGTGTTGTACCACAATTTCAGGCGAGTCGATTTTGTTCCACCAATCAGGCCAGTCTGATTTTTAACACAATTTCAGGTTGCAGTCTGATTTCGTTACCCACAATTTAGTGCAGCTGATTTCGTTACCCACAATTTCAGGTTGCAATCTGATTTCGTTACCCACATTTTAGTTTGCAGCTGATTTCGTTACCCACAATTTATTTTGCAGCTGATTTCGTTACCCACAATTTCAGGTTGAGTTGATTTGTTACCCACAATTTCAGGTTGCATCTGATTTGTTACCCACATTTATTTGCAGCTGATTTTGTTACCCACAATTTATTTGCAGCTATTTTGTTACCCACAATTTCAGGTTGAGGTCTGATTTTGTTACCGACAATTTCAGGTTGCAGCTGATTTTGTTACCGACAGTTTCAGGTTGCAGACTGATTTTGTTACCACAATTTCAGGTTGCAGGCTGATTTCGTTACCCACAATTTCAGGTTGCAGACTGATTTTGTTACCCACAATTTCAGGACACAGACTGATTTTGTTACCACAATTTCAGGTTGCAGACTGATTTTGTTACCCACAATTTCAGGATACAGTCTGATTTTGTTACCCACAATTTCAGGATAAGTCTGATTTCGTTACCCACAATTTCAGGACACAGACTGATTTTGTTACCCACAATTTCAGGACACAGACTGATTTTGTTACCGACAGTTTCAGGTTACAGGCTGATGATTTGGTTACCGACAGTTTCAGGTTACAGGCTGATTTCGTTACCCACAATTTCAGGTTGCAGTCTGATTTCCTTACCCATAGTTTCAGGTTGCAGTCTGATTTCTTTACCCACAATTTCAGGTTGCAGTCCAATTTCGTTGCCCACAATTTTATTTTGCAGACTGATTTCGTTACCCACAATTTCAGGTTGCAGTCTGATTTCCTTACCCATAATTTCAGGTTGCAGTCTGATTTCGTTACCCACAATTTCAGGTTGCAGTCCGATTTCGTTGCCCATAATTTTATTTGCAGTGTGAGTTCGTTACCCACAATTTCAGGTTGTAAGCTGATTTCGGTACCCACAATTCCAGGTTGCAGACTGATTTCGTTACCCACAATTTTGTTTTGCAAGCTAATTTCGGTACCAACAATTTTATTTGGAGGTTGATTTCGTTACCGACAATTTCAGGTTGCAGTCTGATTTTGTTACTGACAGTTTCAGGTTGCAGTCTGATTTCGTTACCCACAATTTCAGGTTGTAGTCCGAATTCGTTGCCCACAATTGTATTTTGCAGACTGATTTCGTTACCCACAATTTCAGGTTGTAGGCTGATTTCGTTACCCACAATTTCATGTTGTAGGCTGATTTCGTTACCCACAATTTCAGGTTGTAGGCTGATTTCGTTACCCACAATTTCAGGTTGCAGTCTGATTTCCTTACCATAATTTCAGGTTGCAGTCTGATTTCGTTACCCACAATTTCAGGTTGCAGTCCGATTTCGTTGCCCACAATTTTATTTTGCAGACTGATTTCGTTACCCACAATTTCAGGTTGTAGGCTGATTTCGGTACCCACAATTTCAGGTTGTAGGCTGATTTTGTTACCCACAATTTCAGGTTGCAGTCTGATTTCCTTTCCCATAATTTCAGGTTGCAATCTGATTTCATTACCCACAATTTCAGGTTGCAGTCCGATTTCGTTGCCCACAATTTTGTTTTGCAGACTGATTTCGTTACCCACAATTTCAGGTTGTAGGCTGATTTCTTTACCCACAAGTTTTTTTTGCAGGCTAATTTCTTACCAACAATTTTATTTTATAGGCTGATTTCGTTATCCACAATTTCAGGTTGCAGTCTGATTTCGTTACCCACAATTTCAGGTTGTAGGCTGATTTCGTTACCCACAATTTCAGGTTGCAGGCTGATTTCGTTACCCAAATTTTTTTTGCAGGCTGATTTCGTTACCCACATTTTCAGATTGCAGCTGATTTGTTACCACATTTGAGGATACAGTCTGATTTTGTTACCCACGATTTCAGGTTGCAGTCTGATTTCGTTACCCACAATTTCAGGATACAGTCTGATTTTGTTACCCATATTTCAGGTTGCAGTCTGATTTCGTTACCACAATTTCAGGTTGCAGTCTGATTTCGTTACCCACAATTTATTTTGCAGGTGATTTCGTTACCACAATTCAGGTCGCAGTCTGATTTCGTTACCCACAATTTCAGTTGCAGTCATTTCGTTACCCACAATTTCAGGTTGCAGTCTGATTTCGTTACCACAATTTCAGGTCGCAGTCTGATTTCGTACCCACAATTTCAGGTTGCAACTGATTTCGTTACCCACGATTTTATTTGCAGGCTGATTTCGTTACCCACAATTTTATTTGCAGATGATTCGTTACCCACAATTTCAGTTGTAGGCTGATTTTGTTACCACAATTTCAGGTTGCAGTCTGATTTTGTTACCGACGTTTCAGTTGCAGTCTGATTTGTACCACAATTTCAGGTTGCAGTCTATTTGTTACCACAATTTCAGGTTGCAGTCTGATTTTGTTACCGACAGTTTCAGGTTGCAGACTGATTTTGTTACGACAGTTTCAGGTTGCAGACTGATTTTGTTACCCACAATTTAGTTGCAGGCTGATTTCGTTACCCACAATTTCAGGTTGCAGCTGATTTTGTTACCCAATTTCAGGACACAGACTGATTTTGTTACCCACAATTTCAGGTTGCAGACTGATTTGTTACCCACAATTTCAGGATACAGTCTGATTTGTTACCCACAATTTCAGGATAGTCTGATTTCGTTCCCACAATTTCAGGACACAGACTGATTTTGTTACCCACAATTTCAGGACACAGACTGATTTTGTTACCGACAGTTTCAGTTACAGGCTGATATTTGTTACCGACAGTTTCAGGTTACAGGCTGATTTCGTTACCCACAATTTCAGGTTGCAGTCTGATTTCCTTACCCATAGTTTCAGGTTGCAGTCTGATTTCTTTACCCACAATTTCAGGTTGCAGTCCAATTTCGTTGCCACAATTTTTATTTTGCAGACTGATTTCGTTACCCACAATTTCAGGTTGCAGTCTGATTTCCTTACCCATAATTTCGGGTTTGCAGTCTGATTTCGTTACCCACAATTTCAGGTTGCAGTCCGATTTCGTTGCCCATAATTTTATTTTGCAGTGTGTTCGTTACCCACAATTTCAGGTTTAGCTGATTTCGGTACCCAAATTCCAGGTTGCAGACTGATTTCGTTACCCACAATTTTGTTTTGCAGCTAATTTCGGTACCAACAATTTTATTTGGAGGTTGATTTCGTTACCGACAATTTCAGGTTGCAGTCTGATTTTGTTACTGACAGTTTCAGGTTGCAGTCTGATTTCGTTACCCACAATTTCGGGTTTGTAGTCCGAATTCGTTGCCCACAATTGTATTTGCAGACTGATTTCGTTACCCACAATTTCAGGTTGTAGGCTGATTTCGTTACCCACAATTTCATGTTGTAGGCTGATTTCGTTACCCACAATTTCAGGTTGTAGGCTGATTTCGTTACCCACAATTTCAGGTTGCAGTCTGATTTCCTTACCCATAATTTCAGGTTGCAGTCTGATTTCGTTACCCACAATTTCAGGTTGCAGTCCGATTTCGTTGCCCACAATTTTATTTTGCAGACTGATTTCGTTACCCACAATTTCAGGTTGTAGGCTGATTTCGGTACCCACAATTTCAGGTTGTAGGCTGATTTTGTTACCCACAATTTCAGGTTGCAGTCTGATTTCCTTTCCCATAATTTCAGGTTGCAATCTGATTTCATTACCCACAATTTCAGGTTGCAGTCCGATTTCGTTGCCCACAATTTTGTTTTGCAGACTGATTTCGTTACCCACAATTTCAGGTTGTAGGCTGATTTCTTTACCACAAGTTTTTTTTGCAGGCTAATTTCGTTACCAACAATTTTATTTTATAGGCTGATTTCGTTATCCACAATTTCAGGTTGCAGTCTGATTTCGTTACCCACAATTTCAGGTTGTAGGCTGATTTCGTTACCCACAATTTCAGGTTGCAGGCTGATTTCGTTACCCATAATTTTTTTTGCAGGCTGATTTCGTTACCCACATTTTCAGATTGCAGGCTGATTTTGTTACCCACAATTTGAGGATACAGTCTGATTTTGTTACCCACGATTTCAGGTTGCAGTCTGATTTCGTTACCCACAATTTCAGGATACAGTCTGATTTTGTTACCCATAATTTCAGGTTGCAGTCTGATTTTGTTACCCACAATTTCAGGTTGCAGTCTGATTTTGTTACTGAAAGTTTCAGGTTGCAGTCTGATTTCGTTACCCACAATTTCAGGATACAGTCTGATTTTGTTACCCACAATTTCAGGTTGCAGTCCGAATTCGTTACCCACAATTTTATTTTGCAGACTGATTTCGTTACCCACAATTTCAGGTTGTAGGCTGATTTCATCACCCACAATTTCAGGATTCAATCTGATATCATAATTCGCAACTTTAGGAAGCAATCTGATGTCATTGTTGGCAAGTTGAGGATGCATGCAACTTGATTTGTCTGTCTTTAATTATTCTTTGGCTGTGTGAAGTTGGGCAAGGAATATCTTTTGAGAGGAATTAGATGGGAGTATTGGTGGAGAAGCAAAGATCGGCTGTGACGTTGACCAGTGTGTGTTGTGCAAAGTGGGAGTGTAGCTCAGTTATCGTGAAATCCACCTTACACTTGAACCCTGATCTTAATGTTCTTTTCCCCCTGTAGTTAGAGTGATCAGTTTAAACACTCAGCTTTTGCAGTGTTCCAAGCAACGAAAATGAAAAATTGAAGAAAGCTCTCCGTAGTGGTCTGCAATGATGATGGTGAGAGAAATCCACAGATTACAGACGTCCTTTCGTTTTATCGTTCTTTGATGAGCTGCTCGTAGTATTGACTTTGCTGCCATGGTAAATGCAAAATTGTCTTTGGTACAGAGGCTGCTATGTGAACCAGATGCCTTAGTTGTGGTGGTTGGTGGGGGAGGGAGGGGAGGTCTGTCTGGCAGACAAACTATATCAGTGGAATTGTTCTTGGTAAGGAGGAAGATGTGAGATTATGATTTAGGGGTCTGTCTTCTCGGGTTAGTAGGTCTGGATGTCACTGGGATGGCTTGCCAAATATAAGCTGTTATTTGTGTGTGTGCATGTTTTTTTTCTCTCTTTCTCTCAAATCCACTGTCTCTCTCTCTCTCTTTATCTCTCTCCCTCTGTCTCACACACACACACACACACACACACACACACACACACACACACACACACACACACACACACACACACACACACACACACACAACACACATACATACATACACTTGTCAATTAAAAGAAAATGTTGTAAACCTGTAATAAGGCACCCAGACACACAGACACACATACTCATGTACACACACACAAACACACACACACAACATACACACACACACACACTCTCTCTCTCTCTCTCTTTCACGCACACCCACACACCCATCCACCCCCCATCCCCCCCACATACACACACAAAGACACACACATCAATCAGACGAAAATGTTTTAGACTTGTAATAAGGCACCAGACACAGATGCCATCTTGTATAATAACCAGGATGTCACAGATGATAGATATTGCATAATGGGTTGATGCGTTCATTTTTTTTTTTATCGTATGTCAGGTAAATGTTTTCCTGCTTGTAATTTGTCTTTCATTAATTGAGATGAGAAGTTGCCATGGCTCTTCATTATCTCCCGAAAGGTCTCTACTACTACTACTACTGCTACTACTACTACTACTACTGCTGCTGTTGCTACTACTACTACTACTGCTGCTGCTACTGTTTATAAGATGCCAAATCCACCCCCACCCCCCGTGGGGATGCCGGGGGCTCTTTCAGTATAAATAGTGTCTCCACCTTCTGGAAATTCTGCTAGAAATGTCCTCTTTTCTGTCACTCTCGTTGTTTCTGCCGTGTTCCTTTGCTTTCTGTCATTTCTTCTTATCATTTTCTGCCTTCCTGGTCCGTTCACTGTATGTGTTTGATAAAGTCTTACGTACTTTCTCTTAGGATTGATAATTGGGTACATGTATTAAGTGCACTTTTAGCTGTAGGGAGGTGAGACATGCGGAAGCAATTTTAGATAATTTATTCCCGACTACATATATATGTTTTGGTGTCCTTATGTATGCTTAAATTTGTATTCATGTGTGTTTTTAAATCCCTTATGCGATAAATCGATAAATTGGACAGAGTGGTCAACGCCGGGGGCAGGTCCTTAGATTGTGTGCGCGAATGCATTGATATGTGTACTTCATTTTTCTGTTCTTTTTTCATGTTGAAGTTTTGTATGTTTTGAAGCGGTTATATCCTGATATGGTTGGCTTTAAACAACAATAACAACAATAACAACAATAATAAGGTGCCAAATCTTGATTTAAGAATCAAACCAAGGCGTCCACTCTCATCATTGATCAAAGCAATGACCAATAACAGCCAAATCTCCAGGACACAAAGCACACGCAGACTGGAGGGAAAGACAGAGTGATGGGAATGTGACCCTGACCCAACGTCATCCTCTCTGTCCACACACAACCACACACAACCACAACACACAACACTCACACACACACACACACACACAACCACACACACACACACACACACACACACACACCGCAAAATGTGGAGCTAGGGTACACTCAAGCTTGTTCGACGAACACCCCTTGATACCAGTTGTCATGTTCTCTGTCATGCAGACACATTCTTTTTCTCTTTTTCGTTTCTTGTTGTTTTTTGGCCTTGCAAGAAACTTCCTGCTGGCACTGTGCCAGGAAAGGTTACAGGAGGAAGGCACAAGAAAGACACGAGAGATGGGAAGACAACCTATCAAAACGGATTACCTGTCCTTGGCAAACGTGTCAAAATGGATTACCTGTTCTTGGCAAACTGGCAGAGGTGACACAGATTGGCCATAAATGTCAAGAGCTGGTGACCCGATCATCACTGAATTAAGAAACACAAAAAGAAAGGAAACTTTTTGTCGCAGTGTGATCAGACACTGTGGACCTAATCCAAGTCTTCACACACTGTTCCTTCAAGCTTCAATGGTGGGGGAAGAAGAGAGTGAAGGGGGAGGAAAGGTTGAGGGACTGGTTGGAATTTCTAAGCTGGGTCCTCCACATGATTGGCTTGGGCACCGTTACCTCCGCTATTGTCGTCAGAGAGAGGGGCTGCTGCCAGAGTTTGTATTCCATCAGCGCCGGAGTCTGATTTCATTCCCCACAATTTGTGGGTGCCGGCAACGAAGTTTGCCCCTCTTTGGTTTTTTTTTTCTGGGGCAGACGTTAGGTTTGGGGATGGACTACTAAAGAGAAGAAGACGATGATGATGTGTGGGTGTGGGTTTGGACTGCTACAGTAGATTTTAGACCTGTTTTGTGCGAAGAACAATACCCAGTGGGGGATGGGTGGGTGGGTGTGGGTGTTAGGGTTACACTTGTTAGGGCATAGAACAGGTGTGGTGATGGTGGCAGTTTACCTGAGTGGAGGATGTAGGCTTGTTAGGACATGAGACAGGTCATGGTGATGGTGTTAGTTCACCTGTGTGGAGGATGTAGACTTCTTAGGACATGAGACAGGTGATGGTGATGTTGGTAGTTTACCTGTGTGGAGGATGAAAACTTGTGAGGACATGAGACAGGTGATGGTGATGTTGGTAGTTTACCTGTGTGGAGGATGTAGACTTCTTAGGACATGAGACAGGTGATGGTGATGTTGGTAGTTTACCTGTGTGGAGGATGAAAACTTGTGAGGACATGAGACAGGTGATGGTGATGGTGGTAGTTTACCTGTATTTGATGTCTGGCGTTTGTTCAAGAGTGATTCAACACACTCAAATAATTCCATACACGCTCCACCCAAATCTGCTAGCAGTTATCTGGCGGATTTCACGAGCCTGCGCCTAACCATATACGCTGACAAGGTCTTGAGATGGGGAAGGAAGGGGGGAAGAAGGGCTATGAAACACTAAGCTGACACGTTACCAGAACGATGGAAACATTGAGGTGGGCAGTGAACAAAAGTAAGGTTTCAATGTGACGGGCTGGGATTGAACTGGAGATACCAGACATTGAGTATACGACTGTCAGAAGAACCAATCAGGCTGTAGTATCTCTCTCCCTCCATCCCTCCCCCCACCTCTCTCTTTCTCTCTCTGTTTAGGGGAGGGTTTGTAATGGCGCTGATCTTTCATCATTATTACGCACCGTGACTTGAACATCACCTGTTACGCGCATGTCGTTTTGTACTAAGACACACGATTATCTGTAATGGGGACTTACAGTGTTATGTATCTACAACCCCATACCTGTGTCTCTTTTGAGAGATCAGATGCAGTTTAGCTGTATGAACGATACAGACTTATAAAGAGCATACATACTGTATTTATGAGGGACACAGGCCTGTACTGATCATTGTTAGCTCTGTCGCACAGCTACAGGGCAGTGCGTGCCTCTAGACCACATTAAACAGTTGTGTATGTTAGAAAGAAGCTGATTTTTTGAATGATGAATTTTTCTTACTTTCAGAAGAAACACACGCGTCAAAACATATCTTGTTTCAAAAACATCTACGAAACAGCAGAGATTTCTATTCATATTACTTTCTTAAGTCGTGTGGCATTTGATCTGTCTACCAGATGGAGAGAGTTGGGTGGTTATAAATGTGTAGCACTGCAAGTCCCAGTCTCAGACGTTCATGTTTCGTTCTCAGACAAAGGCCTGTGCATAATGGGTGATGATGCTGTTCAAGCAGCAGGAGATAATGATAAAAAATGAGCGCCATTATAAGTTCTTCCCGTACACATACACATTCACATACACGCCCACACATACTCACACATAAACAACCTATATGCGTATGAATCCACGCTTACACGCAGATATATATACTGACACACACATGTGCACACAGACAGACAGACACACGTACGCATACAGACAGACAGACAGACAAACACACACACACACACACAAACACGCACGCACGCAGACACAAACACACCCCTTTTCCACAGACGCAGACAGAAGATTGATGACACACAAAATCAATGCAGACAAATGGTCCCTTCCAGACGCTGCATGGGCACTGCTGTCCTGTGGTTTGTGTGGGGTGGGCCTACATTAACAAGATGTGTCCACAAGGTTATTTGGTCTACGTTAACAAGATGTGTTCACTAGGTTATCTGGCCTACGTTAACAAGATGTGTTCACTAGGTTATCTGGCCTACATTAACATGATGTGTCCACTAGGTTATCTGGCCTACATTAACATGATGTGTCCACTAGGTTATTTGGTCTACGTTAACAAGATGTGTCCACTAGGTTATCTGGCCTACATTAACATGATGTGTCCACTAGGTTATTTGGTCTACATTAACATGATGTGTCCACTAGGTTATTTGGTCTACATTAACAAGATGTGTCCACTAGGTTATCTGGCCTACGTTAACAAGATGTGTCCACTAGGTTATTTGGTCTACGTTAACAAGATGTGTTCACTAGGTTATCTGGCCTACGTTAACAAGATGTGTCCACAAGGTTATTTGGTCTACATTAACATGATGTGTCCACTAGGTTATCTGGCCTACGTTAACAAGATGTGTCCACTAGGTTATCTGGCCTACATTAACATGATGTGTCCACTAGGTTTTTTGGTCTACATTAACATGATGTGTCCACTAGGTTATCTGGCCTACATTAACATGATGTGTCCACTAGGTTATTTGGTCTACATTAACATGATGTGTCCACTAGGTTATCTGGCCTACATTAACATGATGTGTCCACAAGGTTATTTGGTCTACATTAACATGATGTGTCCACTAGGTTATCTGGCCTACATTAACATGATGTGTCCACTAGGTTATCTGGCCTACATTAACATGATGTGTCCACAAGGTTATCTGGCCTACATTAACATGATGTGTCCACTAGGTTATCTGGTCTACATTAACATGATGTGTCCACTATGCTATCTGGCCTACATTAACATGATGTGTCCACTAGGTTATCTGGCCTACATTAACATGATGTGTCCACAAGGTTATTTGGTCTACATTAACATGATGTGTCCACTATGCTATCTGGTCTACATTAACATGATGTGTCCACAAGGTTATCTGGCCTACATTAACATGATGTGTCCACTAGGTTATCTGGTCTACATTAACATGATGTGTCCACAAGGTTATCTGGCCTACATTAACATGATGTGTCCACAAGGTTATTTGGCCTACATTAACATGATGTGTCCACTAGGTTATCTGGTCTACATTAACATGATGTGTCCACTAGGTTATTTGGTCTACATTAACATGATGTGTCCACTAGGTTATTGGCCTACATTAACATGATGTGTCCACTAGGTTATTTGGTCTACATTAACATGATGTGTCCACAAGGTTATTTGGCCTACATTAACATGATGTGTCCACTAGGTTATCTGGCCTACATTAACATGATGTGTCCACAAGGTTATTTGGTCTACATTAACATGATGTGTCCACTATGCTATCTGGCCTACATTAACATGATGTGTCCACTAGGTTATCTGGTCTACATTAACATGATGTGTCCACTAGGTTATTTGGTCTACATTAACATGATGTGTCCACAAGGTTATCTGGCCTACATTAACATGATGTGTCCACTAGGTTATCTGGCCTACATTAACATGATGTGTCCACTAGGTTATTTGGTCTACATTAACATGATGTGTCCACTAGGCTATCTGGTCTACATTAACAAGATGTGTCCACTGGGCTATCTGGTCTACATCAACAAGATGTGTCCACTGGGCTATCTGGTCTACATCACAAGATGTGTCCACTGGGCTATCTGGTCTACATCAAGATGTGTCCACTGGGCTATCTGATCTACATCAAGATGTGTCCACTGGGCTATCTGGTCTACATCAAGATGTGTCCACTGGGCTATCTGGTCTACATCAAGATGTGTCCACTGGGCTATCTGGTCTACATCAAGATGTGTCCACTGGGCTATCTGGTCTACATCAAGATGTGTCCACTGGGCTATCTGGTCTACATCAAGATGTGTCCACTGGGCTATCTGGTCTACATCAAGATGTGTCCACTGGGCTATCTGGTCTACATCAAGATGTGTCCACTGGGCTATCTGGATCTACATCAAGATGTGTCCACTGGGCTATCTGGATCTACATCAAGATGTGTCCACTAGGCTATCTGGTCTACATCAAGATGTGTCCACTGGGCTATCTGGTCTACATCAAGATGTGTCCACTGGGCTATCTGGATCTACATCAAGATGTGTCCACTGGGCTATCTGGTCTACATCAAGATGTGTCCACTGGGCTGTCTGTCTACATCAAGATGTGTCCACTGGGCTATCTGGTCTACATCAAGATGTGTCCACTAGGCTATCTGGTCTACATCAAGATGTGTCCACTGGGCTATCTGGTCTACATCAAAGATGTGTCCACTGGGCTATCTGGTCTACATCAAAGATGTGTCCACTAGGCTATCTGGTCTACATCAAGATGTGTCCACTGGGCTATCTGGTCTACATCAAGATGTGTCCACTGGGCTATCTGTCTACATCAAGATGTGTCCACTGGGCTATCTGGTCTACATCAAAGATGTGTCCACTGGGCTATCTGGTCTACATCAAGATGTGTCCACTGGGCTATCTGGTCTACATCAACAAGATGTCCACTAGGCTATCTGGTCTACATCAAGATGTGTCCACTGGCTATCTGGTCTACATAAAAAAAAAAAAAAAAAAAAAAAAAAAAAAAAAAAAAAAAAAAAAAAAAAAAAAAAAAAAAAAAAAAAAAAAAAAAAAAAAAAAAAAAAAAAAAAAAAAAAAAAAAAAAAAAAAAAAAAGGGGGGGGGGGGGGGGGGGGGGGGGGGGGGGGGGGGGGGGGGGGGGGGGGGGGGGGGGGGGGGGGGGGGGGGGGGGGGGGGGGGGGGGGGGGGGGGGGCTATCTGGTCTACATCAAGATGTGTCCACTGGGCTATCTGGTCTACATCAAGATGTGTCCACTGGGCTATCTGGTCTAACATCAAGATGTGTCCACTGGGCTATCTGGTCTACATCAAGATGTGTCCACTGGGCTATCTGGTCTACATCAAGATGTGTCTCACTGGCTATCTGGTCTACATCAAGATGTGTCCACTGGCTATCTGGTCTACATCAAAAGATGTGTCCACTGGCTATCTGGTCTACATCAAGATGTGTCCACTGGGCTATCTGGTCTACATCAACAAGATGTGTCCACTGGCTATCTGGTCTACATCAACAAGATGTGTCCACTGGCTATCTGGTCTACATCAACAAGATGTGTCCACTGGGCTATCTGGTCTACATACAAGATGTGTCCACTGGGCTATCTGGTCTACATCAAGATGTGTCCACTGGGCTATCTGGTCTACATCAAGATGTGTCCACTGGCTATCTGGTCTACATCAAGATGTGTCCACTGGCTATCTGGTCTACATCAAGATGTGTCCACTGGGCTATCTGGTCTACATCAAGATGTGTCCACTGGGCTATCTGGTCTACATCAAGATGTGTCCACTGGGCTATCTGGTCTACATCAAGATGTGTCCACTGGCTATCTGGTCTACATCAAGATGTGTCCACTAGGCTATCTGGTCTACATCAAGATCACCAAGATGTCCACTGGCTATGCTACATCAAGTCAGACGCTACAACAAGATCCCGCTATCGGTCACTCAACAGATTTCCAAGCTATGGTTACATCAAGATTGTCCTCTACTGTCTACATAAAAGATTTCCACTGGTTCTGGTCTACACAATTCACGCATGTCTCATCAACAGAGTTCCACTGTATTGTTCAGTTCCAGACTGCTACATCAAGTTCTACTATTCTACTAGTCCACGGCTATCTGTCTACATCAGATGCCGCTTCTGTCACACAATGTCCACTGGGTATGTACATCAAGTGTTCACTGCTTTGTCACATCAGATGTTCCACTGATTGTCACAAGATGTGTCACTGCATTGGTTACTCAAAGTTCACTGCACTGTTACAACAGATGTTCCACTGGCACGCGATTGCACGCCGGTATCAGAGGCTGTCAATAGAGTGTCCACTGCTTTGCTACATCAAGATTCACTGCTATCTGTCTACATCAATGTGTCCCTGGCTATCTGGTCTACATCAAGATGTGTCCACTAGGCTATCTGGTCTACATCAACAAGATGTGTCCACTGGCTATCTGGTCTACATCAACAAGATGTGTCCACTGGGCTATCTGGTCTACATCAAAGATGTGTCCACTGGCTATCTGGTCTACATCAAGATGTGTCCACTGGCTATCTGGTCTACATCAATGTGTCCACTAGGCTATCTGGTCTACATCAACAAGATTGTCCACTGCGCTATCTGTCTACATCAAGATGTGTCCACTGGCTATCTGGTCTACACAAGATGTGTCCACTGGGCTATCTGGTCTACATCAAGATGTGTCCACTAGGCTGTCTGGTCTACATCACAAGATTGTCCACTAGGCTATCTGGTCTACATCAAAGATGTGTCCACTGGGCTATCTGGTCTACATCAAGATGTCCACTGGCTATCTGGTCTACATCAAGATGTGTCCACTAGGCTATCTGGTTACATCAACAGATTGTCCACAGGCTATCTGGTCTACATCAAATGTCCACTAGGCTATTGTCTACATCATCAAGATGTGTCCACTAGGCTATCTGGTCTACATCAAGATGTGTCCACTGGCTATCTGGTCTACATCAAAGATGTCCACTGGCTATCTGGTCTACATCAAAAATGTGTCCACTGGGCTATCTGGTCTACATCAAGATGTGTCCACTAGGCTATCTGGTCTACATCAAGATGTGTCCACTGGCTATCTGGTCTACATCAAGATGTGTCCACTGGGCTATCTGGTCTACATCAAGATGTGTCCACTGGCTATCTGGTCTACAACAAGATGTGTCCACTGGGCTATCTGGTCATACATCAACAAGATGTGTCCACTGGGCTATCTGGTCTACATCAAGATGTGTCCACTGGCTATCTGGTCTACATCAAGATGTGTCACTGGCTATCTGGTCTACTCAAGATGTGTCCACTGGGCTATTTGGTATACATCAAGATGTGTCCACTGGCTATCTGGTCTACATCAAGATGTGTCCACTGGCTATCTGGTCTACAACAAGATGTGTCCACTGGCTATCTGGTCTACATCAAGATGTGTCCACTAGGCTATCTGGTCTACATCAAGATGTGTCCACTGGGCTATCTGGTCTACATCAAGATGTGTCCACTGGCTATCTGGTCTACATCACAAGATGTGTCCACTGGGCTATCTGGTCTACATCAAGATGTGTCCACTAGGCTATCTGGTCTACACAACAAGATGTGTCCACTGGGCTATCTGGTCTACATCAACAAGATGTGTCCACTGGCTATCTGATCTACATCAAGATGTGTCCACTGGGCTATCTGGTCTACATCAAGATGTGTCCACTGGCTATCTGTCTACATCAACAAGATGTGTCCACTGGGCTATCTGATCTACATCACAAGATGTGTCCACTGGGCTATCTGGTCTACATCAAGATGTGTCCACTGGGCTATCTGGTCTACATCAAGATGTGTCCACTGGGCTATCTGGTCTACATCAAGATGTGTCCACTAGGCTATCTGGTCTACATCAAGATGTGTCCACTGGCTGTCTGTCTACATCAAGATGTGTCCACTAGGCTATCTGGATCTACATCAAGATGTGTCCACTGGGCTATCTGGTCTACATCAAGATGTGTCCACTGGGCTATCTGGTCTACATCAACAAGATGTGTCCACTGGGCTATCTGGTCTACAACAGATGTGTCCACTAGCTATCTGGTCTACATCAAGATGTGTCCACTGGGCTATCTGGTCTCAACAAGATGTGTCCACTAGGCTATCTGGTCTACAACAAATGTGTCCACTGGCTATCTGGTCTACATCAAGATGTGTCCACTAGCTATCTGATCTACATCAGATGTCCATAGCTATCTATCCATCAAGATGTGTCCACTAGCTATCTGTCTACATCAACATGTCCACTAGGCTATCTGGTCTACATCAAGATGTGTCCACTGGCTATCTGGTCTACATCAAGATGTGTCCACTGGGCTATCTGGTCTACATCAAGATGTGTCCACTGGCTATCTGTCTACATCAAGATGTGTCACTGGGCTATCTGGTCTACATCACAAGATGTGTCCACTGGGCTATCTGGTCTACATCAACAGATGTCCACTGGGCTATCTGATCTACATCAAGATGTGTCCACTGGCTTCTGATCTACATCAAGATGTCCACTAGCTATCTGATCTACTTAACAAGATGTGTCCACTGGCTATCTGGTCTACATCAAATGTGTCCACTAGCTATCTGTCTACATCAAATGTCCACTAGGCTAGACTACATCAAGTGTTCCACTAATGATACATCAAGATGTCCACTAGGCTATCTGATCTACATCAAGATGTCCACTAGCTATCTGTCTACATCAAATGTGTCCACTGGCTATCGGTCTACATCAAATGTGTCCACTGGCTATCTGGTCTACATCAAGATGTGCCACTAGCTATCTGGTCTACACAACAAGATTGTCCACTGGCTATCTGGCTACTCAATTGTCCACTGGGCTATCGGTCTACATCAACAAGATGTGTCCACTGGCTATCTGGTCTACATCCAAGATGTGTCCACTGGGCTGTCTGATCTACATCAAGATGTGTCCACTGGCTATCTGGTCTACATCAAGATGTGTCCACTGGGCTATCTGGTCTACAACAAGATGTGTCCACTGCTATCTGGTCTACATCAAGATGTGTCCACTGGCTATCTGGTCTACATCAAGATGTGTCCACTGGCTATCTCTCTACATCAAGATGTGTCCACTAGGCTATCTGGTCTACATCAAGATGTGTCCACTGGGCTATCTGGTCTACATCAAGATGTGTCCACTGGGCTGTCTGATCTACATCAAGATGTGTCCACGGGCTATCTGGTCTACATCAAGATGTGTCCACTAGGCTATCTGGTCTACATCAAGATGTGTCCACTGGGCTATCTGGTCTACATCAAGATGTGTCCACTGGCTGTCTGATCTACATCAAGAGTGTCCACGGCTATCTGTCTACATCAAGATGTGTCCACTGGCTTCTGATCTACATCAAGATGTGTCCACTGGGCTATCTGGTCACATCAAGATGTGTCCACTAGGCTATCTGGTCTACACAAGATGTGTCCACTGGGCTATCTGGTCTACATCAAGATGTGTCCACTGGCTATCTGGTCTACATCAAGATGTGTCCACTGGCTATCTGGTCTACATCAAGATTGTCCACTGGCTATCTGGTCTACATCAAGATGTGTCCACTGGGCTATCTGGTCTACAACAACATGTGTCCACTGGGCTATCTGGTCTACAACAAGATGTGTCCACTGGGCTATCTGGTCTACATCAAGATGTGTCCACTGGGCTATCTGGTCTACATCAAGATGTGTCCACTGGGCTATCTGGTCTACATCAAGATGTGTCCACTGGGCTATCTGGTCTACATCAAGATGTGTCCACTGGGCTATCTGGTCTACAACAAGATGTGTCCACTGGGCTATCTGGTCTACATCAAGATGTGTCCTCTGGGCTATCTGGTCTACATCAAGATGTGTCCACTGGGCTATCTGGTCTACAACAAGATGTGTCCACTGGGCTATCTGGTCTACAACAAGATGTGTCCACTGGGCTATCTGGTCTACATCAAGATGTGTCCACTGGGCTATCTGGTCTACATCAAGATGTGTCCACTGGGCTATCTGGTCTACAACAAGATGTGTCCACTGGGCTATCTGGTCTACATCAACAAGATGTGTCCACTGGGCTATCTGGTCTACATCAAGATGTGTCCACTGGGCTATCTGGTCTACATCAACAAGATGTGTCCACTGGGCTATCTGGTCTACATTAACATGTTCACTGGGCTATCTGGTCTACAACAAGATGTGTCCACTGGGCTATCTGGTCTACATCAACAAGATGTGTCCACTGGGCTATCTGGTCTACATCAAGATGTGTCCACTGGGCTATCTGGTCTACAACAAGATTTGTCCACTGGGCTATCTGGTCTACATCAACAAGATGTGTCCACTGGGCTATCTGGTCTACATCAAGATGTGTCCACTGGGCTATCTAGTCTACATCAACAAGATGTGTCCACTGGGCTATCTGGTCTACATTAACAAGATGTGTCCACTGGGCTATCTGGTCTACATCAAGATGTGTCCACTGGGCTATCTGGTCTACATCAAGATGTGTCCACTGGGCTATCTGATCTACATCAAGATGTGTCCGCTAGGCTATCTGGTCTACATCAAGATGTGTCCACTGGGCTATCTGATCTACATCAAGATGTGTCCACTAGGCTATCTGATCTACTTAACAAGATGTGTCCACTGGGCTATCTGGTCTACATCAAGATGTGTCCACTGGGCTATCTGGTCTACATCAAGATGTCCACTAGGCTATCTGGTCTACATCAACATGTCCACTAGGCTATCTGGTCTACTTAACAAGATGTGTCCACTGGGCTATCTGGTCTACATCAACAAGATGTGTCCACTGGGCTATCTGATCTACATCAAGATGTGTCCACTGGGCTATCTGGTCTACATCAACATGTCCACTAGGCTATCTGATCTACATCAAGATGTGTCCACTAGGCTATCTGGTCTACTTAACAAGATGTGTCCACTGGGCTATCTGATCTACATCAAGATGTGTCCACTGGGCTATCTGGTCTACATCGACATGTTCACTAGGCTATCTGGCCTACATGAACGTGTCCACTAGGTTATCTGGTCTACACCAGCAAGATGTTTCCACTAGGTTATCTGGCCTATATTAACAAGATGTGTCCACTGGGTTATGTGGGATGGTGGCAGACAATTGATGTGAGAAGGGTCAGCGAATTTGGACATGTCAGAGGAAGCATGCATGATATGGTGTCAGAGAAACTGGATACCGTGCACATTATTTGTGATTTGAGATTTGTGTAATACAGTTAGTTATAAGGCATTCAGGGTTGCTATCTATAATGCATGCCGTTATCTGCCGCTTACGCACGCACTCACAGACGCATACAAGAGTCATATTTCGCTGGGACAAGTGAATCAATACTTACAGCTGAATTAGTTTCTGTTATACAAGCGTTGGATTATGTAGTAAACCTGTGTTTTTCAGAGTTGCTTTGTTTGTTGAATCGAAATCTGGATTACATGCCTTACAGTCATTTAATACGGAAAGAAGACCTGGTTGAGTTATTGAGGCAAATCATCTTACATATTGTTCGAGGACAAGAGGCACGGATATCAGTCGTTCTAGATCTTTCGCTCTCTCTTTGTCTCTCTGTCTGTGTCTCTGTCTCTCTCTCTGCCTCTCACTGTATGTCTGTCTGTCTCTGTCTCTCTCTCTCTGTGTCTCTGTCTGTAGAGCTTTCTTTCTCTCTTACTCTATCTCTCTTTCGCTCGCATGCTCTCTGTATCACACACACACATACACACACACGTATGCGCACATACACAGATACACACGCACGCACACAGCCCCTACCCTCACCCGCATTGGATAACAGGTTCAGCTAAACACCAGTTGAAAATGATCGGGCATAAATGGAGGGACAGACGAATGGCAGTTGTGAAGAAAAAGAAATGACTATGTAACAGTTTGCTGGAAATGCCGATGACCCTGAAGGGACGTTCCCACACGTACAGTGTCTGTGGGATAAGGTGCCAGACAGCACTTAAAAACGGTTATGGCTTCTGTGAAAATGGCCAGACACCGATCCTAAACCCAAATCGAACAAGATGGTGAGGTCATACTGAGGCCCTCATCACGGGCTGGTCGGTTCTTTTGATACAGCCGCCGGTGGATTTGAGATCTGATATCTCGAGTTCAATCCCAGCTAGACATATAACCCTTTGACTCCTGCACCTGTCCACCATCCTGTATTGTCTACCCGTTAGCGAAGCAAAAACTTGACCGTTTGACTCTGTAACCTATCCACCAGCTTTCCTGCAGTTTTTGCAGTTGGTAGATAGGGCACGGGAGTCAAATGGTTAAAACGGGTGGCTTCTGTGAAAATTGCCAGACACCGATCATAAACCCAAATCGAACGAGATGGTCGGTCATACTGGGCCCTTTCAATCGCGGATGGTTGGTTCTTTTGATAGAGCCGTGGACTTAAGATCTGTATCTCGAGTTCAATCCCAGCCAGCAACATTAAAACCTGCCTGTTCGTGCCCACCTTAATGTTTCCATCATTCTGGTGTGTCAGCTTATTGTTCATAGATTACTTCCCACACACCTCTTCATTTCAAGATCTTGTCCAGCACATGGGGTTTTGCGAAGGTTCAGGGAGTCTGCTGATAATTGGTGGTAGATTGGGTGAAGCACATATGGAACGTCCGAATTCGACGAATCCTTCTTGAACAAACAAACCTTCCAAGCTCAACTCATGAAACAACGGACATCGTATTGAATGCTGGATTATAAAACACATAAAACACATGGCCACTTTCGCGGCTGTTTACTCACACTCTGTAGTTGTAAAAAGCAACGCTGGGAGCTTCCCACTGCTAAGTGTCGAGACTAGAGTAAGGGGAACAGAGCTGGCAGCTATGTAAGCTGACGGCTGGGTGGGCTGCCCAATAGAGAAATAAAGGTTCAGAATAAGGCAAGATAGGGCTCTTCTTTTCTTTCTTGGTCCAGTAGTTGGGCTGGACCTGGTTGGTGCGTGTATAGCTATGTCCCGGGGGTTATCATCTCCCCCCTTGCCATTCGGCTTGTAAACAAGGTAACTGATGACTGGGTCTGAATGGGTCATGCAACATATGGACAGTCTCCCCCCACCCCCTCTTCACCTTTGCTATATGAAAATGCTTGTGGCGTCGGGAGCTTGGGAGGTAATTGCCTGGAGAGTGGTGAGACATTGGTGGTCTGGGTCCCGTCCAGCATCCTTCGGGTGTTTCTTGTTTACTTGTTAACATATGCGCTCCACCAAATCTGACAGACTAGGGAGCCTGCGCAAACTAAGCGTAGCAAGGTCTCCAAATGGGAGGAAGGGGGGGAGACGAGAGCAGAGAGATGAATAGAGCATTAAAGATGGCAGTGCAGTGGACAGACCTTCTATGTTGCGACTGGGATTGAACTCTAGACATGTAATCTGGCTGGGATCCGTGGCTTTCTGTCAGTAGAGCCAGTCAGCATACTGGCAAACCTGTTACCAGCGTAAGGGTCTGATCCAGGACCTGTGTTCGTGTTCTGTTGATACTCCATCCCTATCCACATCTTCAAGAAAGAGTCTGAACTGATGTCCTATAGCTTACCTCACTGTCTGTCTGTCTGTCTGTTAGGTCTCTGTCTGTCTTTCTCTCTCTCTATCTGTCTCTCTGTCTGTCTCTTTGCCTCTGTTTCTACCTCTGTCTCAGTCTGTCTGTCTGTCTCGCTCTCTCTCGGTATCTGTCTGTCTGTCGGCCGCTGTCTCTCTGGGGTCTCTGTCTGTATGTTTGTGTCTGTCTGTCTGTCTGGCTGGCTGTGGGTGGCTGGCTCACTCTCTGTCTCTGTCTCTGTCTCCATGGCTGGGCCATGTGCAGTATCTATACCGTTGGAAAATAAAGATTCATTTCATGCATTCATCTCTCTCTCTGTCTGTCTGTCTGTCTTCTGTCTCTGTCTCTCTCTTTCTCTCTGTCTGTCTGTCTGGCTCTCTCTCCTCTCTGTCTGTGTATCTGTCTGTCTGTCTTCTCTCTCTGTTTCTCACGTACACACACATGCATATGCGCTCACATACATCTCACACTTACACACACACACACAACACAACACAAACAACATACACACATCCTAATACACACGCACACACACAACACAGACATACATACAGACACCAGCAGACAGACAGACAGACACACAGACACACAAACACACAGACACACTTAAACACACACACATACACTAAACACACGCACATACACACACACACAAAGACACACACACACACAGACACACACACACAAGCACACACACAAGACACACACACAGACACACACACACACACACAGACACACACACACACACACACACACACACACACACACACACACACACACACACACACACACACACACACACACACACACACACACCACACACCTCATTGATGAAGTCTGTGAGTCAACGATTCCCAGGACTGTGAGTCCAGACTGAATTGTCGGGGGATCACACCTCATCTCCCTGTTTAGCAAAACCAACGAGGAGGGCGGGGCGGGGTGGGGTGGAGGTTGGGGGTGGGGGAGGGGGATGTTGTGGATCCTGAATAGCGCGAGGAAAGCTTCGGTTTAGGGCTGGGGGTAAATTCTTTTGAACTGGTGAGTGAGGTGGGTTTGGCAAGACGTGGGGAGGAGGGAGATGAATGGCAGAATGGTTCAGACGTTCGCCTGCCTGTAATTAAACTCGAGGTTCCAGGGTTCGCTCCCCGTAGAGGCCTCGACTTTTCTCTTCAGTTTGACCGGAAAATCGAACTGAACGTCAAGTCCTTCGGAAGGGGGCGAAAAACGAGTTGTACCCGTGTGCCTTCGAGCTGCGCACACTAAAGATCCCACGGCAGGTGAAAATCGTGAAGAGCAGGGCATTGCCCGGCTGCCTTTGTATAAACCATTGGAGAGATAGGTTGATTTCCCAGGTCCACCTCTTGAAGACTAATTATTTAGCCTTATTGCATTTCTGACATCTGGGTATAAAAAAAGTGAATATGAATAGAATTTGAAAACAGAGAGAGGGGATGGGCGCCGCCCCGTGGTGCTGGCCCCGGGAAAAGTTGAGGTCTCTACCACCTCACTATCCTACGACCCCAGGCTTATGGAACTATCTAGGTAGGTTCTCAGGACTTGGCCAGCTCATGGGTTTATGTGCAGGCTTAAAGCTTGTGTCGTGATCATTGTGGATCTTATCCATCACATGCCATCTGTGACGTTATGCATAAGGAATTCATTCTGAGCGCGGAGACGTCATCTTGAGAAACTGACACTGAGACTGGGGAGGAGGGAGGGGGAACAGGTTAGTATGTGTGTGTTTTAGGGGAAAGTTAGGTGATATGACGGTATAGTCTTTGGCGGAGGGCGGGGAGGGGGAGGCTGGTGCAGGGGTTTACTTTCTGCTCGGTGGGGACTCTGAAACAAGGAAGACTGGCAGCAGAGCCCATCATATGTCTTCAGTGTCCTGGAGTGTCCGCCATACAGATGGAGTCATTCGTGTTTGTCTGGTTTGTGAGAGTACAAGAGACAACGGGACACTGGGTCTTCAGCTCATGTTTAATTAATAGACGTGTAGAACGTGAACGTGTTGGTATCATTCACTGATTTATTAACGAGGAACACAACATGAAAATAAACAGCCCATTCACCAGCGCATTGACCATATTTCAGGGGAAATAAATGAGGAGAGAGAGAGCGAGAGCGAACAAAGAGAAGTCGGAGAGAGAAAGAGAGAAAAGAGATATAGATAGATAGAGAGAGAGAGAGAGAGAGAGAGAGAGAGAGAGAGAGAGAGAGAGAGAGAGAGAGATGAATGCCTGAAACGAAATGAATTTTTTCCAACGGTACAGACACTACGCATGCCCAGCTTGCATATGACATGCGCTGTTGCTAATCTGCTTGTATTAAATAAAACAAAACAAAAAAGAAAAGAAAAGAAAACACTGCAGAAGAATAAGAATATAAAGAAAACAGACTGAAACAGGACCACAAGAGTAAAAAAGAGAAGTAAGAAATTTCACCATGGATAGATGAAAATCTGTACACGTGTATGAGAGAGAGAGAGAGAGGAGAGAGAGAGGAGAGAGAGAGAGAGGAAAGAGAGGGGGAGAGAGGGGAGATAGAGACCCCCCAGGGAGAGAGAGAGAGAGAGAGAGAGAGAGAGAGGAGAGAGAGAGAGAGAGAGAAGAGAGAGATTTTTTCCGAGCGGTAAAAGTTATTGGCTAGAAGCCATTTTTCAAACTTGCCATTACTAATCTATACACATGACATTTGTTTACAGCAACAAGTACAGTTTAAGAAGAGAGAGAGAGAAAGAGAGAGAGAAAAGAGAGAGAGAGACTCCAGAGATAGAGAGAGAGAGACTCCAGAGAGAGAGAGAGAGAGAGAAGAGAGAGAGAGAGAGAGAGAGTCAAGTCCTGTTGCAAACAGCTTTCTGGAAGCATCAAATGTTCTTGAGATGTTCAGTGTAACTTTCATTCCCATGGTAATACAGTCACCCCCACTGGAAATCTGTCCAAGAGACTTTGAACAGTCAAATCCTGAAGGAGTCTATTGGTTTTCGCGTCTGGTCGTGACATGCATTTTAATCCTTTAGTCTGTCGGCAGGAGACAGCCTTATAAATACGTCGTCTATAATCAACTTGGACATGTTCAGAAATCTCTGAAATAGGAGATAGGATGCTTCAGACGTTCGTCTGCCAAAAATAAACTCAAGGTTCCAGGGTTCGTTTCCCGTTAAGGCCACGATTTTTCTTCTCAGTTTGACCAGAAAATCGAACTGAACGTCTAGTCCTTCGGAAAGCAACGAAAAACGAGTCGGACACTGTGTACCTTCTGGCCTGCGCATGGTAAAAGATCCCATGGCAATTGAAAATCGTGAAGTGCAGGGCTTTGGCCCAGCTGCCCTGGCATAAAATATTGGAGAGGTAGGTTGTTTTCCGAGATCCGTCCTCTTGAAGGTCAATACAGCTCTCTTGCTTTTCTGAAACGTTTGTGAAAAACATGGGTGGGTAGCACACGCAGCGACGCGATTTCAACAATGAAAGTAGCACGAGATTCACATGGTAAAATCCATTGTGACAAAATGAATATGAATAATGAATGAATATGATTTAACTCCATAAATCATATTTGTTCATCGCTGTTCTCGCTGTGCGTTGCTACATAATCAAGACATTTCAGTGAAGCACAAAGAACTCAAATCTGTTATGTGAGCTGACCACACTCCACTGTATTGTGTTGGTGAGCTGACCACACTCCACTGTATGCTGTTAGGTGAGCTGACCACACTCACTGTATTGTGTTAGGTGAGTTGACCACACTCCACTGTATTGTGTTAGGTGAGCTGACCACACTCCACTGTATTGTTAGGTGAGCTGACCACACTCCACTGTATTGTGTTAGGTGAGCTGACCACACTCCACTGTATTGTTAGGTGAGCTGACCACACTCCACTGTATTGTGTTAGGTGAGCTGACCACACTCCACTGTATTGTGTTAGGTGAGCTGACCACACTCCACTGTATTGTGTTAGGGGAGTTGACCACACTCCACTATATTGTGTTAGGTGAGCTGACCACACTCCACTGTGCTGTGTTAGGTGAGCTGACCACACTCCACTGTATTGTGTTAGGTGAGCTGACCACACTCCACTGTATTGTGTTAGGTGAGTTGACCACACTCCACTATATTGTGTTAGGTGAGCTGACCACACCCACTGTGCTGTGTTAGGTGATCTGACCACACTCCACTGTATTGTGTTAGGTGAACTGACCACACTCCACTGTATTGTGTTAGGTGAGTTGACCACACTCCACTATATTGTGTTAGGTGAGCTGACCACACTCCACTGTATTGTGTTAGGTGAGTTGACCACACTCCACTGTATTGTTAGGTGAGCTGACCACACTCCACAGTGTTGTGAGGTGAGGTGATCACACTCCACTGTATTGTTAGGTGAGTTGATCACACTCCACTGTATTGTGTTAGGTGAGCTGACCACACTCCACTGTATTGTGTTAGGTGAACTGACCACACTCCACTGTATTGTGTTAGGTGAATTGATTACACTCCACTGTATTGTGTTAGGTGAGTTGATCACACTCCACTGTATTGTTTTAGGTGAGTTGATTACACTCCACTGTATTGTGTTAGGTGAGTTGATCACACTCCACTGTATTGTGTTAGGTGAACTGACCACACTCCACTGTATTGTGTTAGGTGAGTTGATTACACTCCACTGTATTGTGTTAGGTGAGTTGATTACACTCCACTGTATTGTGTTAGGTGAGTTGATCACACTCCACTGTATTGTGTTAGGTGAGCTGACCACACTCCACTGTATTGTGTTAGGTGAGCTGACCACACTCCACTGTATTGTGTTAGGTGAGCTGACCACACTCCACTGTATTGTGTTAGGTGAGCTGACCACATTCCACTGTATTGTGTTAGGTGAGCTGACCACACTCCACTGTATTGTGTTAGGTGAGCTGACCACACTCCACTGTATTGTGTTAGGTGAGCTGACCACACTCCACTGTATTGTGTTAGGTGAGCTGACCACACTCCACTGTATTGTGTTAGGTGAGCTGACCACACTCCACTGTATTGTTAGGTGAGCTGACCACACTCCACTGTATTGTTAGATGAGCTGACCACACTCCACTGTATTGTGTTAGGTGAGTTGACCACACTCCACTGTATAGTTAGGTGAGCTGACCACACTCCACTGTATTGTGTTAGGTGAGCTGACCACTCCACTGTATTGTTAGGTGAGCTGACCACACTCCACTGTATTGTGTTAGGTGAGCTGACCACACTCCACAGTATTGTGTTAGGTGAGCTGACCACACTCCACTATATTGTGTTAGGTGAGCTGACCACACTCCACTGTATTGTTAGGTAAGCTGACCACACTCCACTGTATTGTGTTAGGTGAGCTGACCACACTCCATTGTATTGTGTTAGGTGAGCTGACCACACTCCACTGTATTGTGTTAGGTGAGCTGACCACACTTCACTGTATTGTTACACTGTCTGTGTTTTGGTAGAGGTGCATGCTTGGTGTTTCATGTTTTCTCCAGCCACTAGTAGTGGGCATGGACATGATTTAAAGGGTCTTTAACGTGTGTATTTGATATTGTGCATGCGTATACTTAAAGATTTGGGTGCATGTATTCAATATTGGGAACAAAATCATAGGATCACCAGAAAAATGTTGCAGCATTACAGGAATGCCACAGCATAATGAAAATAGTAATAATAATAACATTAAGAACAACAGCAGCAACAATGATGATGATGATAATGATAATAACAATGTACTCATACTACTACTACTACTGCTACTACTACTACTACTGATAATAATGATAATGATAATAATGATACTAATGATAATAATAATAATAATATAATGATAATACTTTCTTTGTAATGTGCAAACAGTCCTATGAAAGGCATGCTTGTTCCACTTTGCAGAGTAGTGGATCAGTACGGAATTTCACACAGTGATATACATTAATACAGCAAAGATGGACAATGCAGCAAGGACAAAAGAACAGAATTGAAAATATGTATGAGAAACATTAGTCAGGTAAACACACACACACAAATCACATCATTAAATACAAGTCATCCTCTCTCTTTCACACACACATGCACACTCACACAGACACAGACACACAGACACACACACACACACACACACACACACACACACACACACACACACATATATATATATATATATATATATATATATATATATATATATATGTACATGTATATGTATACACACACACACTTAAGTTCGACAAAGTCTTATGTAGTACATATATTAAGTACGTTTTTCGCTCTAAGGAAATGTGATGTGCAAAGCAAGTTTAGGTAAAGTAGGTCCGTTTTTCTTTGTGTGTTTTAGTGTCCTTAGTTGTGTTTAAATGTGTATTCAGGTGGGTTTGTTTTTTTATTAATCTCCTGGTGATAAATTGAGCGGAGGGGTCAACGCCAGGGGCATATCCTTAGATTATGTGCGGGAATACATTGATGTATGTACTTAATTTTCTTATCCATTTTTTTAATCTTCTGTGATCTGTGTTGGGCATGCTTGTAGCCCTGATATGGGTCTACGCAGTCAGCTGGGCTTTAAGCAGCAATAACAATAATAGTGTTAGCATGGTGTTTAAGTTTAGTAAAGCGTTGCAACTTTTTACTCAGTTCGTTCTTTGACTGGAAGCCAGTGTATCCTCTGCAAGAGTATTCTAACCCTTGCACCGTTTGCTGTTCCGAACGACAGTCAGACTGCACTGTTGTAGATTTGCTTGGGTTGGGATCAAATCCAGCAATTCAGGTTGTTCCACCGACATCAACGCCAGAATCGGAATGGCAAAGAAACGGATGACAGACCTCACAAACATCTGGAAAGACAAAACAGTAGACACAAAACTCAAAATGAGAATAATGAAATGTCTTGTCTGGATCATCATGACATATGGGGCTGAAGAATGGACCCTAAAAAAAAAGCGACAACAAATGAACAAAAAACAAAACAAACAAAAACAAAACAAAACAAAACAAACAAACAAACAAACAAACAAACAAACAAACAAAAACAAAAACACAAAAAGACTGACTTAGAATAAATTTAATCGAAATGTGATTTATAAACGACTCTTGAGGGTGAGCTGGACAGACAAGAGAAGTGCCAAGAGCATACTCGACGAGCTGAAAACCCAGAGAGAACTTGTACAGGTCGTCCTTAAAAAGAAATTGACCTGCTTTGGACGTGTGCAGAAGTTTAAAAAAAGCATTTTTATGAGAGATGTCATCCAAGAAAAGTCGGAGGTAAAAGAGGAAGTGGAAGACCACGGACAAACTACCTAGGAAACATCAAGGAGTGGACAGGTCGTAGCAGCCCAGAGATTTTCAGCTGGTTGAACAAAGACAGACGTGGAAGACGGAGACCCGGAGAGCAGTGTGGACAGTCAACATTCCCAGGAGTGATGCTGTACAGTGAGGGAGTGAGAGAGTGTGTTTAGATAGCTTGTCATCGGAAAGCCTGGCTAGAAGCGAGTTTCAGTAATCTAATGTAGATGAAATGAAAGGCCCGCAAAATTCTAAGTCTTCTTTCAGGGGACACACACAAAATGAAGAAGAGGGTGGGTGGGATGGAATATATAACACACTGTCTAAAACTGTATTCCATGCCCGATATGTTTGTGCTTCTTACGAAATACAGAGGAAAAGTTTGTGCACAACTGGAGACGATGGTGTAGGCTACATGGAAGGGAGATATAACGATGAAAGATGAGCGCTATCATAACCTCCTCCACCCCACCCCACCCACAACACACACACACTCCACAACCTTCCCTATCTAAACAAGCACCCCAGATCGAAGCTGCATGAAATCAGTGCAAATAAATCGTCTCCCCCAGACAGTACAGGGGCACTGCTATGATTTCTGTCTCATACATCAAGACAATATATGTACAATTGTATTTTGGGGGGACAGTGGCCGACAGTTGATGTGGGTGGGGTTGGTCTTTGCGGACAGGTCAGGTAAAGTATGGTGGTATGGTGTGGGAGAAAGGAGCTGTGGTGTGGTGTGGTGCTCACCTTTGGGATGTGGAGTTTGTGGAATGTGATGTGAGTGCGGTTGGTCCCTGCAGACAGGTCAGGCAGGAACAGTAGGCGACAGACGATGTGGGAGATGTGGACTGTGATGTGGTACACGCCATAGGGATGTGGTCTTTGTGGTATGTAGGCTAGGCCCTCGGTCAGTAAGGATACTGAATGTAGTGCAGGTCGTTGTGTCACACACATGCACACCCACGCGCGCATAGAGACTCACTAAATCACTCACTGACTCGCCCACATACACTCACCCACTCGCTCGATCACACATATACATTCACTCACTCACTCACTCACTCACTCTGTAAACACACACACACACACACACAAACACACACACACACACACACACACACACACACACACACACACACACACACACACACACACACACACACACACACACGTTTACAGTAGTATAGACAAACTTGTCTGGGGATTATACATCACTATCCTATTTAACAAACCCAACAAGGGTTGCGGGAGGGGGGAAAGGGGGTGATTCCACCTAGGGCAGCATGAAGGAGGAGGGATTTTCAATTTGGGGGGGTGGGAGAAAACGATAGGATACAGGGGGGGGGGGGGCTGTTGGGGGCTGATAAGATATCATGGCCCTTGACACGGGCAAAGGAACGGCCAAATTCTGTTCCCTGGAGACTGTGAAGCGAGAGAGGCTGGCAGCAATGCCATCAAGTGACTTCCATTTCCTCCAATGTCCACAGAGGTGTCGTCAGTCTATTTGTCTGGAGACGATTGTAACAGAAACTTTAAACTTGGAAGTAGGTCTTCAGCTTGTGTAAGGAGGTAAATAGTGTGTGGTATTAGTCATCGTTTGATTGGCAGAGGATCATAAAATGACATAACCCACTTTTAGCTGTTATCTGGACAACTCGGAAAGGTTTGGAGAGGTGGTGTGAGACAGAAAGTCAGTGATTGAAAAAACGAATGAATGACTTTTATTTTCCAGTGGTGAAAAAGGCCAGCTTGATGGATGCGTTTTATTTGTTTGTTTTCTTTTTCTTGATTCTTTTTAACTTGATTATAGTAGTATCGTGATCATTATTCAGTGATCTAGCAGGGCAAGTATCTCACTTTTATTTTTCAAACAGTGACGCAATGCGGTGATGTTTGGCAGACGTGTACGCTTGTTAAAATCTCACCCACTCTATCGATTCTCACCGCTTCTTTTGGAGCTTAAGGCATCAGTCAGTTCCCTTCAGAGAGCATGATCTTGAGAGAATCAGGATGGTTTATCCCATGCTTGTTTCATCTGTTGTTGAATTGTGCACTGCCAGATGTCTGTTTGTTTGCCTATGCCTCTTTTCCCAACTGGTGCCCAGGGCAGAGCTGTGTAAGGATGTCCAGTTTTGTCCATCCTGAGGGCGTGGCCTAGTCATCTCCATCTCTTTTTCTTCATCTTGTTGACAATACTGCTGATATCAGTATTATGTGTTTTTTGAAACGGTTAAAGCCCTGATGTGGCTGTATGCAATCGGCTAGGCTTTTAACAGCAATAACAATAACAGTAACAGTACGATATTCCGGCCACCTCTTCGTTGGAGTCGTGTTGCTCCAATTTCATTTTCAGGATCGATTGTAGACATCTTCCATTGAAGTCCCTCGTGAGACTTGTGGTATTTCATTAAGTTCGCCGTGTCTTTAAAACCCAAAACGGGACCGGTAGGACGGTAGACTTGTAAATCTTGAATTTGGTGTTGATGTGCATGATGGAAGATTCCCAGATGTTGCCGAATTTGTTGATTGCCTGTTCTGCTGTTGCAATTTTTTCAGTGACTTGCTTTCTTGATGTTGCTTGAAATGCTGCGTCCTAGATATATGAAGTTTTCCGTGTCTTTAGCTCCTCTCACCTAAATGTTGTCTTCTCGTGTTTCTGATCTTCAGTTTCACAGTAAACGTCATATTAAACCCTTTGACTCCCACACCCTGTCCACCAGCATTTTGCATTATCAACTGTGCGAACAAAGCAAAAAAATAAAAAACAAAACAAAACAAACTTAACCCTTTTACACCCTCACCCTATCGATCAACTTCCTGCAGGAAGCTTGTGGAGAGGTTAGGGAGTCAAAGGCTTAAGTTTTTGCAGCTGATATATAGGGTGCAGGAGTCAAAAGGGTAAAATTTAGAGAAAGAGGGAGAGACAATTCATTCATTTCACAAAACTGGGTAAGACTTGAAAAACTAAAATCTTTTTCAAACCTTTCTTATCCATGATACTTGAACTTTCAGTCCGTTGGAAAATTGTCAAATGACATTGGATAGTTTGATCCTGAAGGAAGTTCTTGGTTGCTGCGACAAGTCAGACGTGCATTTTGATCCATTGGCGTTTGACCAGTAGAGACAGTATCAGGAGAGAAATTATAAAAATAGGAATTGTCGTGCTGTGTATGCTGAAGTTAGGGAAAAGTCTCTTAAATGATTCCTGGGAGACGTCCCTTAATTTAGTGATATGTTATAAGAAGTGTAAAGAAGACATGTGAAAGTGGTGCATGCTCTCCCAGTTTTTGAAAACCCAGTTTTCCCAAAAAAGTATCCATGTTGTACCAGCCCACCCCTCCTTCCTTGTCCCCTCCCATTCGCCATTTCCACAGACACACCAACAGACTCAGCGGTGCAGTCAGGCCAGGATCAGCTTTGACTCGATCCAGGTTCCGGGGCCAGACAGTGTAGCACGGGCCTGGCACTCTGGATGTGTTGAAACAAAACAGACCACGTGATTCATGCCCGGAACTGAGCGCGGACTGAATTGATGAACCCGCCCCGTTATTCACTTTTCACAAAAACAGACCGCCAGCCAATCAGCACAGGCGTTACTTCCATTTCCTGTCACGTGACGTGCGCAGGAGAAATCAATTCACCTCAGGATGTTTATAGCTCAGCCAATCACGAAAGGCCATCCCAGGGCTGAGTTCACGAGAAACAGAAAGAATGAATGATAAGAACATTGAAACTGGGAAGAACACTACAACTTGGTATAAGACTGTAACAATCTTATGAGAAGGCCATACTGTACATTATCAAAATAACACACTACCGCAAACAGTAGCTACAACATGATAGCGACCAAAGCAGAATTAATATGTTCTTTTGATCTCTGAGCACGTTCTTTGTATAGTCAACACAGGTTTGGTGTGTTCTTTTGATCTATTTGCTGGATATGTTCTTTGGACAGTCAACACAGTATAGATATGTTCTTTTGATCTGTTATCTGGACGTGTTCTTTGGACAGTCAACACAGGATTGTTAATTATGTTCTTTTGGTCTTCTGGATATGTCTTTGACAGTCAACAAGGATGTAATTATGTTTTTGGTCTGTTCTGTGATGTCTTTGACAGTCAACACAGAGTAATTATCTTTTGGCTGTTTTGGATATGTCTTTGACAGTCAACAGATTATGTTCTTTTGGTCTGTTCTGTGGATATGTTCTTTGGACAGTCAACACAGGATTGATAATTATTTTGTCGTTCTGTTTTCTTGGCAGTCACACGGATGTATTATTGTCTGTTTGTGGATATGTTCTTTGGACAGTCAACACAGGATTGATGTTATTTGATCTGTTCTCTGAATAAATTCTTTGGACAGTCAACACAGAATTGATATTTTCTTTTGATCTGTTCTCTGGTTAAGTTCTTTGGGCAGTCAACACAGGATTGATATTATTTGATCTGTTCTCTGAATAAATTCTTTGGACAGTCAGAAGAGAATTGATGTTTTTTATCTGTTCTGTGGATAGGTTCTTTGGACAGTCAATATAGAATTGATGTTTTTTTATGTTCTCTGAATAAATTCTTTGGACAGTCAACACAGAATTGATGTATTTTTTTTATCTGTTCTGTGGATAAGTTCTTTGGACAGTCAGTATAGAATGGATGTGTTCTTTTGATCTGTTCTCTGATAAGTTCTTAAGACAATCAACACAGCATTGATACGTTCTTTGAACTGTTCTCTAGTTAAGTTTTTTGGACAGTCAATACAGCATTGATATGTCCTTTTGCTCTGTTCTCTACATAAGTTTGTCCTTTTGCTCTGTTCTCTACATAAGTTCTTTGGATAGTCAACTCAGAACTGATATAATCTTTTATCTGTTCTCTACGTAAGTTCTGTGGACAGTCAACCCAGAATTGATATGTTCTTTTTATCTGTTCTATGGACAATTTCTTAGGACAGTTAACACAGAATTGATATGTTCTTTTGATTTGTTCTCTGGATAAGTCCTTTGGACACTCTACTCAGAATTGATGTTCTTTTGATCTGTTCTCTATATAAGTTCTTTGAATAATCAACTCAGAACTTATTTGGTCTAGATGGCTGATATAGTCACACATAGTATCTATTTTCATGTGTTTTTATCTGTAAAGGTCTAGTTAGCCAATATAGACAGAGACAGGATCTACTTTCATGTGTTTTTCTCTGTAATGGTCTAGTTAGCCAATATAGGCAGAGACAGGATCTACTTTCATGTGTTTTTCTCTGTAAAGGTCTAGTTAGCCAGTATAGGCAGAGACAGGATCTGCTTTCATGTGTTTTTCTCTGTAAAAGTCTAGTTAGCCAATATAGGCAGAGATAGGATCTACTTTCATGTGTTTTTCTCCGTGGAGGTATAGATGGCTGGTGTAGGCACACACAGGATCTGTTTCATGTGGTTTTCTCAGTAAGGGTTTAGTCAACCAGTACAGGCACACACAGGATCTATTTTCAGGTGTTTTTCACTGTAAATGTCTAGATGGCCAATATACACACACACATCTATTTTCAGTGTTTTTCACTGAAATGTCTAATGGCCATATACACACACACACGATCTATTTTCAGGTGGTTTTCTCTGTAAAGGTCTAGATAGCCAAATGGGCACCACAGGATCTATTTTCAGGTGGTTTTCTCTGTAAAGGTCTAGATGGCCAATATGGGCACCACAGATCTATTTTCATGTGCTTTTCTCTGTAAAGGTCTAGTTAACCAATACAGGCACACACAGGATCTATTTTCATGTGCTTTTCTCTGTAAAGGTCTAGTTAACCAATACAGGCACACACAGAATGTATTTTCAAGCGATTTTCACTGTAAAGATCTAGATGGCTGATTTAAGCATACACAGAACCTGTTTTCATGTGTTTGTCTCGGTAAATGTCCACGTGGCTGACATATGTCAGACTCAGCTGATAAAGGATGACATGTACAGACTAAGCTGACAAAGTGTGGAGACAATGTGGAGACAAAGGTGACCAAGGATCACAATGCAAGTGAAGACTAAGCGCAAAGGCTAACACCATCCTTCTTGATGTTTCACAATCTTTTTCAGGAACCAGAAAAAAAAAACACGAAAAAAAAAAAAAAAGATAAGAACTCGTATTTCATACAAGATAAGACAGGCGCATATTTTCGGCCAACTGGCCTTTGTCAAGCTTAAGATCACAAACAAACACCAGATACAAAAATAAGAAGAAAATTGGGTCCTTTTTTTACACTGGACGGAGCAGCAGGGAAGTTTAAGTCTTTTTCTCTTAAATTTTTTGTATCTGGTGTTTGTTTGTTGGTGATCTTACGCTTGACAAAGGCCAGTTGGCTGAAAATTTGTGCCTGTCTTGTCTTATTGTATTAAATACGCGTTCTTATTCTTTTTTTTCGTTTTTTTTTTCTGGTTCCTGTTTGCTTGAACGTGGACAGTCACACTTGTTTTGGATTTGGTATTAATCTGTCTTAGACCTGGCTGTCACGGGCTGAAGACAGGACGGACACTGGAACTGAAATTTACTTTGGGTTGTGTGGAAGGTTTTTGATGTTCCCGGTCGTCTTTTTGTGTAAGGAATTAACTGTCTCTGTCTTTCTCCGCTCTCCCCCCCCCCCCCCCACCCACTCTCTCTGTCTGTGTCTCCTTTCTCCTTTCTTTTTTCCCTTTTCTCCTTCCCACCGTCTCCTCTCTCCTCTCTCTCTCTCTCTCGCTGTCTCTCTCTGTTTCTGTCTCTCTCAGTTTCTGTCTCTCTCTCTCTCTCTCTCTCTGTCTCTCTCTGTGTCTCTCTCTGTTTCTGTCTCTCTCAGTTTCTGTCTCTCTTTCTCTCTGTCTCTGTCTCTCTGTTTCTGTCTCTATTTCTCTCTGTCTTTGTCTCTCTCTCTGTTTCTGTCTCTATTTCTGTCTCTGTCTCTATTTCTGTCTCTGTCTCTGTCTCTATTTCTCTCTGTCTCTATTTCTCTCTGTCTCTGTCTGTCTGTCTGTCTGTCTCTCTTTCTTTCTTTCTTTCCCCTTTCTCTTTCCCACTGTCTCCTCTCTCTCTCCCTCTCTGTGTCTCTCCCTCTTTTCTCTGTGCCTGTATTACTGTTTGTTTTGTCGTGTGTAATTTCGACTCAGTATGTGAATGCCTGCTGTGATGTATATTTCGTTCACCTCCGTCTAAAAGCACATATGTGAATAGACGTTAAAAGAAATAACGAACGATTCCGTTCACCCCTCCATGAGGGGCTATGGCCTTTGTTGAATAAATCAGCTGAACATCATCACTATCTGCTTATTTACCTTTTCCCCATCGTCTGTTCATTTCTCCAACCTCCACCACCACCCTTCTGTTTATTTCACCACTCCTTCCACCCCCCCCCCCGCCCCTATGTATTCCTTAACGTTGGCAAGAATGGCAGAAAGCTCTCAATCTAGGCATCTACTAAAAACAGCATAAAAGCTCTCAATCTGGGCATCTACTAAAAACAGCATAAAAGCTCCCAATCTAGGCATCTACTAAAAACAGCATAAAAGCTCTCAATCTAGGCATCTACTAAAAACAGCATAAAAGCTCTCAATCTGGCATCTACTAAAAACAGCATAAAAGCTCTCAATCTGGGCATCTACTAAAAACAGCATAAAAGCTCTCAATCTGGGCATCTACTAAAAACAGCATAAAAGCTCTCAATCTGGGCATCTACTAAAAACAGCATAAAAGCTCTCAATCTGGGCATCTACTAAAACAGCATAAAAGCTCTCAATCTGGGCATCTACTAAAAACAGCATAAAAGCTCTCAATCTGGGCATCTACTAAAAACAGCATAAAAGCTCTCAA